>CM068372.1:167500224-168700224 GCA_034769895.1 Magicicada septendecula | reverse complement strand
ACAGTGCGCACTGTGCAATGTAAAAAGGCCCAAGATTGTAGTGTAAAGTATGTGTATGTGTGTCATTAATTTTTAACGTTTGACGATGGAAGAGTGATTATCCTCTGAAGATGAAACCTTAGGTTTTGAAACACATCAGGACAAAATAAGAAGTCGCAAGACGTTTAATAAGGTAATTTTTAATTATTAACATTTACACGACTTGGATACCAAAAAACATGTAAAATAATACAATACATGTTTATAAAACTTTAAGGAAATTTTAAAACCAGTTTAGTTACATAAAGGCGCTCAAACGTGATGCCTAACTAAATAAATGTTATTGAAAAATTATAAAGGAAGGAACACGAAGTAACTCGTTTAGTTACACAGTATATGACTTATACTGACATATGACAATGCTGTATGTCAAAAATTCCAATGCAGTTCCACCAAACTCAAATCCCTTGAGCAGCCTTTGTCTCATTAAACTCCACATTCATAACATGTCTGTAGTAGTTTTTGTATACATTCAGAGATACATTTGCAATAATCAGACCTAATAGAATGCAAATAGAACACAATTCATAGAAATTTACTGTCACGTGTGACATAATGGTAATTTTTTTTTAAGCATTATAGTAGGACTCCATTTAACTGAAATAAAGGGGAACATCTTATATCATTTAACTGGATAAGATTATTAACATGATTTTTGGATAACCCATTAGAGCAATATTCAATACATAAAAAAATGGAATCATAACAGATAACAATAATAGTGCATATGCTACCGGCAAAGTATGTAATCCAGGCATTTTATAGAATACCTACGCATGTCATACAATGCCTAGAGTTTTTTGGCAAAGTATAGAATAGAATACTTTTCAAATGTTTTTTATACTTTTCTGTACATTGCCTCGGCATTCTACATAATGCCAGTGATTCTTTAGGCAAAGTGTAAAATAAGCATATTACATTCAAAACAAAAACATTTTATTACAAAATCACACACAATTGTTTGATTTTACACAAAGGAGGACTTTGTATGAAATTTCTAGATTATCTATTCTCAACTTAATTATGTTCAGATACTATTTTATTAAAATTAAACTGTATAAGAACTTTTTTTAATCAATCTAGTTAAAAAAAAATACATTAGATATTATTGGTGTTATTAATTATAAATACTGTATATGGAATATACTCTACTTATTACAACAAGACAGAAACCTGTGATATTTTGAAGTACATTTTCTTTCATTTTTACACAATTACTTTTTTTGACATTTAGTCTTGCACACACATTTTACGAACCCTTGTCCAGATCCTGATGATTGGGCAGTAGCAGCAGAACAAAGTGCGGTTTCTTGTTCAGGAACATCTTCAACACCCATTAGTGGTCTTGGGCATACAGTGAACTACGATCTTGTGTACAGCTGCTTTAAAAATCCGTTAGTGGTTCCCAGTTTGTAAAATCCGTCATCTGTCACACTCACGACGATTGCTAAGATGTTTTAAAGATCTCCCTGCCCCTTGTCTACTTCAGGAATTGGAACACAAACAGACGCACCCACAGGAGCTGGAGGAAATTTTTTCTCAGAATCAGGTTTCATCTTCTTTGCCTGAAGTTCTAGAAATGATTTTGACTTTTTTCATTCTTCAGTTGCAATTTTTACTTTGAAGCAGAGAGTACACAGCTTCTTGCCACATCACACTTATCTCAACTATTGCCACTACTTCTCAAAAAATGTCACATGCACTCTATGTACTTTTCAGAACATAAAACCATAGTGCACACATTGTATTCTATAGATTACCTATAAGACGTTAAGCATTCTACACAATGTCTAGCCAATGTATGAAATATGTTATATTTCATACTTTGCCGGCTGGATTCAGGCATTGTATGAAATTCCTAGGCACTCTATAAAATGCCTGCTTTTTTACTTAAAATGCCTGGTAACACATACAATGAAAAATAATTGTACACTATTATAATGCAGATTTTTTTCATGTATGTTAGTTATAATTATCAAAATACTGTATTGATGTAATTAGTATTTTTCTTCTTGATATTTTCTTCACATGACATGATAAAGCTACTTACAATAATAAACTTTTTAAATACTTCTTCTCCTTCGTCTTCTTCTTATTATTCTTCTTCTTATATCATTCCACTGTCTTCAGTTTAGTTAATCCAGATTTCAATTTTGTTGAGTTCAAGCCAAGTAGAGGTATTCCAGTCAATCCATGGAGTTGTAGTTCTCAATAGCCTGATTGCTGTACAACCAGATCAACAGCTGAACAGTTACATAATTATAAATATAATATTACTGACTTGGAACACTAATTTTTTTTATTGGTAAAAGTTTAACATTATTATAATTAGTTAATCAATGGACACGTCACAGACAACAAAATCCATGAATTGAACAGTTACAGTATGTAACAGCAATGTACAAGACTTTTCAGAATTCAAAAGTGTATTCAATATATTTTTTGGCTTATGAGATTGTTTGGAATTTTAACAAAAACAAATACGACTTCAGAATAGAATGATAGCACAGCATATAATTGTGTGAATAATTCATTGTTAAGTTAACCCACATGCAGGGGCGGATTAGAAGCGCGTGGTGCCCTATGCTGCCATCAGACTAGTTCCCCCTCCCAATCAAAATTCAACCTTTTATCAATTGTTTACACTGATAAATGGGATACACAATTTCAAAAGTTAACAATTATTTTATTAAACTCTCAAATTACAACAAACATTTAGCTAACTAGTGATTACAATGAGCATGGTAGTACTTACGCTTAGAAAATACTAATCGATCCAGTTTTTCTCGGTTTTGCCTTAACAAAGTCTTGGTTAATTTCTTATAAATTGGGCGATTCAAGTATCTCACTTTCAATATTCAACCTTGCTAACGAAAGCAATCTCCTCTCCTCTCCCATAGTTCAACTCAACATATCTTTAATACATTTGAATATAGAAAATGATCTTTCAAATTCACAGTTAGCTATTGGAATCATCAAAAGCAGACAATAAGCAATGTACATATTTGGAAGTACATAACTCATTTTACAATCAATAATCCAGTTTAATACATTGAGTGGACAAACTGTAGTATCATAGAATCTATTGTCTTAATTCAAAAGATTTGAAAAAACCTCTTTCTTGCAATTTTATTCATGGCACAAAGTGGTTCATTTCTAAAACTGTTCTCAGGCTTTCACGGCCGGTGTCAGTTGTATAAGAAGAGTTTACCAGGCTTTTTGGCCGTGGTCTATGGTTTAATGACAAACCAAATGTTTTGACAGCACCACTGGCTGCCGTCATCAGTGGAATTCAAAGAATTCACGACCTCCTGAACGTAGGTTGTAATGGCCTACAGTACTGTGGTAAAGCCTGAAGATGTCCCGCAATGCTACCTGTACTTATAAATTCAACAAGTATGTACTTATAAGTACAGGTAGCATCGTGGGACATTTCAGCCTTTACCACAGTACTGTGGGCCTGACGATAACCTATGTTCAGGAGGTCATGAATTCTTTGAATTCCACTGATGATGGCAGCCAGTGGTGCTGTCGTAACATTTGGTTTGTCATTAAACAGTAGACCACGGCCAAACAGCCTGGGAAACTCTTCTTATGCTTCATTTCTGTTAGAAGATTGTTATTCAAATCGTTCAAGTAAACTTCTATGAGTTTTCACTTGATTTTCCAACTCAACACTCTTTATGGTTAATAACTGCATAAGAAAACCAAATACTTGCATAATGTGATCATAACATTTGGTTTGTTTAGTCAATTCAGGTGAATGGTGGCCCCTTGACATCTGAAGCCCTGGTGCCCGGTGCTGCAGCATACCCTAGCGTTATGGATAATCCGCCACTGCCCACATATCAACTTTAACACAGGTAACCAACGGAATTATGGCCATGTGTCAACTTTACATGTTAATTAGCATCTTCAGTCATTCAGTCAAATTGTGCCAACAGAACTGACTAATGGACAGTATGAATAATAGTGACAATGCATATTCTCTTCCAACATCCATCTTTGCATATGTACAGTTTACATTAGCTTTAAGAGGTAAATTCTTATGTACTATGAGACCCATTGTGAATTCATCAAAAACAACACACTGGCCAGGTTCTCATGTCCTTCTGTCTAACTTATTACTTTTTATTTTTGTTGTATTACATACCGAATATTATGCTTATTTAACAACTTTTATGTTGCATTAAGATCTGACTTTGTACTAGCATTTTTATGTGGGATATCAATTTCAAGAAAGGAATTACAAATTTTGCTACAGACATTAGAGAAAATAAACCTAAGTACTAGAGTGGTAAACATAACACATAAATACACCCTATAAATGTAACTGAAACTAAATTCTAATGATGCGGCTTGTTTTGGGCATTGGCGTATCGGACATCCTTTTTATGAGGGAGTGAAACCAAGACCACTTGGTTCTCATATGTACTTCTGACTTTTCTTTCAGGAGACACTGCACCTCAGGTGCAAGTACTCACTCATGGTGATAAAAAATGATCACCATTTACAATCTCCAGCAATCTGCAACACCAGCCCACTACACCACAAAGGAGATCAGAAATATAACTTATGATGACAAATATAGACTGATATAGCTAGTAATATATCTATATATGAAGTAGCATATCCACAGCTCAGATACATTTTGGAGATTATAAAGGAAAAAGAGATAAAAAATAAGCATTGGTTACATACGTTTTAATTAAGTACATTCATATTCATCGTAACTATGAATCTGGCCCTAGTTGGACCACAGTGACATGATTCAGGAAAGGCAACAGTTAGGGAAGTTGGGGAGAATTAAAGTTCCATTTTTTTAAAGACTGTCTCAACATTTCATGTAACTAGTTTGCTCTCTTTTCCAGTATATAAGTACATAAATAAATGTGTGTGTGTGTGTGTGTGTGTGTGTGTAAAAGAAATCTTTAAAATCAGTTATGCCACAAGAAACAAACACTAGAAGTAAATTTTATAAATATCTATATTTTTTAAAATAAGAGACATAAAAGGATACAAAACATATTATGTAAACTATACAAAACAATGCCATAACAAAACAATACTCATGAAAAATACTTCACATAAATCACAGTTAAAACTTTCCTTGCCTCTATAAAATATCAACATGACACAAAAAGTAAATATTAAAACAATTAAAATACAATGTAATAAAATTACTTTACCTTGTAAGTGGCCAGTGTATAGACAGTATGTAATGCGCGTGCGCATTACACACACACAAACTAAATGTACAATATAAAATGTCTACAAATTACCAAATATCTAAATTTTAGACAATCAATCAATATGTGTGTGTGTGTGCGTGTGTGTGCACGCACGCATGTGTGCAAAATATTTCTGATGGATGTTTCAAGTGCTGGTTTTCTGGATTCATCATCGTTATTGTGTTATATCAATAAGTAATTTTAATTGGATCAGTAGTTTCGGTTAAAGAAACAAAACAACCCAATCACAGTTCTTCCATTAGCGCTTAAGGAAACCAGCAATATCCATTCAAGGTTGACTTACATACTACTAACATTACAGTGAACTGTACCTATTATATATTCTTGAATTTAGTGTGGACACAATTAAATACTACTATTCAAGCTCACGCTCACTTACAAGCTAAACATATTCCTTGAAATGGCAGTATCCAAATGAATGTTTGAATACACATAAACAATTTTTCTTACAGTAATTTTTACAAAATACTGAGTCGGATACTGTTCAGCTCACACAGAACAGTTAAAAAGATGTTCAGAGAAATTACAAAAAGCATACAAGAAGTGAAAATAAATGCAAAGTACAAAAGAGATGTATATTAATAACACACTTTATGTATTACAACGAGGACACATAATGACTTTAATGATAACTGGCCAGTATCTTGTTTACAACTGTATCATACTTAAGACAGTACTATATGACACAACTCAATAAATGAGTTAACTGCTTGCTGCTCTAGACACTGAACATTTGATCTGAGCTGATGTGTTTCCACAGAGATGACACAGTTAAAGAAACTTATTGGCAAATATTCCATGATTACAGAGGAATTTTGTAGCAACGTTATTTATGTTACGGACACTAATAATTTTTTGAAAAAATACTCATTACTCAGAGATAAATTCCAGGTTACATACCATTACTGTATTCTGTTATACTAAGTGTGTTTAACACAACTCCTAACAATTTCATCAAAAAGAAAATTATACATATGAGTATAATATCATATAACACAATGCTTGTGCTATATATGTAACAGTATGTTATATAACTAATAGTAATCTCAATACAAAAATTTATACAAGCTACTTATTTGGTAGTCTGATACTATTTTAATGATACATTGAAGTATACTTCTTCATTTATGTGTAACAAGATTCTTTAATAGAATTTGAAAAAGTAATAAATAGTACCGGTACTTTATAAAAACTGATAAAATGTAAAAATGTGTACTATTAAAAAAAAAAAACACTCTGCTACAAATATAGTTTAATCCTATTGGAAATGGAATTTATAGATTGTACATATTCACATACTAGACAATTTTTTAAAAACCCTGAATACTTCTTTTGCCTCAACTTTTACAGATGTATACTACACACTCTAATATATTTTAAGTAGCTATGAATAGTAAATATAAGTATATCACTACTGACTGATACAAAGTTTTTAAACTTTTTAAACAGGCTGCCTCTGGCGTAGCTTATAATAAGCTGAAACTGGTTCAGACTATAAGGTGAAACTTTAACATTTTACCAATAAAAAAACTTTGTGTTCTGAGTCAGTAGTGATATACTTATATTTAGTTAATCAACAGACACGTCATGGACAACAAAATTCAAGAATTTTGAATTGTGTTTACCTCAAATGACTGACATGAAGTCTGGTGTTATAACTAAAATGGTATATGTTACAATTTGTATGTGTATGCATAACATTCATAGATATACTGTTACACTATAGAAATGGCTTCTCTGTACCTCTTGAAACTATCTGCAAGAAGTTAACTAAGCCAACTTGCAAGGTTCACTTCAGTCCATGCAAATACAATTCAGTCCTTGAATAACTTGTACATATGTGTATACATACATGCATGTACTGACTGATACAATTTTATCACTTAACATCTAACATGAATTCTAGAAACTAAGTGTTATAATTCTGGTGTTATTTTTTATGTAAATCACCATTATAATACATTTTTTTAACAGTATATATAATAAAAACATGCTTCTAACACACTTATAATCAAAATGTGTTTAGTTAATACATTTTTCTCACAAACATCATTAGCCTTCATGGTTATGCAGCAAAGATGAAGTTTTGTTTGCAAAAAATGAATTGCGGTGTTGTTAACTTGTTTTCGTCATTTATTATCTTGTTTCTCCTCAGCAGGCTTTTTCATCCATTTGCTTAATATTTCTTCTAACGTTTTACCTTTGGTTTCTGGCAAAAACTGCATCACAAACAGCGAACCAATTAAAGACATTATAGCAAAGAAAAAGAATATACCAATATTTCCTAAACCAATTTCTAAATACAGGAATACTTTAATTACAATAAAACTGAAAATGTTGCCAACTGTTAGCGCGAGACTGCTTGCAAAATGTTTTATGTTCGATGGAAACATGTTGTTCAGCATAGCCCATGGAAGTATGAGGAACCCGAGTGAACTTGATGTAATATATCCTAACAGTGCCAATAAAGGGAGTACGTTAAAAATGTACTCAATGTTCACTGATAATGGCCAGTATCTATCGTAAATTAAGAAAAGTCCAATAAACAACATTGATACAGTCATACCGATCCCAGAAAGAGTAGCTATCAATCGTACACTGGTATTAGGATAAATAAAGCAAGCACATACTGAAGTTACTACCATTAAAGCAGCTGTAACAATGGCTACAAAGTATGAAGTCAGAATAAATATATTGGCTCTTCTTATTATTTCTAATGTAAAGGCCATTACAACATGAACTCCTGCAAACTGCTGGAACAATAGAAATACTATCATGATTGTTAATGGTTTGTAAACTTCCGGTTTCTTGAGTTCTTTAAAGCTTTCACTGAAAGATAAAATAGCTGGAGAGGCAGGACGAGTTTGTTCTGATGTACCTTCACCAGCAGATGTTGAAGGAGCTGGTTCTGTTTCCTTAATGTTCAATTCTTTTTTAGCCCACTCTGCGTCACCTGCTCTTCCCTTCGATATTAACCACGATGGGCTTTCAGGAACAAATATGGCCACCATCACAAATGCAAATATAGAAATGAGGCCAGCAAGTGCTGCTATCTTGTAATACGCCAGTGAGGAGCCCATAACATATACAAACAAAACACCTGTAGAAAGAGCTACTGGTGTCAAGATTGCAAGGTCAAGCTTCAGTTCTCTGTTGTTTATGGTCAAACACTCTGAAGCATATACAGAGGCAGGCAGCACTGCCAGTCCTGTAGCAACTCCTGTCAGAAATCTTCCAGTATATAACTTCTCCACTAGCAGTGATGGTGGTTGTAAATAAAGGACTAGCCAACCAATGAGACTGATAATAGTGACCAGAAGTAAAGTTATGCGCCTCCCAAAATTTTCCATTATTGGAGTGCTAATGAAACATCCAACTGCAATTCCAGCAGCAGTCAAACTTGCTAGAAATTAAAAAAAAGTTTTTAAATTGTATATTATATATATATATATATATAACCCAATAATATAACGTAATAAATGTATTAAAAGTTAATAAATTGTATACTATGTCTACAAAATATAACATTAAAGAAATAATGTCAGACAATAAAAGATGAAATTAAAATATAATGCATGAGAATTCTATGACTAGTAAAACCTCTTTGTAACAGTTTGAAATACATACTGGAGAAGACTTGTATGATGCTGTAGGCGTATTTACAATTGTGTTTTTCAAAATGTTTTCATATGATCAACAACCGTGATCTGTCTATAACAATTTCTTTCATTCAAATTGCTGAATTTATATATATATATATATATATATATATATATATATATATATATATATATATATATATACAGTGGCGGCGCTAACGAAACGGGGGCCCCCCGCGAAACTAATTAGGGGGCCCTATAAAAATGGTTAAATTTTGTATACGTAATAAGGAAAACACTCAAATGAGTTTCTATTTACGTGTGTTTCACAACAATGGTTTGTGAATACTTTCTCGTCTATCACAAAGCGTTTGCAATTTGCAAAGGACGTTTTACACGTGTACAAACTCTTAAAATTCATTGTTGCTAAATAGACAAAGTTCTATACAAACTATAAAAAAACCAAAATAAAAAGAATGATTTATTTTTACGTCAAAGATCTAAATTCAGACTATGAAACAGTACCGCACACAGAGTGGTAAAAATTTATTATTTAAAAACGAATATCAAAGTAACATTCTAGCTTTTTTCAAACATTTAAATTAGTTTGTAACTGAATTTGTAAAATTCTTGAATATACTCTATACAAGTTCTCCTTAAGTCTAATCCAATTCAATAACACTCGAACTCAAGTAATGTACAATATTTACAGATGAGGATCAACCAAAGTTCACTGTTTTCCTAAGCCTAATCTTCTTTTTTTAATAGCTAAGAACTTTTCAACCACTTCGTTGATATTAGTTTTCTGTATCTCACATGCTCAGTGCTTAACAGTGCCAAGTCACTCAACCGAGTTTGGGCCATGGTACTTCTTAAGTATGACTTAATTTAATTAATTTAAGTTTTGAAAAGCTTCTTTCCGCTGTAGCTGTTGTGACAGGTATGGTTAAATAAAGCTGCAAAGCTGTAGTTAAGTCTGGGAGGCAACTCATAAGGCAGCTGTTTTCTTCAACCAGTAAATTCATCATTTCTCGAATTCTTTTCTTGTGTACAATTTCTTAGGCCATCAGAGCTTTGAAGGATATTACTTGGTCAGGCAGTGATGTGGAAAGGTCACCAGGATACACATTTACCAGAGCCTTACTTTTCTCCACTATTGTCTCTTGTGAGAAGTTTACTAAATTCTGAGGCGTCAGGAATGAAAACCTATCATCAATGCAATGCAATCCTTCGAATCTCATTTGTAGCTGAGCTATTACAATATCTAGTGTTGCATTGAAAACTTTTACTTCAAATGATTTCACTGGGTCGTCAATTCTATGGTCAACTGATAATTCAACAAAGAAGCGTTTTACAACTCGTTTACGCTTATTTTTCATGTTACAAGTTATGTCCCATGACTGGGCCAACTGGGGCCCCCCATGAGGGTCGGGGCCCCCCCGCGCCGCGGGGTCTGCGGGGGCCTTATCGCCGCCACTGTATATATATATATATATATTAGGTATACTCATTTATAAGCTGAGGATATATTTTAGATTCATACACAGAACATTAAACTCCAAATCTATAATTTTTAGGCTGTCAAGTAAAACTGAGGAGACTCAGCTTTAGGTTTCAAAAATTTGCTACACTGTTTGGCAAAGCTGGAAAAAAGCTTATGCCAACTTTGTCATAAGTTGTTGCAGAACTGATAACTGTTTCATACTGGACGATTTCTGCCATTATTAAATAAATTTTAAACATTTTGTAACAAGTTATGACAAAGTTGAAACTGCTAACAAAATTACCCTAACTGAAAAAAAGCTGAGTATATAGTTAATTCTATTAAACACTGAGGTTGACACTCCATGTAATCTGAAAATAAGAAACCAACAGTAACAAAACTACGTATCTATTTTTGTACATATGTGTTCATGTATTTAAAACATGAAAACATAGTTTTATGCTTTGTGGTATAATAAAAGAAAATATTATAGCAAAATATTATTAAGATAACATAATAGAATACTAAAAACAATGTTTGACTGTTCATTGTACAAGGAGTTTGTTTTTTACTTGATTTGTCTTTTGTGATAGGACTTCAGTTCGGTTAATTATTACTAAAAAACACATAAAGAAATGACCCAGTTGCCATCATATGTTCTTCAGAAAATTCACAACTTTATTATATTCTCTGTATACCTGCAGCAAAATAGATCTGTGAGTAATTCAATGTCATCATGTAATCAGGGAACAGTTTCCCCATTCATTTGAAACCACACCTCCACAATGCAGTGCAATCAACCATAATAATCAGCCATAATTATAAGTTGTTATGAGTTATTTGCTGGTTAAACAAAACAACAGTGTTACGATAGTCACACACTGGATGGATCTCATCGTGGGTACAGTGTAAACAGAAAAACTGACAATGAAGTCACTTATTACAAACTTTAATTAGACACAAACAGCAGTTATAAATCAACAAAGCACTCTTACACAATAATTCAAGTTTTATTTGTCAAAATAAATGTCACCTTATTACACTTTTGTATTAATTAACACACTAATCACTTTTTACTAAACCGCAACAAATGCTTTGATTTGCACTTGAATATCGCCTGGTCTAAACTAAACTGCCGACAGCCGCTGGATGCTCATACTTTTACCCCGCAGAGATTGTAGAATAATCTGACATTTTCTGGATTATGTGTTAGGCAAATTGTATATCACAGGAGTTCTAGAATATGCTAGAAAAGTGTCATAAATCTGACCTCGAACAAACTGGGCCAACCAGTGCAGTCTGGAACAGCCTGGATTGTTGACACATGATAAGTGACATGTAATTTCCAGCAATACTTTTTTGATGGTAATATACTTTAACTAAGCAGTTGACTGATATATCCAAGATTAGATTACAAGAGGTGCCGGATAAAACAATGTGACTAATGACAAAACCAAATTATATAATAATGATAATAATAATAATAATAATAATGGGCACTTTTGCATCACCAACGTCGTTTAGGAGTTAAGCAGGGTAGGCTGCCTTGTGTGAGCCAATTAACATACAAGGAATGTATGTCAGCACTATATGTCCATTATTACATTAAAATGTTATCCCAGATACTCATTTCCATAAGTTGAATCGACCTGGAATCTGAAAAATGTGCTGTGATTTATGGTGCACCCAGGAATCGAATGTGGGACTTGTAGATTAGTAGCTAATGCATCAACTCATTGGACTAGTAAGCCCCCACTAAATTGTATAATTAGTATAAATATAAATAATATATATAGTATCATATTATACAATTTGCAACAACAACTCTGAAAACAAAACTATAAAATAAAATAAGAAACAATAAGAATGTTTTCACTTTATGAAATCATATTAATTGGTGTGCATGGAAGTGTGCTGGACATGAATCAAATGTTGATGGATATGCTTGAAGTCTGCAGTCAACTGTGTATTACAGATTCTCCCTATACAGACAGGGGCTGACAACTATGCTTCACATCCTCCATAAGTGGTTGTAGTTAATGTATAATGGTTCTGTTCATTCTTCATTAATATATTTATTTAAACAGCAGTAAGTGTCTTTAGTTAACATTCAGAATAAACATCACGATGACTACTTTTATTGTATTGTCTCAGAACAATAATGTACTGTTGTATAAATATATTTGTAGTCAAAATTCCTATTATCATAAAATGGTAGAGAGTTTAAAATGATGATAAACTTTAATCATGCACATATTTCTTCCACTCTTTTCTGTGATTTGCCTGCATACCATAGGTTTTCTTTCTCCTCTAAAATTTTTTCTACAGTTTCATCTAGGTCTCCTCTTTCCTCCTATCAAATTTTGGTTTTAGGTTTACTCGCCTTATCTCTTCCACTCATTGTAAGTAAGTGTCCCACTAACTTGTCTTCCTTCTTCAGTTCAGTGTAGGCTGGATCTCTAAGTAAGTACCTTCCGAGTAAATATTTTTGTTCCTCATTCCATCTCGCTTAGTAACTTCATTAAGTCTTCTCAGTTATTTCATTTCAACAACTTGTATTTTGCCGTTCCATTTTTCAGAATTTAAGAATATTCCTAAAATTGCTTTAAATAACTCAACCATTGTTTTCAGTGTGAATTTTCCTTATTTATACTTATTGTGTTAATAAGAATATATTATTTTGTACAAATGTAGTGGTGTGTTTATAGTAATGACAGTAGTGTTTTTGAAATTTCAAAGGGTTTTATTTAAGTGAATCTGCTGTTGTTTAATTTACTTTAAACTGTTGGATTTCGTTGTCCATGATTTCATTGATTAACTAAATATAAGTATATCACTACCGACTTGAAACACAATGTTCCGAGTTGGTGGTGGTATACTGCAATGTTACGATTATTTCATAAATTCACACAAATACAGAACCATGTACTCAACGCAACTATTCAATGTAGTACACCGGCCAGGTCGCAGGATTTTTGTTTCTTGTTGCGTCAAGTATATGTAGTTGCACAATAATTAAATAAATTTTAAAGAGGAGTGAGATGTTGTTGACATGAAATAATTATTTAAAATCATTTAAAAAAATGATCATCCTAAGATTTATTCATTAATAGAAAAATATTCCAATATTTAAAAATTCAAACATTAGCTAGGTCAAATATCCACTTTTATAAGTTTCACATATATTAGGCTGTTCATAACATCTAAAAACTAAACAATCATATACTCTTATTAACTAAACAGACATGTTAAATAAGTCATCTAACTTCTTTAATTTTTAGTGCGTCTGACTTTGATTCAATCTTCAAATGCTAATAGCAACTCATTTAAAAAGACCCAAAAATAATATTAAACTTAAGCATAAAATTACTAGTTGCTATAGACAAAATAAACTAATTACATTTACTTTCAAACTATTATTTAACTTTATTATTTTATTTAATTAACTTAATTATTTTAACTCTATTGATACACCCAAATTTTTAACATATAACAAATGATTTAGTAACTTTCAAATTTTCTTATACAATTAAATTATTGACTTTAACTATTATTTACATTTAAAATTTTTTAAGTCTTACTGTGCATGTAAAATTGTCTTTCTGAAAGTTCTTTTCACAACAAAATTAAAAATATTTAGTCATCACTTGCATACTGCTGCCGTTACCGTTGTGTGTGTGTGTGCGTCCTGAATCCTGAGAATTTTATGATGATGATGATGATGATGATGATGATGCTGTGTTCTCTGTCTCTATGGGTTGTTGTTGTTGTTGTTGCTCCTGAGTTCCTCCATACGTCTTGTGTGAGTGTGGTAGTGTGTGTGTGTGTGTGTGTGTGTGTCCATGTCGATGCAACGGGCAGCGTAACGTCGTCTGTAGATTTCTTGAGTCTGAGAATGCCCCAAAATTGTCGGTCGTATTTATACTGGACTCAATCTGACATGTTCAGGATTGTTCTTGACATGTTAGAAATTGTAACTTTCATGCAAAGCGTCCTTTTAATTACAAATCACTTTTTTGTTTATTTTAGCGATTTCGTAAACACACTTGTAGCATGCGCGATATCATTGATTTGTAATCTTTTCTGTTCACGCACATCATTAATTACTTAGCATCTTCAATATTGCAAATTTCTGCAATATTTTTATATCACTGCATTCGTTAAGAATCCCTTAATGCAATGGTGTTTTTATAATTGGTGTAAGTCTTTGCTTACAGGTTTAACACAAGTAATTAGTTTATTATAATCCTGTTAAGACATGATTACAAACAAAACAATAAGTCGTTCGCATCACCCCATATTTTCCTGTCATGCGTGCTCACACACACAAAGACACACATGCTGTAACTTACGCTACCACAGCAGGTGTCCCTCCTGACAGGTTAGATATTGTCAATTCCTGCACAAAATTGTATAAAACTGTTCCTTATTCTATTTATACTAATTACAATATAAAAGATACTGCCCTGGGCAAATATGCAAATACTGTATACAGTATGTATTGTTGGATATATTCCCCAGGTGCGTTTACACAAATATATATGTGTAACTTATAATTATAATTACATCTTATTAACTATATTACAATTGCTTTTTAAAACGGCTTATAAAAGTAAATATTTTAATCGGTATATGAGAAACAAATCCTTTGCAGAGGGTGACAAATTTTTCCCCCTAATATAAACATCGCATTATGTTATTGTGTTTACAGACACATTAGTTCACTGCTCTTGTTCCGGTGCATAACATTGGTCATTTTAATCTTTGTCATAAAAATGCTTTAGTGTCTTCTTTGTGTATAGTTAGGCCGCTACAGTTTAGTCAGCTTATTTCTACCTGTTTCCCTCTCTCTATATACGCACTCATATAAAGCGAATTAATTGTACTACCAAGTTTTGTTTTTCTCTCTCTCCCTCCTCTGGCCTTACCTGCATTCAAAGAGTCAGCTGTACTTTTCTCTTCCCAACAATAATTCTCTTCTCTTAGTATAAAATTAGTTTTATTTCTGTACGTGGTGCGAAACATGTGTTCGGGCTGTCCGAGTGAAGTTAACAATTCTTTAATTGTTTTAATTCCTAGTGTTTACTGGCGAATTTACTATCTCTGTGAAAGTGATGTGCTAAATTACGTACCACCTTGTGTTGTGCCAATCTGGATCTTAAGTATTTACTTCTTTCGACACGTTGGATTACATACTCCCCAACGGTGAGTGCATCTTTACCTTGATACTTACCATCTTTTAATTGGTCTCTTATTTGTTCTTTCTTGTATATATTCCAATAGCAACCTTCAAATGAGTTTTTAAGTTGTTCGTTCATAGCTAAATTATATCGAGCACTCGTGTACCATCTTACAGCATAACCTTTGAACTGTTTACTAATAAAGCTATTTTTCTCTTTATTAGTTACAGCATTACCTGTTAACTCCATTTCTCATTCACAGTTCAGTAACAATTTTGTCCTTTCATCACTCAGTGTTGGATCCACCATCAACTTCGTTGCTTCCCTTTTCAATTCCGTTTTTTGACGTTTTACCTTTCCACGTTGATTTTTCCCTAGTGTATCTATTTCACTGGAATATTCCTTTGTGGTTTTATTAGGCACAACGACGGCAATTTCCAACCTTATTAGTCTGGCTTCCAACTCCTGCATCTTATTGATGTTTTCATGGACTTGTTCACTGACTGCTTTTCTTTCCATACCCTGCTCCTGCTTTGCTACTATAAACTTCTCATTCCATTGTTCTGCTACTTGGTTAATACTTTCTTTTATTTCTTTAGTTCATTCCGCTTTTTGTTCTTCCAACCTATTCTCTATCTTTATAGGTTGTTCATTTAGTAACTGTTCTACTCTAGTTTCTAATATTTCTATTCTGGTATTAGTATCTTCGAGTTTTGTCGTCAATTGATCTTTAAAGTCTTTGAATTCAGCTTTAAAGTCGGCCCTAGTTTCTTCACTATTCTTTTTCATTTGTTTTGTATTAAATTCTTTTAACTCTTCGATTTGTTTTCTATTCTCTTCTTTTTGTTTTGTACTTAATTCGTCCACCCAGGCATGCATTATATTTTGAAGCGCTTCCATATCAAAACCTCCTGGTGCTGCCATGTTGAATTATTTTTTATTATTTATATTATAAAATAATTATTATTGGTAAACCGCGACTCTATTGGTTTTTTATTTAATATTAATTATTTATATTTGTTATTATTATAAATCATCTCATATCAACAATTTCTCTCCTCTTTTAGTTTTGTTGAGCACCAGTTGCGAAATACACAACAATACTACAATTACAATATAATAATATTAATAACAATACACTTATTAATTCTGAACCAATTTATTATGGTTCGTTAATTATCGAAGCACGCCAATTTATTATGGCTTCTTTTAATATCGAGCACCACGTTGGCTGCACCAATTTATTATGCAACGTTACGATTATTTCATAAATTCACACAAATACAGAACCATGTACTCAACGCAACTATTCAGTGTAGTACACCGGCCAGGTCGCAGGATTTTTGTTTCTCGTTGCGTCAAGTGTATGTAATTGCACAATAATTAAATAAATTTTAAAGAGGAGTGAGATGTTGTTGACATGAAATAATTATTTAAAATCATTTAAAAAAATGATCATCCTAAGATTTATTCATTAATAGAAAAATATTCCAATATTAAAAAATTCAAACATTAGATAGATCAAATAGCCACTTTTATAAGTTTCACATATATTAGGCTGTTCATAACATCTAAAAACTAAACAATCATATACTCTTATTAACTAAACAGACATGTTAAATAAGTCATCTAACTTCTTTAATTTTTAGTGTGTCTGACTTTGATTCAATCTTCAAATGTTAATAGCAACTCATTTAAAAAGACCCAAAAATAATATTAAACTTAAGCATAAAATTACTAGTTGCTATAGACAAAATAAACTAATTACATTTACTTTCAAACTATTATTTAATTTTATTATTTTATTTAATTAACTTAATTATTTTAACTCTATTGACACACCCAAATTTTTAACATATAACAAATGATTTAGTAACTTTCAAATTTTCTTATAAAATTAAATTATTGACTTTAACTATTATTTACATTTAAAATTTTCTAAGTCTTACTGTGCATGTAAAATTGTCTTTCTGAAAGTTCTTTTCACAACAAAATTAAAAATATTTAGTCATCACTTGCATACTGCTGCCGTTACCATTGTGTGTGTGTGTGTGTGTGTGTGTGCGTCCTGAATCCTGAGAATTTTATGATGATGATGATGATGATGATGATGATGATGCTGTGTTCTCTGTCTCTATGGGTTGTTGTTGTTGTTGCTCCTGAGTTCCTCCATACGTCTTGTGTGAGTGTGGTAGTGTGTGTGTGTGTATGTGTGTGTGTGTGTGTGTGTGTGTGTGTGTGTGTGTGTGTGTGTGTGTGTGTGTCCATGTCGATCCGCAACGGGCAGCGTAACGTCGTCTGTAGATTTCTTGAGTCTGAGAATGCCCCAAAATTGTCGGTCGTATTTATACTGGACTCAATCTGACATGTTCAGGATTGCTCTTGACACGTTAGAAATTGTAACTTTCATGCAAAGCGTCCTTTTAATTACAAATCACTTTTTTGTTCATTTTAGCGATTTCGTAAACACACTTGTAGCATGCGCGATATCATTGTTTTGTAATCTTTTCTGTTCACGCACATCATTAATTACTTAGCATCTTTAATATTGCAAATTTCTGCAATATTTTTATATCACTGCATTCGTTAAGAATCCCTTAATGCAATGGTGTTTTTATAATTGGTGTAAGTCTTTGCTTACAGGTTTAACACAAGTAATTAGTTTATTATAATCCTGTTAAGACATGATTACAGACAAAACAATAAGTCGTTCGCATCACCCCATATTTTCTTGTCGTAGCGTGCTCACACACACAAAGACACACACGCTGTAACTTACGCTACCACAGCAGGTGTCCCTCCCGACAGGTTAGATATTATCAATTCCTGCACAAAATTGTATAAAACTGTTCCTTATTCTATTTATACTAATTACAATATAAAACATACCGCCCTGGGCAAATATGCAAATACTGTATACAGTATGTATTGTTGCAATACTTATAATTACTTTAAACTGAATAACACGAAAAGGTGCACTTTGTGAATGACAATAAAAATAATTTTAAAATACTCGGATGATGCATGCTGCCCTAATTCATGCACTATGGCTTATCCATAATTTAGCAAAATGTTAGTAACGAAACAACTGACTATATTTGTGATGAAAAATCCTTTTCTCTTATTTCCCATGCGTCAGCTGCATAACTGAATTTTGTAGACACAGTCCAACTTCTCAAATTTACTCTTTTACCTCACTAACACTCAGCAGTTACCGCAGTAATCAACATTTGTTACCGCTGATCATCACTAGATATATTAACAAATCTACATTCAATGTGCATGTACTCATTTACATAATAGCAGAGCTTTATCACATTCTAATTTAAGTTTCTGTTTCTGAGCAAATAATGTAAAATGGAAAGAATAGCCAGTTCCACTGTGCAAACAATGATTGACTTCTTTCTACAGCCCCTCTGTTTCCAGCATGCATTACCAGGACATACCAATGCTATGACCTTGTTTTAGCTGTACCATACAAGCAATGCCAGTTGAAAAAAACTTGTTTATAGCCTACTATAGATCTTGTTATATAATCTAACTAGTTTTTTACTGTTGCAAAATACTTTATACATGCTTGGATTCTTTTATTCATTTGTTTTGTTTTGTTTCTAACACAACTAAGAGTATTGAAATATGTTTTGTATACATTTTGGTTTTGTATTTTTAAATTTATTATTTATAATCAGTTATCTTCTTTGCCAGCAGTAACAGGAAATGGCCAAAATAATGACAACTTGCAGTATCATTGATAAGATAGAACAGAGCTGGGAAAGTTCCAGAACGAGCTTTACTCACCCTGTGAGGGTTTGGTTTTGCTTATTTTTATATAGTTATTTGAACAAATATTTTCCCAACTTGGTAGTTACTGGTAGTGAGTTTTTCCATAGAATATACTTTAGAATTTAGCTTAAGAAATGCAAGTCACTTATAACTGGAAAACCATTTTAGAATATCTATGAATACCAGAGTAAAATATCAGAATACCAGCATATTCCATTTTTGCTGGAATAAAACAAGTTCAATTTTTTGTTAAATTCTTGTTTCACTTGTTTCTCGAGTTTGCAGCAAAAATCAAGAACAATAAAAAGAGAAAAGTAATATTATTCTCATTCCAGATGTTTCTTATTGTGTGATACAGTTTTTCACCATAATGTGACAGATAATTGATTTGAAGGTGGGATATGGTCTCTCAAGTTTGTAATCTGTTTTTAAAGAAGTATGAATCTTCTGTAAAATCTTGTCAACGGTTTGTATTGATATAATCTGAAGAAGCTGAAGAATTTTCTTTCATCATTTTTTAGCTGATAATGCACCCAGTAAGGCATTAGTAGGACGTATCCACTTGTTTCTCTGCATCCTCTTCCTTTGAAGAATCACAAAGCATAGTACACACACTATTCTTAGACAAACAGCAATATCACACACAGAAAGTGATACAGTTCAGACCATTTTACTTGCCCACGGTCACGTATCTTTGACTATACTGCAATTTATAATCACTTAGCCTCTCCTACCCAATTCCATTTTGTATTCAGAGTTGGCAAACTACAGGAACCTGAACAAACCAGGACCACTGAACAACAGGATCAGGGCAGGCAAAATCAGAAGAAATGTTCCTCTGATCATTAGTGGGTTGGGTTCAAAGTTGGCCTACCTCATTGTTGAAAATGTTTAGCTGCAATACTTTTTTTCTTTACAGGAGTCTAGTTAGACTATGGGTAGAAGGAAGAATGACCATGTCATATTTTAAACTATATTCATATATAAACGTCTATTAATAGATATTATTTTATATTTTACACATTCATTTATAACTAAATGTTTAGTAAAATAATTTTTTTTACTATTTTAAAAGTTTTTCACGTTATCGTATGGTATTATCTAGATCCATCTCCACTGTCAAATAATTTCCACAATTAATATAAATTTCTTTTATTAAAAAATTACTGACAATGCTAAATACAGAAGAATATTAATAATCAAAACTGTACACAATCTGCTAAGTGCTACAAGTAGATTTTTATAGGCAAAGCTTAACTAAAATGATAACATTCTATTTGCCATTCAATTTTTAGACTTGAAGACTGTCATGAAGAAGATGTAAGAAAATGAGTGAATATGTTATTGATGCAGTTTCATCCCTAATTTTAATCGACAATGAGACTGCAACACGCATGAAGGAATCTTTACTGCTGATAGTAAATCTGATGATGAAGACTGGGCCTACTCGTAGTAATGAAGGTAAATGAAGGTTTCATAGTGTTAGAGACTTCACTAGCTTAGTATGAGACAGACATATCTCTGACATAACTATTTTTGATGAGTGAGATATTCTGCAGCAGTAAACATTGTTAAAAAATGTTCACAGGAGAAATTACAAAATTATTTTCAATAAAATTTTTCCAGTTTTCCTATATAGTTTTTTGAAAAAATCATGAACCACTTTTTTTAATGTAATCTTATTTCAAAACTTACCTTATCCAACTTGAAATTATCAAATATTTACTGTGTTGTGACTGCAAGTTGTATCATTATATACTAGTTGTAGCTAGTTATATATACTACTTTGTTAATACAGTATTTTGCTATTCAAGTTTTAGTACTGTACTTGGACTAGTAAGAAAAAGTAGTACTTGAATCTAAAAGTTACAAAACTGTTTGAATGCAAGCTGTCAATGAAAATGCACCAGTATACTCTTTTATTATTACATTACTAGACACAACAAAATTATATTTCTATACTGTTATTATAATACTTTATGTTTGGAAGTCTGAAATAATTAGTAATTTGAACTACTCCTGGTTCAAATTAGTTCAGACTATCAAGTTCTTATTGCAGCGTACCTTGTACAAACATTTTATTCTATCCCCAAGTTAATATGGCATATAAATGATAATAAACACACATGTTAATAATATACCATAATATATCAACAGGTGTTTTCTATTTTTGTGTCCATTTAATCACAGCAACAAAGAGACATCATTGAGGTATGTTGATACTTACCAAACCATGATTTCTGAGCATCACCCAATAAACTGAATTGGTCCAGTGTAATACCTGAATATCCTAAGCTCATTCCTGCTGCAATGCTTGGTAAAGCAATCATCAGTCCAAGAAACAGCTACAAACAAGCAAATAGTTTGTATAAATTTAATTTATGTATTACAAAAACCTGCTTCACTAGTGTCACTGTATGCCATTTTCTTTTAGGCCTAGACAGTTAACACAGAATATACCTTAATTTGACAAACAGTGACCAATCATTTCATTTCATTTCATGAATCAGTGGACATGTTCCCTTATACAAATGTAATGAGAGAGGCACTATTTTCTGTTTCACAACTAAAACAGCTATTTTTTTTTTTTTTTAAGAAATGTACACCACTGTTTTACAATGTTAGGATATAGTATTATTTGAATTTGTTAACAAAGACAGTGTTTTTAAAACAATTTTTAAAAATTTCATTTTTTTTTTAATGTTCATATGCTCAAAATTTCTCCATGACCTCTTCTTATGTTAGGGTAATTTTCGTTTAAAAGTGAGCACTTACTTTTCTACCAATTGATCCATTTTCATTTGGTCTAGATCTGTCTTCAGTAGAGAGCAGAGGTTTACTCTCACTTTCAATTTCCTCTGTTGAGCCACTCGCTGCAGCAGCCATTGTTGCTGCCAAAATTTCTGAAACAAAATGTTATTTGCATCATTCTTTTGCAACTATGCACAGATATAGTTTAAACATATTCAAAATGAAGTTCACCAATAAACAAAGTAATTTAAACATTGTTTCCAAATTAAAAATTTCTTTGTTCGAATTTGGTATTTGGTTCATGCAAGCAAAAGTTATATTATTTTAAGATTATTAACATAGTATACACTTTTTTTAATTTCTAGTGGTCTTACAACATTTTACAACAAGTACTCTTGATTCTGGATAAAAACTGTCAGTAGAGTGATTGTAAATAAGCTGTTTTTATTTGTATACATGTAATTCTTATCTGTTCATGATTAGATATTTTTTATTTATACTTTGGTTTTGGTGGAACACTGTTTTGTTACCTCACTTTCGTGTGTACAGAAGCATGCAGAATGGAAAATGTTCTTTGAAATAATATGAACTTTCAATGATTTTAATGCTAACAGAACTCACAAATCTTATAATCTTGTGTATATTATTCCATATTTTAGAAAGACAAACAGTGCAACTGTGTTCTGTGTATTTTTGATGGACTTCTGTAATATTTATAAGAGTATACACCATAGGCGTAACTTGGGAGGGGCAAGGGGGCACCCCCCCAAGTTCCGAGCATTATAAAATTTTGTTTCCAGTTGTTATAAATAAAAACTAACAAATAGTCAAACAGGAGACAATTTCTATGCTTGCAAGCACAGTACGTGCTATTTATCAACGTCTGTACTGTTATCAGACAACTAGTTTTAATAAATTTATTATTCTTATATCTTTCGAAGAAACTTGTAAGGGGAATATTTGACAGATTTAAATGATATGTCAAAATAATATTTTTGTTAAAAAAAAAAAAAAAACCGCTAGACACCTAATTAACTGGAAAATACAATGCGTACCTTTTACGCAAAGACTTGTTTTGGAACACATTGTAATGAAATAATAAACCCAGCTCTACTTCTAGGAATTTGCTTTCTTTACTTTCCTCTATTTGCCACACAAATTGTTTATGTTTATAGGCCTACAGTATATTTGTTCTAGGTAAACATAAGTGGAAGTACAACTTATGAAGAAAAGTTTGTTGATCATTAACAAATGAAATTGTCCCTCATTTACTAACTAAGAATTATTACTAAACTTTCTAATTTTGTATATAGGTAATAGGTAATACATGTTATTAATTTTATTATATAGATGGTCTCACTATACACTTGAATTTATGAAGCTTTACCCTGCCCCCCCCCCAAAGTTAGGCCCCAAGTTACACCCATGGTATACACCATTTAATAACAACGATTATTTAGTTTGAGAACATCTTTTTATTCAACTTATTGTTGATATCAAACATTTTTTTCTTGTTCTGGGATTGGCATCCTCTGTGGTAAGCCAATACTGAAAACCAGTTTGGCACACTCACTGGCCCAGTACTGTTTCAATCAGTAGGATCAACGTTTCTCTGTATCTATTAATTCCCAACGGAGCTACTTTGAAGTAGTACAGAACTGTTTCATATGTCATTAATTTTATACATTCAATCTCATCATTTTTTAGACACAGCATCTATATGCCATAACATGAATGCAAAGCATATAAAAATAAGTGGAAAATCTCCACCTTTGGTATTCTTCTTGCAAACCTCCATTTCATTTGGAGGTGGACGAGTCAGTCATCGTCTTGATGTGTCTTCTGTTTAATATTTTAAAAACCTTTTGAACGTAGGTATTTCTGCAGATGCATTGCCTTCCCCTAGAACATGTCACATGAACCTTTCCTTTAATGTCTTAGTCAGATAGCTACTGTGTCAGTAGTTATTTGTCTGATGTGTCAGATACTTAGATTCTCTTTGTCAGTTTTTCTTTCTGAAGAAGCTATTTCCATTCTCTTTTAACCAGTTAATCATTGTTTACTCTATTCATCCTTATCCTCCTCCAGAATCATGCCTCAAACATCTCTTCTGACAATCAAGATTCAGAGTTAACAGAATCTTGCCTTGTTAATAAATGTCCTACATTTGAAAAGACGGAGCATTTTGCCCTCTGTTAAACTCAGCATCTCCTGAGATTATATGAGTTAAAAAAGCAATGAAAAAATCTCAGCAAGACCAAATTTCCTTAATTGTTATTTCATATATTATTATCAGGTAATTAACAAGAAAGCAACAAACAAAAATATGGTAATTTGAGTTTACATAAATATAACAACAACTAAAATAAAAATAAAGTGTTAGGCACACAAATCAAGCATAGACTACCCCTCTACAAGTGGCATAGCTAGACTATAGGGCAGCTGGGCTGGTGTCCCATGGCCCCCGAGCAAAAAAAAGTAATTAATTAATTAAAAATTTGTATTTTACATTTTTTTAACATGGAACATGGATATATGCTTCATGTATCTTACTGTGCCTGTCACAGTAGTACAGGCAGAAAGATTTTTTTGAAACTAAAACTCATTAAAATCTATTTAAGGAGTACCATGCATTTGGAATTGTTCTCAATCAAAAACGAAAGACTACAATTTTCAAAATGATCATTTTGCTGATAGAAAAAGTAGAAAAGGGCTTTTAAATAATGACTAAAATGATTATCAAATTACACAGGCCCAAATTACACAAACTTACAAAATTTTTATTACAAGTTATATTTCTTAAATGGTAGACTATACATATTACTTTTTTTTGAAAAATGTTGTATTGATTTCTAATTTCCAATTTAAGATAATGTTAGGCTATTATTTTTTAATGAAGAAGTTGTGTTAGTGGTTGAAATCACAAGCAGAATGATCAATGTTGCACACCACTATATAAAATTATCCCGATTAGCGCTTTCAAGCTTCACAGCTCATCGTCAGATCGGAATTAAACCAAAAACCTGAAAAAAACCCTTCACTCACATCTCACCCCACCCTACTCACACACAACAAGCTATAATTGAATGTCCCTTCCCCACCCTCAGCCCTGTCCCACCATCTGGACAGTTACATATTTCTCTAGCAAATTCCTTGTGTTTCAGTGTGTGTGTGTGTGTGTGTGTGTGTGTGTGTGTGTGTGTGTGTGTGTGTGTGTGTGTGTGTGTGTGTGTGTGTGTGTGTGTGTGTGTGTGTGTGTGTGTGTGTGTGTGTGAATTCCTTTTAAACCTAGTCTTTCTCATCCACACATGTGTGCCAGTCACACACCCTTATTTTAAAAACACCTAATTAGTCCTAAGCAATTTAATTCTTAATCTTATCTATATCTGTCCTCTATCATTTACTTCTTAATTATGTTATAAAATATTTCTTCATTATCAAATTTAATTTTAGTATTAATTAAATTGTGTAACCCTTTTTCTCTTTCTTTCAATATTTCTAACTCCTCCCTAAGCTTCCTTTCAACTGTGTTATTTACTATTTTTACAATTTTGTAGTCTTCCAAAGGATTAACAAACTTATGGTTGTCTTCTATGAAATGTCTTGCATATAACGAATTCGTTGTTCTATTATCTTCTCCACGTTTGTGGTCAGACAACCTGCATACGAATTTTCGTCCTGTCTCATCTAGGTACACTTTGTTGCAGTCTCTACATTTTAATTTATAAATTCCGCTTTTCTGTAATACTGGGATTTTTTCTTATCCAACAGAGTCTTATCACCCTTATATATATAAAATGGCGGCAATCAATTCATTTTGTTATAGAGCTCAGAAGTGTTTAAAAGAGACCGAAACAAAAGGTAGGGAGTTAAAAACGATAAAGGGAATTGTAAGGAATAATAATTATAACACCAACATAGTGGATAAAGTTATGAAAAGGGTTAACATACAAAAAGCTAAAATAGAACCAGAACAAAAGAATTATGCAGGGTCATTGACATACATACAGTAGGTTCACATACTAGAAAATATCGGTATGGAGAACCATACATGACTTCCATATTCTAAGATTTATATTTCAAATCATTTTCGAAATGAAATATTACCATAGAAACTACTTCTTTCTACTTACTGCTTCAGCCTTAACCACAGTACTGTGGTCACTAACGTATACCACCTCACGTTATCGGACTCGATTTTCACTGATGATGGAAGTCGATGGCATTGCCGAAACGTCTGGTTTTGTAGAAAACATTGGACTACGGCCAAATATCCCGCGAAGGAATTTTAACAAAAACTACTTCTTTGTTACCGATAACGTTGTACACATATATATAAAAAATATGCATAAAATTAATGGCTTGTATAAGTTAATGATTGATCTCCATTAAGTAGTGCTCAAGTTTCCAAAGTTTTAATATTATGATGTCCGTAATTAAAACATCAGAGCAGGTTTAGTGTGAATAAGGGTACACTGTGGACAAAAATTTTCAACATTTCCTATTGAGCGTTGCTTAGAGTAAAGCTGCGAATCTACAGTGTATGTTTTACAGAACAACACGCGAAAAAGAAGGAGCGTTCCGAAGTCACTCATGGACCTTCAGCATCTTGCAGAGGGTTCATTCCCTAAAGACGAAAAGTCTGTCTATGAATTGTTCCTCTGTAAACACGTGCAGTTACACTGTCCAGCGATCCACAGGAAGCAAATTGATGTCCATTTTTTCGGCTTGCACGCGTTATGTTGGTGTGGGTTTCAGCACTTTCCATTTAAAAAGCGTGCAAATGTAAGAAAATAAACATGAGTGAGGCCAGAAATAATGTGAATTGTGTGTGTGTGTGTGTGTGTGTGTCTTACCTGCCTTTCTATTGCTGTAGGCATAATAATAAAATGGAAAAGTAAACATTACATAACTGAGATATGCTTACCTGCCACGAACGATATATTATTTTATACATGGAGGAGTTCAGTGACATACACACGTACAGAAGAATTATATATATAAAGATATTAACTCAAACATAATTTACATTAAAATGAAAATATCGGTATGGAGAACCATACATGACTTCCATATTCTAAGATATATATTTAAAATCATTTTCGAAATGAAATATTACCATAGAAACTATTTCTTTCTACTTACTGCTTCAGCCTTAACCACAGTACTGTGGTCACTAACGTATACCACCTCACGTTATCGCACTCGATTTTCACTGATGATGGAAGTCGATGGCATTGCCAAAATGTCTGGTTTTGTAGAAAACATTGGACTACGGCCAAATATCCCGGGAAGGAATTTTAACAAAAACTACTTCTTTGTTGCCGATAACGTTGTACACGTATATATCAGTGGCGAAGTTACATGGAGGCAATTGAGGCAATGCCTACCCTAAAAAATTCTGTAGAATAAAAATTATAAATACGTATGAACTACATAACGTAAAGATTATACATTGTTACTGCGACTGTCAAATTTATTAAACCGAAATGTGCTTTATTGAGCGACCGCTAGATGGTGACAGGTGAGATTCGGCATAGTTCGTTTAAAGCGAATGAGGCAACCTGAACTTGCCTCAGCGTTTTTTGTATACATCCTATGTAAGCAATGTAGTGGTGTGATAGGGAAGTGAAGGTAGGGGGGATTGTCCCGTGCTGTACACATAGAGCGTTGAGGCATGCCTCACTTCTGTGGTCCAAACAGTTAAGTTAAAGCGCCTGTGTTGTTTCTAAGTGTGTTTATTTTATGCGGTTATTAAAAGTGTCACTGTTATTCTGCTGAACTAACAGATGATCAAGATTGTTATTTGAATTATTTGTAACATTAAACACATATATAGAAACTAATCAAGTTTAAAAATTTGAAGTTCAATCAGTTGTATTATTGTGTATGACTAATACAAGGATTGTTCAATAGAAACACGTATAGAGCCGTAAAGCATTTTTTATTCAACGATTTTAAAAGAAGTCTCCAATAACATTAAGACATGAGTTCCACTGTTGCGCTAACCTGTAGATTCCCTGCTAGTAAAATTCTTACGGCTGTTTGTGGAACCATTCGGTTACAGCAAACTCTACCTCAGCGTCCGATTTGAACCACCGTCCTTTTAGTGATTCCTTAAAAAAAATTTTGGCTTGCACGCGTTATGTTGGTGTGGGTTTCGGCACTTTCCATTTAAAAAGCGTGCAAATGTAAGAAAATAAACATGAGTGAGGCCAGAAATAACGTGAATTGTGTGTGTGTGTGTGTGTGTGTGTCTTACCTGCCTTTTTATTGCTGTATTAAATGAAAAATATTATATTAGATTAAAATGAAAAAATTATAATTTTATTGCCTGGCAACAAAATTATTTTATTTTTAACAATTACCATTGTTTCAAAAAGTTTAAATAAATTTTCAAGTACTTTACTCTTGTAAAAACGTAAAAGGTTGCAGGTAAACTACCCCTTCCCCTTAACCGATCTTCACCAAAATCGAACGTCCTTGAGACCTCTACAATTCAGGGACGTATGCAAAAAAATTATTTGATTCTGTTTGAATTTGCGGCTGTTATCGTTTGCCATAGAAAATACGCTTGATAAAAAAACGTTGCAGGTAAACTACCCCTTCCCCTTAACCGATCTTCACCAAAAACAATAGGTCTTGAGTACTCTACAAATTAGGGCTGTATGCAAAACATTATTTGATTCTGTTTGAATTTGCGGCTGTTATCGTTTGCCATAGAAAATACGCTTGATAAAAAAACGTTGCAGGTACACTACCCCTTCCCCTTAACCGATCTTCACCAAAAACAATAGGTCTTGAGACCTCTACAATTTAGGGCTGTATGCAAATAATCTTTTGAGTCTGTTTGAATTTGCGGCTGTTATCGTTTGCCAAAAAAAAAATTTCCCTTGATAAAACAAAAAACATGGCAGGTAAACTACCCCTTTCCCTCAACCGATCTTCACCAAAAACAATAGGTCGTGAGTACTCTACAAATCAGGGCTGTATGCAAAAAATTATTTGATTCTGTTTGAATTTGCGGCAGTTATCGTTTGCCATAGGAAAAAAATCTACACACAGACACTTTTCGGAAAACGACTTTTTTTCATGTTTTGAGTGTAGTACAATCAGAATCTGCAATAATCTCGAACACGATTTTTTTTGCCATCACCATACTTCCATTCCTTAAGGAATATGGAAGTAAAAATTATAATTTTATTCCCTGGCAACAAAATTATTTTATTTTTAACAATTACCATTGTTTGAAAAAGTTTAAATGAATTTTCAAGTACTTTACTGTTGTTAAAACGTAAAAGGTTGCAGGTAAACTACCCCTTCCCCTTAACCGATCTTCACCAAAATCGAAAGTCCTTGAGATCTCTACAATTCAGGGACGTATGCAAAAAATCAGTTGATTCTGTTTGAATTTGCGGCTGTTATCGTTTGCCATAGAAAATACCCTTGTTAAAAAAACGTTGCAGGTAAACTACACCTTTCCCTTAACCGATCTTCACCAAAAACAATAGGTCTTGAGAACTCTACAATTTAGGGCTGTATACAAATAATCTTTTGATTCTGTTTGAATTTGCGGCTGTTATCGTTTGCCATAGGAAATACCCTTGTTAAAACATAAAACGTTACAGGTAAACTACCCCTTTCACTTAACCGATCTTCACCAAAAACAATAGGTGTTGAGAACTCTACAAATCAGGGCTGTATGCGAATCATTATTTGATTATGTTTGAATTTGCGGCTGTTATCGTTTGCCAAAAAAAAAATTTCCCTTGATAAAAAAAAACCGTTGCTGGTAAACTACCCCTTTCCCTCTACCGATCTTCACCAAAAACAATAGGTCGTGAGTACTCTACAAATCAGGACTGTATGCAAAAAATTATTTGATTCTCTTGAATTTGCGGCAGTTATCGTTTGCCATAGGAAAAAAATCTACACACAGACACACACACAGACACTTTTCGGAAAACGACTTTTTTTCATGTTTTGAGTGTAGTACGATCAGAATCTGCAATAATCTCGAACACAATTTTTTTTGCCATCACCATACTTCCATTCCTTAAGGAATATGGAAGTAAAATTATAAAACGTTTTAATAAATATGGAGTAGATATAGCTATTAAAAAATGTGAAACGGTATTTGATAAGATAAGGAATAAAAATATAGAAAAAATCCCAGTATTACAGAAAAGCAGAATTTATAAATTAAAATGTAGAGACTGCAACAAAGTGTACCTAGGTGAGACAGGACGAAAATTCGTATGTAGGTTGTCTGACCACAAACGTGGAGAAGGTAATTAGAACAACGAATTCGTTATATGCAAGACATTTCTATATGCAAACTTGTAACAACCAAAAATTTAAAATTTTTTAGTGTGACTGAAAAGACGTTACATTCAGCATGACACACCTACTCAGCCCACGAGCAATAAATAAAGAAATGTGTGTCGATGTGTCAAGTGAACGTTTACTTCAGACAATGCAAGTACGTTTCACATAGTTGTACAATAGGAACAGGGTTGGCCGTGACAGACTCGACTAAAACACGAGATTTACAGCCTGCAAATGTAAGATAATGGAAACTGTGTCAAGTACCAATTTAGAGGAGAAACTGTGACGGACACACTGCCGGGTTGATTTGTAGAGTACCAGTAAAGAATAAAAGGGGTGTAAGTCACACAATAGTATATACCCTATACGAGGACGGACATCGATACCTAAAATAATAGAATCGAACTTGTAAACAGCAGGGGAACGACTTACTGGCGACAACGGATATTTACGACAGGCAGTAGGTGTGCCGTTTTGGAAACGACGTCACGCTGCGCCAGGATAGCGTTCAGGAAAAAAGGGTCAAACACAGCGAACAATAACAAGAGACGACACATTGTTTTCGTGAGAACTGCAGCGAGACCCGGAGTACGCTTAGACAATAGCATGATAGACGAGCATGAAATTTCTCCTGTTCTAGGAAAAGAGTACGGAGGCTTTCGACGCGAACCCGTGGGGAGACAGGATATCCAATCACAACCCAGCATCTACCCAGAGACCTGGTGGAGAGGACCGTCGCCAGCATAGCAACGGGAACGTCGAATGGGAAGTGAAGAACGACACTCTGGCTTAAGGGTAGGAGATCTTCCATCCTATCATGTTCAACTTGAGGCGTGTTTTCCAGTACGGTGCATTGTGGTACACGATGTTTGATAAAAACTGCTTGCAGAGCACGCGGGAGGACAGTCTTTCATAAATTTTTGCTCATATACTTTGAGCAGTCAGTCGGTCAGTAGAACAGTCTTTATAATTTTCAACAGTCGGTCGTCAAAGTTCGATTAACATACGGACGGCAGTGGGACTTTGAAATTTTGCCACGCGTCATATAACTAAGAGACTTAGACATTTCGATATTGGCGCGTATCCGGTAATAGTGTACTTTCAGTGTCTAAAAACATGCGACATACGCCAGTGCTTAACAATTATAGAATTATTTATTATACTCTAATTCAGAATTGAACTAACCAGTCACACTTACATCAATAATCGACGCGTAGAACTTTCGTTGATGTAATACCGGACGGCGAAATAATAACATTATACAGTGTTGCGGTGCGATTCAATATCATGTGGAACAATTACACCGCGGTATCAAAACACTAACAGTAATGAACATATCAAACGTTGAACAATAGACAGACATATATATATACACCATAGTTAACGATGAACTTCAATACGAACACACAGCGCGAGTGAATCTGTTTCGCGTGTGTTAAGTGTCAGTCACAGCACAGCTTCCCACACATGATCCAGCAGAGAGGAGTTACGCCGATGGAAATTTCGGATAATTCATCTAAACAAGTAATCTTTATGCTATTCTTATCATAAGGAACTCTACTGTCCTGTCTCTTTTTCAAGAAACACCCCTTGAGCATTTAAATTAAACATGATACACATAATTTAACGCCATCCATCTGAGGCATACGATGAACGCATTAGTATAGGATTTATTGTTTGAATATTTGTGTTTCTATATATCGATTACATTATATATATATGTGTATGTTTTTCAGCAAACAACGTATTGGATTTACCTTGTAATTTGATGTATAAACATGTGTTCTTTTATGTTCTTTTCATGAGTTTATGAATGTATGTATTTACAGGGAATCATCCATATTATATATATATTGAATTTAATGAATGATATAATGTTAATAAATAAGTGTTTATTTTATCAATATGCGTTCATCATTGTCAAATTACCTCAGAACGAGAAAGTAATGACATTTGAGTGATTTATGGTAGTTTATTTTATTTTCTTTATTAATGCAACAACTAGAGTCTCCATGCAATAGTTATGCTAACGTAAAGTAATTAACGTGTTATTTATTGATTACACGAGCTCATTATGCAAATTAATGTATTCAATAATTACTCAATCACAGATTAGTTAATTCAGTAGCGTAATAGCATAACACCCCAACAGTGTTGTATTTGGCTGCCCAACGCGTGGCAGATGTTGTATTTGGCGCCCACCGCACGGCAAAGAGCAGGCAGTAGAGATAGGATAAACGTATATATTAATATTTCATGTTAGTAGTTTGTAAGAACAAATATTATTAGTGTGAAGCTAGTTGGACTGGGACTGAATGTTAACGCGTAGTAAAGCTGCAAAAATGACGACCAGTAGCACAGATTCCATGAATTTTGACATTAATAACCAACAGGGAGTACCTGGTGTCGAACGAGAGGAATCACCAACTTATTCACAAACGACCGAGGAGACGTCAGACGTCAGAGCGCGGGGACAGGAGTCCCAACAACAACCGTAGGAAGAAGTGACAATGCGTTCACTTATGGACCTCATGCGGGCACAGAGTGAGAGCCTCAAGATGATTAATGAAAAACTCGAAAAGCAAAAGGAAGAGATTAATGAAAACTTTATAGAGATTAGAAAAGAAGTGAATGAAAATTTCGAGAAGCAAAAAGAAGAAATCAATGAAAATTTCGAGAAGCAAAAAGAAGAAATCAATGAAAAGTTCGAGAAGCAGAATGAAAATTTTACACAAATACGCACGGAAGTGCGTGAATACATAAATAATTGTGATAAGAAGATAGACGAGGTTCAGAAGCAGCAGAACGAGATCATAAAAGAGTTAAAGGAGGACACCGACAAGAAATTCGAAGAGGTGCGGGAAACAAGAGAATTAGACCGACAGGAACTAAAGAGTGTTGCCCAAAATACTCAAACGAGCATCAAAAATATCCACAACAGAGTGGAGACACACGCAAAAGAAAATCACAAGAAACAAGAGGAATTGAGAGTCGAACTATTCCAAACAGTAAGACAATTACAACAGGAACAGGGAGACGTAAACAACACAATGCAACAGAAAATCAATGAGGTAGATGGAAGACAGAAGTCGGCGGAACAAAAACTAGACGAGAGCACCAGAGAGAAAACCACCCGTATTAACGAATTAAAATCCCAGATAGAACGACTACAGCGTCAGCTAATTGAAGGTGAGTCTGGAATAATCAGTAGAATTAACGGACACACACATACAGAGTTAAAGTATAACGGCACTGACAGGTTCCCAATGGAGTTCCTGAAGGAATTGTCAGAGATCCAGGAACAGTACTACAGCAACGGTGACATTAAATGGATCGGAAGACACTTGGAGATGGACGCTGGAATATGGTGGCGCGTCATAAGGAATCAAATCTCCACGTACGAAGAATTTAAAGAAGCTTTCACCTTGAAGTACTGGGGTCAAGAACGCCAGGACAATATACGCGACAATCTGGAGTACGGCAGATATGAGTGGACTGGACCAATCACAGCTGTCCAGTATGTAGAACGGATTTTACTGGAAAGTCGGCAACTGTCACCAGCATTAACCGACACTCAGCTGATACGAAAACTAGCTCGCCACTTTGGTAAGGACTTGCAGCTCGCCGTGGTCACACGTGGTATCACGAGTATACCAAATTTCGAAGCGCTGATTACGGAATTCACAAGTATACAGTCGAGCGGAGATAACACTCGCAGACCACATTATAGACCTTACAACGAAGGGAGGAACAATCCGAGAGAAAGGGAAACGCAATACAATAAAAATGAAAGTGACCGACAGCCAACAAGGGGTCGGTATGACAACAAACACTACGTCAATACAGTACAGTTTACACCAGCTGAAGCAGGACCCAGTAGCACGGTCGTTAACACTACCCCAAGGGCGAACGGTAACAGCGACAACAATAACAAAAAAAAAAAAATACGTCGAACGAGGGGAGGAGATAGAATTTCTAAGCGACTCCTTTCCGAGTGAGAGTGTAAATATATTGTTACCTGATTTACGAAAGGACCTACTAAAAGAGGACGACGAGATTGTAAATAAACAAATATTGAAATGTCCCGAGATTACTATTAAATTTAATAATGATGTAATTGTCCAAGCCTTACTTGATACTGGTTGTATCGTTAACGGGTTGTCGGAAACTTGGTTTAATAACCATAAGAAGAGTATAGAACCATATGAGACATTACCCGTAACGAATACATTTATAATAAGTGCTGTAGGAAGTAAATCCAAATTAGTTAAGAGACAAATATTGTGTGACATTGAGATTGATAGTATCCGATATGAATGTGTGTTTTTGGTAATACCAGAATTAGTGAAACCATGTATACTAGGAATTAGTTTTTTACAAGAAGTTGGGTGTCGCATCGACATCGGAAACAAAGTAGTTAGTTTAAAAAACGATACTGTTGATGAGGAGCACATTATACCAATCATGAATATTGACGTGATAAACAGTGAAGAAGAAGAGGAAGTACTGCGATGCATCGATGAGAAGATTGGGAGCATAGACTGCGTGGATGAAGGAATACTGCAACGCCTGAAGGAGATTTTGGTAAGGAACCGGAATGTTTTTAGGGAGTGCCCGGGAAGAATAGAGGGTTACACGCACGAGTTTCACGTCACGGACAGGACACCTTACTTTCAACGAGGGTGGCCTGTGCCGCTTGCCTACAGAGACAAGGTGAACGAGGAGATTAACCGGATGTTACGATATGGAGTAATCGAACGTTGCGCCAGCCCGTACGTCAACCCAATCGTGACAGTTATCAAGAAGGATGGGAGGGTTCGCCTATGCCTTGATGCAAGAAAAGTGAACAGCGTGACCGTGCCCGATTACGAAGGAGTGTCCCCGGTAAATGAGATATTGGCTAGATGTGGTGATATGCAGTACTTGTCGACAGTCGATTTATCCAGTAGCTTCTGGCAAGTCCCATTAAAACGAGAGTGTAGGGATTTCACTGCGTTTATGCATGAAGGGAAGTGCTACCGATTCACAGTGACGCCATTTGGACTCAGCACCAGCTCTGCAGCGTTGACACGTGGATTGGATGTGGCCCTCGAAGAGGAGGTCAAGAAGAACACGATCATCTACGTGGACGACTGCTTGTGCTACTCCAATAATATACAAACACATTTAAATCATTTAGAAGCGTTGCTAAACAACCTCAATAAAGCAAATATAACTGTCAACCTCACCAAGTCACAATTCTTCAGACGAGAAATCTCCTTCCTTGGTTATCGCCTTACAACAAAAGGGATACAAGCAAACGATGACAAGGTAAAGGCGATTATGGATTTCCCAGCACCGAAGAATACAAAACAACTCAAAGGTTTTCTTGGTCTTACCAATTTTTATAACAGATTCTCGAGTAAATACGCAGAAACAACGCAACCTTTACATGAACTGCTGAAAGGCGGACGAAAGTTTTCATGGACAAAGGAAGTGGACGAGTGTTTCCAGAGAGTCAAGAATTTATTTATAGACACAGTAACTCTACGGTTCCCACGGCCGAACCAAAGATACTATATTCAGTGTGACGCTAGTAATTTTGCGTATGGTGGCCAGCTTTACCAGATTGATGAAGATGGAGAAATCGGCGTCATCGCTTTTACAAGCAAGACATTTAAGGGAGCAGAACGCAATTACTTCACGACGGAGAAAGAGCTCCTGAGTATCGTTAGATGTCTGGATAAGTTTCGTATGTACATACTTGGCCAACCACTCACGATAATCACCGACAATAAAGCATTAACATTTATGCACAAGTGTCACTTAAATAATTCCAGAATTACAAGATGGATTCTCGCCATACAGGAGTACAATTTCGACATTATCCACTGCAAAGGAAAGGATAATGTCGTTGCGGACATACTGAGTAGATACCCGGCTGACACGGAACAACACGAGACAAACGAGGAGACGCACGAATATTTGATTAATCACCTAGTTATTAAAATGAGTCAACAATTAGGCAAAATAATTAGAGGTATCGGCAAATACCAAAATGAAGATGCCAAACTCGGAACGCTCATAGATAAGATTAAGAATAACGTTATAGATAGTAAATTAAGTAAATTTTATAAAATTGTTAATGATAAGTTGTACCGACGACGACGCGGCGAATGGAAACTATACATTCCTGACAGCGTGTCGAAGGATCTAATTGCAGAGATACACCAAATGTACGGACACCTAGGCCCGAAAAGGTGTATAAAAATGTTACAAGAGCACTTCACGATCGACAGCTTGATCAAGAAAGTGAAAGTATATATCCAAACTTGTGACTCTTGCCAACGGTACAAGGATACGAACAACAGGATGCTCTTTGGCGGAACAAAGGCCATGATACCATCAGCCAAAGGTGACATAGTAAGCGTTGATTACTATGGACCCTTACCAACAGGTACAGGAGGTGTCAAATACTTACTTGTCATGGTGGACAACTTCACAAAGTTTGTCAAACTATTCACACTAAGAAGAGCGACAACCACCACGACACTACGACGGATCAACGATTACTGTACGAAGTATGGACGACCGAGAGTCATTTTAACCGACAACGGCACGCAATTTACCGCCGAAAGATGGGTTAAAGGTCTCGAGGAGCTGGGAATACAACCAAGATATACCGCGATAAGGAATCCTCGAGCGAACTTAGCGGAAAGGATTAACCGCCAATTGGGAAATCTATTCAGGATCCTGGTACACGACCAGCATAGCAAGTGGTCAAGATACGTCGGAGTAATTGAAACATGTATCAATGAAACGTACCACGAAACAATAGAAATAACACCCCACGAGGCACACTTAGGAAAGAAGCCGACCCGCGCATGGGAGAAGTGGCTGGACAAAGATGTCATCAACAATGAACACAATCCCAATATTAATGTGTTTGTAAAAATAAAAGACAAAAGAGAGAAATATGCTAAACGTATCAATGATGGTAAGAATATTACTAAATTTGCTACCGGCGATAAGGTGCTGTTGAGGAGCTACCATCAATCCGACGCCGCAATGAAAAGGATTGACAAGTTTTTCGAGTTATACACCGGACCATACAAGGTTAGTCGCGTCCTTGGTAACGCAACATACGAGCTCGCTGAGTGCGATAGCAATGGAAAACTGAGGGGTATTTTCAACGTACAATTGCTGAAGAGATGCTTTGAGACGAAATCACAAGTCTCAAAGGAAAACGAAAGTGCATCGACAATCAGTTAGACTAGTGGATTAGGAGGCGGATCAACACATAAGGTGAATGTCCCGCGAAAACCGGTCCAACTAGCTAATCGGTATGATGTATATCTTATTAGTGTATAATGTAAAGATTTTGTACAAGGAGTTCTTAAGTCACAATGTGGCAACCTAACGACATTAATTACATGTGTATAGCCAGTGTTAGTGGAAATTTAAATAGAAAAGACAATTATGATGTGAAAAGTTCAATTGAATGTGCAGCAATAAATTGCGAAAAGACGTTATAACGAGTTTTATAGACACCCGATGATATTAGATTAATTAATCAAATCTGAGTGATATAAAACAAAGTTATTTATGATCATAATGATCTCAAGTGAATTGTTAATTGTTCCTGAATAATGTATATAAATTTCTAATCAATATAATTAGTATAGATGATAGTAACACGTATTGTGAGTGATACTCAATAATAATTAGTGAATGTATCAATGTGTATTTACAGGTCGTAAATTGTATTTTAAATGGTCAAGATAGACTAAGAACATTAGATATCATAATGATATTTAAACGATACATGAATAATTGTAATTCATGTCGAAAATCATTATTTCATGTGTTAGATTATAAGCGGACGGCACAGCCATCCACAGCTATTATTATTGTACATAATCCCATATCTAATTAGATATGCAAATATGTAAAAAATGCGTTCATCTTTCCTCAGATGCACGGCAATAAATTCCCAGAGGTAGTTTACGACCAAATATAGGGAATATATACCCATATACCCCAAGCAGAGGAAAGTAGGTCATTGACCGCGACTTTATTAGAGGGGACTCCCACAACAAACACAGAGCGCAGAAATCGGATTAGAGTGTCTTCCGCTAATCCAACATCAAATCCGATTTGGGGACCTATGTAACAACCAAAAATTTTAAATTTTTTAGTGTGACTGAAAAGACGTTACATTCAGCATGACACACCTACTCAGCCCACGAGCAATAAATAAAGAAATGTGTGTCGATGTGTCAAGTGAACGTTTACTTCAGACAATGCAAGTACGTTTCACATAGTTGTACAATAGGAACAGGGTTGGCCGTGACAGACTCGACTAAAACACGAGATTTACAGCCTGCAAATGTAAGATAATGGAAACTGTGTCAAGTACCAATTTAGAGGAGAAACTGTGACGGACACACTGCCGGGTTGATTTGTAGAGTACCAGTAAAGAATAAAAGGGGTGTAAGTCACACAATAGTATATACCCTATACGAGGACGGACATCGATACCTAAAATAATAGAATCGAACTTGTAAACAGCAGGGGAACGACTTACTGGCGACAACGGATATTTACGACAGGCAGTAGGTGTGCCGTTTTGGAAACGACGTCACGCTGCGCCAGGATAGCGTTCAGGAAAAAAGGGTCAAACACAGCGAACAATAACAAGAGACGACACATTGTTTTCGTGAGAACTGCAGCGAGACCCGGAGTACGCTTAGACAATAGCATGATAGACGAGCATGAAATTTCTCCTGTTCTAGGAAAAGAGTACGGAGGCTTTCGACGCGAACCCGTGGGGAGACAGGATATCCAATCACAACCCAGCATCTACCCAGAGACCTGGTGGAGAGGACCGTCGCCAGCATAGCAACGGGAACGTCGAATGGGAAGTGAAGAACGACACTCTGGCTTAAGGGTAGGAGATCTTCCATCCTATCATGTTCAACTTGAGGCGTGTTTTCCAGTACGGTGCATTGTGGTACACGATGTTTGATAAAAACTGCTTGCAGAGCACGCGGGAGGACAGTCTTTCATAAATTTTTGCTCATATACTTTGAGCAGTCAGTCGGTCAGTAGAACAGTCTTTATAATTTTCAACAGTCGGTCGTCAAAGTTCGATTAACATACGGACGGCAGTGGGACTTTGAAATTTTGCCACGCGTCATATAACTAAGAGACTTAGACATTTCGATATTGGCGCGTATCCGGTAATAGTGTACTTTCAGTGTCTAAAAACATGCGACATACGCCAGTGCTTAACAATTATAGAATTATTTATTATACTCTAATTCAGAATTGAACTAACCAGTCACACTTACATCAATAATCGACGCGTAGAACTTTCGTTGATGTAATACCGGACGGCGAAATAATAACATTATACAGTGTTGCGGTGCGATTCAATATCATGTGGAACAATTACACCGCGGTATCAAAACACTAACAGTAATGAACATATCAAACGTTGAACAATAGACAGACATATATATATACACCATAGTTAACGATGAACTTCAATACGAACATACAGCGCGAGTGAATCTGTTTCGCGTGTGTTAAGTGTCAGTCACAGCACAGCTTCCCACACATGATCCAGCAGAGAGGAGTTACGCCGATGGAAATTTCGGATAATTCATCTAAACAAGTAATCTTTATGCTATTCTTATCATAAGGAACTCTACTGTCCTGTCTCTTTTTCAAGAAACACCCCTTGAGCATTTAAATTAAACATGATACACATAATTTAACGCCATCCATCTGAGGCATACGATGAACGCATTAGTATAGGATTTATTGTTTGAATATTTGTGTTTCTATATATCGATTACATTATATATATATGTGTATGTTTTTCAGCAAACAACGTATTGGATTTACCTTGTAATTTGATGTATAAACATGTGTTCTTTTATGTTCTTTTCATGAGTTTATGAATGTATGTATTTACAGGGAATCATCCATATTATATATATATTGAATTTAATGAATGATATAATGTTAATAAATAAGTGTTTATTTTATCAATATGCGTTCATCATTGTCAAATTACCTCAGAACGAGAAAGTAATGACATTTGAGTGATTTATGGTAGTTTATTTTATTTTCTTTATTAATGCAACAACTAGAGTCTCCATGCAATAGTTATGCTAACGTAAAGTAATTAACGTGTTATTTATTGATTACACGAGCTCATTATGCAAATTAATGTATTCAATAATTACTCAATCACAGATTAGTTAATTCAGTAGCGTAATAGCATAACACCCCAACAGTGTTGTATTTGGCTGCCCAACGCGTGGCAGATGTTGTAAACTCTATGTTGCTTTAGTTTAGGATATCACTTCTGCTCTCTTTTCTTATCTTTGAGGACCTCCCCCTGACATAATCCTTAACGCGATGTTGTCTATTACCGCATCTAGGTCTGTCCGCTAGATTTCACCTTCTGCATTTCTAGAATGTATGTTTGGCGTCGTCCTGTGGCGAATCATCATGCTGGACTTCCAGTCTTATCTATCTTGTGAAAGTACGTCTTAAAGCGACCGTGTCCAGTGAAGGCCTGTGTGAGATAATTATTTACCTCCCCATGCTTCCTCACCGTTCAATCCGTCACGTCTTTCGCGGTCCATCTGCCTCTCATTCCTGCCACTGACGCATTGTAGTCTTTTTGACACGCGCCGTCGCTTCCTCTAACCCACTCGATAATAATAATAATAATAACAATAATAATTTTTAGGGAGGAGAAATGCACAATGTACTATCTGTCGGACCTTCCAATCCACTTTGTCCATCGCCGCTCCCTTACAATTCCTCATCCCCTTGGTCCTCGCATCATCGGCAATACCATCCTCTCCACTTTTTCGATCTGCCTCTGGATCTTGTCGCTTGTCAGGTACCTAATAACACCCTTTTTTAGGGGTTCTGCCATCCTCCATTCTGATGACGTGCCCAGCTCATGAATTCTTTGTATCCTTACAAATTCTGAGAGTGGTATCTCTTTATATATTTGATACAATTCGTTATTGTGTCTCAGTCTCCATGAGCCATTTTCTCATGTTGGCCCTATAATGCGTCTTAGGACTCTTCTTACAAAATTATCTATAACGTCGACCGTTTTCTGTGTTATAGATGCACGTCTCATAGCCACAGCATAGCACTGGGCTAATGGTGGTCGTGTGTACTACCATTTTTGTTTCCCTTTGCTTATCTCTGGACCTGAATGACGGCAACGGAGCGAAGTATGCTTTGTTAGCCATGGTGATGCTTCCTCTGATCCAGTTTTCGGTACGTTTGATCCAAGGTATACGAAATTATACATCACTCCCAATTGGATCACCCTGTATCACAATGTTTTGACCGACCCGATCCTTTCTTGTTTGGTTGAGCGCTTTTGTTTTGTCAATGTTTATGTCTAACCCAACTTCTGTCGGTTAATTTTTTAGTTGCAGAAATATCTCCAGCAGCCTCAGTCCGTCTTGATATGATGCTGATGTCATATCCATAAGTAGTTTAGTTTGTTAACAGGTTGGAGCTATTCATTGACAATACTCTAATTACATATTCCAATGTAATATTGAACACTGTTGCAGGTAACCCTCGTGTGATATGTATGGGATATTTAATACGTAAATAACATAAACTTTTAAATAACAACGCATGTACATGTGAAAAATGTAAATGCACAGTAATAGACTGCGTGCATAAGAGCGTTTTAACAATGGGTTTCCTGCAGGCCTACTACGGTTGGCTGTTGTAGAATTTAAAATGTGCTCAAAACGAATTAACGAAGTGCGAAGTTATGACGTGCTAGACAAAAGTTCGACCTTCAAAAGCGTGATTACAATGTAGGCCTGAACAATTCCAGTGCCGCTGTTAGTGTTGCGTTACACATACTTAACGTTGTCTTTTGTTAGCAACTGCGATTTCCGAATATTGTAAATTTAAAGTAAACCTGAGAAGGAGGTTTCGTCAGAATTTTTTGTTTTTATGCTGTTCAAAAAGGTTGCTTGTTGGAACACACACACACACACACACATACACACACACGGATATAATTTAATATTTGTTTATTTACACGCAACATTCTAAGATTATGGAGTCCGAGTCAGTACAGTGCATTACAAAGCTGACACCGTGTAGAGACCTGACGATAGGTTCTGAACTGTTTGTCAGAGATGCGCTACTGACAAACACCTCGTTGCGAGGCTAACAACATTTTCTTTCATTCATTTCGCACATGCACACAACAGTCTTGTACAGCCTTTCATAGCGTGAACATCGGCAGCAACAAGGCTGACGAGAACGTTGGAAGCAAGAGAGTTACTGTGTAAGTGAGACACTGAACAATATCGCGTTGCCTCCCCTCTCTCCTCTCTAGGGAACTTATGGTGTACTTTTAAGAGGAGGTAATTCATTCGCTGGGTCGCGGCGCAGATCACTGCTCAAGAAAGGGTGTCAGCAAGGTCCGTAGATACTATAAAAACCGAAGAACGATTGAAGAAATGCTTGATGTCTTTTGAAAGACCCTAAAGAAAGTATGCGAACCAGTTAAAGGAAGCGAGCCTCGCAAATACGCTTTACGCATGAACTGAAGCAGTGATGCAAGGGTCACACCAAAGTAGGTGGCAATTCCTGGAGGGACGAATACGAGAACCTCACGGGCACCCGAAGATGGGACAACATCAAAAAGATGTTGCAAAAGCCTTACTAGCAGTCAGTATCAAGTACGTAGTGGATATATATTTGGAGTCGGAAACTGAAAGAGATTCAGTTCTGACGGCCCAGTTAAGAACTGTTGTCACATGGAAAAAGGGGAAGCTACATTATAAATTCGTGCGCAGAGGAAATAAAGCTTATCGCAGGAACACGTGAAAAACAACGAAATTACGTTGAGTCACCACTGATATCAACTATCTCATGACTGTCATTTGAATACGATAAGTGGTATTACTAAAATTTACGTAACTATATTGTTTACTTAAAGAATAATATGCGTTTTAAAGATACTACGAGGGCTACCTTTTACGTTTTTACAAAGACAATGAAAGAAAAAACATTTTTTGATACAAATCGTTTTATTGTTTCTCAAAATATTCGCCTTTGAGATTTACACACTTTTGCATGCGTTCGAACCAAGTCTCGAAACATTTTTTCCACTCTGATGTTGGTACCTCAGAAATATGATTTTGGAAGGATTCAACAGCTTCTTGAGGTGATGAAAATCGCTGTCCACGCATTTTTTGTTTGACATTCGGGAACAAAAAGAAGTCGTTTGGCGATAAATGAGGTGAATACGGGCAATGAGCCATTAATTCGATGTTTTCCTCCTTCAAATAATCAATTGTTTGACGTGCTGTGTGAGAGCTGGCATTGTCGTGATGAAGAATGATGCGACGTTTTCGGTTGTGTTTCCTGATTTCATCGATGACTTGTGGCAAACAAATTGTTGTATACCATTCAGCATTAACTGTTCTTCGATCCTCTAAAGCAATGGTCGCGACATGTCCAGTGTAAGCAAAGAAACAAGCGATCATTTTCTTGGAAGCGCTTCGTGAACGAACCACTTTTGTTGGCTTCGGTTCATCTTGGAACACCCAAACAGTTGATTGTTGCTTAGTTTCCGGCTCATACGATGTAACGGAAAATTTGACCTATTTATAATTTTAATAAAGAAAATATGTTGAAAATAGAAATAAGGGTGTGTTTGAGAAAACAGAGAGGCATGTAGGCGTGAGAAAGCGAGGTGGGAATAATGTGAAAACAGAATTACTTGCTAAAAGCTTAATAATGCATGTACGGTATGTTAAGGCACGATTTGGGACACTACGGTCATAAACTGTATTATGTTTCAAATAGTAAGGGTGTTTACTAAATGTTGTAAAACCTAAGTGCATATAACAATAAACTGGCGTGGGAAAGCGGTCTTGTTGTACGAGAGAGACAGAGTGAGACGCTACTTTCTGTAAACACGTGTGCGCGAAGAAACGTTAGGCGAATGAGAAAAAGCGTCATACGTTACGCGGGACGTTTTAGTTAAGCGGATTGGTTGAATTCGTATTTAGCGGTAGTTTGGACCTATCGGAGATTTTGTAGTAGTTCGTAAGTAAGGGAAATTTGAGGCATGTATATATTGTGAACTTAGAGGAAATAAGGGCAGTCTTTTTATATCGGCAGAATTATACGGAGAGACTCGTGTACGTTGTTTTGCGTCAAATAATATAGATATTTTAATAATTAACGGAAAGAATCAGAAAACTTCTCAGAATAACAAAGTACGAGAACACTATAATTATTAATATTGAAGTTATAAAGCAAGCTTCATAAATCATAATAATTCAAAGAGTGTATAATCAAAGCTATAATAAACAATAATAAATACATACGAATTTCTGTTAATTCTTTACGTGGCGGTAATTCGCGGAAGGAGGCGTTGGAGTTCGAAAGAAAGCTGTGACGGATTATACAACATAATTAGAGGTATAATCCATCTGTTATTGTAGTGCACTTGTGATAAAGTGAATTGTGCAAGTTTAACCAGAATCAACACGACGACGGCTGCTGACGAACACCGATCTACAATAGCTTCAGGACCACGCACTTTGGAAGGATTTACGCAAGTAAAGAATAATGAACATTTAAATTCTATATTTTGATAAATAAACATATGTTGTATGCAACATAGTGACTCAATCTGTCATAAAGGACTCACTGCTAGTTAATTATATTTAAATTTTTTTTCAATAAGTAATTCAATTCATGTAAGAAGATTTTAATTTTGTAATGTATAAATACAAATTGTCATTAAAGTGATTATCATACTTTAATTTGTGTTTATTATTACTGGCGCCCTGAGGTAAATCAAGAGTCGGTACACTAGAATAAGTACCATAAACTATTATAGAAATTAATATATATCATATTTGATAAAGATAGTTTGTGATCTTATTTTTCACATGCTCACAGGCCAACTTAATTTTCAAATCAATAATTTTAACTCTTTTACAAAGGCCTAGCAAGAAGTGTATTACAACGAATATATCCAAGTTTCGTCTCCTGTTACGATGTTGTATGCGGATTTTGCATTTCCTCGGTCGAATTTTTGAATCATTTCCTTACAACAATTGACACGAGCCTGTTTTTGAGTTTCGGTCAAATTATGCGGAATCCATCGGGAACAGATCTTTTTAACAGCTAAATGTTCATGTAAAATCGAATGTACTGCAGTCTTCGATATGCCTAAGGATGCCTCTATCTCACGGTAAGTCACATGCCGATCTTCTTTAATCATGTTGTGCACAGCATCGATGTTTTTGGGAACAACAACCGATTTAGGTCGACCTTCACGAAATTCATCGCTGACTGAAGCACGATCACGGCGAAATTCCGCAAACCAATTGTAAACAGTCTTTTCTGATGGTGATTGATTACCAAAAGTTGTACGAAGCGATTCGAGGCATTGTTGTTGAGTTAGGCCTTTATTAAAATCGTAAAAAATTATCCAACGAAAACCTTCACATGAAATTTCCATTTTTACACAAACACTTTTGTTTTAAACGCTCACTGTAAACAAACTACTCGGCCAATATCTGAGCTGCAATTGTTTCACAAATAACATATGACAAATTTTTCAACAATGATAATGTCACATCTCACTAGCGCCATCTAGTGGTCGTTTGTAAAGACTTAAAAGGCAGCCCTCGTAATACCATTCACACAGAACCTGAACGTTTCCGCGTTCCGAGCGATTTGCGATTTTTTGGGGGATCAAGGAGACGAATTATGGAAAAACGGAAGCGTTTCAATGGAATTAAGACATCTACACTTACTCTGCTTTTCTTAAGAGAATCCCTTTACGAGGACATAATGGACCTACTGACGCATCTAGAGTTACTAGTACTATCCGAGAGTTAACGCTAATTTAGAATACAGAAGGCTGAAGTATACAGCAGAAACTTTTGTGGCAAACATCTTTTACGAATGTTATCGATGTTTTTAAGCTGAAACAAGTCGTTAAAAAGTTTGTAATAGAAAACAAGGAAACGCGTCCATCTTTATGGCCAATGGAAACCCGTGAGAGATGTACAGTACATGTAACTGTGGAAAACTTTGTAACGTACAAGAATCTGTATCATCTCGTAGCAACCCTACGACACTGTCAGCGCGAACTTTTAAATTATGTGATAAGTGTATTAAACTATCTGCGACAAGACACGTTTATAAATGCCTGAATTATAAGAGCAATTATCCATCACACCAGTGGGGAGGCGTGAGTTTTTAGAATGTGCATGCAGTTATACCTATCTCAGCCATCAACAAATAAAAACTCCTTCTCTCTCTCTCCATGTGATAATCAATCCCGGTCAACAGTATTAACAACAGATATAAAAAGAGTAAATATTACAATTTTTCCTTTTTCTAATAGAGACAAATATAATAATATTAATTATATAAATTGTTTGAGTAAATCAAGCAGACTGTATTAGAAACTCACCAGCCCCACCATTAGTACGTTGAGTGGCGTCTGGTGATACCGATTCATCTGTTATTTCCACTTGTTTTAATCACATACAGCCAAAGAATCCATAAATAAACACACTGCACAATTATTTATTTAAAATAATTTATAATATCTTGTATCTGCTGTTTAGTAAGTCATACGTAAACAATACAGATTCACAATGGTAATTAAAATCGTCCACAACGACACTAATTCATTCATTGTAACGGCTCACAATAATTTATTATTCACATTTGTGCCGCGATTCCTCAAGGAAATCGGGCGTTAGTATAAAAAGAGAATTTATTAATAATTGTGAGTATTGTTCACGCTGTCCGTGCGCCGTTTATCGAGTTTTCGGAAGGCCAACGCGATCTGTTGACGGAACCGGGTAATTATGTTTCCCGACACAAAGCATTTGTTGCATGTTCAGTCAGTTGGGCCTAGACGACCGCTGCGTGTACAGCCTATTCTCCTTTGGCAGACGGAGTGGTTAATTTGTATTTTTTTCTATCCTTCATGCTTGAGTAAGAGCTCAGAGATCTCCGTGTTCCCGATCCAGTCGGGATGTGACTCCAGCATGTGGTAATTACAACTTCCACAATGACTTAAAAACACCTAGACTCTCGTCCCTCGGCTGCCAGAGGAGGAACAACTGCATACCATGCCACAGTAACCAACGGGGAACAATCTGGACCAAAAGGAGGTGATATTTAAGCATTTTTTAACTACACTAGGCCTCTACAGCAAACACCATGTTTTGTGAATTTAACCATCCATAAAAAAAAACTCAAGTTATACTTCATTGTGCTCACGTCCAGCTGGACAGAATTTTGGCTGCAAACTTTCAGTAAAATTGTGCTCATAATGTAATTACGCTCCGGATTAATTGTAGGCCTGGTCGCCGGCATGTGTCCGGCAGTCATTGATTTTATGTTTTACCTTTTACTGTGATTCTGAATGGGGTTGTAGAAGTTTGTGGGGGAGCGGTATTTTAGTTACGTAGGTGGGTGCAGTTTGTAACAGGCTGGTCTGGTATCTATCACAATCGTTTTTTGTTGGCACATTATCATTTTCTTATGTCATAGAAGGGTTGGGAGTTTTTTTATTTGCATTAGGCCTGTTCACACATTTTAACCTGGGGTAGTCACCTGTTGGTGCAGATCTATGCAGCCACCGGACATGTTACCTTATGTTGGGTTAAGCTCTGGCACATGTCAACGGTCGGGTCAATTCAGATTTTCTTTAAATTTTTATATTTTTACGGAATTAAAAAATTTTACAATTTTTATAAAATTATACAGGCTGTACTGACACTTAAATTTGTAATTGTATTTTCTGGCTATTATGGTTAATCCAGATTTTCTTTTCGTTCACTTTATACATTGTATTTTTGATAAAATTATACAGGATTGTTACAAGCATTTTAAATTTATATTTGTGGTATTTTGACTAAACTATACAGGCTGGCTATAGGCATTTAAATTTATACGTGGTATCTCTTTGATAAAACTAGCGGGGTTGTTCACAGCCATTTGAAATTTCTAAATTGTGTGGGGATAAAAATATACAGGCTGGCCACAATGCTTTTATGTTTATAATGTTGTTTGTGATTTAAATTGTATACATATTGTGTTTTGATAAAACCATATAGGATGGTCACAGGCAATCAAATACATATATGTTTTGTATAAAATTGTAAAGGCTGTGTACAGGGTTCTTAATCTGTAAATTGTATTTTGATAATATTGTCTAGATGGTTTACAGGCATGGGAAGTTTCTAGAGTGGGTTGTGATGGAAATATGTAGGCTGTATACAACACTTTATATTTGTAATTTGAAATAATTTATTTGTGTGTGTTAAATTATGTGTTATTGAAGAAAGAATGAAATAATGAATAATAACTGTTATGAATTTATAATAATGTTATAAACATGGAAATGATGAATAATATTTATACGTTGATTGCATATGAATTAATAAAAGTTATCTTACTGGTTAATCGAGAGTATTAATTGCAAGTCCCGTCGCATTGGACCCAGCTCATTTTATGCTTCTTCTAGGCCTTCTGCCTAGTCATAAATATCTAGTAGCCTCTAAAAAAAAAAAAAGAGGGGTTACACATTATCGTTAATTATTATGCGTTAGTTGTAGCAGTTATTTTTTAAACGTTAGTTCTATGCGCTTGGTTTTTTTCAGCGAATAAGTCAACAACCGAATCGTAAAAAGCAGAATTAGTTTTTAGTTTCAAAAGAAGCGGTTTTTCAATAGATAACACTGATAGAGCCGAGAGTCTGTGTTCAGTTTGCGAGTTACACAAATACGTTTTTATTCTCTTCAAGGCTGAAAACGATCTTTCTGTTGAAGAGCTTGTAACTGGAATTGGCATTATAAGGTTTACAAGCCTCCACACTTGAGGAATGGTGTCACTCAGATCTGCTGATGTTAAGTACTTTGCCAAGTCACTAACACTATTTTTACAAAACTGCTCATTTGAATAAACTACAGAAAGCTCACTCCTTAGTAACGGAAAATCAAAATACTGGCCATATGAGCGTTTTAGAGATTCAAAATGCTCTTCTGGAAACTTTTTAGAAAATTGTGGAAGATCACGAAAAATCGTGATTCTAGTAGAGCGATAAAATCAAGTTGACCTATATCTGCAAACCTCTGATTAAGTCTACATTTTACTGAATCAATAATTTCATAATACAGCCTACGATAAGAGCTTTCCAAATCCGACATATTATCAATACGTAATCTTTTACTTTTGTGAGTGCTTGTAGGCTTGTCCCACCTCCCTGTTGGAATATTCTGAATTTCATTCCGGTCACTCCAGAATTTGTTGTAGTTATTCCTTAAATTATTAAGATATTTACCGAAGTCTTCAATGCGTTTCATACAAAAACTGATTTCAGAACTTTTTTTCTGCTAAATATCGAATATGGAATCCGCTTATGGTAGTATTGAACCGTACAGATGAAGTAAAAATGTGAAGTCAAAATCTTGAAGAGTAGCAAGAAAACCTATTGCCCCAGTATAACTTTCGTTGTCCCACTTATCTCCGTTCTCAATCATAGACTCGAAGAGACTTATGATGTCAGCCGTGTGTTCTATTACAATGGCCACTAGTCTGCTGTTGTAGTTCCATCTAGTAGGTACAACTGATGGAAATCGCTTCTTTACTTCTTGATCAAGTGCGTGAGTTCGTCTGGATGATTTTGAAAAAAATTAAGCTAAACCACATAATGTGCTAAAAAATATTTTACATTCTTTAATGTGATCTACTGAATTTTTCAAGACAAAGTTCATTTTATGAGCATAACAATGGATAAATATTGCTTGGCTGCACTTACTTTTGACCAGGGCCTGTAACCCTCCATGTTCACCAGACATAACAGCAGCACCATCGTACGTTTGTGCAACTAATTTTTCTTCACAGTCGTATTCAGTCAGGACATTAAATACGTAGTTTTCCAACGCGTTAGCTGTACGATTGTCACTAAAATCGCTAAAACCGATAGATCTTTCCTGAACGGCTCCGGACTTATCGACGAAACGAAACACAGCTGACACCTGGCACGTATTTGTGATATCTGTTGTTTCGTCCATTATTATGGCTACAAAGGGATTTTGTTTTATTTCATTTTTTATTTCTGTTAATAAGACTTGAGAAATGGAGTTAATACATTCATTTTGAATATCGCTAGATAAACCATAAAAGACTGTAGAGTTTTTAAGGTGGTTGTCTAACATTCCGTCGTAATTTCGTAACAAATTTAACAGCCCTACATAATTTTCTCGATTTGACGATGCCACAGATTCGTCATGTCCACGAAATGGGAGTTCATTTTCAGCCAAAAAACACTACGTCAATTAGACAACGAAGAATGTACCGGTGTTGTTTTACCATGTCATTGTGCTGTTTGATGTTAATTTCAAGTTGTTCACTAAAGGCATATTCAATTCTGGTTTTACCGAACTGTTTTAAAACAAGAAGGGAAGCAACATGACTCTGTGAAATCTCATGGAGTTTTTGTAAATTAAACAAATTGTTCAAATAGGAAACTCCTGAATCTGTCCAGACATTTTTTTCAGTTGAAAAAAGAATGTATGGCCAACAGTATAATTTTGAAGTTTTTCTACAGTCGCAAAGCCAAGTTTTTACTTCATAATGTTGTTGCTTTAAATGTCGTGTATAATTTTTTGTTTTTGACGTTAACGTGGGAATTAATGGGGTTGGTCTACCGCTAGAAATAATGTTTAGTTTACCTGTAAAACTTCTACTACTGAATGGCTGTATAAATAAACTTTCAATTACAGCTATTCACTGACAGTGTACTAATGTAGGGAGTGGGAGCGCAAGTCAGAACGCCTGCCTGTTCACACTGAAAATCTGCTGCATGGGTTAATGACCGCTATCGAGAGAATGTATTCGTTAGCTACAACGCATACTGTGCGCCTGGTTGTAAACAGTAATGCTTTATTAACTGTCGTTATATCGCTCAAGTGAAAATTAAGTTTTGGCTTTTGAGATGACAAACTTTTACGTCTCAAATAATTTAAAATTAATTACAAAACTTTATACAATTTTAAATTGTATGCGCCGCATACACCGCATATATGGACGCTTCGCCACTGCATCACACACATAATGATATCACGATATCACCGAAACAGTCGAGAAAGAGAAACGCTGTTAACTAAGAGCCCTGCGACTAAGAGCTCGTCCCGAAAATCGAAGTGGCATTTAAAAAAAAAAAGCAAATGCCTCGTCAACAACAACGCATAACGCGAAAGGAAAAACTATAAATGCATTGTCGAGATAGAAATTCCCAGGTACTTTCGTCACTTCGGTTACATGAGCTTGCTTCGCTGTCCACTGGCAGCACGCTTCTGTTGTGACTGGCTACTATTTTACGCGCGTCAAAACAACTCTACAACAAAGTCGTAGCTCTTCCACCCATACACGACGACACAACAGATCAGCTTCGTTGAAGGTGATACTCTGCAGTTACTGAATGCTAACCATGGCAACGCCAAGCCCAAGTGGAGAAGACATTTTCCTTTTATTATACCTACTAACGAGACAATCTGATTGCCATCACTGTTCTAAGAACAAGTTATCGCAGGTAAACGTTCTAAGCGAGCGCGCTAAACACAGATGCGTTTTTATGACAAAATAGGTCAAATTTATCCTATTCTATATTACGCCGAGAACAGCAGGTTTCTGCTCCAGGTAAACACACACAGGTTCGTTGGTCTGCACAGGTTCGTTGACGCTTTTGTGTAGTCCTACTTTATCTCTTACACGACTAACACTGAAAAAACTAAAGCATGAAATTTTCTTTTGAACTGAACGTAAGTACTATGGAAACCAAGTGGCATATTTTTACTGATAATAGAACGAAAACTGTTCTAAATTTCTGAGACCATTTCGACCAGTGGGCTCACGCCGCTGATCATCCATCCGCTCTAGGTGACTTACCCATTTTATTCGTTGAGCCTTCACGAATCTTATTCTGACCGCATGCTTCAATAGCTCATCTATCTCCTGGTTATTTCTTACAATCTTTCTTTCAAACCAGCTTAGTGTTTCTTGTTCCTTTTTTATTAATGTCCATTACTTATGTCTCCATAAGTAACTGACGGTCGGATAAGTGTCTTATATATTTTTATTTTTGTGTTACGACTAAAGAGTTTACTTGTCAATAGTCTACTTCTGCATGATATGCCCTATTTCCTACTTGTATCCTGTCGTGTTCATAGATCTATTATCTATTATGTTACCCAAGTATCTGAACTTATCAACTGCATCATCCGCCAATAGTTAATATACTAATTTTTTGTTGCGTATGAAGTCGAAAAACATTTAAATAAGTTTTGTTCATCGCCTGAGTTGTTTCCAAACTGCACAGCTCTTAAAAAAACGCTACCTGGACACACTGCGAATAAAAAAAAGTATTTTTAATGACATTTTAACGTGGGAGTATAGTAACGAAGGTGTCATTTACAATACGGTAAGCAAACAAGGTGGATTACAGGCTCTAGATAACGACACCGTGAACAAACATTAGTCACTGTTGCGATAAAAAAACGGAATATTTTCTTTCAGAAGACAAATGTAAAAACTTCGCTACAGTGCAACGACATTACTTTTTACGCGTTATTTGTTTACTTCCACGATCTCTCAGATGATGTAAGCTAAGAAGTTGAGAATAGTTTACCGTACAGCCGAAGATTGGTATGGTAACCTACTCTTCTTCTACCAGGGATTAGGCGAATCACCTGTTCCGGTCCCAAAGGATATATAAATATATATATATTTTCAATCACTTATATATATATATATATATATACACCGCATATATACTCTACTTTTGTTTTGTTTAATAACAGTTTTAAAGCAGATAATCGTACAATAAACGCTAAAAATTCCGAGATACTGCTTTAGTTTTTTTTTTTTAGTTAAATTTATACACACTACGGCTAAATGACAAATAATTTAGTCTTAGCGACTATGTTTATGTATCTGTCCATAGATATCTATAGACCTAATCTAATACATTTCACAAATAGCCTATCCAATGACTGTTAACAATAAGGAAAGGGTTTTTTACAAGAGTTTTGAAAACGGTCAAAAACTAGCTAGGGGTGTTGAGACATCTTGTCAAATTATTGAAGATTTCGAGTTTGTATTTTGAATAAAATTTCTAGTAACTAGACGCCTCACACAGACTTTTACGATTTTCTTAAAATTAAGACTTCCGTTTGAGTGTGGTGCCCCTAAGCTTGAAAAAATTTCAGATTAGGAATACACTCAGATTTGTGTTAAAATTTCCTTGAGTTAGTCCGGTATCCGTCATGGATTTTTACAATTTTAAAACATGTTTTACATCTTTTTTGCGCCCTACTGACGTAAACTTTTGAAACTGTCGAAACTGGACCGTATAGTCAGATTTTATATAAAATTGTGGATACCCCTACCAAGTTTTACGAAAATCTGGTACTCATTCAAAAGTTATCGTGAAACGTATCCACAGTGACACAGACAAATGCCAAACAGTCGAGTTAAAACTGAGAACTCGCTTTGCTTACTCAATAATGTACTGTAACTAATGCTCCCCCCCCCCCCCGAAAACCCAAAGACTTCCAATAGAATAGATGTTACTTTATGCGTATTTTGTTAATAAACATGTCAAAAAATTACAGATTTAAATATTCAGGATAAATGAAAATTATAAATTGTAAGTCTAAACTTAACGCCTGACATGAGGCCCTTTTAACATGCTATTGTACTATAAGTATCCATGGTTTCATGAACCAAAGTGACATGGGGGCTCCGTTTATACTACAAGTAGAAACGCTTGGCGTGTTGCACAGAAGACGAGGCGTTTAAGAATATCCTGAGCAACATTTTGATCAAATTTGTATAAAAAAAGAAGATACATTGAATGCAGAAGAATAGGCCTATGTCGACTAGACTGCCACAGCAAAATATTACGGGTTTAAACCATGTCAGACAATTACAGGAATGTAGTGCAAGATTACTCGATGATAAGATAAGGTAGAATCGCCCAAAAATAGTAGGTTGGTGACATCGATCGAAACGAATTCCGTAAGAATAACTTCGCTTCTCTAATAAACAGATTTTAGACTTCCTTCCGCTACGAATATAATTTTCAGTTAAGCGGTGGATATTCGTCAATAATAGATTATTAAAGTTGTTAAAATCTGTCCCTACATTGTATACAAACACACAGGTCCACACGCGCGTACAGATTCTCGATCCATCAGCCGCAAGCACCCTCTCCTTTGTGGTCTTCCCTTCAATTTTTTCCTTAATCTGCTCGGCTTTTTCACTAGGTTCTAGGTCACTGGGACAGCGGTGGTTTCCTAATGCAACTACTTTGCCAGGAACGAAGCAACCCTGGTTCCCGTTCGCCAGACACACGCCTTAGCCTGGTGTTAAACACCTCAATCCAGAATAAATATCGGTTCACTCCTGGGCCGCGATGAGGCTGTCTGTGTCAGATGGAGATGGCAGAAGTCGGAGCCACGGGGATGGTGGTACAGGCTCTTTCCCCTTGTTCCCAAGGGGTAAAACCCCAGACCCCCACCTTCCGGGAAGTTACTGACTACAACGAAACAAATAGCAAATAATGATTACTTTTTTTAATTTTGAAGTTTTATTCTAAAAAATCTAAAACTTAGATTAGATTTTCGCAGACCCCACCGGAACCCTGTCCCAAAAGGAAATCCTGACTGCGTCCTTGACTGATGCGATAAGAACACGACAGAAGCGTTTAGGAATCACGTACTTATTCGACAGTGATTGCCCGGCTATTGTCACAACTCTATGCTGCAGCGATAAATTCATTATTATTTTCAGTTGTAAGTGCTGAATTATTGTATTTGCGAAGACGAATTGTTGAATTAAACAGAAGCCGCATTATAGTGATTAATAAACTTTGCGACACCACTATTATCGCTGTTATTATTTTTATCTAAAAATAAGCACAATTATTCTGTTATGTCATTTTTGTTGACAAACAAATAAATAGATGTTTTTATATAGGCATTGTAATGAACAAATTCGTATTGCATATGTTTTACTAAGTATATGAAATATGTAGTCTTGCATTTTGGACTCTGTATTACAAAGCCTTTCATGAAAACTTTGTGATTTATACGTATAAATATACTACTGTAACTGGGACCAATCAACTGCAACGTGATCAGGGGAATTTTTGTTTCCGAAATATAAGTTGCCTAAAGTCTTAGAATCGACTGCTTATACTGCGAGATGAGTTCATTAGCATCATTAAATCATTATCGTCACATCATCATCAACATCACTACCAACATTTTATGGTCATCGTGTATCATAAAACTGCAAACACTTACATATTAGCTACACCTTACGAAAAAAATGAAATGCTGTACGCGCTACTTATATAAATTGGATTAACGTATTCCGCACCTTGCGATTTAAGTAAACATTAGGCCGAGTTGCTGTACACGAACAAACACCATTGTTTGCAGACTGAACGGCGCAAAGTCGAACCGACTGCGTTGATCAGCCGGCCCGGTCTGTAGAATGCCCTTTTGTTCACCAAATACCGAGAAACATTCCTGTAATACAAATTTATTTACAGAATACTGATAAGCCTATATCACTGAAACGTGTTTAGAATGATTGGACACAATGCACTGTTTACAAAATTAATTAAAAAAAATATTTTTAGTAAAGACGATTTAATGGAGGCCTATGCAGTTTCCGATGAGTAAGTTTTCATTATTTACACAAATACACGCGGGCGCGCGGAGACACATATACATACACTCCCCCTCTCTCTCCCTTCCCACTTACTTTATACGTAAATGAAGACTTAAAAGTTCTTTGACTACGTTAATTTGGGTTTAAAATTGTATTTAGTTAGAGGTCACTATATGTTCTCTTTTTCTCAGATGTGTCCTATTTTTAAGCATAAAATTTCTGACCGGTAAAACGATAGAAACATTCCGGACTTAGATGTTAACGTATTTTTAATATTTTGCGATTTTGTTTTACACGTTTTCAAATAAAGTACCTTTATAGTTCAGAAAGTAGTATTTTACTGTGCATTACTACATACCTACATATATGATATTTCCTGAACATACAGATTTGTAAACGATTTATTTGTTGATTATTATCGACGACTGTCGACAGTTATCGGCGTCGATAGTTTAATGTCGGCCATGCAACTAAGCATCGGTTTAGAAAGTCAGAACACCTTTTCACGTCTAAAAGTCTTGTTGAAAACATCTTTTCTAAGTTATATTCGTGTTGTATTCGTATTATAAACAATAACGAAAAAATAAACAGTAAATTTAAAATATGGAAACATTTAGAATGATTATTAAAATCACCCTTTCGATTACAAATTCTAAGGTACGTACTAGTATTATAAAATACATATGGATATACTCGTAATAATGTAACTTATATTTTCCTCTTCTTTTTATGACAGACAATGTGATAATTCATTTGTTTTTGAAACTGGAAATATAGTACACCTAATTTAGGGTACACTTAGAAACGACGATGCGATGCAGATTCGCTTAAAAGCATGTTGAGAAAAAAAAACTTCGCAACAGCGCTCTTAGCGAATAAACACTTTATTAGCTGACATTCAACGCGGACGAGCGTTGTGCTAACATTCGTACGTTAAAAAAGGCACAAGAAAACGTTTTAAAAGCAATAATTGTTACATTAAACTAGCCGCTATTATCGGTAACGTAACGTATTTTTGGGAGCGAATGTATTGGTCGACCTTGATTTCGAAAGCTCCGCTGCTTATTTACAGCAACAAACTCCGACGGAGTTACATAACATGGTGTACAGTGAAAAAAACTTTGTCACCGAAACGCACAAAATTCATAACGGCGTTGAACAATTTGTGTGTAACAAAACCGTACACCAAAACATGTAAAACGGGCAAAGAATACCTGTTTTGTTTAAAAACGTCGCCTAACTTTCGATACCTGTTTTGAATTCTTACGCCAACTACTACTGCACGTTCGTATTATATTTACTATAGCATTACTGTTTATTTGTTGGCGGCGATACCACAGTGACACGTGAACCACAGTATTCCGTTGTTTATATGTATTGTTGTCTAGTAAACGGGCAGATAAGTGTAAATATTTGAGGTTATACATACCTACACCGTGCGGTCGCGGAGCCGTTGTTGTCACAGTATGAACGCACTACTACTAAAGAAGTCGCCGAAGAGTTTAGTTACGTAACGACGCTGGTTGTATAACTAACCGGGCTGTCCTGTCTTGATCCAATAATACGCACCCTGCAGCGAACATTGATTTTTACTAATATTTTTGTTCGTAATCGGGTAAATTTAATAGTCACTCGTATGTGAGCGGTGAAAACAAACTGAAAACGAAGCCGTTATCTCAAACCGATTGCCGGAGAATTACGTCGACGATCGCGCGCGCATTTCCAGCCCGAAACGCACACGTAGTTGCTCCCTCAAAACTACAATGGCGTAACATATTACCTCAAACACACAATATCATAATTTAAAATTTTAATTACTTACCTACTTAATTTCGCGGCAGATCTTTTTTAACCAAACACATAACATGTCAGTACTTAACTATTCTTAAAAGGTGTAAATATCTTTATATTGGATCTATTCAGTGTAAAATATAAATTCATAAATTTATTATGTAGGCTAAACATTTTTAGTGTGCCAGTTCTAGGGTGTAATGATCCTTAGGGGGGAGTAATTTTAAGACCCGTCTTAATTGGCGTATCGAACAGAAGAATCTTCATTTAAATTATTTGCATTAAAGACTTTATTAATTTTAATTTTAACGTAAAAAATAATTTTGGCTGAAAGAGAGCAGTTTGGCTAAAGAGTAACAAATTGAGATCGTTTTATTACTGTATAAAAACACAAACAATTGTAGGCCTATGTAGAATATTATACGTTTAATGCTGCTATATGGGGTGTTCAGAGCACAAGTAGACCAAGTCCATTTTTGTCATATTCTCTATTTTGCATGCAGTACTAGCACAAGAATGAATACTTTTCAGAGCAACAACAGACTAAGCCCATGCTTTGTTATTTAGCCAACTGTAGCAGCACTAGTGGCAGTCATGGTTTCAATTCACATATATTTTCAGAGCACAAGTGAACCAAGTCCTCATATTTAGTATTAAAGAAAGAAAATCTTATTAAAATAATTATAACAGCACTTTTGGCCATGATCATTATTTAAGTTAATATCTTAAATGCAATTATAACAGTCAACAGAGATTGAAAATGCTCCCCAGAACTAATCATTGATGATTAACTTTATCCTTATGTTTCTCGAAATATGACAGAATGGACTTGGTCTGCTTGTGCTCTGACCACCCCATATATTGCTAATATATATGGTGTTTATACTATTTTATGTGGTGTATAATATATTATAGTATATAACGTCTTGAGCATTTGAATTGACTGATGATGATGACCTTCCTGCTGTCTGCAGCACTGAAGTCGTTTACAACGGACAAGAAGTTGTGTTTTGTTAAGAGATTATTTCTGTAGACAAAATCTAGAGAAGCATCTCTTTTGTCGCAGAAGAGATCGCTAACAGTTTTTGTGAAGGACTTCTCGTTAATGTAACTGCCATTGGTATTGTTTGTAAAATATGAAGAACTGGAACATGGGGTTTAGGGTTTTTATTAGTAATTTCGCTTAAATGTACACTCGTGCCCCCCTCCCCTCAAATATGTACATCTTCAGCTGGCAAAAAGAGCTCGATGCTTTAAGGCTAAAGCTTTTGATTCGTCAATTATGGAGAGAGATTTATTTCACCGTAAGCCAATTGGCAGTAACAAAGTATACTGTCTTGTTGGTAGACGCGCTTAGCAGTATACTGTAGATACAGTACGTGCTGCGAAGATCATGCATGCAAAGTCATATAAGAAATGTGTTTTCTAAACTCAGACGTACGTAACGATATCGGCCAATTGCCCTGTGTTGAGCAATACCTAAACAATTCACTTGAGCTATTGCGACTTGTCTTTTTTGTGTTGTTCTCCGACCGTTTTGGCTCATCCTGCACTCTTTTTCTTGTAGGTCTTCAATAGAATAGAATTCACAGATTAGCCCACGACTGCCGATCCAGAGCTTGATTAAAGCAGAGGCTATAATAGTTGTTCGCGGCTTTCATATTCTGTTTGCACTGGTTGGACGTATCCTTCACGAATCGTTCATTCACTTTGAAACTTCTCAAATATTTTTGAAAATTCCACGTATTTAAAATCATTAATTGGTATTCAAATTATATTTTCGTAAAGAGGGAATATATCCTAATTGCACTCCAAGAAACCCCAGCTATGTTAAGCAAATTTCTCAAACAGTATAATCTACTTAGAAGCTAAAAATTGTTTTAAATTTCTCGGTTTAGTTGAATTTACCTAAGTCGTTTCCTTGTCCTGGTCCCGTTTGGCGACGGGATCTCTGTCTTCGATTTTGGTGATGACAACCCTTTGGAAATAAAAGCAGAGAAACCGAAAAACGACTCAAAATACAGAAGATTATGGGGCAGACGTTTGTTTGGGAGGAAGCTCAAGGAACACAGGGGAATCAGAATATGCTACAGTGAACAATTGACTTACTCGGGGTAGGGTACTTACTACGGACGGCTTACGGTACTTACTTGTTTTACAAGAGATAGTCCAGGACACTTCATGAAAAATCAATTTCACTGTTTAGAAAGACTTAGAAACTGTACAGTCCTTCGAACCAACGGAAGTTGGTAGATACAAATGAAAAGAAACCGCAGATCAAGGAACTCAATCTCTTGGGACAATTAGCATACCCTGGTTTTTCCTCAAGTTCATGTTAATTCCCTACAGCGTACCGTTTACTTGCGTCAGGTGACTGCACTCAAGTAGAGATTATTCTCATTCTTCTTCTCTTCCTTTGAAGTTAGAAATTTAAATAGTGCATCAGAAAAGCTTTTGTTGTTTGCTAATGACAACGAAAGAGAGTTCTTCACGGATACCTAAAATACATTTCTGTATACGATTGTATTAACCACTTACTACAAACAAATATAGAACAGTAAAGTTTACTACAGTATTTAATATTTATACATTTACTATTATTAATATCTGTACTTCTGTACTATAATCTTTACCATCGTATTTATTTAATGTCTACATCAGTAACAAGTATTGGATTCGTGATTTATTCTGAAATTATTTAATTAAACTATAGTTATTTACACTGTAGTTTATCTTTTCCATATTATTTTAACTTTACACATATTTGAGTATGAGATTTCTCCTTCATCCGACTAACGGATTGGGTTGCTGCCTGTTTTACGGCTACGTACGATGTCTCCACACGTTCCTTTAACCAGGTGGTATAAAACTGAGTAGCCTCCGCGACAAACGCTTAGCCCGTGCCGTCTCCACACCTATTCAAGTTCAGCAACCGTTTCATCCGTCTATATTTATTTGTCAAATACTCGCTTCTCTTAGTGGCCACAAAAATCTAGTTTACGAATCTTTACTTATTCTGTTCTTGTTCTTTTCAGATACCATAACACTCTTGACCATATAGGCTAAGCGTCATGATTTAAAACAACCACGTAAAGGCTGGTATCGGTGTATTACTTTATTGCTGCAAGACATTTGCATAATTGTGGCAGCCGCTCAATATGACCAAGGCGTATTCGATTTGTCTCAAAAACTCAGAACCGTTGGAAGTATAGTTTAGAGTCAGTAACCTACTTTTAACCTACTTATGGTCAGTATGCTCAGAGAGAGAGAGAGAGAGAGAGTGAGAGAGTGAGAGGGGATAGATAGACAGACAGACGCGAGCATCAGTCCGCACGTATTAAATTCAAATTAATTTGTAAAACAGTCATGGTCACATGCGCCTTTGCCAAGGTCGCTCGACATGAGATCACGTGCGCGCGCTGTTTTGATTTGAGCCCGTATTGTCTGCAATCACAAACGGGTCTCGACTCTTCTACTGCAGGAGTAACTTCACTGCAATTCGCCATATTTTAGACATTCTGTGCCCCCCCCCCAATCGTCATATATTATTATTTAAACGCAGGGGCGTCACCACTGCCCAATTATTGGGGGGGAGGGGCGGAACGTTATGATAATATTGAATAGTCTATTTGGTGTATGGCCAAATTCGGAAAGACTAGGGTCGTTCTTTTATATTTTTATAAGTTTTAATCTTTTAATATTACTAATATGATTGTTATACTATTGTAGACATATATAATTTCTTTTACATTGTCAGGTAATTTAAAGACTATTTTAATTCACTAAATTATATCTCTGTATAATAATAACAAAAAATAAATAAATCATTGGGCCACACATTTTTATTCAACCAATAATTTGAGTAAAAATATTGAAAAAATATTTTGAATAAAAAATTATTCAGGATTTTTGGTTTTTGAAAAACTTTTGGGGTGCCGGATGCCCCCTCCCGGCCGTGACGCCCGTGTTGAACGTAAACGATAGTTAGGGTACCTATGTTTTACGAAAGATAATCCAGGACACTTTGTAAAAAACAATGGCACTGTTTACAAAGTTTGTAAGACTTAGAAACCAACAAAAGTTCGTACACAAAAATGAAAAGAAACCACACAGCAAGGAACTCAATCAACAAAATACTAAAAATGTTGAAAAGCGGATTGTGTGACGTCACAATATTGCAACAGTTTGTTGTGAAAACGATCTTGGGTTGCCAATGCATGTTAACGACGTCACCCACCTTGGTCCTAAAAACTGCGTCTTCTTTGGATTTTGATGACGTCGTAGATAAATTCAGTAAAATAAAGGCTCGAAAACATAATTTTATTTCTATGTAACTTAAGTGTAAGGGAATAATACTTGCATTTTTCTCGTTTTACACGACTGATTCGTTAAAACCTATACGTAATAAGTAAAACATTTATAGATGTGTTACTAAAAATATCGGTATGGAGAACCTTACATGACTTCCGTGTTCTAATATTTATATTTAAAATCATTTACTTCAATTCAGTTCGATAATTTCTAAAAAAATATCCCCCACCCTCAAACTATTTTCACTATTTATAAATATTTTTGTTATTATGGGGTAGCCGCTTAATATAACGTTATTTTCGAGTCAATTTATCTATAAAAATTAGGTACTTTATGTTTATAAACTGAACTACCCAGATAATCATCCCTCCTCCTCAACCGATCCCCACCATTAATGATATTAACGCTTTGATAGAGTAATAGTTTATCACAAAATGCTAAGGCATCTTATCCTTCAAAATTAAATACTCGTACTTTACTTGATATCAGCAAAGCAATTTTTAAAAAATCACTCCCCCCCTTCAATTACCCTCTCCATTTATAGATATTTCATTTACCACTTTACAGTTGACTAATATGACTTTATTTTCGGGGCACATATTTATCAAAGTTAAGTATATCAAATTTCTTACTCTTGTTAAAACGTAAAACGTTGCAGGTAAACTACCCCTCCCTCCTAACCGACCTTCATCAAAATCAATAAGCCTTGAGCCCTCTACAACTCAGGCACATATGCAAAAAATTATTTGATTCTGTTTGAATTTGCGGTAGTTGTCGTTCGCCATAGAACAAATTCTACACACGCGCGCGCACGCCCACACACACACACTTTTCGGAAAATGACTTTTCTACATGTTTTGAGGGTAGTTCAATCAGAATCAGCCCTAATCTCGAACAAGAATTTTTTCGCGATCACCATACTTCCATTTCCTTACGGAACATGGAAGTAAAACGATAAACTCCATCGTATATATACGACACAGTCAACATGAAAGGTGCCCCGGCCGTTATGTCACTGCTCCAAACTGAACCGCCACTAGTATGTTGTAGTTTCAACGGAATATCTTCTTAAAACACGCGGTATTAAAAACACACACACAAACAACTTTCTACATAGAGACAAGCGAATGTAACTGATAGACTGGACTGTAGTTCCGCATAACAGGTTACAGGCTGACTGCAAGACTACGTCTAAACGTGTCTACTGTTCGTTCTCAACAACGTGTCTCATAAACGTAAACAATATGTCAATGTGAACTAAACGCCTAACTTTTCCGTATCTAGAATTATCGGCTTACATTATACACCAGTTTCCCGATAGAGCCGTACGTGTGTATGGAATACACTGCCTGATATACGAGTACACGGCCCTGCGTCTGAATATCCCTGCGACAAAACGTTCTTGTCAAGCTCAAAACGTTCACGCGTCACTGTGGTTCGTTTTAAAACGTTCTGTTAAAAACTTTGGTATATCGGCAAAAGGACTCTGGCCAAGTTAGTTTTCTGTACTAAATTCCTGTTTGTTTATTCTTACTTATTGTGCTTTTACTTTTTATTGTTTTGCACGTTTATTCTCAGAAAACGATCAAACTGAGAAAGTTTTCATTTAAGCAAGAAATTGACCTAAGTTTTTCCATATGCGTCATTTTTTTATTTTTCTATACTATATCTGTTTATTTAGGCTATAGGCCTGTTTTAATTCAGTACAGAATAGGATTACAAGGTATGGAAAGATTGTATGGGGCACTTACTGCGTGTAAAGCTTCATCCACCGTTGTTTACTTTCGCACCGTATTGTTACATAGAACTTCATATACAGCACTATGGTGTCCGGCTCACTCCCGTACACTTCCCGCTTCTAGGGCGGTAAACTAAACGTGTAACGAAACGTTTAACGAAATTGATGTCACGAAAAAGTAGTGTTACCTGGTCAAACAAATAAATCTCTTCCCCAAAATGTTCCCACTCCTACAAATATGTGTGCTTTAAGCAAAGCGTAATATTTTAAGTATTTTAACATATTCTAAATAATTTAATTACCTTGTATCCGTCAGTGACTTCGTTCTAGCGTTTTTTATATAGACGCGTTTCGTGACATGTGTCACATCATCAGTAATCCTCATCAAATGTTAAAATTCACATAAAACATAAAAACACATTTGCACATATTTACTAAATCACAATAACGACACACACATAACACGATGTAATTTCGGCTCCGTTGGACCGGTCCGACCGCGCGTGTAGTTGCCGAGCCACGCGCAACTACGGCAACTTCGGCATGCCTGTTTTAGTATGCCTCCAGATTTTGGATTTTTGGCAAGCTAGACAAGATTTTGCCCATAGTGATGAATCCTTCGCAAGAGATAACTTTTTGCCTTTTAAGATTGTTGTGCTTTTCCGGATCCCAGGATGAGCCAAATTGTGTATTAAACGAAATACTTTTTCTCTCATATTGTTTGGGATGAATGGTCTTGCCTGTTTTGTGGAGGCGTCTGGTAATTGAATAGCTATTAGCTGAAGTGAATGCTTGTCTGGATTGTTCAAAAGGTCTCGTAATTCATCATCATTCGCCTGTTCGCTACTCAGTGCTTCATAATTCAAACTATCCGGGAGTGAAATTGTTTCTAACCTTGACAATGTATCAGCTACCACACTATTTTTTCCTGGTATATGTCGTAGGCTATGTCAGTGGAAAATTGCGTGATAAAATCTAAATGCCGTGCTTGCCTTGGAGACGCTTATTAGGGTTTTTGTTTGAATGCGTATATTAGCGGTTTATGGTCCATATATATATATGGTGAAGTTCTTTCCTTGCATCTTCAACGATAATTATGCTAGTTTGTGCAAAATTTAATTATTCAATTAAATTATAAAATGTGACTAGTTAATCTGATTATGCAAATATAATTAATCAATCTAATCACTGAATGTATCCATTACTAATTAGCATAAATAATGAGACTCTATATTTCGTTGTTATTAAAACAATATAAGAAAATTTATCAAACAAATCAATTGACGTTAATGTCTTTTGATGTTAAGGTTTGGAACACTAATGAACGCATAAAATATATATATATAACAAATAGAATGCTTGTTTATTACACATTACTCAAGTTAACTTCCGAAACACATATATAAATCATTACCTGAAAATAAATTCAGAAACATATAAAACATAAATCACAATATAAATCTGTCTTCGTTGATGGCTGAAAACATAACATACAACATGACATAGATAAACATACACAAAACACAGACAAAGCAAATATTATTCACCCTAAACTAATGCGTTCATTATGCGTCTCAGATGAGTAGCTTTTATATTCATAATATATTTTAACATTATCTTTACTAAATGATTACACAATTTCTCAAAGGTGTTGGTTCTTGGAAAAGAGACAGAGCAGCAGTTTTATTATAATATTAAAATCATGAAGACTTAACTTGACATTTTAGAATATCCAATAATCCATCGGTGAAATTTCCTGCTTACTGATGACTCCATGTGTGTTCGCTCCGTTGATTGGATGTTTTCACTATCACTTTGAAACTTGCGATGAGAATTCACTCGCGGCGTACGTGGTGTGGTGTAGATGTAACCCGTCTTTACTAACAGTTTATAGAGTTCTGTGTAGTGTAGATACAACCATTATTAGTGGGTTGTGTTCAAATAAAATGTCTATTACAAAGATTCTTCATCTAACTGTTCATGCTCTACTTAGCTTGGTCGTGAATGTGCGTTATGTTATACACTTGTGTTTATGAATATTGAGTTCTCTTATCGTTCATGAGTCTGCACAACTAGAATAATTAAGTCTGAATCAAGTTAAGTTTATGATACGAATCACAATGTCCGAAGTTGATACACAAAAGTTCTATTATTGAGATGTAACTTCACTTGTTAAAAGTTTCTACGTTCCATAATGTCGAATAATGAATAATACTTTAAAGTTTATAGTACTGAACTCGAAAGTATAACGATACTTAGATAACTTCGCACGTTCAAAAGTTAAAGTAACTAAGTAAATAAACTGCGCAATACTGAGATACAATTTTATAAGACAGAGGTAAAATTGTGAAGAACTGAGTTAATAAAACTGAGCACCAAATTTTATGAGACTGACCTCGTGTACCCTGCAAACGGTTTTCATCAAACGTTTTCTACCACAATGCAATCTTCTGCCTTCCACGCCTTCGGTTGATCCCGATAGGTTCCAGATTTACCCTCTCCTGGGTCACATGTTCCTTCCACTTTGATGATCTTTGGTTTTCGACTCTCTGATTTGCTGCCCTGGTTGTCCCCATGACAACAGTCCTCTCCACTTACTTCTTCGGAAGATGCTAACCTCTGGTTGACTGTTGAACATCCCCTGAAGTACACAGCTAAGGACATCGCACTCTTTCTAAGAATATAAAGTAATTGTTCGCCTGTCTGTCAAACCTTTGTTTCGTGAGTTTCCCAAGGTTTGTTACACCCTCGCTAAGAATCCGTTGCGTCCTGTTCATTTTTCAACTTCCACCCCGTTTTTTCTACCAATTAATAACTTCTCGCTCGCTGTCACTCTGAGTTGCCTCCACGATTTCTCGTCGTAAATATAAGTTGTCACTCTGGCGTTGTTTTCATGCTGTGCGACATGGTCGAATGTATTCAATGGGTATTCGCTGTATTGTCTCTGTACTATCGAGACTTTCTAAATCCTTTGTCAGTGAGTATCCAGTATCCCTTTCCTTACGTTCACACGTGTTGGCTTAACCCTACAGCGTCCCCTCGTTACAATTTCTGCGTACTTGTGTCACTGGACTCTGCTCTTTGTTCGGTTTGTTATGATGTCGTAAATTTGAGTTGAGTTTGGTCTGTCAAAGTCGATTCCGATTTCCTTTGTTGCGTTAAGTCAAACGTTGTCTTATTGTCCCGTAGCTGGCGTCGGGTTGACGTGTTCTTAATTGCCTTTATTTACTGCTCTGGTTTGGGTTGGTGACCTGACTGTGTGAGAATGCACGGCTCGATCAGAAAATTTATAAATTTGAAAATGTTTGATCTCTATACAGCATATACCAAAAATATGTAATAGCGCTATAGATCGCCAATAGTTCGCGGGCTTACGTGCTATAGTTCTGTTGACAAGGTGTTAGTTTATGTGAGTAGAATGCAAGTTATAACGGAAAATTTGATCAATTGATAATTTTACTAAATAAACTATGCTGAAAGCAAAAAGAAGGGTGTGTTTTAGAAAGCAGGGAGGCATTGAGACGCCAGAACCGTAGGCGGCAATAGTTGAAAGAAAATTAACATGTAAAAAGTCTGTAGAGTAAAGCGGTAAATTAATAATGCCGGCGCTGCGGCTGACGAAAATAATGAATGTACTTTTATGTTAAGGCACGATTTGGGACACTACTGTCATAAAATGTATTATGTTGCTCAGATAGTAAGGGTGTTTGCCAAACGTTGAAAACTTAAGTGCATATAATAATAGTTAACGTTAGATGAGAGAGAGCGTTGTGTGACAAAGATAACCATAGCCGCTAGTTTTCTAAACACGTGGACACGGGAAAACGTTGGGCGAATCAGAAAAAGCGTCATGTACTGCGCGGGAGGTTTTAATTAAGCAGATTGGGTGAATTTGTATTTAGCGGTAGTTTGAACTTAGAAATAGAAGCAGAAGTAGATATTAAGAAATAGTATAAGACATAGTTTATGATTACGCGAAGTAGGAGTAGGAGAGACAAAGACATACAAAACAACATTCACAACCTATACAACAACATGAGCACAAACACAAGTACCCAAAACAACGATATACAATTTGAAATAAATAATCAATTAGGCGATCCAGACACGCTCGCAGACATTTCAGAGAAGGATCAAGCTTCACGCGCGGGGACTAAACAGACAGAACGATAAAAACGCAGAGACACAACAATTTACACCAACAGTAGTAACAGAAATTCAAGAACGACCGAGAAGTCAGACACCACTAGAGACAGACAAAAACACTGAAATATATACAATACTACAACAACCACTGAAACAATCAGAACAAACAGAAAAACGACTGGCACTTCAAACAGAACAAACAACAAAACAGCTCTCACAACAAATACAAGAAGAATCGAGAAATACAAAAGAACAGCTCTCACAACAAATTGCTGAACATGCGAAAAAACAGACGAACGGTTAGAACAACATGAGGTAAGATTAGAACAAGCATTACAACAAATGAAAAAACAAATCCATAAACAACACATAGAAATAAGAAACGAAGTCGCCATGCAAATAGAACAAGAGAGAACAAACAACAAAAAACTGTTCCAAGACTGCCAAGTAGAGACGAACCACAAAATCCAAGACAATACCGACAAGATTACTGAACTTAGTATAAATACTAAACAGAAATTCCTAGAGTTGGACGAACGGTATAGTAATAACATTCAAGTTATAAACAAAAGATGTGAAAATAACACGGCGGCAATTCAAGAATTACGAGCCGAAAAGATGGAAGAAAGTGTCGGATGAAACTGGCCTGCAAATACGACAAATACAACGAGAAGCTAGGAATAAATTAGCCTCAATTAATAACCAATCATACAACCATAACATTACTCACGAACAAGTAAAAAATATCAAGTACAATGGGACTGGAGGCTTCCCGATGGAGTTTATGAAGGAGGTGGAAGATATCTACATGGAGCATTACCAAGATCACGGCAACGTCGCATGGATCGCCAGGCACCTAGAAGGAGAGGCCGCAGTGTGGTGGAGATTGATCAAGAATGGCGTAACCAACTTCGCAGAGTTCAAAGAAGCCTTCACGAACAAATACTGGAGTGATATGATCCAAGAAAAGGTAAGAAACGAGCTCGAGTTTGGACGTTATCAGATGGAGAATGGTATGAACATGATACAATACCTAGAACGAAAATGAGAACAGACAACTAATTCCACCGATACCTGATCAATACCTAATCAGAAAAATTGCTAAACATTATTCTCAATGGGTACAGATCGCCATTATTACTCGTGGGGTTACGACTATTAATGAGTTCGAACAAGTACTATCAGAATTCATGGATTTGAGGAGTGAAACAAGGACAATGACTCGGACACATTATGACACTCGACGTGAACATAAGCCATGGGTGAGAGATGAAGAGGAGAGTGGAAAAAGGATAGAACAAGCACGGGCACACGAAAGTGAAAACCGAACAGCAAAACCAACATTACAATAGACGACCAAACAACTTTAGAAATGAACCAGAACCGGTCCCTTCGACTAGCGGTACCCAACATAACAAAAGCGCCACTGCATTGCCAAAAAACTAGGTCAGTTTTGTACAGATGAATTAGATGTAAAAACTATTAAGAAGTATATTAATAACACTTTTGTAGATTAGATATAAGAGAAGATTTATTATGTAATGATGGCATAGATGCAAATTATAGTGTAAACAAGTGCCCGGAGACCAGTATATCATTGAATGGGATGCCCATTTGTGCATTACTTGATACGGGAAACCAAGTAAATGGTATATCTGAACAATGGTTTAAAAATAAGAAGAAGGATTTGGGTAGCGTAGCAACCTTGAGACTTTCCAATACTGTCATCAAAGGAGCAACGTGAAATAAATCAAAAATGGTGACGCTGCAGGTATGGTTAACAGCTAGGATCGGAGATGTGGAAGTTGACAGCGCATTTGTCGTGATACCAGAGTTAGTAAGGGATTGTATCGTAGGTGTGGGTTTACTAGGAGAACATGGGTGCGTTATCAACTTACGCAACAAACAATTAATAATTCCAGAAAAGGGGGACCAAAAGGTAGCCACGGTAGAGATATTCCACGTAGAAGTCGCGTCTGGGAACCAAGATATCGAAGAAACAATCAAACAAAAGGTGCGATCAATCGGCGGAATCACCGAGGCTGAAAAGAGAGAACTACAGAATATCTTAATGGAAAACAGAACAATATTCCGAAATACTCCCGGTAGGATTCAAGAGTACCAGCACAAATTTGAAGATACAGATCGGACACCATATTGCCAGAAAGGGAGGCCGATTCCACTAAACTATCAGGATGCAGTAAAGGCCGAGATACAAAAGATGGAAGCACATGGTGTGATTGAAAGGGCGCAAACTCCATATATCAACCCAATGATCACCGTGATCAAAAAGGACCAGACGGTCAGATTATGTTTGGATGCGCGTAAGCTGAATTCCGTTACCGTTCCTGACTACGAGGGAACCATTCCGATAAACGAAATACTCACAAAATGTGGGAATATCAAAGTGATGTCCACGATAGACCTACGTAGTTCGTTCTGGCAAATCCCACTACATCAGGAATGTAGGGACTTCACAGGATTCTTATATGAAGGAAAGTGCTATCGATACACGGTAACGCCATTTGGACTTAAGACGAGTTTAGCTAGCTTGACGCGAGGACTAGACCGCGTGCTATCGAAGGAAGTAAAGGAGTTTACCATTTTATATGTCGATGACTGTTTATGCATATCAAACAGTATCGCAGAACACTTACGACACCTGAAATAATTATTACAAAATCTAAGAAGAGCCAATTTAACTGTTAACTTTAATAAATCGCAGTTGTTCCGAAAGGAAATTGATTAGTTGGGTTACCGATTAACGACCACAGGTATTACCACCGGACCAGACAAACTCAGGGCTATACAGGAATTTCAGACACCAAAAACTCAGAAACAACTCAAAGGATTCCTTGGTTTGACCAATTTTTACAACAGATTTACCAGCAGATACGCCGAGGCTACCCAACCGTTATTGAATCTCCTTAAGAAGAACAGTGCTTTCAAGTGGACAAGCGAGTTGGATCGACACTTTGAGGCAGTAAAGAAGCTATTTATCGAGGCAGTAATTCTCAAGCATCCTGACCCCAATAAGCGATTTTATTTACAAACCGATGCAAGCCGGTATGCGTTGGGCGGGCAGTTATATCAGTTAGATGATAATAATGATATCGGAGTGGTTGCGTTCACTAGCCGAGTGGTGAGAGGGGCGGAACGGAAGTATTTTACTACGGAGCTGGAACTGCTGAGTAACGTCCATTGTTTACAAAAGTTCAGAACGTACGTGCTAGGGAAGCCCTTGACCATCATCACCGATAACAAGGTGGACGCTCGCCATCCAAGAGTATGACTTTGATATTATGCATTGTAGAGGTTGAGATGACATTGTAGCCGACATCTTAAGCAGACATCCGGAGGACATAAATGAAGTGCAGACCATAGACCAAATTGATGAATTTGAAATTAATCTTGTTAGTGTATGCATCGATAAAGGAATTAAGAAGCAACTGAAAAATATACATAGTTATCAATTAGCCGATACCAAACTGAAGAGTATTATTGAGTCCATTAAATCAAATGAACAACATAAACTTGCCAAAAAATACACTTGGCATAACGGAAAGCTATATCGTAAGGATAAGGGTGTATGGAAATTAATGTTGCCGGAGGAGTTGTGCCACAGTGTGATCACGGAACTACACGAGGCATACAGTCACGTGGGGAACCGGAGAACATATCAATTATTTAAGGAGAATTTCACCGGAGATTCAATCAATAAAATCACCAAATTAATGACAAGAACCTGTATCACGTGTCAGAAGAATAAGGACCATTTTAAAAGGATGTTAGGAGAGACGCGACCGGTCATACCAAAGAAGAAAGAAGAACTAATCAGCGTCGATTATTATGGACCGCTGCCGATTTCTACAGGGAAAGTGAGATATATTTTAACTATAATTGACAATTTCACTAAATATGTCAAACTGTATAAAATGAGGCAAGCCACAACAACTGCCACCATTAAAAGAATTCAATTCTATTGTGAAGAGATCGGAAAACCAATAGCCATTCTATCAGATAACGGTACACAATTCACAAGCAATAGATGGGCGACGCGTTGACAGACATGGGTATCAAGACAAAATACACCGCAATTAGAAATCCCAATACAAATCTGGCCGAAAAAATAAACAGACAATTAGGAAATATGTTCAGAGCAATGACCTCAGATAAGCACACCAAATGGGCGCAGTATCTTACACTCATAGAGGCATGCATTAACCAAACCTATCATGAGACAATTGAGACTACACCTTTTGAAGCGCAGTGGAGAAAGAAACTAGAGCGGGATTGGATAAAATATATTGACAGAGACATGATACCTCCAGACCAACCCATCAATTACCATAACATATATTTACGAATTAAGGAGAAGGGAGAGAAGAGAACAGACAAGCTCAACAATACTCACCACATTACGAAGTTTCATCTAGGAGACCAGGTTTTGTTAAGGGCATATCCGATGTCTGATTTAAACGAAAAGATAATCGGAAAATTTTGTAACATATTCGAGGGCCCATATAGAATAATTAAAGAAATCGGAACAGAAACTTACCAATTGGAAGATCCACAAAGACCAGGACACATCCGCGGGAACTTCAATGTCCGACAGCTAAAGCCGTATTATGAGGAAGGAACCTAAAAATCTACACACACACACCGAAACATCACATAAAAATTGAAAAACAAAATGTAATAGCACACATCCGAATATTAATGTAATAGTCGTAAGTATCAAATTAATTGTAAGGGAAGTCAATGTAATAACGTATAATGAAAGTTAGTTATGTAAGAATTTACGAAGGTTTAGAAAATAAGTAAATAAGAAATGTCAAAAAATATGTTGAAAAGGGAAAGTATGCCACCCACATTGAAAAGTAGTTTGACAAGTCAGGCATAGAGGGGGACGGGTAGTTGTTTGTAAACAAACCAGACCAACCCTGATGTCTAGTAGTCGGTAATAACGGAGTAGTGTTGTAATAAAATACTCACCCAATTATACTAAGAAATTTAAAGCAATTAATTAAAGTGAATACATTGTTAATTTTAATTATAATGAATGCATGTATTAATTATGTCAAGTTAATAGAATATATGAACAAGATACTTATAATTATAATAATTTTAGGGACGCATCAATAGAACGAGTTTACAATTTTGATAAAATTGAACGCTACTTCAATGGCCCTGCTGGATAATTTCATTCGGCAGGAACAGTTCGGCTTCCGCAGGCAGCATTCGACCACTCTTCAACTTGTCCGAGTTGTCACGAAACTCACTGACGCCATCAACAGGAACCATCAAACTGTCGCCGTCCTTCTGGACGTGAGTAAGGCCTTCGACAAAGTCTGGCACGAAGGCCTTCTCTATAAACTAGCCACCTCCCCTCTCCCTGCCTCATTTGTACATCTGATGCGGTCGTATCTCTGCGACCGCAAATTCAGGATCTGCGTCGACGGGACGTACTCTTCTGTCCGCCCCGTCGCCGCTGGCGTCCCTCAAGGATCTGTCCTCGGCCCCGTTCTGTACCTTGTGTACACGAACGACCTGCCAGTTTTGCCTGGAGTCACGCTCTCTCTCTATGCGGACGATGCGATGTACCACACCAGTTCTGCAAACCTTCGTTTTGCGACTGACGTGGTGCAGCGCCAGCTCGCATTACTTCCGGCCTGGCTAAGGAAATGGCGGGTGGCGATCAATACGGAGAAATCCGAGGCGATTGCCTTCTCCCGTCAGCTCACTTCCCGATGCCAGACCCTCTCCCTTGAAGGGAGCCCAATCGCTTGGCAACGTACTGTGAAGTACTTGGGCGTCACTCTTGATCGACGCCTAAGCTTCAGAGCTCACGTGTCCACAGTGCTCCAGCGCGCCAGAGGCGTCAAAGCCAAACTATACCCATTCTTATCGCCTCGAGGGCCACTGCCAGTGCGCACGAAGCTCTCGATCTATCTGCTCTTTTTACGAGCCGTCCTTATGTACGCAGCGCCTGCATTTTGGACCCAACTCGCCCCCGACGTCGTTAAACGCATGGAAGCCTTCCAAGCCCTTACCCTTCGCCTTATCTCCGGCTCTCCCTGGTATGTAAAAAATGCTGCTATCAGGCGAGGGCTGAAGATTCCGTCGCTCGATGGATTTGCGCGCACTCTCACGTTCAATCTCTTCCATCGAGCATCCATCTCTGATTTTCCTCACCTCCAACACCTCGATAACGATGATGGACCTCCACCAGTCAAACGCCGCCGCCCTCGAGCTCTGCTCGACGACCCACCGTAATTTTAAAATTAACTAAAATTGCCCTCTCACCATCTGTCCACGCGCCGACCAATAGTATTTTCACCACCTTCCTTCCAGTCAAATCCGGTCCGTTGCAGGCCGACAGATGGTTCGGGCGTTGTGCCGGCTTTAGGTGTGCCTAGCGCCACCTTCAGTCGGCAACTTCGCCCCTCCCGTCTCTCACCTGCCTCGGTATCGCCATAAGGCAGTCTACCGGACTCTTACCGGGCTGGCGGAAGTGTATCGACCCGTTGTGGGCGAACAAATCCCGCCAAACCGTGCTAAGCGTTCGCGTAGACTTCCCTCTCAGGCCATTGGTGGATCGCGTCAGCGGTTCAGCCAATCACAGCCCGTCTCCTTCACCTCCGCCAAAATAAAAAAGGGGGTTCCCATCCTCGCAGTGACAAGTCTCGCACCAAGCACTCGCCAAGCAACAGGCAGTCATCGGGCTCGCCCGGACGCTGCCGTCACTGGGGCACGCACTGAGCTGTGCCCTACACGCATCGTTGGCATCGTTACTTCAATGGGGGGACTTATATAACGGAAAAATTGATCAATTGATAATTTTACTAAATAAACTATGCTGAAAGCAAAAAGAAGGGTGTGTTTTAGAAAGCGGGGAGGCATTGAGACGCCAGAACCGTAGGCGGCAATAGTTGAAAGAAAATTAAATTGTAAAAAGTCTGTAGAGTAAAGCGGTAAGTTAATTACGCCGGCGCTGCGGCTGACGAAAATAATGAATGTACTTTTATGTTAAGGCACGATTTGGGACACTACTGTCATAAAATGTATTATGTTGCTCAGATAGTAAGGGTGTTTGCCAAACGTTGTAAACTTAAGTGCATCTAACAATAGTTAACGTTAGATGAGAGAGAGCGTTGTGTGACAAAGATAACTATAGACGCTAGATTTTTAAACACGTGGACACGGGAAAACGTTGGGCGAATCAGAAAAAGCGTCATGTACTGCGCGGGAGGTTTTAGTTAAGCAGATTGGGTGGATTTGTATTTAGCGGTAGTTTGAACCTATAGGAACGTTTTGCTGTAGATCGTAAGTAAGAGATACTCGAGGCATGTATATATTGTGAACTTAGAGAGAAATAAAGTTAGTCTTCTTTATATCGGCGGAATTATACGAAGAGATTCGCGTACGTTGTTTTGCGTCAATTATATATATATTTTAATAAGTACGGTTAAGAATAAGTAATTTCTCAGAGTAACAAAGTACGGGAACGCGATAATTATTAATACTGAAGCTATAAATAAAGTTTCAATAAATCGTAATAAGTCAAAGAGTGGATGATCAGAGTTATAAAAATCAATAAGAAGTAGTAATACATATGAAGTTCTATTAATTCAATACGTAGTGGTAAATCGCGGAAGAAGGCGAAGGAGTTCGAAGTAAAGTTACGACGGTATGAATTAGTCGGGTCAAACGCGACGTGAACTGAGTTAAATGCACTTAAGGTCTATTCAGTCATCTGTGTGTCCAGAGTGTAATTATACAACATAGTTATAGGTATAATCCATATGTCAGTGTAGTGCACCTGTGATAAAGTGAATGGTGCAGTTTTAACCAGGATTAACACACCACGACGGCTGCTGACGACTCACCGATCTACAACAGCTTCAGGACCACGCACCTTGGAAGGAATCTTACGCAAGTAACGAATAATGAACATTTAATGCTATGTTGTTGATAAATAATTATGTTGTATTCAATATAGTGGCTCAATCTGTCATAAAGGACTCACTGCTAATTAATAATATTCAATTTGTACGATAAACAATTCAAGTCATATAAAGAAATTTTTGTAATGTATAAATGCAAATTGTTCATTAAAAGTTGATTAACGTACTTTAATTTGTGTTTATTATTACTGGCGCGCTGAGGTAAATCAAGAGTCGGTACACTGGAATAAGTACCATAAACTATTATATAAATTATTAATATCATATTTGATCAAAGTTGTTTGTGATCTTATTTCTCACATGCTCGTAGGCCAACATAATTTTAAATAAATAATTTAACTCTTTTACAAAGGTCTATCTAGAAGTGTATTACATTCTGTCGCCCGGAACGTGGGACGATTGAGTCACTATTAAATAAATTATAAATTAAGAACAAGTAGAAAATAAGAAATAGTATAACACATAGTTTATGATTACGCGAAGTAGGAGTAGGAGAGGCAAAGACATACAAAACAACATTCACAACCTATACAACATGAGCACAAACACAAGTACCCAAAACAACGATATGGAATTCGAAATAAATAATCAATTAGGCGATCCAGACGCGCTCGCAGACATTTCAGAGAAGGATCAAGCGTCAGGGACGCGGGGACTAAACGGACAGAACGATGAAAACGCAGAGACACAACAATTTACACCAACAGTAGTAACAGAAATTCAAGAACGACCGAGAAATCAGACACCACTAGAGACAGACAAAAACACTGAAATATATACAATACTACAACAACCACTGAAACAATCAGAACAAACAGAAAAACGACTGGCACTTTAAACAGAACAAACAACAAAACAGCTCTCACAACAAATACAAGAAGAATCGAGAAATACAAAAGAACAGCTCTCACAACAAATTGCTGAACATGCGAAAAAAACAGACGAACGGTTAGAACAACATGAGGTAAGATTAGAACAAGCATTACAACAAATGAAAAAACAAATCCATAAACAACACATAGAAATAAGAAACGAAGTCGCCATGCAAATAGAACAAGAGAGAACAAACAACAAAAAACTGTTCCAAGACTGCCAAGTAGAGACGAACCACTAAATCCAAGACAATACCGACAAGATTACTGAACTTAGTATAAATACTAAACAGCAATTCGTAGAGTTGGACGAACGGTATAGTAATAACATTCAAGTTATAAACAAAAGATGCGAAAATAACACGGCGGCAATTCAAGAATTACGAGCCGAAAAGATGGAAGAAAGTGTCGGAAGAAACTGGCCTGCAAATACGACAAATACAACGAGAAGCTAGGAATAAATTAGCCTCAATTAATAACCAATCATACAACCATAACATTACTCACGAACAAGTAAAAAATATCAAGTACAATGGGACTGGAGACTTCCCGATGGAGTTTATGAAGGAGGTGGAAGATATCTACATGGAGCATTACCAAGATCACGGCAACGTCGCATGGATCGCCAGGCACCTAGAAGGAGAGGCAGCAGTGTGGTGGAGATTGATCAAGAATGGCGTAACCAACTTCGCAGAGTTCAAAGAAGCCTTCACGAACAAATACTGGAGTGATATGATCCAAGAAAAGGTAAGAAACGAGCTCGAGTTTGGACGTTATCAGATGGAGAATGGTATGAACATGATACAATACCTAGAACGAAAATGAGAACAGACAACTAATTCCACCGATACCTGATCAATACCTAATCAGAAAAATTGCTAAACATTATTCTCAATGGGTACAGATCGCCATTATTACTCGTGGGGTTACGACTATTAATGAGTTCGAACAAGTACTATCAGAATTCATGGATTTGAGGAGTGGAACAAGGACAATGACTCGGACACACTATGACACTCGACGTGAACATAAGCCATGGGTGAGAGATGAAGAGGGGAGTGGAAAAAGGATAGAACAAGCACGGGCACACGAAAGTGAAAACCGAACAGCAAATCAAAATTACAATAGACGACCAAACAAGTTTAGAAATGAACCAGAACCGGTCCCTTCGACTAGCGGTACCCAACATAACAAAAGCGCCACTGCAATGCCAAAAAACTAGGTCAGTTTTGTACAGATGAATTAGATGTAAGTACTATTAAGAAGTATATTAATAACACTTTTGTAGATATAAGAGAAGATTTATTATGTAATGATGGCATAGATGTAAATTATAGTGTAAACAAGTATCCGGAGACCAGCATATCATTGAATGGGGTGCCCATTTGTGCATTACTTGATACGGGAAGCCAAGTAAATGGTATATCTGAACAATGGTTTAAAAATAAGAAGAAGGATTTGGGTAGCGTAGCAACCTTGAGACTTTCCAATACTGTCATCAAAGGAGCAACGGCAAATAAATAAAGAAGGGTGACGCAGCAGGTATGGTTAACAAATAGGATCAGAGATGTGGAAGTTGACAGCGCATTTGTCATGATACCAGAGTTAGTAAGGGATTGTATCGTAGGTGTGGGTTTACTAGGAGAACATGGGTGCGTTATCAACTTACGGAACAAACAATTAATAATTCCAGAAAAGGGGGACCAAAAGGTAGCCACGGTAGAGATATTCCACGTAGAAGTCGCGTCTGCGAACCAAGATATCGAAGAAACAATCAAACAAAAGGTGCGATCAATCGGCGGAATCACCGAGGCCGAAAAGAGTGAACTACAGAAAATCTTAATGGAAAACAGAAAAATATTCCGAAATACTCCCGGTAGGATTCAAGAGTACCAGCACAAATTTGAAGTTACAGATCGGACACCATATTGCCAGAAAGGGTGGCCGATTCCACTACACTATCAGGATGCAGTAAAGGCCGAGATACAAAAGATGGAAGCACATGGTATGAATGAAAGGGCGCAAACTCCATATATCAACCCAATGATCACAGTGATCAAAAAGGACCAGACGGTCAGATTATGTTTGGATGCACGTAAGCTGAATTCCGTTACCGTTCCTGACTAGAGGGAGCCATTCCGATAAACGAAATACTGACAAAATGGGGGAATATCAAAGTGATGTCCACGATAGACCTACGTAGTTCGTTCTGGCAAATCCCACTACATCACGAATGTAGGGACTTCACAGGATTCTTATATGAAGGAAAGTGCTATCGATACACGGTAACGCCATTTGGACTTAAGACGAGTTTAGCAAGCTTGACTCGAGGACTATACCGCGTGCTATCGAAGGAAGTAAAGGAGTTTACCATTTTGTAAGTCGATGACTGTTTATGCATATCAAACAGTATCGCAGAACACTAACGACACCTGAAATTATTATTACAAAATCTAAGAAGAGCCAATTTAACTGTTAACTTTAATAAATCGCAGTTGTTCCGAAAGGAAATTGATTAGTTGGATTACCGATTAACGACCACAGGTATTACCACCGCACCAGATAAACTCAGGGCTATACAGGAATTTCGGACATCAAAAAATCAGAAACAACTCAAAGGATTCCTTGGTTTGACCAATTTTTACAACAGATTTACCAGCAGATACGCCGAGGATACCCAACCGTTATTGAATCTCCTTAAGAAGAACAGTGCTTTCAAGTGGACAAGCGGGATGGATCGACACTTTGAGGCAGTAAAGAAGCTATTTATCGAGGCAGTAATTCTCAAGCATCCTCACCCCAATAAGCGATTTTATTTACAAACCGATGCGAGCCGGTATGCGTTGGGCGGGCAGTTATATCAGTTAGATGATAACAATGATATCGGAGTGGTTGCGTTCACTAGCCGAGTGGTGAGAGGGGCGGAACGGAAGTATTTTACTACGGAGCTGGAACTGCTGAGTATCGTCCATTGTTTACAAAAGTTCAGAACGTACGTGCTAGGGAAGCCCTTGACCATCATCACCGATAACAAGGTGGACGCTCGCCATCCAAGAGTATGACTTTGATATTATGCATTGTAGAGGTTGAGATGACATTGTAGGCGACATCTTAAGCAGACATCCGGAGGACATAAATGAAGTGCAGACCATAGACCAAATTGATGAATTTGAAATTAATCTTGTTAGTGTATGCATCGATAAAGGAATTAAGAAGCAACTGAAAAATATACATAGTTATCAATTAGCCGATACCAAACTGAAGAGTATTATTGAGTCCATTAAATCAAATGAACAACATAAACTTGCCAAAAAATACACTTGGCATAACGGAAAGCTATATCGTAAGGATAAGGGTGTATGGAAATTAATGTTGCCGGAGGAGTTGTGCCACAGTGTGATCACGGAACTACACGAGGCATACAGTCACGTGGGGAACCGGAGAACATATCAATTATTTAAGGAGAATTTCACCGGAGATTCAATCAATAAAATCACCAAATTAATGACAAGAACCTGTATCACGTGTCAGAAGAATAAGGACCATTTTAAAAGGATGTTAGGAGAGACGCGACCGGTCATACCAAAGAAGAAAGAAGAACTAATCAGCGTCGATTATTATGGACCGCTGCCGATTTCTACAGGGAAAGTGAGATATATTTTAACTATAATTGACAATTTCACTAAATATGTCAAACTGTATAAAATGAGGCAAGCCACAACAACTGCCACCATTAAAAGAATTCAATTCTATTGTGAAGAGATCGGAAAACCAATAGCCATTCTATCAGATAACGGTACACAATTCACAAGCAATAGATGGACGACCGCGTTGACAGACATGGGTATCAAGACAAAATACACCGCAATTAGAAATCCCAATACAAATCTGGCCGAAAAAATAAACAGACAATTAGGAAATATGTTCAGAGCAATGACCTCAGATAAGCACACCAAATGGGCGCAGTATCTTACACTCATAGAGGCATGCATTAACCAAACCTATCATGAGACAATTGAGACTACACCTTTTGAAGCGCAGTGGAGAAAGAAACTAGAGCGGGATTGGATAAAATATATTGACAGAGACATGATACCTCCAGACCAACCCATCAATTACCATAACATATATTTACGAATTAAGGAGAAGGGAGAGAAGAGAACAGACAAGCTCAACAATACTCACCACATTACGAAGTTTCATCTAGGAGACCAGGTTTTGTTAAGGGCATATCCGATGTCTGATTTAAACGAAAAGATAATCGGAAAATTTTGTAACATATTCGAGGGCCCATATAGAATAATTAAAGAAATCGGAACAGAAACTTACCAATTGGAAGATCCACAAAGACCAGGACACATCCGCGGGAACTTCAATGTCCGACAGCTAAAGCCGTATTATGAGAAAGGAACCTAAAAATCTACACACACACACCGAAACATCACATAAAAATTGAAAAACAAAATGTAATAGCACACATCCGAATATTAATGTAATAGTCGTAAGTATCAAATTAATTGTAAGGGAAGTCAATGTAATAACGTATAATGAAAGTTAGTTATGTAAGAATTTACGAAGGTTTAGAAAATAAGTAAATAAGGAATGTCAAAAAATATGTTGAAAAGGGAAAGTATGCCACCCACATTGAAAAGTAGTTTGACAAGTCAGGCATAGAGGGGGACGGGTAGTTGTTTGTAAACAAACCAGACCAACCCTGATGTCTAGTAGTCGGTAATAACGGAGTAGTGTTGTAATAAAATACTCACCCAATTATACTAAGAAATTTAAAGCAATTAATTAAAGTGAATACATTGTTAATTTTAATTATAATGAATGCATGTATTAATTATGTCAAGTTAATAGAATATATGAACAAGATTCTTATAATTATAATAATTTTAGGGACGCATCAATAGAACGAGTTTACAATTTTGATAAAATCGAACGCTACTTCAATGGGGGGACTTATATAACGGAAAAATTGATCAATTGATAATTTTACTAAATAAACTATGCTGAAAGCAAAAAGAAGGGTGTGTTTTAGAAAGCGGGGAGGCATTGAGACGCCAGAACCGTAGGCGGCAATAGGTGAAAGAAAATTAAATTGTAAAAAGTCTGTAGAGTAAAGCGGTAAGTTAATTACGCCGGCGCTGCGGCTGACGAAAATAATGAATGTACTTTTATGTTAAGGCACGATTTGGGACACTACTGTCATAAAATGTATTATGTTGCTCAGATAGTAAGGGTGCTTGCCAAACGTTGTAAACTTAAGTGCATATAACAATAGTTAACGTTAGATGAGAGAGAGCGTTGTGTGACAAAGATAACTATAGACGCTAGTTTTTTAAACACGTGGACACGGGAAAACGTTGGGCGAATCAGAAAAAGCGTCATGTACTGCGCGGGAGGTTTTAGTTAAGCAGATTGGGTGGAGTTGTATTTAGCGGTAGTTTGAACCTATAGGAACGTTTTGCTGTAGATCGTAAGTAAGAGATACTCGAGGCATGTATATATTGTGAACTTAGAGAGAAATAAAGTTAGTCTTCTTTATATCGGCGGAATTATACGAAGAGATTCGCGTACGTTGTTTTGCGTCAATTATATATATATTTTAATAAGTACGGTTAAGAATAAGTAATTTCTCAGAGTAACAAAGTACGGGAACGCGATAATTATTAATACTGAAGCTATAAATAAAGTTTCAATAAATCGTAATAAGTCAAAGAGTGGATGATCGGAGTTATAAAAATCAATAAGAAGTATTAATACATATGAAGTTCTATTAATTCAATACGTAGTGGTAAATCGCGGAAGAAGGCGAAGGAGTTCGAAGTAAAGTTACGACGGTATGAATTAGTCGGGTCAAACGCGACGTGAACTGAGTTAAATGCACTTAAGGTCTATTCAGTCATCTGTGTGTCCAGAGTGTAATTATACAACATAGTTATAGGTATAATCCATATGTCAGTGTAGTGCACCTGTGATAAAGTGAATGGTGCAGTTTTAACCAGGATTAACACACGACGACGGCTGCTGACGACTCACCGATCTACAACAGCTTCAGGACCTCGCACCTTGGAAGGAATCTTACGCAAGTAACGAATAATGAACATTTAATGCTATGTTGTTGATAAATAATTATGTTGTATTCAATATAGTGGCTCAATCTGTCATAAAGGACTCACTGCTAATTAATAATATTCAATTTGTACGATAAACAATTCAAGTCATATAAAGAAATTTTTGTAATGTATAAATGCAATTTGTTCATTAAAAGTTGATTAACGTACTTTAATTTGTGTTTATTATTACTGGCGCGCTGAGGTAAATCAAGAGTCGGTACACTGGAATAAGTACCATAAACTATTATATAAATTATTAATATCATATTTGATCAAAGTTGTTTGTGATCTTATTTCTCACATGCTCGTAGGCCAACATAATTTTAAATAAATAATTTAACTCTTTTACAAAGGTCTATCTAGAAGTGTATTACATTCTGTCGCCCGGAACGTGGGACGATTGAGTCACTATTAAATAAATTATAAATTAAGAACAAGTAGAAAATAAGAAATAGTATAACACATAGTTTATGATTACGCGAAGTAGGAGTAGGAGAGGCAAAGACATACAAAACAACATTCACAACCTATACAACATGAGCACAAACACAAGTACCCAAAACAACGATATGGAATTCGAAATAAATAATCAATTAGGCGATCCAGACGCGCTCGCAGACATTTCAGAGAAGGATCAAGCGTCAGGGACGCGGGGACTAAACGGACAGAACGATGAAAACGCAGAGACACAACAATTTACACCAACAGTAGTAACAGAAATTCAAGAACGACCGAGAAATCAGACACCACTAGAGACAGACAAAAACACTGAAATATATACAATACTACAACAACCACTGAAACAATCAGAACAAACAGAAAAACGACTGGCACTTCAAACAGAACAAACAACAAAACAGCTCTCACAACAAATACAAGAAGAATCGAGAAATACAAAAGAACAGCTCTCACAACAAATTGCTGAACATGCGAAAAAAACAGACGAACGGTTAGAACATCATGAGGTAGGATTAGAACAAGCATTACAACAAATGAAAAAACAAATCCATAAACAACACATAGAAATAAGAAACGAAGTCGCCATGCAAATAGAACAAGAGAGAACAAACAACAAAAAACTGTTCCAAGACTGCCAAGTAGAGACGAACCACTAAATCCAAGACAATACCGACAAGATTACTGAACTTAGTATAAATACTAAACAGCAATTCGTAGAGTTGGACGAACGGTATAGTAATAACATTCAAGTTATAAACAAAAGATGCGAAAATAACACGGCGGCAATTCAAGAATTACGAGCCGAAAAGATGGAAGAAAGTGTCGGAAGAAACTGGCCTGCAAATACGACAAATACAACGAGAAGCTAGGAATAAATTAGCCTCAATTAATAACCAATCATACAACCATAACATTACTCACGAACAAGTAAAAAATATCAAGTACAATGGGACTGGAGACTTCCCGATGGAGTTTATGAAGGAGGTGGAAGATATCTACATGGAGCATTACCAAGATCACGGCAACGTCGCATGGATCGCCAGGCACCTAGAAGGAGAGGCAGCAGTGTGGTGGAGATTGATCAAGAATGGCGTAACCAACTTCGCAGAGTTCAAAGAAGCCTTCACGAACAAATACTGGAGTGATATGATCCAAGAAAAGGTAAGAAACGAGCTCGAGTTTGGACGTTATCAGATGGAGAATGGTATGAACATGATACAATACCTAGAACGAAAATGAGAACAGACAACTAATTCCACCGATACCTGATCAATACCTAATCAGAAAAATTGCTAAACATTATTCTCAATGGGTACAGATCGCCATTATTACTCGTGGGGTTACGACTATTAATGAGTTCGAACAAGTACTATCAGAATTCATGGATTTGAGGAGTGAAACAAGGACAATGACTCGGACACATTATGACACTCGACGTGAACATAAGCCATGGGTGAGAGATGAAGAGGAGAGTGGAAAAAGGATAGAACAAGCACGGGCACACGAAAGTGAAAACCGAACAGCAAATCAAAATTACAATAGACGACCAAACAAGTTTAGAAATGAACCAGAACCGGTCCCTTCGACTAGCGGTACCCAACATAACAAAAGCGCCACTGCAATGCCAAAAAACTAGGTCAGTTTTGTACAGATGAATTAGATGTAAGTACTATTAAGAAGTATATTAATAACACTTTTGTAGATATAAGAGAAGATTTATTATGTAATGATAGCATAGATGTAAATTATAGTGTAAACAAGTGCCCGGAGACCAGTATATCATTGAATGGGGTGCCCATTTGTGCATTACTTGATACGGGAAGCCAAGTAAATGGTATATCTGAACAATGGTTTAAAAATAAGAAGAAGGATTTGGGTAGCGTAGCAACCTTGAGACTTTCCAATACTGTCATCAAAGGAGCAACGGCAAATAAATAAAGAAGGGTGACGCAGCAGGTATGGTTAACAAATAGGATCAGAGATGTGGAAGTTGACAGCGCATTTGTCATGATACCAGAGTTAGTAAGGGATTGTATCGTAGGTGTGGGTTTACTAGGAGAACATGGGTGCGTTATCAACTTACGGAACAAACAATTAATAATTCCAGAAAAGGGGGACCAAAAGGTAGCCACGGTAGAGATATTCCACGTAGAAGTCGCGTCTGGGAACCAAGATATCGAAGAAACAATCAAACAAAAGGTGCGATCAATCGGCGGAATCACCGAGGCCGAAAAGAGTGAACTACAGAAAATCTTAATGGAAAACAGAAAAATATTCCGAAATACTCCCGGTAGGATTCAAGAGTACCAGCACAAATTTGAAGATACAGATCGGACACCATATTGCCAGAAAGGGAGGCCGATTCCACTACACTATCAGGATGCAGTAAAGGCCGAGATACAAAAGATGGAAGCACATGGTATGAATGAAAGGGCGCAAACTCCATATATCAACCCAATGATCACAGTGATCAAAAAGGACCAGACGGTCAGATTATGTTTGGATGCGCGTAAGCTGAATTCCGTTACCGTTCCTGACTAGAGGGAGCCATTCCGATAAACGAAATACTGACAAAATGGGGGAATATCAAAGTGATGTCCACGATAGACCTACGTAGTTCGTTCTGGCAAATCCCACTACATCAGGAATGTAGGGACTTCACAGGATTCTTATATGAAGGAAAGTGCTATCGATACACGGTAACGCCATTTGGACTTAAGACGAGTTTAGCTAGCTTGACGCGAGGACTAGATCGCGTGCTATCGAAGGAAGTAAAGGAGTTTACCATTTTATATGTCGATGACTGTTTATGCATATCAAACAGTATCGCAGAACACTAACGACACCTGAAATTATTATTACAAAATCTAAGAAGAGCCAATTTAACTGTTAACTTTAATAAATCGCAGTTGTTCCGAAAGGAAATTGATTAGTTGGGTTACCGATTACCGACCACAGGTATTACCACCGCACCAGATAAACTCAGGGCTATACAGGAATTTCGGACGTCAAAAAATCAGAAACAATCTCAAAGGATTCCTTGGTTTGACCAATTTTTACAACAGATTTACCAGCAGATACGCCGAGGCTACCCAACCGTTATTGAATCTCCTTAAGAAGAACAGTGCTTTCAAGTGGACAAGCGAGATGGATCGACACTTTGAGGCAGTAAAGAAGCTATTTATCGAGGCAGTAATTCTCAAGCATCCTCACCCCAATAAGCGATTTTATTTACAAACCGATGCGAGCCGGTATGCGTTGGGCGGGCAGTTATATCAGTTAGATGATAACAATGATATCGGAGTGGTTGCGTTCACTAGCCGAGTGGTGAGAGGGGCGGAACGGAAGTATTTTACTACGGAGCTGGAACTGCTGAGTATCGTCCATTGTTTACAAAAGTTCAGAACGTACGTGCTAGGGAAGCCCTTGACCATCATCACCGATAACAAGGTGGACGCTCGCCATCCAAGAGTATGACTTTGATATTATGCATTGTAGAGGTTGAGATGACATTGTAGCCGACATCTTAAGCAGACATCCGGAGGACATAAATGAAGTGCAGACCATAGACCAAATTGATGAATTTGAAATTAATCTTGTTAGTGTATGCATCGATAAAGGAATTAAGAAGCAACTGAAAAATATACATAGTTATCAATTAGCCGATACCAAACTGAAGAGTATTATTGAGTCCATTAAATCAAATGAACAACATAAACTTGCCAAAAAATACACTTGGCATAACGGAAAGCTATATCGTAAGGATAAGGGTGTATGGAAATTAATGTTGCCGGAGGAGTTGTGCCACAGTGTGATCACGGAACTACACGAGGCATACAGTCACGTGGGGAACCGGAGAACATATCAATTATTTAAGGAGAATTTCACCGGAGATTCAATCAATAAAATCACCAAATTAATGACAAGAACCTGTATCACGTGTCAGAAGAATAAGGACCATTTTAAAAGGTTGTTAGGAGAGACGCGACCGGTCATACCAAAGAAGAAAGAAGAACTAATCAGCGTCGATTATTATGGACCGCTGCCGATTTCTACAGGGAAAGTGAGATATATTTTAACTATAATTGACAATTTCACTAAATATGTCAAACTGTATAAAATGAGGCAAGCCACAACAACTGCCACCATTAAAAGAATTCAATTCTATTGTGAAGAGATCGGAAAACCAATAGCCATTCTATCAGATAACGGTACACAATTCACAAGCAATAGATGGGCGACGCGTTGACAGACATGGGTATCAAGACAAAATACACCGCAATTAGAAATCCCAATACAAATCTGGCCGAAAAAATAAACAGACAATTAGGAAATATGTTCAGAGCAATGACCTCAGATAAGCACACCAAATGGGCGCAGTATCTTACACTCATAGAGGCATGCATTAACCAAACCTATCATGAGACAATTGAGACTACACCTTTTGAAGCGCAGTGGAGAAAGAAACTAGAGCGGGATTGGATAAAATATATTGACAGAGACATGATACCTCCAGACCAACCCATCAATTACCATAACATATATTTACGAATTAAGGAGAAGGGAGAGAAGAGAACAGACAAGCTCAACAATACTCACCACATTACGAAGTTTCATCTAGGAGACCAGGTTTTGTTAAGGGCATATCCGATGTCTGATTTAAATGAAAAGATAATCGGAAAATTTTGTAACATATTCGAGGGCCCATATAGAATAATTAAAGAAATCGGAACAGAAACTTACCAATTGGAAGATCCACAAAGACCAGGACACATCCGCGGGAACTTCAATGTCCGACAGCTAAAGCCGTATTATGAGAAAGGAACCTAAAAATCTACACACACACACCGAAACATCACATAAAAATTGAAAAACAAAATGTAATAGCACACATCCGAATATTAATGTAATAGTCGTAAGTATCAAATTAATTGTAAGGGAAGTCAATGTAATAACGTATAATGAAAGTTAGTTATGTAAGAATTTACGAAGGTTTAGAAAATAAGTAAATAAGAAATGTCAAAAAATATGTTGAAAAGGGAAAGTATGCCACCCACATTGAAAAGTAGTTTGACAAGTCAGGCATAGATGGGGACGGGTAGTTGTTTGTAAACAAACCAGACCAACCCTGATGTCTAGTAGTCGGTAATAACGGAGTAGTGTTGTAATAAAATACTCACCCAATTATACTAAGAAATTTAAAGCAATTAATTAAAGTGAATACATTGTTAATTTTAATTATAATGAATGCGTGTATTAATTATGTCAAGTTAATAGAATATATGAACAAGATACTTATAATTATAATAATTTTAGGGACGCATCAATAGAACGAGTTTACAATTTTGATAAAATTGAACGCTACTTCAATGGGGGGACTTATATAACGGAAAAATTGATCAATTGATAATTTTACTTTTATAAACTATGCTGAAAGCAAAAAGAAGGGTGTGTTTTAGAAAGCGGGGAGGCATTGAGACGCCAGAACCGTAGGCGGCAATAGTTGAAAGAAAATTAAATTGTAAAAAGTCTGTAGAGTAAAGCGGTAAGTTAATTACGTCCGGCGCTGCGGCTGACGAAAATAATGAATGTACTTTTATGTTAAGGCACGATTTGGGACACTACTGTCATAAAATGTATTATGTTGCTCAGATAGTAAGGGTGTTTGCCAAACGTTGTAAACTTAAGTGCATATAACAATAGTTAACGTTAGATGAGAGAGAGCGTTGTGTGACAAAGATAACTATAGACGCTAGTTTTTTAAACACGTGGACACGGGAAAACGTTGGGCGAATCAGAAAAAGCGTCATGTACTGCGCGGGAGGTTTTAGTTAAGCAGATTAGGTGAATTTGTATTTAGCGGTAGTTTGAACCTATAGGAACCTTTTGCTGTAGATCGTAAGTAAGAGATACTCGAGGCATGTATATATTGTGAACTTAGAGAGAAATAAAGTTAGTCTTCTTTATATCGGCGGAATTATACGAAGAGATTCGCGTACGTTGTTTTGCGTCAATTATATATATATTTTAATAAGTACGGTTAAGAATAAGTAATTTCTCAGAGTAACAAAGTACGGGAACGCGATAATTATTAATACTGAAGCTATAAATAAAGTTTCAATAAATCGTAATAAGTCAAAGAGTGGATGATCGGAGTTATAAAAATCAATAAGAAGTAGTAATATATATGAAGTTCTATTAATTCAATACGTAGTGGTAAATCGCGGAAGAAGGCGAAGGAGTTCGAAGTAAAGTTACGACGGTATGAATTAGTCGGGTCAAACGCGACGTGAACTGAGTTAAATGCACTTAAGGTCTATTCAGTCATCTGTGTGTCCAGAGTGTAATTATACAACATAGTTATATGTATAATCCATATGTCAGTGTAGTGCACCTGTGATAAAGTGAATGGTGCAGTTTTAACCAGGATTAACACACGACGACGGCTGCTGACGACTCACCGATCTACAACAGCTTCAGGACCACGCACCTTGGAAGGAATCTTACGCAAGTAACGAATAATGAACATTTAATGCTATGTTGTTGATAAATAATTATGTTGTATTCAATATAGTGGCTCAATCTGTCATAAAGGACTCACTGCTAATTAATAATATTCAATTTGTACGATAAACAATTCAAGTCATATAAAGAAATTTTTGTAATGTATAAATGCAAATTGTTCATTAAAAGTTGATTAACGTACTTTAATTTGTGTTTATTATTACTGGCGCCCTGAGGTAAATCAAGAGTCGGTACACTGGAATAAGTACCATAAACTATTATATAAATTATTAATATCATATTTGATCAAAGTTGTTTGTGATCTTATTTCTCACATGCTCGTAGGCCAACATAATTTTAAATAAATAATTTAACTCTTTTATAAAGGTCTATCTAGAAGTGTATTACATTCTGTCGCCCGGAACGTGGGACGATTGAGTCACTATTAAATAAATTATAAATTAAGAGCAAGTAGAAAATAAGAAATAGTATAACACATAGTTTATGATTACGCGAAGTAGGAGTAGGAGAGGCAAAGACATACAAAACAACATTCACAACCTATACAACAACATGAGCACAAACACAAGTACCCAAAACAACGATATGCAATTTGAAATAAATAATCAATTAGGCGATCCAGACACGCTCGCAGACATTTCAGAGAAGGATCAAGCGTCAGGGACGCGGGGACAAAACGGACAGAACGATGAAAACGCAGAGACACAACAATTTACACCAACAGTAGTAACAGAAATTCAAGAACGACCGAGAAATCAGACACCACTAGAGACAGACAAAAACACTGAAATATATACAATACTACAACAACCACTGAAACAATCAGAACAAACAGAAAAACGACTGGCACTTCAAACAGAACAAACAACAAAACAGCTCTCACAACAAATACAAGAAGAATCGAGAAATACAAAAGAACAGCTCTCACAACAAATTGCTGAACATGCGAAAAAACAGACGAACGGTTAGAACAACATGAGGTAAGATTAGAACAAGCATTACAACAAATGAAAAAACAAATCCATAAACAAAACATAGAAATAAGAAACGAAGTCGCCATGCAAATAGAACAAGAGAGAACAAACAACAAAAAACTGTTCCAAGACTGCCAAGTAGAGACGAACCACAAAATCCAAGACAATACCGACAAGATTACTGAACTTAGTATAAATACTAAACAGAAATTCGTAGAGTTGGACGAACGGTATAGTAATAACATTCAAGTTATAAACAAAAGATGTGAAAATAACACGGCGGCAATTCAAGAATTACGAGCCGAAAAGATGGAAGAAAGTGTCGGAAGAAACTGGCCTGCAAATACGACAAATACAACGAGAAGCTAGGAATAAATTAGCCTCAATTAATAACCAATCATACAACCATAACATTACTCACGAACAAGTAAAAAATATCAAGTACAATGGGACTGGAGACTTCCCGATGGAGTTTATGAAGGAGGTGGAAGATATCTACATGGAGCATTACCAAGATCACGGCATCGTCGCATGGATCGCCAGGCACCTAGAAGGAGAGGCCGCAGTGTGGTGGAGATTGATCAAGAATGGCGTAACCAACTTCGCAGAGTTCAAAGAAGCCTTCACGAACAAATACTGGAGCGATATGATCCAAGAAAAGGTAAGAAACGAGCTCGAGTTTGGACGTTATCAGATGGAGAATGGTATGAACATGATACAATACCTAGAACGAAAATGAGAACAGACAACTAATTCCACCGATACCTGATCAATACCTAATCAGAAAAATTGCTAAACATTATTCTCAATGGGTACAGATCGCCATTATTACTCGTGGGGTTACGACTATTAATGAGTTCGAACAAGTACTATCAGAATTCATGGATTTGAGGAGTGAAACAAGGACAATGACTCGGACACATTATGACACTCGACGTGAACATAAGCCATGGGTGAGAGATGAAGAGGAGAGTGGAAAAAGGATAGAACAAGCACGGGCACACGAAAGTGAAAACCGAACAGCAAATCAACATTACAATAGACGACCAAACAACTTTAGAAATGAACCAGAACCGGTCCCTTCGACTAGCGGTACCCAACATAACAAAAGCGCCACTGCATTGCCAAAAAACTAGGTCAGTTTTGTACAGATGAATTAGATGTAAGAACTATTAAGAAGTATATTAATAACACTTTTGTAGATATAAGAGAAGATTTATTATGTAACGATAGCATAGATGTAAATTATAGTGTAAACAAGTGCCCGGAGACCAGTATATCATTGAATGGGGTGCCCATTTGTGCATTACTTGATACGGGAAGCCAAGTAAATGGTATATCTGAAGAATGGTTTAAAAATAAGAAGAAGGATTTGGGTAGCGTAGCAATCTTGAGACTTTCCAATACTGTCATCAAAGGAGCAACGTGAAATAAATCAAAAATGGTGACGCAGCAGGTATGGTTAACAGCTAGGATCGGAGATGTGGAAGTTGACAGCGCATTTGTCGTGATACCAGAGTTAGTAAGGGATTGTATCGTAGGTGTGGGTTTACTAGGAGAACATGGGTGCGTTATCAACTTACGGAACAAACAATTAATAATTCCAGAAAAGGGGGACCAAAAGGTAGCCACGGTAGAGATATTCCACGTAGAAGTCGCGTCTGGGAACCAAGATATCGAAGAAACAATCAAACAAAAGGTGCGATCAATCGGCGGAATCACCGAGGCCGGAAAGAGTGAACTACAGAAAATCTTAATGGAAAACAGAACAATATTCCGAAATACTCCCGGTAGGATTCAAGAGTACCAGCACAAATTTGAAGTTACAGATCGGACACCATATTGCCAGAAAGGGTGGCCGATTCGACTAAATTATCAGGATGCAGTTAAGGCCGAGATACAAAAGATGGAAGCACATGGTATGAATGAAAGGGCGCAAACTCCATATATCAACCCAATGATCACAGTGATCAAAAAGGACCAGACGGTCAGATTATGTTTGGATGCGCGTAAGCTGAATTCCGTTACCGTTCCTGACTAGAGGGAGCCATTCCGATAAACGAAATACTGACAAAATGGGGGAATATCAAAGTGATATCCACGATAGACCTACGTAGTTCGTTCTGGCAAATCCCACTACATCAGGAATGTAGGGACTTCACAGGATTCTTATATGAAAGAAAGTGCTATCGATACACGGTAACGCCATTTGGACTTAAGACGAGTTTAGCAAGCTTGACGCGAGGACTATACCGCGTGCTATCGAAGGAAGTAAAGGAGTTTACCATTTTGTACGTCGATGACTGTTTATGCATATCAAACAGTATCGCTGAACACTAACGACACCTGAAATTATTATTACAAAATCTAAGAAGAGCCAATTTAACTATTAACTTTAATAAATCGCAGTTGTTCCGAAAGGAAATTGATTAGTTGGATTACCGATTAACGACCACAGGTATTACCACCGCACCAGATAAACTCAGGGCTATACAGGAATTTCGGACATCAAAAAATCAGAAACAACTCAAAGGATTCCTTGGTTTGACCAATTTTTACAACAGATTTACCAGCAGATACGCCGAGGCTACCCAACCGTTATTGAATCTCCTTAAGAAGAACAGTGCTTTCAAGTGGACAAGCGAGTTGGATCGACACTTTGAGGCAGAAAAGAAGCTATTTATCGAGGCAGTAATTCTCATGCATCCTCACCCCAATAAGCGATTTTATTTACAAACCGATGCGAGCCGGTATGCGTTGGGCGGGCAGTTATATCAGTTAGATGATGACAATGATATCGGAGTGGTTGCGTTCACTAGCCGAGTGGTGAGAGGGGCGGAACGGAAGTATTTTACTACGGAGCTGGAACTGCTGAGTATCGTCCATTGTTTACAAAAGTTCAGAACGTACGTGCTAGGGAAGCCCTTGACCATCATCACCGATAACAAGGTGGACGCTCGCCATCCAAGAGTATGACTTTGATATTATGCATTGTAGAGGTTGAGATGACATTGTAGCCGACATCTTAAGCAGACATCCGGAGGACATAAATGAAGTGCAGACCATAGACCAAATTGATGAATTTGAAATTAATCTTGTTAGTGTATGCATCGATAAAGGAATTAAGAAGCAACTGAAAAATATACATAGTTATCAATTAGCCGATACCAAACTGAAGAGTATTATTGAGTCCATTATATCAAATGAACAACATAAACTTGCCAAAAAATACACTTGGCATAACGGAAAGCTATATCGTAAGGATAAGGGTGTATGGAAATTAATGTTGCCGGAGGAGTTGTGCCACAGTGTGATCACGGAACTACACGAGGCATACAGTCACGTGGGGAACCGGAGAACATATCAATTATTTAAGGAGAATTTCACCGGAGATTCAATCAATAAAATCACCAAATTAATGACAAGAACCTGTATCACGTGTCAGAAGAATAAGGACCATTTTAAAAGGATGTTAGGAGAGACGCGACCGGTCATACCAAAGAAGAAAGAAGAACTAATCAGCGTCGATTATTATGGACCGCTGCCGATTTCTACAGGGAAAGTGAGATATATTTTAACTATAATTGACAATTTCACTAAATATGTCAAACTGTATAAAATGAGGCAAGCCACAACAACTGCCACCATTAAAAGAATTCAATTCTATTGTGAAGAGATCGGAAAACCAATAGCCATTCTATCAGATAACGGTACACAATTCACAAGCAATAGATGGACGACCGCGTTGACAGACATGGGTATCAAGACAAAATACACCGCAATTAGAAATCCCAATACAAATCTGGCCAAAAAAATAAACAGACAATTAGGAAATATGTTCAGAGCAATGACCTCAGATAAGCACACCAAATGGGCGCAGTATCTTATACTCATAGAGGCATGCATTAACCAAACCTATCATGAGACAATTGAGACTACACCTTTTGAAGCGAAGTGGAGAAAGAAACTAGAGCGGGATTGGATAAAATATATTGACAGAGACATGATACCTCCAGACCAACCCATCAATTACCATAACATATATTTACGAATTAAGGAGAAGGGAGAGAAGAGAACAGACAAGGTCAACAATACTCACCACATTACGAAGTTTCATCTAGGAGACCAGGTTTTGTTAAGGGCATATCCGATGTCTGATTTAAACGAAAAGATAATCGGAAAATTTTGTAACATATTCGAGGGCCCATATAGAATAATTAAAGAAATCGGAACAGAAACTTACCAATTGGAAGATCCACAAAGACCAGGACACATCCGCGGGAACTTCAATGTCCGACAGCTAAAGCAGTATTATGAGAAAGGAACCTAAAAATCTACACACACACACCGAAACATCACATAAAAATTGAAAAACAAAATGTAATAGCACACATCCGAATATTAATGTAATAGTCGTAAGTATCAAATTAATTGTAAGGGAAGTCAATGTAATAACGTATAATGAAAGTTAGTTATGTAAGAATTTACGAAGGTTTAGAAAATAAGTAAATAAGAAATGTCAAAAAATATGTTGAAAAGGGAAAGTATGCCACCCACATTGAAAAGCAATTTGACAAGTCAGGCATAGAGGGGGACGGGTAGTTGTTTGTAAACAAACCAGACCAACCCTGATGTCTAGTAGTCGGTAATAACGGAGTAGTGTTGTAATAAAATACTCACCCAATTATACTAAGAAATTTAAAGCAATTAATTAAAGTGAATACATTGTTAATTTTAATTATAATGAATGCATGTATTAATTATGTCAAGTTAATAGAATATATGAACAAGATACTTATAATTATAATAATTTTAGGGACGCATCAATAGAACGAGTTTACAATTTTGATAAAATTGAACGCTACTTCAATGGGGGGACTTATATAACGGAAAAATTGATCAATTGATAATTTTACTAAATAAACTATGCTGAAAGCAAAAAGAAGGGTGTGTTTTAGAAAGCGGGGAGGCATTGAGACGCCAGAACCGTAGGCGGCAATAGTTGAAAGAAAATTAAATTGTAAAAAGTCTGTAGAGTAAAGCGGTAAGTTAATTACGTCCGGCGCTGCGGCTGACGAAAATAATGAATGTACTTTTATGTTAAGGCACGATTTGGGACACTACTGTCATAAAATGTATTATGTTGCTCAGATAGTAAGGGTGTTTGCCAAACGTTGTAAACTTAAGTGCATATAACAATAGTTAACGTTAGATGAGAGAGAGCGTTGTGTGACAAAGATAACTATAGACGCTAGTTTTTTAAACACGTGGACACGGGAAAACGTTGGGCGAATCAGAAAAAGCGTCATGTACTGCGCGGGAGGTTTTAGTTAAGCAGATTAGGTGAATTTGTATTTAGCGGTAGTTTGAACCTATAGGAACCTTTTGCTGTAGATCGTAAGTAAGAGATACTCGAGGCATGTATATATTGTGAACTTAGAGAGAAATAAAGTTAGTCTTCTTTATATCGGCGGAATTATACGAAGAGATTCGCGTACGTTGTTTTGCGTCAATTATATATATATTTTAATAAGTACGGTTAAGAATAAGTAATTTCTCAGAGTAACAAAGTACGGGAACGCGATAATTATTAATACTGAAGCTATAAATAAAGTTTCAATAAATCGTAATAAGTCAAAGAGTGGATGATCGGAGTTATAAAAATCAATAAGAAGTAGTAATATATATGAAGTTCTATTAATTCAATACGTAGTGGTAAATCGCGGAAGAAGGCGAAGGAGTTCGAAGTAAAGTTACGACGGTATGAATTAGTCGGGTCAAACGCGACGTGAACTGAGTTAAATGCACTTAAGGTCTATTCAGTCATCTGTGTGTCCAGAGTGTAATTATACAACATAGTTATATGTATAATCCATATGTCAGTGTAGTGCACCTGTGATAAAGTGAATGGTGCAGTTTTAACCAGGATTAACACACGACGACGGCTGCTGACGACTCACCGATCTACAACAGCTTCAGGACCACGCACCTTGGAAGGAATCTTACGCAAGTAACGAATAATGAACATTTAATGCTATGTTGTTGATAAATAATTATGTTGTATTCAATATAGTGGCTCAATCTGTCATAAAGGACTCACTGCTAATTAATAATATTCAATTTGTACGATAAACAATTCAAGTCATATAAAGAAATTTTTGTAATGTATAAATGCAAATTGTTCATTAAAAGTTGATTAACGTACTTTAATTTGTGTTTATTATTACTGGCGCCCTGAGGTAAATCAAGAGTCGGTACACTGGAATAAGTACCATAAACTATTATATAAATTATTAATATCATATTTGATCAAAGTTGTTTGTGATCTTATTTCTCACATGCTCGTAGGCCAACATAATTTTAAATAAATAATTTAACTCTTTTATAAAGGTCTATCTAGAAGTGTATTACATTCTGTCGCCCGGAACGTGGGACGATTGAGTCACTATTAAATAAATTATAAATTAAGAGCAAGTAGAAAATAAGAAATAGTATAACACATAGTTTATGATTACGCGAAGTAGGAGTAGGAGAGGCAAAGACATACAAAACAACATTCACAACCTATACAACAACATGAGCACAAACACAAGTACCCAAAACAACGATATGCAATTTGAAATAAATAATCAATTAGGCGATCCAGACACGCTCGCAGACATTTCAGAGAAGGATCAAGCGTCAGGGACGCGGGGACAAAACGGACAGAACGATGAAAACGCAGAGACACAACAATTTACACCAACAGTAGTAACAGAAATTCAAGAACGACCGAGAAATCAGACACCACTAGAGACAGACAAAAACACTGAAATATATACAATACTACAACAACCACTGAAACAATCAGAACAAACAGAAAAACGACTGGCACTTCAAACAGAACAAACAACAAAACAGCTCTCACAACAAATACAAGAAGAATCGAGAAATACAAAAGAACAGCTCTCACAACAAATTGCTGAACATGCGAAAAAACAGACGAACGGTTAGAACAACATGAGGTAAGATTAGAACAAGCATTACAACAAATGAAAAAACAAATCCATAAACAACACATAGAAATAAGAAACGAAGTCGCCATGCAAATAGAACAAGAGAGAACAAACAACAAAAAACTGTTCCAAGACTGCCAAGTAGAGACGAACCACAAAATCCAAGACAATACCGACAAGATTACTGAACTTAGTATAAATACTAAACAGAAATTCGTAGAGTTGGACGAACGGTATAGTAATAACATTCAAGTTATAAACAAAAGATGTGAAAATAACACGGCGGCAATTCAAGAATTACGAGCCGAAAAGATGGAAGAAAGTGTCGGAAGAAACTGGCCTGCAAATACGACAAATACAACGAGAAGCTAGGAATAAATTAGCCTCAATTAATAACCAATCATACAACCATAACATTACTCACGAACAAGTAAAAAATATCAAGTACAATGGGACTGGAGACTTCCCGATGGAGTTTATGAAGGAGGTGGAAGATATCTACATGGAGCATTACCAAGATCACGGCAACGTCGCATGGATCGCCAGGCACCTAGAAGGAGAGGCCGCAGTGTAGTGGAGATTGATCAAGAATGACGTAACCAACTTCGCAGAGTTCAAAGAAGCCTTCACGAACAAATACTGGAGCGATATGATCCAAGAAAAGGTAAGAAACGAGCTCGAGTTTGGACGTTATCAGATGGAGAATGGTATGAACATGATACAATACCTAGAACGAAAATGAGAACAGACAACTAATTCCACCGATACCTGATCAATACCTAATCAGAAAAATTGCTAAACATTATTCTCAATGGGTACAGATCGCCATTATTACTCGTGGGGTTACGACTATTAATGAGTTCGAACAAGTACTATCAGAATTCATGGATTTGAGGAGTGAAACAAGGACAATGACTCGGACACATTATGACACTCGACGTGAACATAAGCCATGGGTGAGAGATGAAGAGGAGAGTGGAAAAAGGATAGAACAAGCACGGGCACACGAAAGTGAAAACCGAACAGCAAATCAACATTACAATAGACGACCAAACAACTTTAGAAATGAACCAGAACCGGTCCCTTCGACTAGCGGTACCCAACATAACAAAAGCGCCACTGCATTGCCAAAAAACTAGGTCAGTTTTGTACAGATGAATTAGATGTAAGAACTATTAAGAAGTATATTAATAACACTTTTGTAGATATAAGAGAAGATTTATTATGTAACGATAGCATAGATGTAAATTATAGTGTAAACAAGTGCCCGGAGACCAGTATATCATTGAATGGGGTGCCCATTTGTGCATTACTTGATACGGGAAGCCAAGTAAATGGTATATCTGAAGAATGGTTTAAAAATAAGAAGAAGGATTTGGGTAGCGTAGCAATCTTGAGACTTTCCAATACTGTCATCAAAGGAGCAACGTGAAATAAATCAAAAATGGTGACGCAGCAGGTATGGTTAACAGCTAGGATCGGAGATGTGGAAGTTGACAGCGCATTTGTCGTGATACCAGAGTTAGTAAGGGATTGTATCGTAGGTGTGGGTTTACTAGGAGAACATGGGTGCGTTATCAACTTACGGAACAAACAATTAATAATTCCAGAAAAGGGGGACCAAAAGGTAGCCACGGTAGAGATATTCCACGTAGAAGTCGCGTCTGGGAACCAAGATATCGAAGAAACAATCAAACAAAAGGTGCGATCAATCGGCGGAATCACCGAGGCCGAAAAGAGTGAACTACAGAAAATCTTAATGGAAAACAGAACAATATTCCGAAATACTCCCGGTAGGATTCAAGAGTACCAGCACAAATTTGAAGTTACAGATCGGACACCATATTGCCAGAAAGGGTGGCCGATTCGACTAAATTATCAGGATGCAGTTAAGGCCGAGATACAAAAGATGGAAGCACATGGTATGAATGAAAGGGCGCAAACTCCATATATCAACCCAATGATCACAGTGATCAAAAAGGACCAGACGGTCAGATTATGTTTGGATGCGCGTAAGCTGAATTCCGTTACCGTTCCTGACTAGAGGGAGCCATTCCGATAAACGAAATACTGACAAAATGGGGGAATATCAAAGTGATGTCCACGATAGACCTACGTAGTTCGTTCTGGCAAATCCCACTACATCAGGAATGTAGGGACTTCACAGGATTCTTATATGAAAGAAAGTGCTATCGATACACGGTAACGCCATTTGGACTTAAGACGAGTTTAGCAAGCTTGACGCGAGGACTATACCGCGTGCTATCGAAGGAAGTAAAGGAGTTTACCATTTTGTACGTCGATGACTGTTTATGCATATCAAACAGTATCGCTGACACTAACGACACCTGAAATTATTATTACAAAATCTAAGAAGAGCCAATTTAACTATTAACTTTAATAAATCGCAGTTGTTCCGAAAGGAAATTGATTAGTTGGATTACCGATTAACGACCACAGGTATTACCACCGCACCAGATAAACTCAGGGCTATACAGGAATTTCGGACATCAAAAAATCAGAAACAACTCAAAGGATTCCTTGGTTTGACCAATTTTTACAACAGATTTACCAGCAGATACGCCGAGGCTACCCAACCGTTATTGAATCTCCTTAAGAAGAACAGTGCTTTCAAGTGGACAAGCGAGTTGGATCGACACTTTGAGGCAGAAAAGAAGCTATTTATCGAGGCAGTAATTCTCATGCATCATCACCCCAATAAGCGATTGTATTTACAAACCGATGCGAGCCGGTATGCGTTGGGCGGGCAGTTATATCAGTTAGATGATGACAATGATATCGGAGTGGTTGCGTTCACTAGCCGAGTGGTGAGAGGGGCGGAACGGAAGTATTTTACTACGGAGCTGGAACTGCTGAGTATCGTCCATTGTTTACAAAAGTTCAGAACGTACGTGCTAGGGAAGCCCTTGACCATCATCACCGATAACAAGGTGGACGCTCGCCATCCAAGAGTATGACTTTGATATTATGCATTGTAGAGGTTGAGATGACATTGTAGCCGACATCTTAAGCAGACATCCGGAGGACATAAATGAAGTGCAGACCATAGACCAAATTGATGAATTTGAAATTAATCTTGTTAGTGTATGCATCGATAAAGGAATTAAGAAGCAACTGAAAAATATACATAGTTATCAATTAGCCGATACCAAACTGAAGAGTATTATTGAGTCCATTATATCAAATGAACAACATAAACTTGCCAAAAAATACACTTGGCATAACGGAAAGCTATATCGTAAGGATAAGGGTGTATGGAAATTAATGTTGCCGGAGGAGTTGTGCCACAGTGTGATCACGGAACTACACGAGGCATACAGTCACGTGGGGAACCGCAGAACATATCAATTATTTAAGGAGAATTTCACCGGAGATTCAATCAATAAAATCACCAAATTAATGACAAGAACCTGTATCACGTGTCAGAAGAATAAGGACCATTTTAAAAGGATGTTAGGAGAGACGCGACCGGTCATACCAAAGAAGAAAGAAGAACTAATCAGCGTCGATTATTATGGACCGCTGCCGATTTCTACAGGGAAAGTGAGATATATTTTAACTATAATTGACAATTTCACTAAATATGTCAAACTGTATAAAATGAGGCAAGCCACAACAACTGCCACCATTAAAAGAATTCAATTCTATTGTGAAGAGATCGGAAAACCAATAGCCATTCTATCAGATAACGGTACACAATTCACAAGCAATAGATGGACGACCGCGTTGACAGACATGGGTATCAAGACAAAATACACCGCAATTAGAAATCCCAATACAAATCTGGCCAAAAAAATAAACAGACAATTAGGAAATATGTTCAGAGCAATGACCTCAGATAAGCACACCAAATGGGCGCAGTATCTTATACTCATAGAGGCATGCATTAACCAAACCTATCATGAGACAATTGAGACTACACCTTTTGAAGCGCAGTGGAGAAAGAAACTAGAGCGGGATTGGATAAAATATATTGACAGAGACATGATACCTCCAGACCAACCCATCAATTACCATAACATATATTTACGAATTAAGGAGAAGGGAGAGAAGAGAACAGACAAGCTCAACAATACTCACCACATTACGAAGTTTCATCTAGGAGACCAGGTTTTGTTAAGGGCATATCCGATGTCTGATTTAAACGAAAAGATAATCGGAAAATTTTGTAACATATTCGAGGGCCCATATAGAATAATTAAAGAAATCGGAACAGAAACTTACCAATTGGAAGATCCACAAAGACCAGGACACATCCGCGGGAACTTCAATGTCCGACAGCTAAAGCAGTATTATGAGAAAGGAACCTAAAAATCTACACACACACACCGAAACATCACATAAAAATTGAAAAACAAAATGTAATAGCACACATCCGAATATTAATGTAATAGTCGTAAGTATCAAATTAATTGTAAGGGAAGTCAATGTAATAACGTATAATGAAAGTTAGTTATGTAAGAATTTACGAAGGTTTAGAAAATAAGTAAATAAGAAATGTCAAAAAATATGTTGAAAAGGGAAAGTATGCCACCCACATTGAAAAGCAATTTGACAAGTCAGGCATAGAGGGGGACGGGTAGTTGTTTGTAAACAAACCAGACCAACCCTGATGTCTAGTAGTCGGTAATAACGGAGTAGTGTTGTAATAAAATACTCACCCAATTATACTAAGAAATTTAAAGCAATTAATTAAAGTGAATACATTGTTAATTTTAATTATAATGAATGCATGTATTAATTATGTCAAGTTAATAGAATATATGAACAAGATACTTATAATTATAATAATTTTAGGGACGCATCAATAGAACGAGTTTACAATTTTGATAAAATTGAACGCTACTTCAATGGGGGGACTTATATAACGGAAAAATTGATCAATTGATAATTTTACTAAATAAACTATGCTGAAAGCAAAAAGAAGGGTGTGTTTTAGAAAGCGGGGAGGCATTGAGACGCCAGAACCGTAGGCGGCAATAGTTGAAAGAAAATTAAATTGTAAAAAGTCTGTAGAGTAAAGCGGTAAGTTAATTACGCCGGCGCTGCGGCTGACGAAAATAATGAATGTACTTTTATGTTAAGGCACGATTTGGGACACTACTGTCATAAAAAGTATTATGTTGCTCAGATAGTAAGGGTGTTTGCCAAACGTTGTAAACTTAAGTGCATATAACAATAGTTAACGTTAGATGAGAGAGAGCGTTGTGTGACAAAGATAACTATAGACGCTAGTTTTTTAGACACGTGGACACGGGAAAACGTTGGGCGAATCAGAAAAAGCGTCATGTACTGCGCGGGAGGTTTTAGTTAAGCAGATTAGGTGAATTTGTATTTAGCGGTAGTTTGAACCTATAGGAACCTTTTGCTGTAGATCGTAAGTAAGAGATACTCGAGGCATGTATATATTGTGAACTTAGAGAGAAATAAAGTTAGTCTTCTTTATATCGGCGGAATTATACGAAGAGATTCGCGTACGTTGTTTTGCGTCAATTATATATATATTTTAATAAGTACGGTTAAGAATAAGTAATTTCTCAGAGTAACAAAGTACGGGAACGCGATAATTATTAATACTGAAGCTATAAATAAAGTTTCAATAAATCGTAATAAGTCAAAGAGTGGATGATCGGAGTTATAAAAATCAATAAGAAGTAGTAATACATATGAAGTTCTATTAATTCAATACGTAGTGGTAAATCGCGGAAGAAGGCGAAGGAGTTCGAAGTAAAGTTACGACGGTATGAATTAGTCGGGTCAAACGCGACGTGAACTGAGTTAAATGCACTTAAGGTCTATTCAGTCATCTGTGTGTCCAGAGTGTAATTATACAACATAGTTATATGTATAATCCATATGTCAGTGTAGTGCACCTGTGATAAAGTGAATGGTGCAGTTTTAACCAGGATTAACACACGACGACGGCTGCTGACGACTCACCGATCTACAACAGCTTCAGGACCACGCACCTTGGAAGGAATCTTACGCAAGTAACGAATAATGAACATTTAATGCTATGTTGTTGATAAATAATTATGTTGTATTCAATATAGTGGCTCAATCTGTCATAAAGGACTCACTGCTAATTAATAATATTCAATTTGTACGATAAACAATTCAAGTCATATAAAGAAATTTTTGTAATGTATAAATGCAAATTGTTCATTAAAAGTTGATTAACGTACTTTAATTTGTGTTTATTATTACTGGCGCGCTGAGGTAAATCAAGAGTCGGTACACTGGAATAAGTACCATAAACTATTATATAAATTATTAATATCATATTTGATCAAAGTTGTTTGTGATCTTATTTCTCACATGCTCGTAGGCCAACATAATTTTAAATAAATAATTTAACTCTTTTACAAAGGTCTATAGAAGTGTATTACATTCTGTCGCCCGGAACGTGGGACGATTGAGTCACTATTAAATAAATTATAAATTAAGAACAAGTAGAAAATAAGAAATAGTATAACACATAGTTTATGATTGCGCGAAGTAGGAGTAGGAGAGGCAAAGACATACAAAACAACATTCACAACCTATACAACAACATGAGCACAAACACAAGTACCCAAAACAACGATATGCAATTTGAAATAAATAATCAATTAGGCGATCCAGACACGCTCGCAGACATTTCAGAGAAGGATCAAGCGTCAGGGACGCGGAGACTAAACGGACAGAACGATGAAAACGCAGAGACACAACAATTTACACCAACAGTAGTAACAGAAATTCAAGAACGACCGAGAAATCAGACACCACTAGAGACAGACAAAAACACTGAAATATATACAATACTACAACAACCACTGAAACAATCAGAACAAACAGAAAAACGACTGGCACTTCAAACAGAACAAACAACAAAACAGCTCTCACAACAAATACAAGAAGAATCGAGAAATACAAAAGAACAGCTCTCACAACAAATTGCTGAACATGCGAAAAAACAGACGAACGGTTAGAACAACATGAGGTAAGATTAGAACAAGCATTACAACAAATGAAAAAACAAATCCATAAACAACACATAGAAATAAGAAACGAAGTCGCCATGCAAATAGAACAAGAGAGAACAAACAACAAAAAACTGTTCCAAGACTGCCAAGTAGAGACGAACCACAAAATCCAAGACAATACCGACAAGATTACTGAACTTAGTATAAATACTAAACAGAAATTCGTAGAGTTGGACGAACGGTATAGTAATAACATTCAAGTTATAAACAAAAGATGTGAAAATAACACGGCGGCAATTCAAGAATTACGAGCCGAAAAGATGGAAGAAAGTGTCGGAAGAAACTGGCCTGCAAATACGACAAATACAACGAGAAGCTAGGAATAAATTAGCCTCAATTAATAACCAATCATACAACCATAACATTACTCACGAACAAGTAAAAAATATCAAGTACAATGGGACTGGAGACTTCCCGATGGAGTTTATGAAGGAGGTGGAAGATATCTACATGGAGCATTACCAAGATCACGGCAACGTCGCATGGATCGCCAGGCACCTAGAAGGAGAGGCCGCAGTGTGGTGGAGATTGATCAAGAATGGCGTAACCAACTTCGCAGAGTTCAAAGAAGCCTTCACGAACAAATACTGGAGCGATATGATCCAAGAAAAGGTAAGAAACGAGCTCGAGTTTGGACGTTATCAGATGGAGAATGGTATGAACATGATACAATACCTAGAACGAAAATGAGAACAGACAACTAATTCCACCGATACCTGATCAATACCTAATCAGAAAAATTGCTAAACATTATTCTCAATGGGTACAGATCGCCATTATTACTCGTGGGGTTACGACTATTAATGAGTTCGAACAAGTACTATCAGAATTCATGGATTTGAGGAGTGAAACAAGGACAATGACTCGGACACATTATGACACTCGACGTGAACATAAGCCATGGGAGAGAGATGAAGAGGAGAGTGGAAAAAGGATAGAACAAGCACGGGCACACGAAAGTGAAAACCGAACAGCAAATCAACATTACAATAGACGACCAAACAACTTTAGAAATGAACCAGAACCGGTCCCTTCGACTAGCGGTACCCAACATAACAAAAGCGCCACTGCATTGCCAAAAAACTAGGTCAGTTTTGTACAGATGAATTAGATGTAAGAACTATTAAGAAGTATATTAATAACACTTTTGTAGATATAAGAGAAGATTTATTATGTAATGATAGCATAGATGTAAATTATAGTGTAAACAAGTGCCCGGAGACCAGTATATCATTGAATGGGGTGCCCATTTGTGCATTACTTGATACGGGAAGCCAAGTAAATGGTATATCTGAACAATGGTTTAAAAATAAGAAGAAGGATTTGGGTAGCGTAGCAACCTTGAGACTTTCCAATACTGTCATCAAAGGAGCAACGTGAAATAAATCAAAAATGGTGACGCAGTAGATATGGTTAACAGCTAGGATCGGAGATGTGGAAGTTGACAGCGCATTTGTCGTGATACCAGAGTTAGTAAGGGATTGTATCGTAGGTGTGGGTTTACTAGGAGAACATGGGTGCGTTATCAACTTACGGAACAAACAATTAATAATTCCAGAAAAGGGGGACCAAAAGGTAGCCACGGTAGAGATATTCCACGTAGAAGTCGCGTCTGGGAACCAAGATATCGAAGAAACAATCAAACAAAAGGTGCGATCAATCGGCGGAATCACCGAGGCCGAAAATAGTGAACTACAGAAAATCTTAATGGAAAACAGAACAATATTCCGAAATACTCCCGGTAGGATTCAAGAGTACCAGCACAAATTTGAAGTTACAGATCGGACACCATATTGCCAGAAAGGGTGGCCGATTCGACTAAATTATCAGGATGCAGTTAAGGCCGAGATACAAAAGATGGAAGCACATGGTGTGATTGAAAGGGCGCAAACTCCATATATCAACCCAATGATCACAGTGATCAAAAAGGACCAGACGGTCAGATTATGTTTGGATGCGCGTAAGCTGAATTCCGTTACCGTTCCTGACTAGAGGGAGCCATTCCGATAAACGAAATACTGACAAAATGGGGGAATATCAAAGTGATGTCCACGATAGACCTACGTAGTTCGTTCTGGCAAATCCCACTACATCAGGAATGTAGGGACTTCACAGGATTCTTATATGAAGGAAAGTGCTATCGATACACGGTAACGCCATTTGGACTTAAGACGAGTTTAGCAAGCTTGACGCGAGGACTATACCGCGTGCTATCGAAGGAAGTAAAGGAGTTTACCATTTTGTACGTCGATGACTGTTTATGCATATCAAACAGTATCGCAGAACACTAACGACACCTGAAATTATTATTACAAAATCTAAGAAGAGCCAATTTAACTGTTAACTTTAATAAATCGCAGTTGTTCCGAAAGGAAATTGATTAGTTGGATTACCGATTAACGACCACAGGTATTACCACCGCACCAGATAAACTCAGGGCTATACAGGAATTTCGGACATCAAAAAATCAGAAACAACTCAAAGGATTCCTTGGTTTGACCAATTTTTACAACAGATTTACCAGCAGATACGCCGAGGCTACCCAACCGTTATTGAATCTCCTTAAGAAGAACAGTGCTTTCAAGTGGACAAGCGAGATGGATCGACACTTTGAGGCAGTAAAGAAGCTATTAATCGAGGCAGTAATTCTCAAGCATCCTCACCCCAATAAGCGATTTTATTTACAAACCGATGCGAGCCGGTATGCGTTGGGCGGGCAGTTATATCAGTTAGATGATAACAATGATATCGGAGTGGTTGCGTTCACTAGCCGAGTGGTGAGAGGGGCGGAACGGAAGTATTTTACTACGGAGCTGGAACTGCTGAGTATCGTCCATTGTTTACAAAAGTTCAGAACGTACGTGCTAGGGAAGCCCTTGACCATCATCACCGATAACAAGGTGGACGCTCGCCATCCAAGAGAATGACTTTGATATTATGTATTGTAGAGGTCGAGATAACATTGTAGCCGACATCTTAAGCAGACATCCGGAGGACATAAATGAAGTGCAGACCATAGACCAAATTGATGAATTTGAAATTAATCTTGTTAGTGTACGCATCGATAAAGGAATTAAGAAGCAACTGAAAAATATACATAGTTATCAATTAGCCGATACCAAACTGAAGAGTATTATTGAGTCCATTAAATCAAATGAACAACATAAACTTGACAAAAAATACACTTGGCATAACGGAAATCTAAATCATAAGGATAAGGGTGTATGGAAATTAATGTTGCCGGAGGAGTTGTGCCACAGTGTGATCACGGAACTACACGAGGCATACAGTCACGTGGGGAACCGGAGAACATATCAATTATTTAAGGAGAATTTCACCGGAGATTCAATCAAGAAAATCACCAAATTAATGACAAGAACCTGTATCACGTGTCAGAAGAATAAGGACCATTTTAAAAGGATATTAGGAGAGACGCGACCGTCATACCAAAGAAGAAAGGAGAACTAATCAGCTTCGATTATTATGGACCGCTTCCGATTTCTACAGGGAAGGTGAGATATATTTTAACTATAATTGACAATTTCACTAAATATGTCAAACTGTATAAAATGAGGCAAGCCACAACAACTGCCACCATTAAAAGAATTCCATTGTATTGTGAAGAGATCAGAAAACCAATAGCCATTCTATCAGATAACGGTACACAATTCACAAGCAATAGATGGACGACCGCGTTGACAGACATGGGTATCAAGACAAAATACACCGCAATTAGAAATCCCAATACAAATCTGGCGGAAAGAATAAACAGGCAATTAGGAAATATGTTCAGAGCAATGACCTCAGATAAGCACACCATATGGGCGCAGTATCTTACACTCATAGAGGCATGCATTAACCAAACCTATCATGAGACAATTGAGACTACACTTTTGAAGCGCAGTGGGGAAAGAAACTAGAGCGGGATTGGATAAAATATATTGACAGAGACATGATACCTCCAGACCAACCCATCAATTACCATAACATATATTTACGAATTAAGGAGAAGGGAGAGAAGAGAACAGACAAGCTCAACAATACTCACCACATTACGAAGTTTCATCTAGGAGACCAGGTTTTGTTAAGGGCATATCCGATGTCCGATTTAAACAAAAAGATAATCGAAAAATTTTGTAACATATTCGAGGGCCCATATAGAATAATTAAAGAAATCGGAACAGCAACTTACCAATTGGAAGATCCACAAAGACCAGGACATATCCGCGGGAACTTCAATGTCCGACAGCTAAAGCAGTATTATGAGAAAGGAACCTAAAAATCTACACACACAAACTGTAAATCAATAACAATATTTGATGATGTTTACTTCCCTTGTAATATGTTATGCCCCACGTTATGCGCGTCAATTTGTAAACCAATAAAATAGTTAGATGTTTTATTTCTTTATATGTGTGACTCCTGTGTATCAACGTTAAGCCCCTCTTTGGATGCGTCAATTTGTAAAGCAACCAAGTTAATCTGGTTTAGGGTTTAATCAAGCTCCACGTTGTTATGCGCCAATTTGTAAAGAAACTCTGTTTATAAGGAAAATATTTATTATGTTGTTGCAGATGAGACCTCCTGAACCTCAATGTTAATTTATATAAAAAGAAAACAATTATTTATTATATAGTTGCTACGACTCGTATGTTGAACATAAATCTGTGTTAGTTAATTACCATGTGTTTTACTATAGAATAACGCTATATTACGGGTATTATTGTTAATAATTCGGGAATTCTCTCCAACCCTATTCGGTCTGTATCATTTAAATTGACCCAAGTTTGGTGAAGAGAATACGTTAGTTCTGCGCTCTCCCGCATTCACCAGCTGTCTGCAACGAGCGCTGTTATTAGTAATTGACTCGTTCTTATAGGTTAGTTTGCTTCACTTGACGGTTTTATCACTTTCTTTCTCTTAAGTTACTCCACAATCGAAATACAATACCTATTCTACAATAACACAGAACATCATCACATACAAGAAGGATTCTTTATTCATATTATTTTTTAAATTTCAACATTCGTCTTCATAGGTTATTGGATCGTAATATCGATAGTACAATGCTGAATCGATTTGTTAGTGGACTAGTTATGTATAATACAATTTAAATATAATTTTCTATTTATCTCTTATCCCAGGGTACATGTGATTCTTTTAACGATTAGTAAGGCCAGGTAATGCAAAATTAAGGTTACTAAGTATTACAAATGGTTATTAATTCTTAATGTATAAAATTAAATATAAGCTGGTTTGTTACCGTACAATGTGATACTCAAGGTAGCCACGTCTGTTTATAACCGACTGAAGATGTACTGATGAGGTTACTCTTGACTAAAAAATGCGCCCAGATTGTCAATAAAAGTTGTAAGGTGATGTCCCGGAGTGTAACAGGAGTTCGGTTCTGTTCTTCGTTCTTCTTCGCGATCCTAGTGGTTGTCGGTCCCAGTGGAATTGGTGTAGTATTACAACTTCTTCAATCTCTTGAAAGTGAGGTTTAGTACTTCGATACCAAAGGTTCTTTGTGTATGTTTGGTTTAGATTTGCATTAATTTTGATTTCTTGTCCATTCAAGAAGAATCTTGGTTTAATTGTAACTCGGGTTCATCATCATTCCTTTAACGGAATTAGTTTGAAGAAGGATTTATTAATTCCGCAACTTTGAGGATGTGTAGAATTATATTTCCCGAAATCTAGTTCAGTAATTATTACTCAGTTCTTTTTTAATGGATTGTCTTTAAGACATTGGATTTATTAAGGTTTATTCATTTTTATTTTAGTTTATTTTTAAATTTGTCTACTGAACTGTTCCCAATAGCATATAACAATCGAATTGAAAGGTTTTTTTTTAAATTATTTTCTGGATTAGTATTAATTTAAATTCACCCATCCACATGTAACAATTGAATGTTGAAATCAACAAAATTTCTTACATTTCAGTTACCCTAACAACCATTACTTTTCCTGTCATTGGATAATATGTGATATCCTAGAGCCAGAATTAGAAAATATTACTACTCTTATTTAATAAAATACTCCATGCTTGGAATTACACCAAATCACATAAAACTCTCACTTAATCTGCCTTATTAAACCATATACATTTTACTACAATTTCATCTGACTGGACTTATTAAAAAGGTATTAATTTCCTTTTCCAAATATTAAATTTAGGCCTATGGGTTTTATTACACCTGTTATAATTTTGTTTTGTTTTTAACTTAATTTTTCTTTACCTGACCTACTGTACAAATAGTCACTGGCTTATGGCCACTTATATCAATTTTAATTTCCTGGTTTCAATTCATTATTATTAGTTAGTTCATCATTGAACCCTTCATTGGTTTTTAACATAATTATAATAACTACTTATTGTCTTCCTGGCCAAGTTTACAAATATTATTTTAAACAACTTCATTAATGAATTAAAGTAAATACATTTAACATAATATCATACTTAATAACTGTACTCGTATTTAATTATTTAAATACAATTTTAACATGAATAACATGAGTACCCATGACTTAGTACTTCCTTAAAGCAACGACTCCACACTTACTACACACAAAACATAAAATAAATATCATGTAAACACTATATCATGATACAGTACAACACCAAGTACATTTTATAACACATTAAATATTAATTGAACAGTATATTATACTCAACTCCTACACATTAAACTCATCCCACTAGACACAGTGTTTATATTTTACATCTCATACTACTCATTACATATTTTAGATTTAGGTACACCTTCGATGTTTTATTACTTAGTAACATTACTAGGTACCTTCAATGCATTTTTTAGGTGAGATTGGCCCTCTGGTATTTAATTATAACATACTTTGGGCATTGTTTTAAGTCATGTTTACAAAGTTTTTTATGTAATGTCGGGTACCTCAACTCTGTTACGTTACATAATACTCCCCCTTCGAAAGAAGTTTATTTTGGCTGAATGAAGTTTAGTTAAAATAAACTTATAGTTCGTCAATGATAATGTTATCTTCTCTTTCTATTCTTCAAACTTTTAATTACACCGGAAAATTGTGTTGACACTCCTTGTATATCTTGTCATTAATTCTCTACTGGTATCTCCCTCAGTTGTAGACCTGTCCTTTTCTCTGGAACTCATAACTTCTTCTAGCTTTTTACGCTATCATTATTTATTATCATTTTTATATTTCATTACCTCTCTTGGTGTATAATCCCTAAAATACTATATTTCCCTAACATTTTTCCCTAATATCATAGCTGGTACGGAATCAGAGGGGCACTATTGGCTTCCATTACTCTGCCGTTTCCCTAACTATATCTTCTGAAATCAAAGGAACTTCATCTCTGTCCAGAAAAAATAAAAGTTGCACTATCACAACACAATACACATAATTATTATCTATAAGGTAGCTCCTTCGCTACAAACCTATATTCAAGGGATGATTACTATTATTTCTGAGGTATCCTAATACTTATCTTAAATTATTTATCTCGTTGTTCTGTAGTTCCATTTATCATATTATTCACCAGTATATTACTTAAAGCTGTTCAATATTCATTTTAAATTCTTCTTAGTTCCGTGCTGTTAATAAATTATTCTTTAGCATACGTATTTCACTATTTTTAATTCACTCCCATTTACTTCTGCAATTAAACACTGAATCTCCTCCTTATCATAAATTGTATGGCATATTCTTCCTTCATTTAACTCATTTCTAACCCTTCTTTCTCTTCTTTTTATGTTTATTAGTTGAAAATAATTTCTTCTGAATTATATAGTAAGGTGTTCTTACTTATTTTTGAATTTTTTGGTTTTATAAATTGATTCCACATAATTTCTCTAAAGTATCGTGTAATTAGTTTATTTCATTTAATAGTTAGTTTAATATATTTCAATTAGTTTCTCATTATTTTCCTTGGATTTGCTTGATCCTGTATCCATAAAATCCGTCCCTTTTCTCTATATTCTGTTTGGAATCTGTTTAACCGTGGTCCATTATTTCCTCTATACTGGTTGTTCGGATTTCTCTAGCGTATAGAATTATTTCCGTCCTTGTGACATATCTCACTATCATGTAGTTCCGCCATTTTGTTGTTATAAAATTTTCATTTATGTTCAAGTTTACCCTCATCTTTCGAGCTGATTCTTCCGTACCGTTTCTTAATTGTTCAAATGGTTCATACATAATCTCCAGAAGTCCTCCATGCTCCTCGGTTAGTTTTGGCTTTTTCAGTCCTTCTAATCTATCTGGGAATTCAATTGTGGTTCGTTTAAAGTTTTTAAATTGCCTTACTTCTCCTGGTTCCGTAATTGGTATATTATGTAGCTGAACTAATCCCCTTTTAATCATCTCCAATCCTTCCCGTGTATTTATTAATTTCCTTTTACGCGTTTGTCTGATTTTCATTGTCTTCATTTCATTGTGAACCCGTTCTATTCTTCCAGTTATGTTAATTCGTACTTCATTTAATTTTTCTTGGGTTTTCGCTTGTACCTCCGTTATTCTAAGTTTGTTATTGTTTTCTACTTGATTAATTTTGGTCTCTACGTCCACTCTGAGTTGTATGATGGTTTCATCTATCTTTTCTAGACCTACCTTAGTTTCAGTTATTTGCTGTCTTACTTCCTCTTCATAGTCATCAACTCTTTTGCTCAGTGTTTCATCGACATTTGCAATACTTTCATTGATGACTTCCCTCAACGCTTGGTTTTGTTCATTGATGATTTGCCGCAACTCCTTATTACGGTTTTCAATTTTCTCGTCTATTTTTTTGGTATTTTCCAGAATCTACTTTAAGCTCTCATCGTTCCTGTCAAACCTTTCATTAATTTGGTTTAAGCTTTCATTTATCAGCCGGTTATTCTCATCAGTTTCCTCTTTATTTTTGTCAAACTTCTCATTCATTAGTTTGATTAAATTCTTACTCAAAATTTCGTTTTGTTTCTTTGAGTTTTCATTAATACTGTCTATTTTTTTGTTAGTTTGTCTATTATCTTCTTTGATACTGTCTATTTTGTTTTCTAGCTTACCTGAATTTTCATTTATACTGTCTATTTTTTCATTAGTTTGTCTATTTTGTTCCTCCATTCGTTTATTATCCTCCTTCATACTACTCATTAATTCCATTAATTTTTCCCCATTTAATCCTCCCCTGGCTTCCTCTTTATCGCCCGCCTGTTGTTCCATTTCGGTGTCTGTAATTATCTCCGCTTCTTCTTCCCGTCTATCTTCTTCCGTTTCCTGGTCCTTCGCAATCCTTTTAGAAACACCTCTTGTATGCATTCCTGTGCCTCTAATAGTTGCCTGCTCCAGTTAAGTAATAGCCTAATTTTTTACTTAACTAAAGCCCACTCGTTGTGCGCCAATTTGTAAATCAATAATAATATTTGATGATGTTTACTTCCCTTGTAATATGTTATGCCCCACGTTATGAGCGCCAATTTGTAAATCAATAAAATAGTTAGATGTTTTATTTCTTTATATGTGTGACTCCTGTGTATCAACGTTAAGCCCCTCTTTGGATGCGTCAATTTGTAAAGCAACCAAGTTAATCTGGTTTAGGGTTTAATCAAGCTCCACGTTGGTAAGCGCCAATTTGTAAAGAAACTCTGTTTATAAGGAAAATATTTATTATGTTGTTGCAGATGAGACCTCCTGAACCTCATTGTTAATTTATATAAAAAGAAAACAATTATTTATTATATAGTTGCTACGACTCGTATGTTGAACATAAATCTGTGTTAGTTAATTACCATGTGTTTTACTATAGAATAACGCTATATTACGGGTATTATTGTTAATAATTCGGGAATTCTCTCCAACCCTATTCGGTCTGTATCATTTAAATTGACCCAAGTTTGGTGAAGAGAATACGTTAGTTCTGTGCTCTCCCGCATTCACCAGCTGTCTGCAACGAGCGCTGTTATTAGTAATTGACTCGTTCTTATAGGTTAGTTTGCTTCACTTGACGGTTTTATCACTTTCTTTCTCTTAAGTTACTCCACAATCGAAATACAATACCTATTCTACAATAACACAGAACATCATCACATACAAGAAGGATTCTTTATTCATATTATTTTTTAAATTTCAACATTCGTCTTCATAGGTTATTGGATCGTAATATCGATAATACAATGCTGAATCGATTTGTTAGTGGACTAGTTATTTATAATACAATTTAAATATAATTTTCTATTTATCTCTTATCCCAGGGTACATGTGATTCTTTTAACGATTAGTAAGGCCAGGTAATGCAAAATTAAGGTTACTAAGTATTACAAATGGTTATTAATTCTTAATGTATAAAATTAAATATAAGCTGGTTTGTTACCGTACAATGTGATACTCAAGGTAGCCACGTCTGTTTATAACCGACTGAAGATGTACTGATGAGGTTACTCTTGACTAAAAAATGCGCCCAGATTGTCAATAAAAGTTGTAAGGTGATGTCCCGGAGTGTAACAGGAGTTCGGTTCTGTTCTTCGTTCTTCTTCGCGATCCTAGTGGTTGTCGGTCCCAGTGGAATTGGTGTAGTATTACAACTTCTTCAATCTCTTGAAAGTGAGGTTTAGTACTTCGATACCAAAGGTTCTTTGTGTATGTTTGGTTTAGATTTGCATTAATTTTGATTTCTTGTCCATTCAAGAAGAATCTTGGTTTAATTGTAACTCGGGTTCATCATCATTCCTTTAACGGAATTAGTTTGAAGAAGGATTTATTAATTCCGCAACTTTGAGGATGTGTAGAATTATATTTCCCGAAATCTAGTTCAGTAATTATTACTCAGTTCTTTTTTAATGGATTGTCTTTAAGACATTGGATTTATTAAGGTTTATTCATTTTTATTTTAGTTTATTTTTAAATTTGTCTACTGAACTGTTCCCAATAGCATATAACAATCGAATTGAAAGGTTTTTTTTTAAATTCTTTTCTGGATTAGTATTAATTTAAATTCACCCATCCACATGTAACAATTGAATGTTGAAATCAACAAAATTTCTTACATTTCAGTTACCCTAACAACCATTACTTTTCCTGTCATTGGATAATATGTGATATCCTAGAGCCAGAATTAGAAAATATTACTACTCTTATTTAATAAAATACTCCATGCTTGGAATTACACCAAATCACATAAAACTCTCACTTAATCTGCCTTATTAAACCATATACATTTTACTACAATTTCATCTGACTGGACTTATTAAAAAGGTATTAATTTCCTTTTCCAAATATTAAATTTAGGCCTATGGGTTTTATTACACCTGTTATAATTTTTTTTTATTTTTAACTTAATTTTTCTTTACCTGACCTACTGTACAAATAGTCACTGGCTTATGGCCACTTATATCAATTTTAATTTCCTGGTTTCAATTCATTATTATTAGTTAGTTCATCATTGAACCCTTCATTGGTTTTTAACATAATTATAATAACTACTTGCCAACTGATTAATACTTATTGTCTTCCTGGCCAAGTTTACAAATATTATTTTAAACAACTTCATTAATGAATTAAAGTAAATACATTTAACATAATATCATACTTAAGTACTCGTATTTAATTATTTAAATACAATTTTAACATGAATAACATGAGTACCCATGACTTAGTACTTCCTTAAAGCAACGACTCCACACTTACTACACACAAAACATAAAATAAATATCATGTAAACACTATATCATGATACAGTACAACACCAAGTACATTTTATAACACATTAAATATTAATTGAACAGTATATTATACTCAACTCCTACACATTAAACTCATCCCACTAGACACAGTGTTTATATTTTACATCTCATACTACTCATTACATATTTTAGATTTAGGTACACCTTCGATGTTTTATTACTTAGTAACATTACTAGGTACCTTCAATGCATTTTTTAGGTGAGATTGGCCCTCTGCTATTTAATTATAACATACTTTGGGCATTGTTTTAAGTCATGTTTACAAAGTTTTTTATGTAACGTCGGGAACCTCAACTCTGTTACGTTACAACACACACCGAAACATCACATAAAAATTGAAAAACAAAATGTAATAGCACACATCCGAATATTAATGTAATAGTCGTAAGTATCAAATTAATTGTAAGGGAAGTCAATGTAATAACGTATAATGAAAGTTAGTTGTGTAAGAATTTACGAAGGTTTAGAAAATAAAAAAATAAGAAATGTCAAAAAATATATTGAAAAGGGAAAGTATGCCACCCACATTGAAAAGTAGTTTGACAAGTCAGGCATAGAGGGGGACGGGTAGTTGTTTGTAAACAAACCAGACCAACCCTGATGTCTAGTAGTCGGTAATAACGGAGTAGTGTTGTAATAAAATACTCACCCAATTATACTAAGAAATTTAAAGCAATTAATTAAAGTGAATACATTGTTAATTTTAATTATAATGAATGAATGTATTAATTATGTCAAGTTAATAGAATATATAAACAAGATACTTATAATAATTTTAGGGACGCATCAATAGAACTAGTTTACAATTCTGATAAAATTGAACGCTACTTCTATAACGGGGGACTTATATAACGGAAAATTTGATCAATTGATAATTTTACTAAATAAACTATGCTGAAAGCAAAAAGAAGGGTGTGTTTTAGAAAGCGGGGTGGCATTGAGATGCCAGAACCGTAGGCGGCAATAGTTGAAAGAAAATTAACTTGTAAAAAGTCTGTAGAGTAAAGCGGTAAGTTAATAATGCCGGCGCTGCGGCTGACGAAAATAATGAATGCACTTTTATGTTAAGGCACGATTTGGGACACTACTGTCATAAAATGTATTATGTTGCTCAGATAGTAAGGGTGTTTGCCAAACGTTGTAAACTTAACTGCATATAGCAATAGTTAACGTTAGATGAGAGAGAGCGTTGTGTGACAAAGATAACTATAGACGCTAGTTTTTTAAAATAAAACGAACTCTACCCCGAGCAACTAGTGTTGCTCTTTTTAGAACTACAACCGGTCATGACTACCTGGCCTCCCACCTGCACCGCATTGGCGTGTTGTCGTCTCCTGAATGTGTTCTCTGTGGATACGCTTCCATGAATGCGGATCACCTAATTGCATGTCCAGCCTTGATCTCAGACACGCAAGTCCAAGACGAAGATGGTACGGCAAGGCTCTCACGTCTCTACTGGTCAGCGCACCGCCTAATGGCCCAACAGCCAAGTGTGGGCGTTGGCTAGTAAGTAAGTAAGTAGTTTTTTAAAACACGTGGACACGGAAAAACGTTGGGCGAATCAGAAAAAGCGTCATGTACTGCGCGGGAGGCTTCAGTTAAGCAGATTGGGTGAATTTGTATTTAGCGGTAGTTTGAACCTATAGGAACGTTTTACTGTAGATCGTAAGTAAGAGAGACTCGAGGCATGTATATATTGTGAACTTAGAGAGAAATAAAGTTAGTCTTCTTTATATCGGCGGAATTATACGAAGAGACTCGCAGTACGTTGTTTTGCGTCAATTATATATATATATATTTTAATAAGTACGGTTAAGAATAAGTAATTTCTCAGAGTAACAAAGTACGGGAACGCGATAATTATTAATACTGAAGCTATAAATAAAGTTTCAATAAATCATAATAAGTCAAAGAGTGGATGATCGGAGTTATAAAAATCAATAAGAAGTAATAATACATATGAAGTTCTATTAATTCAATACGTAGTGGTAAATCGCGGAAGAAGGCGAAGGAGTTCGAAGTAAAGTTACGACGGTATGAATTAGTCGGGTCAAACGCGACGTGAACTGAGTTAAATGCACTTAAGGTCTATTCAGTCATCTTTGTGTCCAGAGTGTAATTATACAACGTAGTTATAGGTATAATCCATATGTCAGTGTAGTGCACCTGTGATAAAGTGAATTGTGCAGTTTTAACCAGGATTAACACACGACGACGGCTGCTGACGACTCACCGATCTACAACAGCTTCAGGACCACGCACTTTGGAAGGAATCTTACGCAAGTAACGAATAATGAACATTTAATTCTATGTTGTTGATAAATAATTATGTTGTATTCAATATAGTGGCTCAATCTGTCATAAAGGACTCACTGCTAATTAATAATATTCAATTTGTACGATAAACAATTCAAGTCATATAAAGAAATTTTTGTAATGTATAAATGCAAATTGTTCATTAAAAGTTGATTAACGTACTTTAATTTGTGTTTATTATTACTGGCGCCCTGAGGTAAATCAAGAGTCGGTACACTGGAATAAGTACCATAAACTATTATATAAATTATTAATATCATATTTGATCAAGGTAGTTTGTGACCTTATTTCTCACATGCTCGTAAGCCAACACAATTTTAAATAAATAATTTAACTCTTTTACAAATGCCTATCTAGAAGTGTATTACAAAGTGGTTCTAAGTAATCTTGGCGAATTTCGTTGAGAGCAGCACCTATTGACGAATTGGAGGCGTCGACCATGAGTACTAAGGGAAGTGTAGAAGGATGTACTAGCCTGGTAGCATTGGCTAATTCTTCTTTGCAACGGTCGAATGCTTCCAAAGCGAGTGGTGTCCACTTGATTGTTTTGTTGCCTTGTTTATCGCCTTTCGTGAGGTCATGAAGAGGAACTTGAGTTTTTGCTGTGTGAGGTAGAAATCTCCTATAAAAATTTAGCATGCCTAAGAAGCGTCGGAGTCCTTTTACTGTTTTTGAGCCTTCGAACTGTTGAATCGCTTGCACCTTTTCTGGAAGCGGTCTTGTACCGTTCTTAGAAATTTCGTAACCTAAAAAGGATATTGTGGTTACCCCAAATGTACATTTTGTTGGATTGATGGAGATATTGTGTTTGTCAAACCTTTCGAAAATTGTTTGGAGGTGTTCAATGTGTTGTGTTTCATCTTTTGATGCAATTAAAACGTCATCTAGATATGAAAACAAAACGGTAAATCACCTAAAATAGAATGCATAAACCTTTGGAAGGTTTGTGCGGCGTTGAACAACCCAAATGGCATTACTATAAATTCATAAAATCCAAATGGTGTTGTTATGGCAGTTTTTCTAATGTCGGTAGGTTCCATAGGTATGTGATGATAAGCTCTGAATAAAACTTTGTTGTAAATCGTATTAGTGTTATCAAAAGTAGTGAACATGCAATCGGTGTTGGGAATGTTTGTAACAGTGGCAATGATTGTAATTCCTGTTGTTGCATCAATCAGACGTTGTTTCTTTAGATCAACTAAAAGGTTATAGGCTAGTGTTTCAAAAAATCAGCGCCGATGATAGCTTTTGCAATATCTGCAATCACGAATGGCCAGTTAAATTCACGCCTTAAACCTAAATTTAATGACATTTTTGGGATCTTTTCGGTTAAGTGGCAGCATGCAGGAGCAATTACTCTACGTAGCAATCGCCAAGTAACAACGCATTCCCCCTCCACGCATTTTGCAACTATTCCATGGTGACAGCGTGCCCTGCGACTCTGTATGCCGCAAACGCAAGTGTAGTAGTGTCGTTGCGTTGCGTATCATGAATTTCCTTCAGTTAACAGCACAGATTCCCGACAAAGATTCAGCGATACAGTTTCTAAGAGACAAAAATATTTTACATAACCCAAAACAAAAAGATAAAAAAACAAAAGCAATTAAAAGTAACAAAACAATTTTAAAGTTATAAGAATAATTTGTTCATAAAAACTTTAAAAGTTAGTTAAGTCAGATCAGAGGTAAGGTTTATATACATGCTGTGTGTGTGTGTGTGTGTGTGTGTGTGTGTGTGTGTGTGTGTGTGTGTGTGTGTGTGTGTGTGTGTGTGTGTGTGTGTGTGTGGAGTACACAATTTAATTTGATAAATGTACTTAGTAATCTAGTTAAAAAATATAGTGAATGAAATATATGAAATGAGTTAGGTTAGGTAAATAAAATTTTATAAGCACTGTTTATTTTACTCAGCTGTCATTACAACTGGTATTAATTTTTAAATCTGAGTACTTTACATGTAAAAATGTAAATTTTACTTTTTCCATGTGTCTTTAATAAATGTAGCATAGCACATCTGGTAAAAAGTACCCTCTTACATCAACAAATATTAATTATCTTATTTATCTAAGCGTCTGCAAGTAAAATTGGTGCAAATCCCGCTGTTCACAACTGGCAGAGCAGTGTACTGTGTGTGTGTGTGTGTGTGTGTGTGTGTGTGTGTGTGTGTGTATGTGTGTGTGTGTGTGTGTGTGTGTGCGCATGCGCGTGTGTGTGCGCCTGTAGGTAAAAAACGTATCTTGAATGTTTTACGGCATCCAATACAATTCTGTATTTTTACTTCTTTAATATCAGGCGAAGCGATCCTTACAAAAAATCGATTTTGAAATTCCAGTAGAAATAATTGTTTTGATGTATTCATATAGTTTTGTTTTAGCATATGTACAGGTGTGTAGCAAACGCGCGCTCGCCTCTCTCCCTCTCCCCCTCACCACCTCTCACTCTCTCTCACGCACGCGCACGCGTACTATAATAAATGTAATTTAGTAAGTGGCTTAGCAGTATAGTATAGTAAAAATTAGTGAATTAAACATTAAATGTAATATAAAAATAAAAAACAAAAGCAATTAAAAGTAACAAAACAATTTAAAGTTATAAGTATAATTTGTTCTAAAAACTTTAAAAGTTAGTTAAGTCAGATCAGAGGTAAGGTTGCTCGCTCGCCCACATGACATTTAAGCAAGAAACGGGATAGGTATGTGTAAGTTGCATTTGAGAAAGATTTTGCCAGGCTCCTAGTACTACTTATTATAGTGTACTATTTACTATCATTTATGCATTGTACCAGTACCCTATTATACACATTTCACAATTACTCTTGTCAAACACTGTCACAATTCTAAGATCTTTCAAGCAAAGATACACATGTCCATCCAAGTTGTGAATAACTCATTAACCAGTAAACAATTGACAAAATGTTCCGAGTAATTATGTTTTAAAATAAAATCAACAGAGACAAACTGATATTTTAATTCGGCTTGAGTTAGCCCTTAGTCACTTAAAAGTAAATTAATTCTCAACCCAGATCCCATATGGCTTTGTAAAGTTCTTTTTTCCTTAGTGATTAGTTGAGATTCCTTGCATACATAAAATTATAAATGAATGTTACCTGAGTTTGCAGTGTTTTAATTCCCTATAATCTGATAGCATTGATTATTATTGTTTATTATACCCTTTGTACTCTAAGTGAAATTGTCATATTACTAAGGGAATTTATAGTATCATGTGTTCTAATATGTATTGTGATGTGTTCTAATATGTATTGTGAGAGTTCTCAACATTTCCTTAGCCCAGGAGCATGCCCAAATAGTGGAATCATTGTCCTGTTGAGATATAGATATAAACAGATGGGACCCATCTGTATTAAAGTTGGGAAGAACCAGAATTAATACAGAAACCCATTAAAACACACCATCCATAAATATCATAAATCCATACCATATATCCATAAACACACACAAAATAAACTGTGGTTCACAGATCTTACTCTGTAAACCATTTATTACATCAATTTATCTTGGAGCTCACTTAGCAAGCATTTTAGGGACTTCAAAATTTTTATAAGTTTGAATTAATGTAAGTTTACAAATATAGTCCAAAATAAATTAGAAAAATTATCTTTTGTGACCACTTTTTACTGTTCTTCAAGAGATATCTTCATCAAGCACTCTTAAGCTCTAGCGACCCCAAAGACACTTGAGGAAGAAACTTAAGCAAACTCTAAGACAGTTAGTGAGGAGAAGGCTTTAAAACAATTAGGGAGAAGACTCTAAGATAATCAGGAAGAAAACTTCTAAGACGGGAATAGACTCAATGAGAAAACTAAGATATTTAAAGTTAAATGAAGGAGAAGGCTCTATGACAGTTGGAAGGAAACTCAAGTAAAGATTCTAAGTAACTTATAGAGTAAACTCAAGGAGAAGACTCTTAAGACACTTCGGCAGCAAACTCAAAGAGAAGACAGTTTGGGAATAAACTTAAGGAGAACAATCTAGATACACTGAGAGATTACATCATGCACACATACAGATAAAAACAACATTGCAGTTGTATATAACAGTACATGTCAAAATACTGTGTGACATTATTCTAGAAAAATTAATGCACCTACAAGATACCTATAAAGACATTCATGTCAAAGTGAATAATTGGGTTAAACGTGTTGGTTTGATGTGTTTTATAGTAAATGACATGTTTTAAAACTATACAGGGGAAACAAAAGACAATGTGAACAGTTACTAACGCACATAAACAAAAAACATAAAAACATAACCTTTACTGCCGAATACGAACACAACAATACCATAAACCTCTTAGACCTCTCCATCACAAAACTAGAATACAGACACAAATTCAGTATATACAGAAAACCAACTACAACTGACACACTAATACACAACACCTCCAATCACCCAATACAACACAAACTAGCTGCCTTCAGAACCATGATACATAGACTTAACAACATTCCCTTAGATGAAAAAGACTACAAAGACGAACTAAACACGATAAAATATTTAGCAGAATCTAACAGATATGACAGAACAATAGTCAGTAAACTCCTACACAAAACACAAAACAAACAACAGACAAAGACAGAAAACAACAAATTCATAACACTAACATACATCAACAAACGAACTGAGAAAATAGCCCACAAATTCAAAAAAGCAGGATACAGAATCGCTTACAAAACTACTAACAAAACAGAACACACACTATCAAAACACACACACAAAGCACAAAACAAATTCGATCTACCCGGTGTTTACAAGCTAAATCGCTCAAATTGCAGTAAATTCTACATAGGCCAGACAGGACGTAGCTTCAAACAGAGATACATTGAACACACAAAGGCACTCCACTCCACTACAGAATCCACCTTTGCAAACCACCTCATTGAAGCAAACCACACATATAAAAACATCGACAATAACATGAACATTCTACACGTACACACAAAAGGCCTAAAACTAGACACTCTAGAACAATTGGAAATATACAAACACAAAAAAAATAAAATAAAAACGACATCCTAAACGAACAGACACAATTCAAATCGCATGCATTATTCGAACATATCTCACCCACACACACAGTATCGATCTTTCGAAATTCGATTTCGTCACCCACAACAAGATGGATAGCGCTACCTGCGGCAGCCTCTGAAGAAGCCTTTTAAAGGAGAAAACCGGTTAAGTCTGTAAGGTAAAACTTTTTGCTTTTACTTATAAAAAACCTAGTGTTCCGAGTCGTTAAAGTAATAGTGATATTTTTTAAATGACATGGAAAAAAATAAAATTTTTGTATGACAGATGTTGTTCGTAACCATTTTTCATACTAATGAAATGACAGGTAAAATTGTATTACCTGTCACAGTTGTAGGATTTGGAGAAATGAGCAGTCAAATATAAATCAAGAGTATATTTATGATTCTGCAAAGTGAATATGTGGTATGGGTTACTCAACAACAAAGTTATAGGCCCTTTTTTCTCCCATGGAGCAAACATTCACAGGCAACGTTAATCTAGACATGCTAGAACTTTACATTTTCCCTCAGGTTATTTTTATCAAAATGGTGCACAAGCACTTTCTGGTTCCAATGGATCATACAAAGAAAACTTATTTAAGGTATGTAATAATATTTAATAATTCTGAACATATTCACACTTTTTCAATTCAATCTATTCATTATTTGTAGAATTACCAGCAGAACCACTTTTTTTGCAGAACCATTACATTGACTCAAATCCAAATAAGCAACTATAATTGATGTACTATGATTGATTATAATTAATAATTGATTATAACTATGATTGATGTATAAGTTGCTATAATTGATGTATAGAAATAGTGAAAGTGTAACACTGTACATGTACCATAAAAATGGGAATCAAATACAATAGCACAATTTGAATTAGTTCTTTGTGGCCTCATAATGATCTTTTAGCCACAATTCCCAAAGTTTATGCTCACTGAAGAACGTAAAAAACTACATTGTTGAAGTCACAATATTTGTAATCTTACGTCACAAAGACTTGTCAATCTGTTTTTTCTGTCAGTCTGGTTGTATAAATTATCTGTGTAAGTCAACTGTTCCAGTTATTTCATGTCCAACTTTACACAGTTTTTATTAACCAAACATGTTACCACTGTATTAATTTTTTAATTTGAATTTACTAGTTGAAGTTTCATTACTAATTTTTAAAAATTTCATAACCTAATTTTTACATAATTTTTATTCAATTTGAAATACTTCATATTCATATCCAACCCACAATAGAATAAACTAAATGAAAAAGTATTACCTTCTTAGTCCGTTCTGTGGCATCCTTATATAAAATTTAAAGATGTAAAAACAACGCGTTTCAGAACTTATGTTCCATCATCAGGTGCGTTTCACTCATTGGAGGTCGTCAACACATTAAGACACCACACAAAAAAACTGATTAACAATAGTGCGCGAAGTTCATGGTGTGCACCATACAGCGTAATATCGATACTGCCATCTGTTGTCATTGTAGTCTGTGCGCTATCTGTGACGCAGGCTTCAGGTGTTCTGAGACTTGCAATGCTGTATCATACAATGTGTTGGAATTAAAATTCAGCTGGTCATTTAACAAATGCTCGGGATAAAATTTGTATGCCTTATACACTTCAAATTCTTCGGCAGCACTTATGTACCAGCCTTTCTTGCAAAATGTATGGGTATAAGATTTGTAGCAAAATCTGTGTAATTGTGGTTACTATTCATCAAATGTCGGCCAAAATTGGATTTTGTTTTTTATAAGTCTTGTTTTGGTAAATGTTCTTTAAATCTTTGGAAAAAAGACCTCCCTGTTTGGTCTATATAAAAACATTTACAGTAACTACATTTAATTTTGTAGATTCCCTTTTTTTCTTCCAGTGGTTTAGTAATTTTAGGGTGAAGCAATTTATGTATGTTATTGTTCGTACGGAATGCAATGACTATGTTCATTCATAAGTGTATTGGTGATAATTTGAAGAAGGATGGTGCCATATTCGTTTACTATATATGTTAATTTTGTTTTATCTTCTGGGGGCTTTTTTGTTTGTTATAATGTTTTCTAAGCAACCTGTCTTTCAAAGAACTTTTGTACCAGTTGTGTGTTGCTATATATTTTATTGTGTTCAATTCCCTATGGAAGTCATTGGCTTCAAGAGGTACCATTATTAACATATGGATAAAACTATTGTAAGCAGCCATTTTTTGTGAAATAGGGTGGTGTGAGTCCACATGTATGGTGATATCTGTCGTAGTAGGCTTCCTGTAGTATTTAAATCCATTATTGGTTTTTATCACCTCTAAGTCCAGAAAATTCAGTTTACTGTCAGATTCAGTTTCACCTGTAAATTGTATGTGTTTATTTACACTATTCAAATATTGTTTCAAATTGTCTATCTGTCTTAAGGTTCCGTTAAAAACTATGAAAGTATCGCCTACGTAATGAGTATAGAAAATATTTGGTTGTGTAACTTATATTATCAGATAATAAATACGTATTCTCATAGTGGTTCAAATAAACATCTGACAATAAGCTAGAGAGGGGCGAGCCTATTTTTATTCAAGTCCATATGTCGCACATGTGAACTGTTACTGGGGTCTACTTTGAAAACTGACTTGTAATCTGTTCCTGAAAAAAAATTCAAGAATGATACTTAATTGCATTACAACCACAAAACTAGATCTGTCAAAAAATGAACTCAGTTGAGCAGCCAACTCCTGATTATCCAGGGCAGCTCAGAACTGACAAAACAGGTGGAAATTTATTTTTAAACATAATGCTAAAATGATAAAAAACCAATTTATTGGATTGAGAATCTCTTAAGAAATGGCACTGAATTATATTGCGTACCAATTCAGTGCCTGGAAGCAGAGAGCAAGGTCAGTAAACTGATAAATTAGTTTTGATAAAATTAAATGCATTGCTTAAATAAAAGAAACTGGAGTCAAAGAAACAAATAGTGTAATAAACTAATGAAAAATATATGTTACCTGATTTTGAAGTATTTTAAGGTTTTTTGAATGAGTGAGGTTAGCTCTCAGTTTTAACTCAACCGTTTGGCATTTGTCCATTTGGGGTATGTCTCACAATAACTTTTGAACGCATCAACCAATTTTTGTAAAACATGGCTTGCAAGTGCACACTTTTACCCTACAGAACTCTATTGTTTTTTAGACTGATCCTCGTAAAAATAGGGCCGGGAGGAAAAATGTGAGGGGTCAAAATAGTGAAAAAATTGCAAAAGTCTATATGGGGTATCAAATTAAAGATAATTTTAACGACATTCTGAATATATTGTTTGTTTTTGAACATTTAAAAATTTTTGGTTGTCAAAGGCCAAAAAGTGGGTGAAAATTTGTTAAAACGGCAAAAATTCATGTGGGGTGTCAAATTTAAGGGAATTTTAACTAACATCTGAATGTAATATTAAATTCTTGAAATTTCAAACTTTTGGGACCCCAGAACCCAAGAACAAGATAAAAAATTAAACAAGAGATTGTAACTAACAGCTGAATGTAGTGTTAAGTTCTGAAAATTTCAAAATGCTTGGACCCAAGGCGCAAGAAACAGATTAAACATATGAAAAAATTGTTAAAATCCAGCAGGGTATCAGATTAAAACAAATTGTAATCCAAATCTGAATATTTTGAGTTTTTATTGTTTATTGCATGGCTGTGTGCTCTACAATTGTTATATTGCTAAATAAAAATAGTAATTGGAATTTTTGTAATTTTTCTCATAATTGCACAATTATCTAATTAAAATTAATGTAAAAATAAATGGTCTTCATTCAAAATAGTTCTGCAGCTTAGGAAACATACTAGTGTTATATTCAGTATAAAGCAAAAATTGTTTATGTTGTAGGCCTACTGTTTTTTTTTTTTTTTTTTTTTTTTTGTAAGTAGTTTTTCTATTATTGTTCTGTGTGATTGAATTTTTTTTAATGAAATTTATAAATTTTTTTATGAAAGTGAATAATGTTATTCAGATAATAATATGATGAACAAATGTTATTACTGCATATTTATTAATATGACCCAGTGGTAATGTCATGTGGCTAAAGCACTGTGAATACACTTGCAAACGTCTTTAAAGGCGTCACATGCGCGAATACAGAACCTTGGATAGATGACCGCTTGGTGGCTGGGAATTGTAGACTCAGAGAGGTTAGAATTGTGATTGTATACCCACTTCCATATGAAGACATGTCTGACAAACCTTGTCCTATATAACATTGTTGTGCTAATACAGTTGGAGAAGGAAATTTGCACGCTAAAATACAATAAATGACAAATAGGCCTACGTGACACTTGAATCAGCAGTTCTAACTTCCAACCACAGGGAACTGAATATTACAGCTATTTTTAATTCACATAACAGACTGAGTGTATGCCCTATACTTCAAAATTGGCAAGGACCGACAATTATTGACACCACTTGTTGAACAGTGAACATCTGTATTGACTTGCAGTTGTTAAGCCTGTTACAATCATCCAGGTAGTACACATAATTAGTAAATATCACTATAGTATTGACGACTCGGAACACTAAGTTTTTTATAAGTAAAAACTTAGTGTTCCGAGTCGTCAATACTATAGTGATATTTAGTTAAGTAACGGACACGTCATGGACAACGAAATCCAAGAACATAATTAGCAAAAGTATGGATCATCGTTGATAAAGAATGACATGAATTACAATTCTTTCTGTGAGCAGAAACTCTTTGGATTCCTTCCTATAAACTATAATAATTTCCCCCTTTTTACCTCTTCAAAAAAGTACTCTTATGTGCTAAACCTAAAAAGTAAAAGTCATCCATAGCTTTAGTACGGTACTTCAGTAATCAGATGCTTCACATTCATCTGAAAGTACCCCTTAAAAGTGATGAAATCAAGTAGCTTGCAATCAAATATAGACATCAAAAAGCAAATCAGGAAATCAATAGAGTGGCTAATACTACAGTGCTCCTGACAAGCGAAAATTCAACAAACCTTCGCCTCAAGATTTGCTACAAGATTTAAAACAATAGTATATAAGAAGAAGCATCAGTGGACAAACTTACAGACTTGACTTGTTTATCTCATTACTTAATACTCTGTTAAGACATAGATTGTAAATTATAAATTGCATTCACTGTAAAAAAAGAAAGAATACTAACAAATTGCAAATTACCGTTGTTTTAAAAATATTGTTAATATGCAATGAACTGTTGTTAAATTTGACTGATTTTGTTGTAATTAACACTTCAAATTAGAAACAATTGAAAACAATACATAATACTATATCATAGCAACAAACCTTGTATTTCATTTATTCGACATGCTAAATTTGTCGGTTTTGTAATAGTTTATATGTTTAAGCAATTTTTATAGCAACATAAATAATGTTTCAATGAATGGTCAATAAATATTATGAAGGTAAAGAGGAAGACAAAAATGGTACAGGTAACAACAGAATACCTACAGTTAAATAAAATAGGACATTTTGTTAATTTAATACTTTATCTTTTATATTATGCCTTCATATGCAATCGATAGTTAATAATACCTCTGAAGAAGCTTTTTAAAAGTGAAAACCAGTTCAGGTTGTAAGGTAAAGCTTTTACGTTTTTATCCATAAAAGTTTTGTGTTCCGAGTCGTAGTGAAATAATTATATTTAGTTAATATGTTTGGACAGTAGTGTGGTAATTTTCGTATTTGTAGGTTGGCTAATCTGGACGCTTTCTGAATCGTTCTTATCTCGTTTTTATAACGTTACAGTGCTACGAGCCTTGGCCGGCAGCAAACGTTCTTACGTTTGCTGCCTGACTCTGTCATTCTCATTTCTTGTTGTCGCGACAATTATTTAGGCCTTAGGCCTCCACGTTTTCGATGTAACTAAGTGCACACATTTGTGCCGCATCAAAATGTAGTTTCATTTCCGAATCAGTTTCTTAAAATTTAATCTTCAGCATTAGCCAACCTTACTACTATGAGTTGAGTGTAAGAATCGGAGAAACTTAATAAATCTATTAATACAGTCCACTATCTTTATCATTTTGCATCCTGGCGATAACACACCAAGTTTCATTCTTTCTGATGGAAAAAGGCATACGTGCCGACATACAACACATTTTTACGCGGTCCACTCGGCCGCAGCTCAACATAACATTTTATTTGGTCCTAACGTAACGGATCAACATTCTTCTGACTAACCATTTTTTTGGTCGCTCCGTGCCTGGATTCGTTATTCACCTTTTCATTATTCTTCTGCCCCAATTTCTGGCCATCACGGGCGACTCAGCATATTCTCTGATCCGACCGTGTCGTGACTTAACCAGCATTTCTTTCGTCGCCTTTCAGCCTCCTGACGATATCACTGCAAGATCATCCATGTGCTAGCGTCAGTACTCCAGTGTAAGCAGTCATCTCTCCGGTCTGTGTGTTCACCATCTTCTCCACGGCCTCGACGCTTCGGGACATCGCATACCAGGTACCACATCATTAACATCATTATCAGGTGCGTACAATGGCTGAAGAAGGCCTCAAAGTGTTGGTCAGAAAGAGAGGCGGCTTAAAGTCTGCCATAGTGCGTATTAATTCGGCTATCAGTAACTTTGACAAGAACACTAATACCAAACATTTCTTAACAGTCAGACTTGAAAGTCTAAAAAGCTTGGCAACAAAATACGATGAGGTACAGTCCGAAATTGAGCTTACTTCTAAAGACATAAACGCTGCTCAAGAAGACCGAGTTGAGGTCGAAGAGCTGTTATATTCGACAGAAGCTAATATCTTACAATTGATAGAAACCTTTAACGTTCGGACTGTATCTCCCGTATTAACAAGCAATACCCAACTAAAACCGATAAGTTTGCCCTGCTTCACATGCAATATCTTAGAATGGCAGCATTTCTACTCAATATTTCTGGACTTGGTGCATGCCAGATCTGATCTAACGTCAGTGCAGAAATTACACTATTTGTATTCGTCTCTGAAAAATGAGCCGCTAGATTTAATTAAGTCATTACCTATTTGTAACGAAAACTACTCGATAGCGTTGAGTTTGCTGTCCGCTAGATATGACAATAAATTCATACTAGCAAAGTACTATATTCAAAATTTACTTGAAGTAAAGTCAACAATAAAAGACTCTGTCCAAAGTTTGGCAGAATTCATAAATACGATAACGTCTTCCGTTAATTCACTGGCGGCCATGCAACTGTCAGTGGATTCATTCGAGCTTATCACTGTACAATTATTGTCAGCTAAACTCGACCATACTACTTTTAAATTATGGAAGGAGTCTATAGACCCTGATAATTTTCCTAACTTTCAAGGTTTTACTCAGTTTTTAAACGCACGTAGACAGCTGTTAGAAAATACACTCCCTATCGATGCCGGACAGCAACTCAACAAGCTAAGTTTAAGATTCAATAATAAATCTGACAAACATAAATCACGAAACGCTGCTGGCAGCACTGTATTTAAAAGTTATCACTCAGCGTCAAATAATTATTCATGTTTATGCTGTAAATCTAATCATCCAATTTACATGTGTGATAAATTTCGTGCACTGAGCACATCAGAACGAGGACAATTCATATTAAATCGTAAATGCTGTACCAATTGTCTAAGACCAGATCATTTCTCATCTAATTGTAAGATTAAACAATCATGTAAGATCTGCTCAAAACGACACCATACATTGTTGCACATAAACAATGTGTCGAAGCCAGTCTCTGCCAGCAGCAGTAATTATTGTTCACTCAAATTACAATCCACAAATAATATTCTTTTATCAACAGCAATGGTGTTTGTCATTGACCAGGCTGGCAACAGACAACCCGCAAGAGTTCTTTTGGATGCTGGTTCACAAATAAATTTTTGTACGGAATCATTTGCCAAGAAATTACGGCTTAACTTGACTAAATCTAACATACCGATTACAGGTATAAATAATACCGCGTGTTATGCCACTAATCTTGCGTCTATACGCATTATTTCCCGTTATCAAAGATTTAGCTTCGAGGCAAAATGTGCTGTCTTATCTGCATTAACCCATAAACTGCCAACACAATCTTTTGACATAAATCAATTTAACATTCCAGATAACATTTTTCTTGCTGATCCAAATTTCAACATATCATCTGACATCGACATACTGTTAGGAGCGCAATTCTACCTAGATTTAATCTTAGCTAACAAATACGTACGCGGTTCTCATTTTTCTATTATACAGGAAACAAAGTTAGGCTACATTCTTGCAGGCAATCTGCCCAAACACTGCCGTTATAAGGGTCCTGCTGTTTCGTTCCTAGCCAGGAACAACGACGGTCAAATTCTGGAGTCTCTCGAAAACTTTTGGGAGACAGAAACTATCCCTGATAATGCACCTATTAATAACGACTCAGCTTGTGAGGAGCATTTTGTTACGTCTACTCATCGCAATCAAAAAGGTAGGTTCGTTGTTGCGCTACCATTTAAGTCAGACAATCCCCAGTTGGGTGAGTCCTATGCTACCGCTGAAGCAAGATTCTTGAGTTTAGAACGCCGGTTCATGCGCGATTCTAAGCTTGCGCGCGATTACGCAAACTTTATTCAGGAGTATAAGGATCTTGGCCACATGACACTTATCGACAATTGCTCTATCAATTCTGGGGTTTCAAATACCTACTATCTGCCACACCATGCCGTCTTTAAGCAGTCTAGTTCTACGACAAAACTTCGCGTCGTTTTTGATGGTTCGTCCAATACTACCAATGGTCTTTCTCTCAATGACATCTTGTTGGTAGGCCCGAACGTCCAACAAGACCTTTTTTCTATTCTTTTGCGATTTCGTATGCATAACTATGTTCTCATCGCCGACATCGAGAAGATGTATCGACAAATTTTGGTAGCTGAGAAGGATTGTCATTATCAACGTATTCTGTGGCGTGACTCTCTTCTCGAACAGTTTAAACACTTTGTATTACGAACTGTAACATACGGCACTGCTAGTGCTTCGTTTTTGGCTACTCGCTGTCTTAATCAAATTGGTAAGGATCATGAAGCTTCTTTTCCTGACGCAGCGTCAGCTATAACCAATGATTTCTATGTCGACGATTTGTTAACTGGCGCAGACACCATTTCTGATCTGACCAAGTTGAAATCTGACTTAGGTACGTTGTTGAGTCAATACGGTCTCACGCTGCATAAATGGGCATCAAATGAACCCCAGGTGGTTGCAAATCATGACAATTTATCACTCCCTTTAAACAAACAGGGTAATGCGCGTACCTTGGGCATTCTCTGGAATAACACTACCGATTCATTTTTGTTTGACATCAAATCATTCCCCGTTGAATCAAGCATCTCCAAGAGGAAAATCCTATCGATTATCGCAGGCATTTACGATCCGCTCGGACTTGTCGGTCCCATTGTTTTTCTGTACAAACAGTTTATGCAGCAACTCTGGCTGTGCAATCTTGGTTGGGATGAGCCAATCTCCGGGCAATTACGCTTGCATTGGCATTCATTATGCGATAAGTTGTGTCTGATCAGTAAAATTATTGTCCCACGTTCTATTCGTTGCAAGTCTAAGGCAAGGATAGTTGAATTACATGGGTTTTCGGATGCTTCTGAAAAGGGTTATGGGTGTTGTGTTTATATTAGAGTCATTTATCAAGATTCATCGGCCTCTTGTCACCTTCTGTGTTCTAAATCTCGCGTGGCCCCACTACGACAGGTGTCATTACCTCGCATTGAACTCTGCGCTTGCTTATTGTTATCACGACTCGTATTCAAGGTCGTCCCTGCTCTTCATTTCTTTATTAATAGTGTTCATCTATATTCTGACTCTATGGTGTCCCTTTACTGGATTCATGCCCAGTCTTCGAGGTGGAAACCCTACGTCGCTAATCGTGTTGCCGAGATTCAGTGTCTTACGCAAGCCTACACATGGCATCACATCAATTCTCGACATAATCCTGCTGATATTATTTCTATGGGATGTCACCCCGACATGTTGCGCGATTGTTCGCTTTGGTGGCATGGTCCCGCCTGTTTGTCTCAATCTTCCGAGTCCAATCTTTTTCCACCCTAAGTGGATAACACACCAAGTTTCATTCTTTCTGATGGAAAAAGGCATACGTGCCGACATACAACACATTTTTATGCGGTCCACTCGGCCGCAGCTCAACATAACATTTTATTTGGTCCTAACGTGACGGAACAACATTCTTCTTACTAACCAATGTTAATCCTATTTGTTTTATAAGGTGTTAGATGTTTCCCTGACAACAGGAATCATAGTGTTAAGTACAAAAGAAAACTTGCCTATAAAAATAGAGCGAATGATCAATGTTATAATATCTATGTATTTGCTGTAATGTATGATACTTTTAAAACAATTTTTTGATGGGTCTATGTAGAAGTATTGTGTTCTAACAGCTTTTCACTAATTTGACAAAAGGTTTATGTAATTATAGCATACTGAGTCTTGAATTCACAGGCATCAGTGACTTCAATCAAATCCAGAAAAGTTTTTAGTCTTATTATCTACCTAGAACATAAAAGTGTAATACTATCATGATCATGTTAGATAACTGCATATATTGCTGGCTTTTAATTAATTATTTTATTTTACCACTCATCCTCAAACTCTATGACCTATTTAGGTACCTTCAGTTTAGTTCTTGAGAGTCTACTTTGTTGACAACATTTCAGCTAAGTAAGTTTTCAAATTTTGTACCAAAATGCTTATTTGGTATCAGTACTTACACACTTTGAGGAACTCAGTTACCTGAACACACTGGTGACTGTCAATGAGTAACAATATCCTCTTTTTAAAAATACATTTTTTTTGGATTTCGTTGTCTATGACGTGTCTGTTATTTAAATAAATATAATTATTTCACTACCGACTTGGAAATACAAAGTTTTTTATGGGTAAAAATGTAAAAATTTTACCTTATAGCCGGAACCGGTTTTCGCTTTTAAAAAGCTTCTTCAGAGGCTGCCGCTGTCCGTCTTGTTCTTGGCGACGTATCGACTTTCGAAAGATCGATATTGTGTGTGTGGGGTGTGATACGTTCGAATAATGTATGTGATTTGAATTGTGTCTGTTCGTTTAGGATGTCGTTTTTATTTGTTTTCGTGTGTTTGTATATTTCCAATTGTTCTAGAGTGTCTAGTTTTCGGCCTTTTGTGTGTACGTGTAGAATGTCCATGTTATTGTCGATGTTTCTGTATGTGTGGTTTGCTTCAATGAGGTGGTTTGCAAAGATGGATTCTGTAGTGGAGTGTAGTGCCTTTGTGTGTTCAATGTATCTTTGTTTGAAGCTACGTCCTGTCTGGCCTATGTAGAATTTGTTGCAATCGGAGCAATTTAGTTTGTAAACACCAGGTAGATCGAATTTGTTTTGTGCTTTGTGTGTGTTCCGTTTTGTTAGTAGTTTTGTATGCGATTCTGTATCCTGCTTTTTTGAATTTGTGGGCTATTTTTTACTTCCATGTTCCATATTCAATTTGGTTGTTGATGTATGTTAGTGTTATGAATTTGTTGTTTTCTGTCTTTGTCTGTTGTTTGTTTTGTGTAGGAGTTTATTGACTATTGTTCTGTCGTATCCGTTGGATTCTGCTAGATATTTTATCGTGTTTAGTTCATCTTTGTAGTCTTTTTCATCTAGGGGGATGTTGTTAACTCCATGTTCTGAAGGCAGCTAGTTTGTGTTATATTGGGTGATTGGAGGAGTTGTGTATTAGTGTGTCAGTTGTAGTCGGTTTTCTGTATACAGTAGACGCCCTCTAGTCTGGCCTCGGCTGGATCGACCGTCGGATGGTTCGGCCAGCCATTCTGAGTCACACAGTCTAGACGAGCCTCCAGCGACAGACCCAAACTTTTTAAATGGAAAATAAATGTAGCTCAGTTGACTCGCACTTTTGTTCATATGTGGATGTATGTCTTATGTTGTGATTTCTGTGTATATAGTTTGTGTAAATATATCTAAACACAGTTTGGTAATTCTCAAAAGAGAAATTCTACCTTCTCCACAATCTGTCCTAAGGTAGTGGTCGGCAGTGAAAACTGCTATCACAATTTCCTTAGCTAAATATATCTGTGTATATAGTGTGTATATAGTAATACTGTGTAGATTAAAAATGTTCTCCGACTTGAGTGCGAAACGAAAACACACGTTCATGACTATGGACCAAAAATTACAAGTCCTTCAGCGTGTCGATTAGAGCGAATCGGTCCAGAAATATATCTGTGAGTTTGTAGTAAATTTCCTTGTTTTTTTTTTTTTTTACTTGCTACCATGGAGTAAGGGTGAGTAATTATAATTATTAGTAATTTATATATATATATACTGTATTGGGTCATTTATTGTATGGATCAGTCATTAAAGAGTGTTATTTCATCATTATAGCGTTATTCGGTTCATCCGGCCATTTTGTAATCCGGCCTAGGGTCTGGTCCTGAGGTGGCCGGACGAGAAGGCTTCTATTGTATACTGAATTTGTGCTTGTGTTCTACTGAACACACTGAGTTTGTGATGGAGAGGTCTAAGAAGTTTATGCTATTGTTGTGTTCGTATTCAGCAGTAAAGGATATGTTTTTATGTATTTTGTTTATGTGCGTTAGTAACTGTTCACATTGTCTTTTGTTTCCCCTGTACAGTATTAGAATGTCATCACGTATCTGTGCCAATATAGTATTTTGTGTGAGTGTCTGTCATTGTTTGTGAGGATTTTTGTTTTTTCTAGGTGTTGGAGGAAGACTTCTGCTAGAATGTTGGATATGGGTGAGCCCATGGGTAGACCATCATTCTGTGTGTAAAATTTATTGTTATATGTGAAGTAGTTTTGTTTTGTGATAATGTTCAGAGTTTCTGTTATTTCGTTGACAACTTCGTCTGGTGTGTTGTTCTGTTTGAATTTGTTTTGTAGGATGGTGATTGTTTCAGAGATGGGGATGTTTGTGTACAGGTTTTTAATGTCAAAGGAGGCTAATGTGGCATTATGGGGGATGTGTATGTCTTTTATTTTTGTTACTAGGTCTGTGTTGTTTTTTTACTGCAATGTTGTTGTCTAGTTGTGTGTGTTGTCTGATAATTTTGTCTAGATGTTTTGCAAGTTTATATGCAGGGGCATTACAGTAATTGATAATGGAGCGGATCGGAATTTCTTCTTTATGGATTTTGGGAAGCGCTTGGAGGGCAGGGGCTGATGGTCGGATTTGTCTCATGTAGGGCTTTTGTTTGTGTGTCATTATGTGTTTGGCTTTGTTGATTAGTTGTTTTACTGTGTTTTGGAATCTGTCATTGGGGTTGTGTTTTAGTTCTGTGATGTTGTTATGTTCCATGAAGTTTTGTACTTTGTTGTGTAGGTCATCTGTCTGTGGAGATGATACATTGAACACACAAAGGCACTCCAGTCCACTACAGAATCCACCTTTGCAAACCACCTCATTGAAGCAAACCACACATACAAAAACATCGACAATAACATGGACATTCTACACGTACACACAAAAGGCCGAAAATTAGACACTTTAGAACAATTGGAAATATACAAACACAAAAACAAATAAAAGCGACATCCTAAACGAACAGACACAATTCAAATCACAAGCATTATTCGAACATATCACACTCCACACACACAATATCGATCTTTTGAAAGTCGATACGTCGTCAAGAACTCGACGGACAGTGCTACCAGCGGCAGCCTCTGAAGAAGCTTTTTAAAAGTGAAAACCAGTTCAGGCTATAAGGTAAAACTTTTATGTTTTTACCCATAAAAAACTTTGTGTTCCGAGTCGGTAGTGAAATAATTATATTTAATACATTTTTAAATCTAACTTGTCTTCTTTCACCCTGATTACAGAACTGTTACATAATTATATGCCTCTGTGTATTTAGATTACTTTACACATTTTGTTTATAATATAAATTAAATTACAAACTCTATAATATTAAATAATACTTCATAAGAATAAACAAAACTTCAGCATACCCTACCAAAATGCTCAACAAAAATTGCAGAGACTCTATAGAGACACAAAATCACTGAAGTGGATAAACAGTATGTTTAGTATGGTGATAAAATAGCTATTTTATTTTAAATAAACATTAATGAAATTTTTTCTATTTTTTAACAAGAACATATTTTCTATTTATTTATTTATCGTTATTTACATTGTTTTGACAGTTTTCATTATTGTCATCTTCAGAGATATAAATGTACAAACAAGTAGTTAAGTAAATTTAAAATCACTTTTATAGAACAGCTGTTTTACATATATTTAATTAATGTTTTCTATAAATAAATATGTTACATATGTAACCCCTCTTTCCTTTTATGCCTTTTATACATATAAAACAAACTTCTTTTTTATTTCTTTTTATATTTCTCTATATTTAGTTTTTTTTTTTTTTTTTTTTTTGAAAGAGAATCCACAAGTTATTTAAAACTAGGCCGGAGCCTAGAGAAGCCAAAAATGTGCTGGGTCCAGTATGACGGGACTTGCAATGAAACTCGGCTGTAATATAACAATAACAATTTTTATTTGGCCCCCATAATTCATTAAATATATATATTGTAACTATATAATTCGGTCGTACCTGCAAAATGTGTACATAAAATAATGTGTTTTGGATGATTAGTGCGTTCGCCTCGCACCGGGTCGTTACAGTAATTTTGGTGGCTAGCGATGTTCGTAGCGTAGTTCTGATCACCTGTATATTACGGCAGTAACCTTACCTGTTATTCTTAGGGGGTGTGATAATCCCGGGTGGCGCCAAGTCGTTTTACAAAACAACTAAAAACCGTATTTGAACAAGTTATCAGCGTAGCGGGTTGGTGTATTCGAATCGTTCCCGCTCGCACAGCCGTCTCAATCGTCGCTTCTGACGAATAACTGGCAACTAGCTTACTGCTACGATTTATTCTTCAATACAAGTAATTATTATATAGCACTCCCTATGAAATGATAACGCTGGTTACTCCCTGTAATGAATATTTTTTAATGGTGATATCTGGAAACATTTACAATTACAACAAAATAATTATCGTTTGATTACATGAGATCTTATTTTCAGGGCGGCGAATTAATTTAGAAACCATTTAACCTAGCGTCTGTTTACGTTAGGCTTATTACAGTTTTGGTTTCAAAAATCCGTGGATTCTTTTGACTATGAGTTAGAGAACTACAATGGTTACAATAAAAACACAAATTACCTTAATCTAAGTGTACAAGAAATATAAAGTGTGCTGTTACAATCTGTTGTGTAGTGTTGTAAAGGTGTTCTGTAAGTTCGTGTTCAATTCTTAGGTTATTTTATGTTAACAATGTTTCATTATGTTTTAATTTGCTTAAATACTCTATGAAAGAGAAATATTATCTTTATAGTGTGGTAATTTTACCTTTCAAAATTATTTAAAGTGATTAGGGTTGGTGGAAAATAAATAATTGGATAGTACTTAACAATTCGACGTGCATAGGCCTCGGTAGTTGGTTCGAGATAGGAATTGGCTGCATAAAATCAGTTTTCTTGGATTTTGGGCTTCATTAAAATGTGGCGTCCTTTCGTCTTGTGTTTGGACGTTCTATTTATGGATAATTTCCGTTCATTCAGGTCTTGGGTCTTGTAATATTGGTTGTAGTGGTCATCTGCTTCTTTGACGATTAGTTTTCAGCAACTTTATACTATTATTTTCATGATTTACACTGAAAAAACTTTCTTCCGGACTTCTGCATCTGTATGGCTTGATGACGCTTCGCTTCTTTTTTTCTCTCTACTAATTTCTAACGGTATTTTTCTGTCAACAACCGCTGTTTCCATAGTAACGGTATTTTTCGAATAGGCTTATTTTGAGTTGATGTATTGTTATCGAAACTTCGAATCCTTCGTATATCTTCTGATTACTGTTATTCCTCCATCTTCCTTCCTGGTTAATAAATATTGTCACTATAGTATTTATTCTCGTTCATAGATTATTTTGATACCCCACAAGCTTGGGTATTTTCAGATTTTAAGTTTTTACAATTATGTTAATGCTTGTTAATTACATTTCTTTTTATATAATAATGCCTATTACAATATTTTGTGTTATAAATGATCTACAATTTATCCTTGGTGATTCCTTCACCTCAGATTTTCTAAATTCTGATTCAATTTGTTATAATCTTTGTATGTTTGGTTCTGACAGTTATGTTTTTTCTAGGCCTAAGTAGCCATTATAATAATTTACTTATTTCGTTCAAATCACATTTTGTTTCAGCCTATTGGGCTTACTTTGTTATTTTTATTAGTTGTGTTGTGTTTTGAGTCTGTAGGTGTTTTGTTTATTATTCAATATTGCTCTCCTTATTTCAATCTTAAAAATATAACATTAGGTTTATGGACTGCACATTGCATTCAGCCACATCCTCTTCTAACAATAACATGAACACAATTTTTTATAAGTTATTAGAGTTATTGTTTTGATTAAGAGATATCATCACTCACTCCTAACTTATCCTTATTTGCTAATTTTTTAGTTTATAACACATATTATCTGTGTTGTGATAAACAACATCACTTGTTACTAAATTAATAATAGTCCTTTATAAATTAGGTATCTTTGTTAGTTTTTTGACTTCTCAATCTCTAAACAATTTTTATATTCCCTCCATGGTAACACCTTCAATTTATTCTATTCTGGAATCCTCCCTTTTTACTTACTACTGGCTATAGTTAACTTAACTCTATTGAACATCTTTTTAAATAAAAAGTCATTATCACTTCTAGTGTTTTTCTATCCCTTATACTATAATTCACTCTTAATACTACTTATTTATCAGTTATCTATGCACTGTTTATTTCCAACTTTTACCTTACCTTCACTTGTAAATCACTTATTGTTAATTACAATTTCACTAGTGTCACACTTCACTTTGGGGTTCTGACACCTACACTATTACACTATATCACTGTTTATATCATTTGTTTGATAGTGGGTGACCCCTATACTTATTTCTCTTTTAATGAAGAAATTTGTGTTAGTGGTTGAAATCACAATCAGAATGATCACAGTTGCACACCACTATGTAAAAATTATCCCAATTAGCGCTTTCAAGCTAATTGGGATAATTTTTACATAGTGGTGTGCAACTGTGATCATTCTGATTGTTATTTCTCTTTCATGACTTAATCCTAATGACAATTAATACTTAATAACTAATACTTACTGACTAATAACAATTCTAATTTGTGGTTTCTGGTTGCCTTTTTAATGGGTAGTAACCGTTATCTCTCCTTCCTCCTGATAACCCTTGTTTTGGTTTCAATGTTCTTGTTGAGTGCTATTTTACTTGTGTTGGTGAACCATTCTTGGTTTTCACTTTTGCTCGTCTCCCTCCTTCTTCATTTTCCTTGTTTGTTTATTATATTGGGTTTTTTCATCCGTTTCTTTGGACATTTTGGGGTCATTTAAACCCATAAACTTGTTTCCTTGTGGCTTAGGTTTATTATTTTCTTATCCTCGTTGTTTATTTGTGGTTCCCTTCTTTATGTTTGGGTTGTTGTCTCAATCACTTTAAAATATTTACATTTTACTAAGTATGTTCCGTGGTTCCCTTCTTTATGTTTATGTTCTTGTCTCAATCACTTGGGTTGGGTTATAGTCGTTGTATTGTCGTGTCATATTCCTTATATTTTTATTTAAAATCAATCATTTCATTTGATAAGAAGTATTTTTTACAATTATAAATATTTTTTTTATCTCTGGTACGGGGTTGGCTATTTGTGTCGTGACAATATATATCCTGCAAATCACATCGTTATCACATGTCCAGGGCAATAGCCCTCAAAATACATAATAAACAAATAATTTTCATCTCCTTAATCGGATCAAGACAATAGCTTCCTATCCCTATAAACATACATATACATATCAGGTAACCTTCTGTAATTATGTAACTTCCCCCCCCCTGTTTGTTACTAACACTTAACATTGACAACACGTACAGAAACATAAAGACACATACACTCATAATTATATACATATATTATAAACACCTAGTCCAAGAGCTGACCGTAAAAATTCCAGCCAATAAGTAAACAGAAGAAAATGTTTTGAAAATGGTAGTTCACACAGCGAGAACGGAAAAAATCATTTTGTGCCTGGGCGGAAGTTGTTCAATAATTTTTTCTACCCCACCACCACAAAATTTTTTGAACAGCAATTCAGCCAATAAAGTAACAACTTAAAATTACTGCGAAAACTTGGTGTTTATATAGTTGAGTAAAAAAATATTTTTGTGCCTCATTAAATCTTGTTGGAATGTTTTGGCACAATTGTTTTTTTATTTGTTTTTTTGAGCTGTTACTATACCCATCGAGTAACAGCTTCAAATCATGATTAAATTCAAGTTTATACTTTCTTTTAATGAAATATGCATTTGTGCCACGTCTAAGCCTGTCAGAAGTACCTGGCACAAAGCTTTGTATTTCTAAAAATAACATGGAATTCCCATCCGCATAGGTTCTCCTTGCAGGTATATTTCCAGCTGGTAATTTTAGAAAACTATTGTTGTTCGTCCAATTAGTGATTACGAATGCTATGCTATGCCATTGTACTGTATTTCTGAATACTCTATTTTTCAATATACCACTAAAATAAGATAGAGAGTGACGCAATAACATGCAATTTCTAGTATCATATATTACATGAGTATTTGGAAATAAAATTGTAAACACTATGGGAATGGGAATAATTATCACTATTTACAAAAATAATAATGATTTATTACAGCTTTTTACAAAACATACATATATAATATAATTAAATTGGTCTTTAACGCACTTATAATTAAATGAATTGAACTATACAGAAAATTGTAATATTATTAATTTAGTTCATTTTTTTCATGCGTTAATTACTACTTTTTTAATTTTTACCCAACATCATTATAATCATCACTATCAACTTCATTAAATTCTATATCTTCGTCTGTCTCTACCAGGACAATGTCTTCAACTAAAAGAGGTGTGGGCTCACCTTCGAACTAAAGTGGTTCAATTTTGTCGTCATCGACAATCCAACCGCATTGTTCTGGTAACAGTTTGACGCAATTTACTTCTGTAGCATTTTGCCACATTGACGTTACATAAATTGTACGTAAGATCTTTTGTTTCAGTGATCTCCAGCATGGAGGAATTAGGGTTGAATCAAAGCTTTTCACTTTTTTTACAAAATATTCCGCGACCGACGTTGATGAAAATCGACTTTGAAAAATTAACAATCTGGCATCGTTTACGCTCTTACAATTTATGCCGTAAAATTTGGATGTAAATTCTTGTAATATTTCCATGTTCTTCATATTATCAATTTGTTCAATTTTGTTTAAACAAGCAAATACATGTTGAACTTGCAGATTTTTTTCTAATTCTTTAAATGGCTTTACCTTTCCTTTCCTATAAAAACTAGCGGTGTAATCACACCCTGTGTATGCGTGAAAACCGGGCAAAGCACGACACAAAAGATCACCAAGTGTTTCAGCTAATTTTGTACAATTTATAAAATTTATTACGTTAGGCTTTGATCCTATCGTGCTTAAATATATTTCTAATGTCGGTAATTTATGTATATTTCCAAGTACAATAACAAGGATGTCGGTGTCAGACGCTTTAATCATGACCTTTTTATTATTTTCCAGTTTACTCAAATGATAAATGATTCGGGTATCAGCTTCTTCATGGTGACAATCGTAATTTTGTTCAACTGTTTTTAAAACAGTATTATCCATAATTCGATATAAGAAACATTGATCTCTATTTGTAATATAACTTTTTTATTGCGCAAAAATGGTACCACATTATTATAACACCAATATTCTGATAAAAAAGAAATTAATGCTTCTTTGAATTTAATATTTTTTAAAGCCTTATAAAAATCATTGGGCCTCTTTTGTGATGGTCGAAGTATTGTATAAGGAGTACTAATTTTATTACGATTGAACCTTTCTATTTCCTTAATCGAGGGGATGAAATATTGATCAAAAATGATATGAATTTCGGATGCGGTTGTATTACAAATTTTTGACAATATTACTTCTGCTATTTTATCAAACGTTTGAGGAACTGATGGACCTAAATGGTATAAAAAGTAAAACCCATCAATTATATCAACATCTATTCGAGTTGGTGGTAAATTCTCGTTAGAAGAGCGTAATATTTTTGTAAGTGCTGATTTATCTGTTTTGTGCATTTCCCCAGTACATTGGCATAAAGCACGTGGTGCTGGTGATAATGGATATGATAAACATTGCGCCATATCAATTTTTTCTTCTAAGGCAATTGCCAGCAACCGGCCAAAAATATCACGCTCCATTTTAATTAAGACGTTTTTACTACCATCAGTAATTTTTTGCATTTTTCTCAGACATTCCGACGCAAAATTCTTAATGATATTCTTTTTTATTGATGCTTCAAATCTATCGCGATCATTATTGCAAGCTATTATAAAATTTTCTTTCTGTTCCTCGCCCTATTTATATACATTCAATAGAAAACAAGCAGTCTCCTTAGACGCAGCCCGACCGGTGACAATATTAAATAAACTATGATTATCTATTCTTTCATCAAATGGATTTATATTTTTATTTATCTTATCGATTATGTTTTCTAAGCATTTTTGGTCTTTATTTATTCTATGCGGGTCTAATTCTTTGACGGTATCATTTTGCTTCGGTTATTTTCAAGTTTTGTAAGACTGGATATAATTTTTGTTCGTATGCTATGACTCAACGCCCAACGTTGCCTGGCGGTAATGGAATTGGTGAAATGGCTTATAGCTGTTAGAGAATTAGCTGCATCGGCACTGATTGTTTGTTCTAGAGTTAAATCAACTGGTCGCTCATACTCTTTCGAGGCATGCGACTAAAAATAAATAATAATAATAATAATAATAACAATAGTTTTCTAAAATTACCAGCTGGAAATATACCTGCAAGGAGAACCTATGCGGATGGGAATTCCATGTTATTTTTAGAAATACAAAGCTTTGTGCCAGGTACTTCTGACAGGCTTAGACGTGGCACAAATGCATATTTCATTAAAAGAAAGTATAAACTTGAATTTAATCATGATTTGAAGCTGTTACTCGATGGGTATAGTAACAGCTCAAAAAAACAAATAAAAAAACAATTGTGCCAAAACATTCCAACAAGATTTAATGAGGCACAAAAATATTTTTTTACTCAACTATATAAACACCAAGTTTTCGCAGTAATTTTAAGTTGTTACTTTATTGGCTGAATTGCTGTTCAAAAAATTTTGTGGTGGTGGGGTAGAAAAAATTATTGAACAACTTCCGCCCAGGCACAAAATGATTTTTTCCGTTCTCGCTGTGTGAACTACCATTTTCAAAACATTTTCTTCTGTTTACTTATTGGCTGGAATTTTTACGGTCAGCTCTTGGACTAGGTGTTTATAATATATGTATATAATTATGAGTGTATGTGTCTTTATGTTTCTGTACGTGTTGTCAATGTTAAGTGTTAGTAACAAACAGGGGGGGGGAAGTTACATAATTACAGAAGGTTACCTGATATGTATATGTATGTTTATAGGGATAGGAAGCTATTGTCTTGATCCGATTAAGGAGATGAAAATTATTTGTTTATTATGTATTTTGAGGGCTATTGCCCTGGACATGTGATAACGAAGGATATATATATATGTAATGAATTATGGGGGCCAAATAAAAATTGTTATTGTTATATTACAGCTGAGTTTCATTGCAAGTCCCGTCATACTGGACCCAGCACATTTTTGGCTTCTCTAGGCTCCGGCCTAGTTTTAAATAACTTGTGGATTCTCTTTCAAAAAAAAAAAAAAAAAAAAAAAACTAAATAAAGAGAAATATAAAAAGAAATAAAAAAGAAGTTTGTTTTATATGTATAAAAGGCATAAAAGGAAAGAGGGGTTACATATGTAACATATTTATTTATAGAAAACATTAATTAAATATATGTAAAACAGCTGTTCTATAAAAGTGATTTTAAATTTACTTAACTACTTGTTTGTACATTTATATCTCTGAAGATGACAATAATGAAAACTGTCAAAACAATGTAAATAACGATAAATAAATAAATAGAAAATATGTTCTTGTTAAAAAATAGAAAAAATTTCATTAATGTTTATTTAAAATAAAATAGCTATTTTATCACCATACTAAACATACTGTTTATCCACTTCAGTGATTTTGTGTCTCTATAGAGTCTCTGCAATTTTTGTTGAGCATTTTGGTAGGGTATGCTGAAGTTTTGTTTATTCTTATGAAGTATTATTTAATATTATAGAGTTTGTAATTTAATTTATATTATAAACAAAATGTGTAAAGTAATCTAAATACACAGAGGCATATAATTATGTAACAGTTCTGTAATCAGGGTGAAAGAAGACAAGTTAGATTTAAAAATGTATTAAATATAATTATTTCACTACCGACTCGGAACACAAAGTTTTTTATGGGTAAAAACATAAAAGTTTTACCTTATAGCCTGAACTGGTTTTCACTTTTAAAAAGCTTCTTCAGAGGCTGCCGCTGGTAGCACTGTCCGTCGAGTTCTTGACGACGTATCGACTTTCAAAAGATCGATATTGTGTGTGTGGAGTGTGATATGTTCGAATAATGCTTGTGATTTGAATTGTGTCTGTTCGTTTAGGATGTCGCTTTTATTTGTTTTTGTGTTTGTATATTTCCAATTGTTCTAAAGTGTCTAATTTTCGGCCTTTTGTGTGTATGTGTAGAATGTCCATGTTATTGTCGATGTTTTTGTATGTGTGGTTTGCTTCAATGAGGTGGTTTGCAAAGGTGGATTCTGTAGTGGAGTGGAGTGCCTTTGTGTGTTCAATGTATCATCTCCACAGACAGATGACCTACACAACAAAGTACAAAACTTCATGGAACAAAACAACATCACAGAACTAAAACACAACCCCAATGACAGATTCCAAAACACAGTAAAACAACTAATCAACAAAGCCAAACACATAATGACACACAAACAAAAGCCCTACATGAGACAAATCCGACCATCAGCCCCTGCCCTCCAAGCGCTTCCCAAAATCCATAAAGAAGAAATTCCGATCCGCTCCATTATCAATTACTGTAATGCCCCTGCATATAAACTTGCAAAACATCTAGACAAAATTATCAGACAACACACACAACTAGACAACAACATTGCAGTAAAAAAACAACACAGACCTAGTAACAAAAATAAAAGACATACACATCCCCCATAATGCCACATTAGCCTCCTTTGACATTAAAAACCTGTACACAAACATCCCCATCTCTGAAACAATCACCATCCTACAAAACAAACTCAAACAGAACAACACACCAGACGAAGTTGTCAACGAAATAACAGAAACTCTGAACATTATCACAAAACAAAACTACTTCACATATAACAATAAATTTTACACACAGAATGATGGTCTACCCATGGGCTCACCCATATCCAACATTCTAGCAGAAGTCTTCCTCCAACACCTAGAAAAAACAAAAATCCTCACAAACAATGACAGACACTCACACAAAATACTATATTGGCACAGATACGTGATGACATTCTAATACTGTACAGGGGAAACAAAAGACAATGTGAACAGTTACTAACGCACATAAACAAAATACATAAAAACATATCCTTTACTGCTGAATACGAACACAACAATAGCATAAACTTCTTAGACCTCTCCATCACAAACTCAGTGTGTTCAGTAGAACACAAGCACAAATTCAGTATACAATAGAAGCCTTCTCGTCCGGCCACCTCAGGACCAGACCCTAGGCCGGATTACAAAATGACTCTTTAACTTGATGGTTCATTCATTTGATATTATGGTAGGAAGCTCTTCTATTAGTACATTTTTCAACCGTTCTTATCATATAAAGTTTTTGGTTACTAAAGCTTTATTACTTTCTGGTTTTTTTATTACAATCTGCATTGGTTTATTGTAGCATTTTTTATGACATTTTTGGTTTGTTACTCTGTTTTTATTAGTTCCACTTGTTCTATGTTCTAGAACTTTCGTATAACTGTCGTTATTACAATTGACGTTTAATTCATAATCATTTCATATTAATTCGTTTAATTACATCATATTTTGATATTATTCTCACATTACTCCTGTCATGATTATTGTTCTTTCGAATGAATGTTTTAATTAATTTGATAATGAGGTCATAATTTCTCCTCATACCACTTCAAAGTTTTATTACCTCATAATTCCACACAAATTTCTGTATTTTATTATATTTAATTACTCAAATCGTATCACATATTTTTATTCCCTTTGGTATCATTTTATGAAAAGTTTTTTACACTTTATATTGAAATTAGACATGATCATACTTCTCCAGAATCATTTGTTTTAATTCTAAATTCTGTTTCCTTTATTCATCTCATTATGATCCTTTATAAACATGGTAAATATATTTTATGATTACCATAAATATGGTATTAATTCTCTTCTGTTTATTTCACCAAAGTGTTTTATAAATAATTGGCTGGTAAGTTGTGCTTACACTTTATTTTTAATTTTTGATGAGTAAGTCAAAATTCATTCTTCTTATATTTCTATAAAGTTTTCACCAATAATTGGCTTGTAAGGTTTGCTTACAATATTTTTAAATTTATACGGTTTATATCTAAATTCTTCTCTTATATTTCCATAGTTTTCACAAATAATTGTCTTGTAAGGTGTTCTTACAATATTTTTAAATTTTATCGATTTCAATTCAAAATTCTTTTTGTTATTCTCTTTCCAAATAGTTTTTCTCAAATTTTTAGTATGTAAGGTGGTCTTACATTGTTTTGGAATTTTGTCGTTTCCTAAATTCTTCTTTTGTCCATAAAGTTTTTCAAATCCTTGGTTAGTAATGGTCCTTACTTTATTTTTAGAATTTAGATGATTTCATTCTAAATTCTGTTTTATATTATTGCCAAATAGTTATATAAAGTTTTTCAAATCCTTGGTTAGTAATGGTCGTTACTTTATTTTTAGAATTTAGATGATTTCAAAATTCTTCTTATTTTATTGCCAAAATGTTTCCTTCAACTCTTTGGTATGTAAGATGTGCTTACTTTATTTAGAATTTGGATGATTTTTTCAAAAATTCTCTCCTTCTTCTTATATTTATATTATTGCCAAATAGTTTTTCAAATAATTGTATGTAAGGTGGTCTTACAATCTGTTTAGAATTTAGGCGTTTTCATTCTAAATTCTGTTTTGTATTATTGCCAAATAGTTTTTCAAATCCTTGGTTAGTAATGGTCCTTACTTTATTTTTAGAAATTAGGTGATTTCAAAATTCTTCTTATTTTATTGCCAAAATGTTTCCTTCAACTCTTTGGTATGTAAGATGTGCTTACTTTATTTAGAATTTGGATGATTTTATATTCTAAATTCTTCTTATGTTATTGCCCAAAAGGTTTCTTTCAAATCATTGTATGTAAGGTGTTCTTACAATCTTTTTAGAATTTTTACGGTTAAGTCAAAATTCTCTTTTATATTGTTTCATAAAGTTTTTTCAAATCCTTGGTTAGTAATGGTCCTTACTTTATTTTTAGAATTTAGATGATTTATTCAAAATATTTCTTCATAGATGCCTGGTTATAGACACCCTTAATTTTATTGGAACCCATCTCCTTAATTTCGTACGTGTTGTTATTATTGTTTTTGGAGACTATATAGGGTCCAGTGTACAAAAGCAATAATTTTTTAGTTATCCCTTCTAATGAACTGGGTAACTCCCTATTCTTCAACAAAACCTTCTCCCCAATGGTATAGGTAATGATCTTACCCATACTTTTGTTGTATTTAATCCGCCGTTTCTCCTGATCTTCGGCCACCTTATTATAAAATTTAACTTTATTAAAGATATATTTATTCTCTCTTGGGAACTCCAATATTTCCTCGATCTCCCTTGGGGGTTGTCTTTCGTACATGGCGGAGTATGGGGTTATTCCTATGGCTGGGTGGTATGCCAGGTTGAGGAATTCTTCTGTGCCCTCCAGATATTCTTGCCACCTCCTCTGTTGATCGTGGCAATACGTCCGTAATAGGCGCCCCACCTCTCGCAATACTCTTTCGGCCGGGTTACTGCTCGGGTGGTATACCGATGTTTTATAGGTATGAACCCCCATCGACAGTAGTGTATTCCGCCATTTTCTCCCCTTGAATTGTGTTCCGTGATCGGTGATGATCGAAACTGGTTTTCCGACGTCTGGGAAGTACTGGTCCGTCAAGATGTCGAGAACTTTATTTGTAGTCGCCCGATTCGCTGGGTATAGCTTGATGAACTTGGTAAAATGGTCCATCACGATGACTAAATATTTGTATCTGTGACGGCCCCCACTGCGGGGAAATGGCCCACAGATGTCCAGGAATACTTTCTCTAGTTTCGATTGAGAGGTTATCGGAATCATTTGCCCTTCTCTTTTCTCGTTGTTGGTCTTCACGAGTTGGCAAATGCGGCAATTCTTTATGTACTTTCGTACCTTCCGATTAATATCCTTTATGTGGCAGCTCTCTTCCAGGGCCTTTACCACTTTAAGGCGCCCATATGCCCATATCGAACATGATAATTATACACTATCTCCTTTTCGATATGGGTTGGAATAACAACCTTCCATTCCTCCTTATATAAAGATGGTCGTAAAAACAGGATTCCGTTATGTACTTTATAATATTGGGCGACAGTCTCGTCCCCTGTTTCCAATCTTGTTTTAATAGATATTAATTTCGGGTCAGCTTGTTGGTGTGTGCTCAGGTGTTCCAAAATTGATTGTAGACCGGTGCTGTTGCTTAGAATATGGTATACTTTAAGTATACTCTCCTTTTCCCCTTCGAACGTCTGTTTATCAATGTCTACCCTAGACAACACGTCCGCGACGACATTCTTCTTTCCGGGGATGTACTCCCACTTAAGGTCAAACTTCTGTTAATTTATTATTTGTTTTGTTTTTATATATTTCCAAATTTTCCCACTGTTCATTTTTTGACCTTTGGATATAAGTTTTAATAAAGAAACATTATCTAAATTTGGGAATGTCTGATAGAGCATATATGTATCATAGAGTGTACAAGAACAGTGGTATTTTTTTTAGAAAGCACCCAGTTCACTCAAAAATAGCCATGGAAAATAATGTTTTGGTTTTTCACTTTATTTACCTGGGCTGTGATGCGAGGTCTGATTGTGACAATCTGAAGGCTTCAGCTCGTCACCACAACTGCTCATTTCTGATATGTACTGCCCTTGTCATTTGGAGGTAAGTGTCACATTTCACAATTGTCTTGTCTTAAATTCTTGGTCTTCGTTGTCCTTTCCTTCCTAAGATCTTTAGTGGCTTCTAGCATGTTTGTAATAAAGGCATTATGCGTTATGATGTACTGTACACTAAAAATTTCATCTTCCTAAAATATATTTCTTGCAATAACTTCATTATTCATTCACTTTTCTTAATAGGTACCCCTAAATTTATTTTTCCTTCAATATTCTGTGTTATTTCCTTTTTCTGTCATTCCACTGTACAACTTCCACAAAACAATGTACACCACACCAATTATTTTGGGAAAGCTTTCCTTCCCATAAAGTTTTTCCTATCCATAATCGTTTGTTTTGAAAAAGCTATTTTAGTTCTTACTTTTAAGATCAAATTATACAAACCTATGGCAAATCAGTGCTAATATATGGAAGTGAGTTATGGTTATTGATGGAAAAGAATAGATCTAGACTGCAGACAGCTACGACAAGGATTGTACAGACAGTGATAAGATTTTCTAGGAGAGATGATCTTAGAAACAAGGATGTTAAAATGAGCTAACTGAATCTCCTTGAAATAATGGACAAGTACAGAAATAATTGAAAAGGCAATTTTGCCATTATTTAAAAATTTGTATAATTAATTGCTGGGTGACAAAAGAGAAGTTAGATGACCAAGGAAGACAAACATCAGTATCAGTATCAGTGCACATTCATAACCTTGTGATTTTGGAACAGGCTTTTAGCTTAATCCCTGGATGTAAGAAGACGTAGGCGTGGATATAATAGATTTTCGTTTTTTGTGGGAGGGGCACTGGTTATCAAAAATGAATAAATAAAAGGAAAGCCTATTACAAACAAATATTTTTATGATGTTTTTAGTTTTAATTAATTGATTTGTTGACACAAAAGTAAGAATAAAAACTACAAGTCACTGTAGAAAACAGTAATTCCCTGAAGTTGCTGTATCCACAGATCACAATAAGGCATATCAAGTTTTTAAGTAATATAAGCCACAAATACAGTAGTTTACTTATCCGACATAAACGGGCCGGCAGAACGTCGGATAAGCGAAAATGTCAGATAATAGGGAGGTGTTAAGAAAAAGCCTATTAAATGTCAAACTATGTTATAATTTTACACATTACAAACCTAATAATCATGTTTTACAACAAAACAACAGAAAAAATTAACTGAAAAAATGAACTTACAGTTACAGAATTGTCTGAAGTTAAATACACTTAAAAAGTTCAGTCCTGTGATGATTTAAAGAAATTTTTGATCGTAGTCTGCTTTCCTGACGAGTGCCGTTTCTTCGCTGCCAAGTCTCGCCATCTTTGCAGCATCATTATGTTGATTCCTGTAGCTTCTTCTTGTTGCTCAATGTATTTAATTGCAGTTTCTAGAGCCTTAACTCCGTTGTTATGTGAAATTGTGAGAGGCTTAACAGTTGGTGCTTGATCTTGATCTTCAATTTCGTTGTCATCGCAATTGTCAAGAGTGACAATTTCTCCATCAGTTACATAACGATCATCATCCTTCATCCAACTTTCGATTTCTTGCAAAGATGCATCATCAATCCAGGGATACGTTGCACTAAAGGTAGAATGGTTTCTTCGGTTTCATCTGTGCTTTCCGTTTCCATACTTTCATCATCACCTAGCAGCTTCTTCCATGATTTGGCAATTGTTGGAGTCCTTACGTCAGCCCAGGCCCTTGCAACCCAATAAGCAACATCCTTTACATTGATGCGTTTCAATTTTTCAATCATATCTTTTCCTTCTTCAATTTCTTCTATCACTGTGGACAGTAGCTTCCTGCGATAGTTCCTTTTTATCATTTCCAAAACGCACTGATCCATAGGTTGGCATATGGTGGTTACATTGGGGGGGCAGAAACATTGCCTTAATGTCACCATCTTGAAGCACCTCTGCATCAGGGTGCGTTGAAGCATTATCTACCAACAAAACTGCTTTTCTGGGTAAATTATTTTCTTTCAAAAACTTCTCTGTTGAAGGAATGAACTCCTTAAAAAAAACAGTCTTTGAACATTTCACTGCTCATCCACGCGCTTTTCTGACTGTAGTATTTTACAGGAAGAGCGTTTTTTTAAACTGTTTTAAAGGCTCTAGGATTTTTGGACTTCCCAATCATTGCAAGGTCCATTTTGAGGTTTGCTGTAGCATTGCTGCATGCTAAAATTGTCAGCCTTTCCTTACTATGCTTGTAGCCAGGGGCTGCCGCTTCAGTTCTGGTTGCAAGACTCTTACTAGGTAACATTTTGTAATTAAGGCCTGACTCATCACAGTTAAATTCTGATCACCCGTTAGGCTTTCAGTTTCGATAAATTCCTGAAATATTTTCTTGAATGCTTCCATTTCTTCAAAATTCGATGATAGTTTTTCACCACAAACACTTAACTGACGGATACCATAGCGTTTCTTCCATCGGTCGAGCCAACCGACACTTGCTGTGAAATCTGGGTCCCCTTCATTGAATTCATTACGAAAATGCAACGCCTTTTGCTATAAAATAGGCCCTGAAATAGGCACACCTTTGTCCCTGAACTGTGTAAACCAAACATACAAAGCTTCACTAACTTTTTCATAAACACATTTTTTCATAGTTTTTATTTCTTTTAATGCACCCTCCATAACTCTTGATGCACACCATTTTTCTATTTCTATTCGTTTTTTTTTCAGTCTCTTACTATTACCCGTCCAACGCCAAAGTCGTCAGCTACTAAATATCACTATAATATTGACGACTCGGAACACAAAGTTTTTTATAAGTAAAAACGTAAAGTTTTACCTTACAGGCTAAACCGGCTTTCACCTTTAGCCATCGATATTTAGTTAAGTAACGGACACGTCATGGACAACGAAATCCAAGAATTTAACTCGTCAGCTACCTTCTGCATTGTCTCTCCCTTGTCCAGTCTCTTGATTGCCTCAAGTTTTTGTTCCATCGATACAACTTTCTTTCTTTTCATCGCCGTACTTGCGTAAATTTCAACTTTTAAACAACACAACAACGTTTGTCAAACTAACACACACAGACACATACGCATGTAACAGACGATAAACCGATCCGCATACAATGATAAACTGCACTGCACTGAGTAGTGAGTTGTGACAGTGAGTGAGTGAGGATGGGGCGAATGACAGACACATGAGTCATAGTGTAGACTGTACAGTCAGGGTAACTAATTAGCTGCGGTAGAGTCGGGAGCAACAAAAAATATACTACGCTCATGCTCACAACTTGCAGTTCTTGTTGCCGATTAATGCGTTTTTTGTTGTTGTTTTTTGCGGTGGGATATCGGATAATACAGAATGTCGGACGAGACTCTACTGTACATTCAAAAATATGACGTAGCCATAGATTTGTTAAAAAATGTGTAAGCGTGAAATAAAAAAGTACCATCTTAAAAAAACTGTTTATACAAAATTAGGTTATGTAGACAAAGTTCAAATCCTTTGAAGAATGAGATAAAAACATGTCACTGCTGAACTCATATCTCTGTATTTGTGGTGATTTTTTTACTGTTAAATTAAAATATATCCATAAAATTAAATAATAATTTTATTAAATTGTTGAAAATGATAAATGACAAAATTCTCTTGATTCGCCATTCAAAAAAACTGTTTACTGTAATTTATGAATATTTTCTCCAAATTTTAGGGGTGGAGGCCGGGCCATTTTGAGACCCTTAAAAAGGTGTATTTATGACAAAAACTGTCTTTTGGCTAATTAAATTAATATATATTATTATAATTTAATCATTCCTTCCATAGCCATAAGCATCACTTTTACTGGTATGAGTAGTCATAAATACTTCTTGATTGCAATGATTCCACCTACGTATGGATATTTTTACAGTTTAAAAAAAAAAAGAAATAACATTTATTTATGTTGTTATACCAAAATGATGATGTTCATGAAACACACAAATTAAGTAATCCTACAAATCTTTAAAGATTTGTAATATGTAATAAGCAGTGGCAATGAAAATCCATAAGATTTTCAAGGAAAACTAATTACCATATTTAAATAACTTTTTATTTAGGAAATTATGTATTCTTCAAAGATTCGCCAGTATAAGAAATACAATTTTCTATTTGCATTCAGCCACAAGTGATGGTCGTGTAAACTGACGCGTGTATGTGGCAGGCGCGGGCTGAGCCCTACTTTGACAAGTGCGCGTTGGGTCTACGCTTGAGTCACGTGGTGGGAGAACGCCACAGAGTATAAATATATAGGGATATTGTAACCGTTCGTAGAAATAAAATAAGAGGTTCGTTTAAATAAACCTCCACGCTAGTAAGGTTTCGCTCCGCTGTGGATAGTGTCGCTTGGTAACAAGCCGCTGTTGACTCTTTTAAGCCCCACTGTTGCGAGCGTCAATTTGTAACCAGACCCTGTATGCAGTCATTACAAATAAAGATAAGAAAGAAAAAATTTTATTAAAAAAAATTTTCAAAAAAAATAAATTTTATGTTTGTTTATAATGTCTATGACTGAGAATAAATTCAATTTTACTGTTTTGATGGAAATTCTAAAATTTAATAAGGCAATTATTAATTATTTAGCACTTCTTGAAGATCTTAACAAAGTCCGGAGTTAATCAGATTAACTCCGGTCAGCAATCGATTTATGATTTTTCGTGCTGGTCCAATATCTCACTTTCTATAAATATTTTCTTCTTCAGGAAGTCTCGTTGCAATAATAAAACCTTAAACTAGCATGTGAAATAAGTTATAGATCCAAACAATTGAAATAAATTGATTTATTAATAAAGTTAAAGAATGATCGATGTTTAATCGACTTTGAGCAATTGTCGACTCCGTCTCAGGAAATAATCGATTTGTTCATACAGGTTAAAAATTATTACAAGTATTAGAAAAGGTTCTTGGAGTGATTATATTATTAATAGTCAGAGAAGGGTAGACGAGAAAGTATAACATTTACAAATAAAGTGTTTTCAATAACTAATATCTAACAAAATGTGAATAAATTTTATAAAATATGTAATATTGTTGAGTTGTCAAACCAATTCTGCAAGCTCTGTAGTCAGGCGATGTTGTTGGCACTGGTTGGCATTTCCAAGATGACCGCTCAAAAAGATGACGAGGTTATCTGCAATACTCTTAGCGAGAAAATTTCACAGCAAAATTACCTTCATATATGTTTAAATGTCCCCGAACTTGTGTAATCTGTCTAATATGTTGATTGGTGTATTCTGGAAGAATGTTTAGTGTTCACTGGTGTTAATTATGTTATATGTTTTTGGTGTTCACTTCTCTTTGTTCGCTACGCAAAAAACGGTTATACTGTTGAAAATTGAATTATCACAAATATGTCGTTTTACTGTTTTTATGCACTGGTATTATGTAGTGTTGGTGTTGTTTTCACTGTTGTGGTTAAAGTTTTCTGTGGTTTTAATTGGAAAAGTGTTTAATTTACGTAACTCTCGTTTCACTGAATTTATTAGGCAACCTTAGTACTCCATTTTTCTCGGTTTCAAGGAACGCAATCTTACTTAAACTGTTCAGCTTGATCATTAACAAAGAACTAACCGACTTCCTTCACGTTAGTCAAAATCTGGCCCAGTTAATATTTGAAAAGTATTGTTAAAATAATTTCGACTTCCCATATACATGATATAAAAATACATTATATATGGAATTAATTTAGTTTATTATTCACTTTCATGAATTATTAACCTTATCATTGGTTTAATTATCTCATTCTATTTAAATTGATATATTATAGTCCATATCTGTTGACATTATTGTCAAAATTACCAAATTTCTTTCTTTTTGGAAATCTAGGCTCAAAAACTGGTTTCCGCCTTCATATATTTTTTTCTGCCATTTTAAGTGCTATTAATACCATTATATTAAATTTCAAATAGTCATAATTCCCTTCCTTTCCTTAATTACATATAAATTGAGCATTTGAACTGGTTTTTAGTGATAATCTCTGAATTTAACACTCCTCTTTTAAAATAATTAATTTATACATTTCAAAAATTTACAATAATTTAAGGTATATTTCCATATTATCATTTTAACTCATAGGTTCATTCACAGTAGTTGTTAACTGATTTACCTTACCTAAATCTTGCCAGTTTACAGGATTTATAAGTGAATTAACTGGTTTATAGTGAGTTTCTGTGAATTCATTATTTGGCCTAGAGTTTAGAATTTTACATGTCTGGTTTTTTTCTAATAATTTAATCCTACTCCTCCTCTGACTTTGAACAGTTATTATGACATAAAATTAAAATGGTTCATAAACTTATTGTGATGTGTAGCATCTAATTCATACTACTGTTACATAAAAATAATAATGAACATTACTCAGCATTCTAAAAATTTGAACATATTGCTGACATTGTTTGAAAACATACATTTAACTCTTTTTTTAATTAACACAGCATACCTACTGAAACATTTTAAATGGAATGTATGCTGTTATTTAACAAATATAATAAATTCTAAACACATATAAATCTTATTGACTAAGAACTCCTTCACACATATGGAGTTCATGGCTGTGATTTAATAGCCATTTTAAACATTTTAAACCTATGAACACTTAAATTAATTCCAGTCCTTTCTGGTCAAAACCATTATTATTGATTATCCCGTTATTGAGTAAACAATTCCACCCATACTTTAGTTATTATCATTTCTACAAATGTCTTGTAATAACAAAGTGACATTAAAATAATAAAATATTGGAAATCTTCCATTTTAGTATTTTATGATTTGTGAATTATTGAATATAAAAGTTGTTATCTAGCATATTGTTATGTCATAGTATCACTACAACTTTAAGTTTATTGTATTTCCAAAAACACTTGCACTAGTTCACTTTCACTGGTGGTTCTGATATTTTGAGTCTTATTATCTCAGACCAGACCTTTAGTCATCATGGACTGTTAAGACTTGTTTCTTTTTTTTATCACACAATAACTTCAGTTGGTGCACCTCTTATCATATTATACAACACTTTTGGTTTATTAATCATTATAATTTTATAGGGTTTTGGGATGTTATACTTTCTTTAATTGTCTCTATGGGTTCGGGGTTTACGGCAGTTAATAATAGGTTTTATAATGGTGTTTCTTCCATACTATTTCTTCCTTTCTTCTTGTCTTCTTTCTTGTCTTCACTCTTGTCCTTCTTCTTGTCTTCATTCTTGTCTTTCTTCTTGTCTTCATTCTTGTCTTTCTTCTTGTCTTCACTCTTGGGTAAACCAAGGTACTTCGTGTCATCTTGACTGATGTTTGGTTTGGAGTATCTAATTTATTTTCTGATACTGACTTTGCTCTTCGTTAAAGGTTTCAGGGTATTGTTTACTTCCTGATAATAAACTCTACTCTTCTTTCTTCTTGTGTTTGGGGTATTCTGTTGTTTCACCACTCCTAAACTGATTCTTTCTTCTTGATTTTGTGGTATCTAGCTTGTTTACTGCTCCTGACTTCCTGGGTAGATTCCTGATTTTATAATATGAGTTACTCTTAATTATTTCTTTAATTTTTTTATAGTGGTTTTTATATAATGTAATTATGGTCTTTAATATTTTGTGGTTTTTTCCTTTGAATTCATTAAATTTCATTCGATATATTAGTATATGTAATGTAATTATTGTTTAGTATCTTAATTGGATTAATAAGTAGTGGATTTTCTGTCACGCTACAGAATGCCCTTCTCCAGAAGTGATTTTTTCAGACTATACTTGCTTTGTCTGAAACAATTGCTTATGATAATTATTCTAGGTTTGTTATTATTCTTGACTTCCTTCCATTTAAAAAATTTTTCTTATTTATATTTGAGCTTATATTCTTCTCATTCTCACTTGATCTTCCTTGATAATAATAGTCATCTGAGTTTCATATATATTATTTTATTTTCATATTTCTTCTTAGTATTTTCTCCTTGGGATATTTCCTCCCTATCGTTCCCTACTTTGTGAGCTGGTTCAGTTCAGAGAGGCACTGTACGCTACTTCCTCTGCTGTCCAATACTTCACACATATTTGAGTACAGAGGCAAATCATCTCTGCTCAAAAAACATATTAATACTGCTGGTATTATCTACAGACAGATTAAAAAATTATTCAGAATAGTACACATTTGTTACTATTTAAAAAATATCTTTGGGATACTTCACTTATTACTTATTATATTGCTCAGAGATTTTAATATTCCTATTTCAGTTGTTCTTCTGACTCTTTAACTTGATGGTTCATTCATTTGATATTATGGTAGGAAGCTCTTCTATTAGTACCTTTTTCAACCTTTCTTATCATATAAAGTTTTTGGTTACTAAAGCTTTATTACTTTCTGTTTTTTTATTACAATCTGCATTGGTTTATTGTAGCATATTTTTATGACATTTTTGGTTTGTTACTCTGTTTTTATTAGTTCCACTTGTTCTATGTTCTAGAACTTTCTTATAACTGTCGTTATTACAATTGACGTTTAATTCATAATCATTTCATATTAATTCGTTTAATTACATCATATTTTGATATTATTCTCACATTACTCCTGTCATGATTATTGTTCTTTCGAATGAATGTTTTAATTAATTTGATAATGAGGTCATAATTTCTCCTCATACCACTTCAAAGTTTTATTACCTCATAATTCCACACAAATTTCTGTATTTTATTATATTTAATTACTCAAATCGTATCACATATTTTTATTCCCTTTGGTATCATTTTATGGAAAGTTTTTTACACTTTATATTGAAATTAGACATGATCATACTTCTCCAGAATCATTTGTTTTAATTCTAAATTCTGTTTCCTTTATTCATCTCATTATGATCCTTTATAAACATGGTAAATATATTTTATGATTACCATAAATATGGTATTAATTCTCTTCTGTTTATTTCACCAAAGTGTTTTATAAATAATTGGCTGGTAAGTTGTGCTTACACTTTATTTTTAATTTTTGATGAGTAAGTCAAAATTCATTCTTCTTATATTTCTATAAAGTTTTCACCAATAATTGGTTTGTAAGGTTTGCTTACAATATTTTTAAATTTATACAGTTTATATCTAAATTCTTCTCTTATATTTCCATAAAGTTTTCACAAATAATTGTCTTGTAAGGTGTTCTTACAATCTTTTTAGAATTTAGGTGTTTCCTAAATTCTTCTTTTGTCCATAAAGTTTTTCAAATCCTTGGTTAGTAATGGTCCTTACTTTATTTTTAGAATTTAGTTGATTTCAATTCAAAATTCTCTCCTTCTTCTTATATTTATATTATCTCCAAATAAGTTTTTTTTTTCTCAAGTAATTGTATGTAAGGTTTTCTTACAATCTTTTTAGAATTTAGGCGTTTAAGTCAAAATTCTCTTTTATATTGTTCCATAAAGTTTTTCAAATCCTTGGTTAGTAATGGTCCTTACTTTATTTTTAGAATTTAGATGATTTCAAAATTCTTCTTACTTTATTGCCAAAATGTTTCCTTCTACTCTTTGGTATGTAAGATGTGCTTACAATATTTAGAAATTGGATGATTTCAAAATTCTTCTTATTTTATTGCCAAAATGTTTCCTTCAACTCTTTCGTATGTAAGATGTGCTTACTTTATTTAGAATTTGGATGACAGTTGCGGCTGAAATCTGGCGGTCAGTTCAGAGTACTTTTCCTGGAACTTGCGGTAGTAATTACAGAGTCCCAGGAATGACTGCAATTGCCTTCGATTCTTAGGTGTAGGAAAGTTTTGAATCGCTTCGACTTTTTCAGCCGACGGTGAGATTCCCTGGTCATTCAATATGAAACCCAAGAATTGAATTTCCTTGGCGATAAAATGAGATTTTGCTAACTTTAGAGTAATATTATTCGCCGCTAGCTTCTTCAGTACGTGTTCCACACGGTAGCAGTGTTCCTCCCAAGTTTCTGAGGACACTAGCAAATCATCAACGTATACGGTGGTGAACTGTAGTGCTTCTTGGCCAAGTATCTGGTCCATGCAGTGTACAAAAACTGTGACTGAATTTACCAGTCCGAAGGGCAACCTCTTAAACTGGTAGTTCCGCCCTTCGAATATAAAGGCCAGATACTGGCGACTCTGTGGATGTAATTCCACCTGCCAGTACCCGCACACCGTATCCCAGGTACTAAAGTACTTGGTGCCGCGGCACCGTTTCAAAATCTCTTCAATCTCACCGGGCGAAGTCCTGTCATTTATGATCATTTTATTTATTTCACGCGCATCTAGGCACAAACGGACTTGTCCATTTCTCTTAGGAATAGCCACGATAGGACTTGTATATGGGGATTGGCTACTCTCTATTATGTCACGATTAATCATTTGTTTTATTTCAGCTCTTACAGCTTCCTTTCGTGATTGCGCGATGGGGTAAGACTTCCGGTTAAAGTCCACTGTGTCTCGGAACTGTAGAGTACACTGGAAGTTTTTCACTTTACTGGGCTCATCAGAAAAGACTGATTTATATTTTTCATAGATATTGATTAATTTGTTTGCTTGGTTTAAGGTTAATTTTTTGCCGGTTATACCGCTCCGGAAATCCCTGATCTCCTGGATTTTTTGTGACCATAAGTCTTCTTTGGAGGTGTCGTCTATCTTTTGTTCAATTATAGATGTAGGATGTATATAGTTAATTTTGCGAATTTGTTGGTGGATACTATCGGGAATGACTTGGTCACTACCCATCAAGTTAGCCGTCCAAGTATGTCCGTTGGTAAATAGAGACAATTTCTCGGTTCTCAAATCAATTATGGCGGAATTCCGCCTGAGCACATCACACCCGACCAGTATATTAAACGGCAGTCCGCTCGCTACCAAGAATTCCATATCTATTGCTATACCGCAGCTCATCACACTGGCGGAGACTTGCATTCGTATTGTTTTATTTTGTCGGCCGGTTGCACCCAACACAAAATAACATTGTTTAATGGCAACGTTGGTAAAGTTCTTCCGCACTCTCGCTGTATTCTCTCCAACTCAGTCGTACTTATAATTGATACGTTTGAACCAGTATCGATCATCAACCTAGTGGGGATGCCTTCTACCTCCGCGTTGACATGTATGATTTCGTTATTAAAGTTATTGGTGGGATTATTGTCGTCCTCTTCCAATAAATCATGTCGGATGTTCTTGAGGTAGTTACACCCTATGACCGTGATACGATTATTATTATTTATTCTATTAAACTCATTATTATGATACCCAGTAGTTAGGAGCAGTAACGGGTTCTGGCGATTTATTACTGCCTGCGCCCGTTTAAAGGCTCGACATCATTGTTCCGTTGTGCCGTACTTGTTGAAGCATCATTTGGGATGCTTAGAGTGGGCCCCTGTCGATCTGTCCTGTGGTCTTCCGGTCGTTCGTTGTTGGTCCTCCGTTCAGTATCGTCCAAACTAGTACTCCTTCTCGCCGGATAGTACCTTGGTTGGTCGCGTTCTAGGCTCCTCCGCCTATCTTCATATTCACGATAGCTATTTCTTCTATTGTTGTAGTATCTTCGCTGGCGACCATCTACTGCTCGTATGAAATTCACTCGTGACCGGGAAAACCTGTTATTACTGGGATTACCATTAGGGGGATTTCCACGATTGATATTATTATGGTAACGATCATTACCATAAGTGGGGCTTCTCTGACTATTAGGGTTAGGAGGGTAGGGATTTCGGTTACCCTGATAACCATTAGTGGGTCGACTCGGGTTCGGATGGTTTGGACCCGTATTATTATTATGATTAGTATTGTTAAAACTATTATTTTGCGGGTATGCACGGCCTCCTTGGTACCCAGTGTTGGTGTTGTTCGTACCCAGGTTGTTGTTTGGATACGTCCTGGGTTCGGGCCTATCGTTTCTTCTCCGGCTTTGTCGGTAGTATTCCTCGTTCTCGTAGTTTTCGAGGAGTTCGGTCATTGCCTGAATTGTTTTGATTTGGCTGCCTCTCCTCGCTTGAATTACTTCTTCGTCATAATGGTATGACAGCTTATTTATTAGGCACTCCTCAGGTACGGCCGGTTCTAAATGTTTGGCCATACATACCTTGCCGAGGAAATATGCCGTCATAGAACTACCGACTTGTGGTTTGTAATGGCCGTGGCATATGTTATCCCTTATTAAGTTTTGTGTCGTTTCCGACCAATACTTAGCCTTGAAGAGGCTTTTAAATTGTTGATAGCTTTCGATGTCGCTTCGGTTGGCCATCCACCAATGGTCATTCACCTCCCGAAACGACTTGTCTAGGATTTCCCGGTTCTGGACCCATCGGTTCCCTCTATGCTTTTCTAGGTACTCCTCTATTCGGGCCAAGAACTCCATGGGCTTCCGCTTATACTGCCTGAAATTAAGCCATTCTCTATTCTCAGATACGGGGAAATTATTATAGCCAGTTGGTCGGTTTCTTATCAATTCTATTTCCTCCTGATAGGCCCGAACCCAGGACGTATCCAAACAACAACCTGGGTACGAACAACACCAACACTGGGTACCAAGGAGGCCGTGCATACCAGCAAAATAATAGTTTTAACAATACTAAACATAATAATAATAATAATACGGGTCCAAACCATCCGAACCCGAGTCGACCCACTAATGGTTATCAGGGTAACCGAAATCCCTACCCTCCTAACCCTAATAGTCAGAGAAGCCCCACTTATGGTAATGATCGTTACCATAATAATAACAATCGTTTAAGTCCAAATAATGGTAATCCTAGTAATAATAGGTTTTCCCGGCCACGAGTGAATTTCATACGAGCAGTAGATGGTCGCCAGCGAAGATACTACGACAATAGAAGAAACAGCTACCGTGAATATGAAGATAGGCGGAGGAGCCTGGAACGGTCTCGTTCTCAACCAAGGTACTATCCGGCGAGAAGGAGTACTAGTTTGGACGATGCTGAACGGAGGACCAACAACGAACGACCGGAAGACCACAGGACAGATCGACAGGGGCGCACTCTAAGCATCCCAAATGATGCTTCAACAAGTACGGCACAACGGAACAATGATGTCGAGCCTTTAAACGGGCGCAGGCAGTAATAAATCGCCAGAACCCGTTACTGCTCCTAACTACTGGGTATCATAATAATGAGTTCAATAGAATAAATAATAATAATCGTATTACGGTCATAGGATGTAACTACCTAAAGAACATCCGACATGAGTTATTGGAAGAGGACGACAATAATCCCACCAATAACTTTAATAACGAAATCATACATGTCAACGCGGAGGTAGAAGGCATCCCCGCCAAGTTGATGATCGATACTGGTTCAAACGTATCAATTATAAGTACGACTGAGTTGGAGAGAATACAGCGAGAGTGCGGAAGAACTTTACCAACGTTGCCATTAAACAATGTTATTTTGTTGGGTGCAACCGGCCGACAAAATAAAACAATACGAAGGCAAGTCTCCGCCAGTGTGATGAGCTGCGGTATAGCAATAGATATGGAATTCTTGGTAGCGAGCGGACTGCCGTTTAACATATTGGTCGGGTGTGATGTGCTCAGGCGGAATTCCGCCATAATTGATTTAAGAACCGAGAAATTGTCTTTATTTACCAACGGACATACTTGGACGGCTAACTTGGTGGGTAGCGACCAAGTCATTCCCGATAGTATCCACCAACAAATTCGCAAAATTAACTATATACATCCTACATCTATAATTGAACAAAAGATAGACGACACCTCCAATGAAGACTTATGGTCACAAAAAATCCAGGAGATCAGGGATTTCCGGAGCGGTATAACCGGCGAAAAATTAACCTTAAACCAAGCGAACAAGTTAATCAATATCTACGAAAAATATAAATCAGTCTTTTCTGATAAGCCCGGTAAAGTGAAAAACTTCCAGTGTACTCTACAGTTCCGAGACACAGTGGACTTTAACCGGAAGTCTTACCCCATCGCGCAATCACGAAAGGAAGCTGTAAGAGCTGAAATAAAACAAATGATTAATCGTGACATAATAGAGAGTAGCCAATCCCCATATACAAGTCCTATCGTGGCTATTCCTAAGAGAAATGGACAAGTCCGTTTGTGCCTAGATGCGCGTGAAATAAATAAAATGATCATAAATGACAGGACTTCGCCCGGTGAGATTGAAGAGATTTTGAAACGGTGCCGCGGCACCAAGTACTTTAGTACCTGGGATACGGTGTGCGGGTACTGGCAGGTGGAATCACATCCACAGAGTCGCCAGTATCTGGCCTTTATATTCGAAGGGCGGAACTACCAGTTTAAGAGGTTGCCCTTCGGACTGGTAAATTCAGTCGCAGTCTTTGTGCACTGCATGGACCAGATACTTGGCCAAGAAGCACTACAGTTCACCACCGTATACGTTGATGATTTGCTAGTGTCCTCAGAAACTTGGGAGGAACACTGCTACCGTGTGGAACATGTACTGAAGAAGCTAGCGGCGAATAATATTACTCTAAAGTTAGCAAAATCTCATTTTATCGCCAAGGAAATTCAATTCTTGGGTTTCATATTGAATGACCAGGGAATCTCACCGTCGGCTGAAAAAGTCGAAGCGATTCAAAACTTTCCTACACCTAAGAATCGAAGGCAATTACAGTCATTCCTGGGACTCTGTAATTACTACCGTAAGTTCCAGGAAAAGTACTCTGAACTGACCGCCAGATTTCAGCCGCAACTGTCATCCAAAAATAAATGGATATGGGGTACAGAACAACACAATATATTATCATTAATTAAACAAAAATTCCTTGAACCTATTATACTTCGCCATCCGGATTTCACCAAACCGTTCTTTCTTAATTGCGATGCCAGTGACATCAGCCTCGGCACTACACTGTATCAGGAGGATGAGGAGGGCGAACATCTCGTAATCTGCTTTGCCAGCAGAGCATTGAATCAGTGTGAGAAGAACTACCACGTTACGGAAAAGGAATTGTTAAGTGTAGTGTTCGCGTGTGGAAAATTCCGCACTTACATCCTTGGTTACTCCGTTACCGTCCGGACAGATCATAAGTCAATATCGTTCCTAAAGAGATGTAAGTTAAGCCACGGAAGGTTGACACGGTGGATACTATTGCTGCAAGAGTATGACCTTAAGTGGGAGTACATCCCCGGAAAGAAGAATGTCGTCGCGGACGTGTTGTCTAGGGTAGACATTGATAAACAGACGTTCGAAGGGGAAAAGGAGAGTATACTTAAAGTATACCATATTCTAAGCAACAGCACCGGTCTACAATCAATTTTGGAACACCTGAGCACACACCAACAAGCTGACCCGAAATTAATATCTATTAAAACAAGATTGGAAACAGGGGACGAGACTGTCGCCCAATATTATAAAGTACATAACGGAATCCTGTTTTTACGACCATCTTTATATAAGGAGGAATGGAAGGTTGTTATTCCAACCCATATCGAAAAGGAGATAGTGTATAATTATCATGTTCGATATGGGCGCCTTAAAGTGGTAAAGGCCCTGGAAGAGAGCTGCCACATAAAGGATATTAATCGGAAGGTACGAAAGTACATAAAGAATTGCCGCATTTGCCAACTCGTGAAGACCAACAACGAGAAAAGAGAAGGGCAAATGATTCCGATAACCTCTCAATCGAAACTAGAGAAAGTATTCCTGGACATCTGTGGGCCATTTCCCCGCAGTGGGGGCCGTCACAGATACAAATATTTAGTCATCGTGATGGACCATTTTACCAAGTTCATCAAGCTATACCCAGCGAATCGGGCGACTACAAATAAAGTTCTCAACATCTTGACGGACCAGTACTTCCCAGACGTCGGAAAACCAGTTTCGATCATCACCGATCACGGAACACAATTCAAGGGGAGAAAATGGCGGAATACACTACTGTCGATGGGGGTTCATACCTATAAAACATCGGTATACCACCCGAGCAGTAACCCGGCCGAAAGAGTATTGCGAGAGGTGGGGCGCCTATTACGGACGTATTGCCACGATCAACAGAGGAGGTGGCAAGAATATCTGGAGGCCACAGAAGAATTCCTCAACCTGGCATACCACCCAGCCATAGGAATAACCCCATACTCCGCCATGTACGAAAGACAACCCCCAAGGGAGATCGAGGCAATATTGGAGTTCCCAAGAGAGAATAAATATATCTTTAATAAAGTTAAATTTTATAATAAGGTGGCCGAAGATCAGGAGAAACGGCGGATTAAATATAACAAAAGTATGGGTAAGATCATTACCTATACCATTGGGGAGAAGGTTTTGTTGAAGAATAGGGAGTTACCCAGTTCATTAGAAGGGATAACTAAAAAATTATTGCTTTTGTACACTGGACCCTATATAGTCTCCAAAAACAATAATAACAACACGTACGAAATTAAGGAGATGGGTTCCAATAAAATTAAGGGCGTCTATAACCAGGCATCTATGAAGAAATATTTTGAATAAATCATCAAAATTCTAAAAATAAAGTAAGGACCATTACTAACCAAGGATTTGAAAAACTATTTGCAATAATACAAAACAGAATTTAGAATGAAAACGCCTAAATTCTAAAAAGATTGTAAGACCACCTTACATACAATTATTAGAAAAACTATTTGGCAATAATATAAATATAAGAAGAAGGAGAGAATTTTTGAAAAAATCATCCAAATTCTAAATAAAGTAAGCACATCTTACATACCAAAGAGTTGAAGGAAACATTTTGGCAATAAAATAAGAAGAATTTTGAAATCATCTAAATTCTAAAAATAAAGTAACGACCATTACTAACCAAGGATTTGAAAAACTTTATATAACTATTTGGCAATAATATAAAACAGAATTTAGAATGAAATCATCTAAATTCTAAAAATAAAGTAAGGACCATTACTAACCAAGGATTTGAAAAACTTTATGGACAAAAGAAGAATTTAGGAAACGACAAAATTCCAAAACAATGTAAGACCACCTTACATACTAAAAATTTGAGAAAAACTATTTGGAAAGAGAATAACAAAAAGAATTTTGAATTGAAATCGATAAAATTTAAAAATATTGTAAGAACACCTTACAAGACAATTATTTGTGAAAACTATGGAAATATAAGAGAAGAATTTAGATATAAACCGTATAAATTTAAAAATATTGTAAGCAAACCTTACAAGCCAATTATTGGTGAAAACTTTATAGAAATATAAGAAGAATGAATTTTGACTTACTCATCAAAAATTAAAAATAAAGTGTAAGCACAACTTACCAGCCAATTATTTATAAAACACTTTGGTGAAATAAACAGAAGAGAATTAATACCATATTTATGGTAATCATAAAATATATTTACCATGTTTATAAAGGATCATAATGAGATGAATAAAGGAAACAGAATTTAGAATTAAAACAAATGATTCTGGAGAAGTATGATCATGTCTAATTTCAATATAAAGTGTAAAAAACTTTCCATAAAATGATACCAAAGGGAATAAAAATATGTGATACGATTTGAGTAATTAAATATAATAAAATACAGAAATTTGTGTGGAATTATGAGGTAATAAAACTTTGAAGTGGTATGAGGAGAAATTATGACCTCATTATCAAATTAATTAAAACATTCATTCGAAAGAACAATAATCATGACAGGAGTAATGTGAGAATAATATCAAAATATGATGTAATTAAACGAATTAATATGAAATGATTATGAATTAAACGTCAATTGTAATAACGACAGTTATAAGAAAGTTCTAGAACACAGAACAAGTGGAACTAATAAAAACAGAGTAACAAACCAAAAATGTCATAAAAAATGCTACAATAAACCAATGCAGATTGTAATAAAAAAACCAGAAAGTAATAAAGCTTTAGTAACCAAAAACTTTATATGATAAGAAAGGTTGAAAAATGTACTAATAGAAGAGCTTCCTACCATAATATCAAATGAATGAACCATCAAGTTAAAGAGTCAGAAGAACAACTGAGATAGGAATATTAAAATCTCTGAACAATATAATAAGTAATAAGTGAAGTATCCCAAAGATATTTTTTAAATAGTAACAAATGTGTACTATTCTGAATAATTTTTTAATCTGTCTGTAGATAATTCCAGCAGTATTAATATGTTTTTGAGCAGAGATGATTTGCCTCTGTACTCAAATATGTGTGAAGTATTGGACAGCAGAGGAAGTAGCGTACAGTGCCTCTCTGAACTGAACCAGCTCACAAAGTAGGGAACGATAGGGAGGAAATATCCCAAGGAGAAAATACTAAGAAGAAATATGAAAATAAAATAATAAATATGAAACTCAGATGACTATTACCATCAAGGAAGATCAAGTGAGAATGAGAAGAATATAAGCTCAAATATAAATAAGAAAAATTTTAAAAATGGAAGGAAGTCAAGAATAATAACAAACTAGAATAATTATCATAAGCAATTGTTTCAGACAAAGCAAGTATAGTCTGAAAAAATCACTTCTGGAGAAGGGCATTCTGTAGCGTGACAGAAAATCCACTACTTATTAATCCAATTAAGATAATAAACAATAATTACAATACATATACTAATATAATATCGAATGAAATTTAATGAATTCAAAGGAAAAAACCACAAAATATTACCATAATTACATTATATAAAAACCACTATAAAAAAAAAATTAAAGAAATAATTAAGAGTAACTCATATTATAAAATCAGGAATCTACCCAGGAAGTTAGGAGCAGTAAACAAACTAAATACCACAAAATCAAGAAGAAAGAATCAGTTTAGGAGTGGTGAAACAACACAATACCCCAAACACAAGAAGAAAGAAGAGTAGAGTTTATTATCAGGAAGTAAACAATACCCTGAAACCTTTACCGAAGAGCAAAGTCAGTATCAGAAAATAAATTAGATACTCCAAACCAAACATCAGTCAAGATGACAAGAAGTACCTTGGTGTACCCAAGAGTGAAGACAAGAAGAAAGACAAGAATGAAGACAAGAAGAAAGACAAGAATGAAGACAAGAAGAAGGACAAGAGTAAAGACAAGAAAGAAGACAAGAAGAAAGGAAGAAATAGTATGGAAGAAACACCATTATAAAACCTATTATTAACTGCCGTAAACCCCGAACCCATAGAGACAATTAAAGAAAGTATAACATCCCAAAACCCTATAAAATTATAATTATTAATAAACCAAAAGTGTTGTATAGCATGATAAGAGGTGCACCAACTGAAGTTATTGGGTGATAAAAAAAATAAACAAGTCTTAACAGTCCATGATGACTAAAGGTCTGGTCTGAGATAATAAGACTCAAAATATCAGAACCACCAGTGAAAGTGAACTAGTGCAAGTGTTTTTGGAAATACAATAAACTTAAAGTTGTAGTGATACTATGACATAACAATATGCTAGATAACAACTTTTATATTCAATAATTCACAAATCATAAAATACTAAAATGGAAGATTTCCAATATTTTATTATTTTAATGTCACTTTGTTATTACAAGACATTTGTAGAAATGATAATAACTAAAGTATGGGTGGAATTGTTTACTCAATAAGGGGATAATCAATAATAATGGTTTCGACCAGAAAGGACTGGAATTAATTTAAGTGTTCATAGGTTTAAAATGTTTAAAATGGCTATTTATTCACAGTCATGAATTCCCTATGTGTGAAGGAGTTCTTAGTCAATAAGATTTATATGTGTTTAGAATATATTATATTTGTTAAATAACAGCATACATACCATTTAAAATGTTTCAGTAGGTATGCTGTGTTAAAAAAAAAAAAAAGAGTTAAAAGTATGTTTTCAAACAATGTCAGCAATATGTTCAAATTTTTAGAATGCTGAGTAATGTTCATTATTATTTTTATGTAACAGTAGTATGAATTAGATGCTACACATCACAATAAGTTTATGAACCATTTTATTTTTATGTCATAATAACTGTTCAAAGTCAGAGGAGGAGTAGGATTAAATTATTAGAAAAAAACCAGACATGTAAAATTCTAAACTCTAGGCCAAATAATGAATTCACAGAAACTCACTATAAACCAGTTAATTCACTTATAAATCCTGTAAACTGGCAAGATTTAGGTAAGGTAAATCAGTTAACAACTACTGTGAATGAACCTATGAGTTAAAATGATAATATGGAAATATACCTTAAATTATTGTAAATTTTTGAAATGTATAAATTAATTATTTTAAAAGAGGAGTGTTAAATTCAGAGATTATCACTAAAAACCAGTTCAAATGTTCAATTTATATGTAATTAAGGAAAGGAAGAGAAATATGACTATTTGAAATTTAATATAATGGTATTAATAGCACTTAAAATGGCAGAAAAAAATATATGAAGGCGGAAACCAGTTTTTGAGCCTAATTTCCAAAAGGAAAGAAATTTGGTAATTTTGACAATAATGTCAACAGATATGGACTATAATATATCAATTTAAATAGAATGAGATAATTAAACCAATGATAAGGTTAATAATTCATGAAAGTGAATAATAAACTAAATTAATTCCATATATAATGTATTTTTATATCATGTATACGGGAAGTCGAAATTATTTTAACAATACTTTTCAAATATTAACTGGGCCAGATTTTGACTAACGTGAAGGAAGTTAGTTAGTTCTTTGTTAATGATCAAGCCGAACAGTTTATGTGAGATTACGTTCCTTGAAACCGAGAAAAATGGAGTACTAAGGTTACCTAATAAATTCAGTGAAACGAGAGTTACATAAATTAAACACTTTTCCAATTAAAACCACAGAAAACTTTAACCACAACAGTGAAAACAACACCAACACTACATAATACCAGTGCATAAAAACAGTAAAACGACATATTTGTGATAATTCAATCTACAACAGTATAACCGTTTTTTGCTTAGCGAACAAAGAGAAGTGAACACCAAAAACATATAACACCAGTGAACACTAAACATTCTTCCAGAATACACCAAACAACATATTAGACAGATTACACAAGTTCGGGGACATTTAAACATATATGAAGGTAATTTTGCTGTGAAATTTTCTCGCTAAGAATATTGCAGATAACCTCGTCATCTTTTTGAGCGGTCATCTTGGAAATGCCAACCAGTGTCAACAACATCGCCTGACTACAGAACTTGCAGAATTGGTTTGACAACTCAACTATATTACATATTTTATAAAATTTATTCACATTTTGTAAGATAATAATTATTGAAACCACTTTATTTGTAAATGTTATACTTTCCCATACTGCCCTCCTCTGACTATTAATAATATAATCGCTCCAAGAACCTTTTTTAATACTTGTAATAATTTATAACCTGTATGAACAAATCGATTATTTCCTGAGACGGAGTCGACAATTGCTCACCATCGATTAAACATCGATCATTCCTTAATTTTGTTAATAAATCAATTTACTTCAATTGTTTGGATCTATAACTTATTTCACATGCTAGTTTAAGGTTTTATTATTGCAACGAGACTTCCTGAAGAAGAAAATATTTATAGAAAGTGAGATATTGGACCAGCACGAAAAATCATAAATCGATTGCTGACCGGAGTTAATCTGATTAACTCCGGACTTTGTTAAGATCTTCAAGAAGTGCTAAATAATTAATAATTACCTTATTAAATTTTAGAATTTCCAACAAAACAATAAAACTGAATTTCTCAGTCGTAGACATTATAAACAAACATAAAAAATTTTTTTTTAAATTTTTTTTAATAAATTTTTTTCTGTCTTATCTTTATTTGTAACGACTGCATACAGGGTCTGGTTACAAATTGACGCTCGCAACAGTGGGGCTTAAAGGAGTCAACAGAGGCTTGTTACCAAGCGACACTACCCACAGCGGAGCGAAACCTTACTAGCGTGGAGGTTTATTTAAACGAACCTATTCTATTTTTATTTGTACGAACGGTTAGAACATTAACTACAATAACACGAAACTTTTAGACCGTACAGAGTCTAAATTGTTACAGATTGACGTCTACAACGTGTGGCATAATACACGCACAGGTCTTGTCGTTACAATATGCACATTTTGTGCACTGTTATGTCCATCAATTAAATTTAATTATAGAAAAGGCAGCATCACAAAACTCACAAGCTTTTATTTTTTTCAGTAGACTAATCTTGCTGCTATACCTGCATTTTTTCGAAGTCACCCTCACAATTATCTATTCTAGACAGTATTTCTAAACAAATACCTCGAGTATCGGACACAAGATGGAATTTTAAAAGCCGGTTAGTCAACACCGTTTTTGAAAACAAGAAAAGTCTAATAGTATGCTTTGAGAAATTTCAAGTTGGCAAAAGTCATTCCACTGTGCAAGCGGCTGCAGGTATTCTCCGTATGCTGAATGACCAGGACTTCAACATTTGGCTAGAATTTTCTCATTACATCATGTCTCATGTGGATATTTTATATAACCACCTGCAGCATCATAATGCAAACTCCAGTAGTATCATAATGGAGTAAACAAATTTCTTGAGGCAATCATGAATGAAAGAAATAGACTTTCTTCTGTTACTGACCAACAAGAAGACACTCCACTCATGAAGAAAAGGAAAACATTATCACATAATCTTGTCTCTGCAAAGGAGGTGTGTGATATTATTTGTTATCAGATAAAAGAGAGATTTTCTTTTAATAAACATCTGTCAGCAGCAAAACTGTTAAATTTCTCCCTCTCCAAAGACAATATAAGTTCTTCACCTGAATTTGCTGAAACTATTGAAGCTTACCCTTTATTTGTAAAGAACATTTGGAAACTGAACTATCTGTTTTGTACGAGAGGCAAGAATTCCGCAGTAATTCAGAGGTTATGAAAACTTACAAAATCATATTGAATACAGGAATTGCTGAGTCCTGTTCAGAAGTGTTCACTCTGCTCCAAATAATTCTAATTACTCCCATGACTACTGCTGAGCCGAGAGGTGCTTCTTCACATTCAGAAGAGTTAAGAGTTTCTTAAGAAGTACAATGACACAAGAGTGTCTTGCTGCTTTAGCAATGTTAAGCACAGAAAAAGAAATGATTGAAAATATTATTCATTGTAATGACAAAGTTATCAATAAGTCGCAAAGAAAGGAGAATGGACTTCATATTTAAATAAAATTGTGAAAGAAACAGTGATTTATTTCTGATTTTATTTAAGAACATAACTCACTATTATATTTTCATTTGAAAATTTTAATGTCTATAAGTTTAATGTGTAAATTAAAAATTAAAATTTTTTTGAATTTTAACGTGTAGGCCTTTAGTGTTTGGAACTTAAATCATAATTAATCATAATCATAAATATCATCCCCAACAGCAGCAGCATCACCAAAGAGGATTGGACCAATGTTTTGTCACAGCTTCAACTTCAATACATATAAAAGACCTAGTAATAGTATACAAATTTCACTAATATATGATAATGGTAAATGTTGAAAGTAGAAAATTGTCGTGCAGTCCCGCCAAACTAAAATCTCACCAGCCGCCACTGGTAATAAGGGTTCCATCTCTGGTAGCACCAAAAAAATAAAAATCATTCTACATTCTTCAGTCCACAGGTTGACTCATTCTGTGAAAGAGAGTATTTAGACAGAATTATTCCTTCACAGTAACAATTAGCAGCTGCGGTGTAGTGCTTCATTAACTGTTTATACAACTATATATATTGCAACGTTACAAGTATCTTGTAAATTAGTTTTCTTTTATGACTCAAAAGATTTTAAATTGATACTTTTTCTCCAAATATAGATTTTACATACTTTCAAAATATTATGATTTTACAAGTTGTGTAATCATTACGTCTTATATACTATTCTTATTTTCTACTACTTACATACATTAAACAAGAGAGCCCAGCCTGCCATTCTCACTTAAATTAATTTTAATTTCTTTAATACCCCATACTCCTTTAAAACCCCCTACCCTTACTTTCAATAAACGAAATAACCCCCGGCCACGTGGTCTTCGCGCACATCCAGTGTTCTTTTCTAATTTCGTGTGAAAGTGTTCAAAAAGTGTCTGATGTTGTTTTATATTTTCCCGACCGCGGTCACATAAACTTTTTCTGCTATTTCCCTGTTATATCAGTTTTAAAAAAAATTTTGTTTCTGAGTCCGGTTGACGGGCGACCAGCACAAGCGTGAGTCGACCCAAGACTGGCAGCGTCTCTCAGTTCCCCACTCCAGGAGCATTTTAGTCAAAACGACGGACATCAATGCCTTGTATGTAGTCGTCACAGTTTCGCCTCATGCTAGTCATGTAGTTGTTGGAATGACGATAGCAGACGATTTCAACCAGACACTGCCTGATGTCATAAAAGTGGGTGGGACTTACAACAGTGCTTCCGCAAAGTTTTGTAGAAGACGATGAATATTTTTTACCCTTTGGCCATCTTGAGTTTTTGTTAGAGCGTCCTTTGAGCGCGTGCAGGTGTAGTTGCGCTTGAGCGTTGACACACATGTACAGAGTTCTTAGAATTTTGGTGGAGGTGCAAATGCTCTGCCGCATTCCTCAACAACAACTGCGCCTTATTTCTTTGTTTCACTGTTCTGTTACACTGACTATTATACGTTGCACAATAATACAGTTTTACAAATTTATTATACCAGTCCGCCCGAAAACGAAATAAGTAAAATATATAATTATCCCATACTGTTGAAAATAAAAACACCCAAAATTTGACCCGCTACAATACCCCCTCGATGAGAATTCTGCTGTCCACGTCAGAAGAAATCTCATCGATAACCCCGAAGAGGACCGGTGAGGAACTAGTGCCAACAACCCCCTGGTTCTTACTCTCATGGGTACACGACCCCCCTGGCTCAGCGACCATGGACTCATCTGAACGAGATCACTGGACTTCTCCGTAAGAGATCCCAACACCGAGAAATCGAACAGATTCGTACCACAGCGCACCTCGCCTTTTAACATGCTACCCCCCAAAAATCCTCAATCCCTGGCTAAAATTATCCCAGATCCTCCGCCGATATGTTTCCCCTTTTTGCAAGCTGGGCTGCCTTTAGCAAATACTGGGCTCACACACTCTCACGTTACATGATACCCTAACACATTAAAAATAAAATTTTCTTTTAAAATTTTTTATAAATTTAAAAAATTTTAAATTCAAAAAAAATCTTTTATCAAAAAATTCTCTTCCTGGTTTTTCTAATTTTTTGTTTCAAATGACTTAACCTAGACATTTCTACTAATCTAAACACATCCTTACTCTAGCATGAGAACCACTTATAGTCTACCAATACAATACAATACAATCAAATAAACATGGTTAATGCACACATAATAAAAGAATCATTATCTAACGTATTCATTCGCTGGCAGGCGAAAAATCAAGTTTTTTTTTTCCAAAAAAAATTAAAATTTTCAAAAATTTTAAAATTCCAAAAAAAATTTAAATTTATTCATTAAAAAATTTTATTAAATTTATTTATTAAACAACATTTATTAAAATTATTCAAATATTGGTTTGAATTAATCAAACAAACAAATTAAAATTGGATTCCTACTATACCAGCTTAGTAGGTGTATGACCCCATCAGCTGATCGTAACTAGGTCAAGTCCAAAACCCTTGACCTACATATGTTATGTATGATTTCTGAGAACACCTTGAACATCTGTAATATCCTACCTTGAAATACAAAACATAATAAAACAAAATATTTAAAACAAACAAATATTAATATAATTAATCATCAACTTGACATTTAAATTATTTAAAATAAACACTTCTTGACTTTACATTATTCTCAATTCTATCAAAATTTTGTCACTGGCAAAAAAAAATAAAAATTTTATATTCTTTATTATGAATCTCTCTTTCTTTTCAACAATCTTACTTTGATCTACGGCGGGTGATGTAAATTATTCATTCTCATTTTTCTGTATTAGATCTGTATACATATATAAACTTTCTCCCTCTGACTCTCATATTCATCAACTACAACTCCCATGACACCCATCTCTACCAAAATATCTATCCCAAAACACTCTAACCCCAACTTACCATTTAACACAAATCGCCACCTTCTCTACATATAAAATACTCTCTAACCCTTTGTATAGGATACGTGTTTCCCCGCCCCCAAAAAACTCAATTCCCTTATCTGGCGGCCCGGATTCTTCCTAAGGCGGCCCCTTCCCCACTAAAATCTATTCCTATCCCGTCCCAACCCTTGTTGCGGACTCCTACATTACACTACCCTCTAATACAAAATTGCCATCCCCAAAAATCTCAATCTCATTACATTACTACAAATACACAAAATAACCTCATTAACTATAAAAACAACAATATATCACTCAAAATCTACATAAAGTCTCCATTACCACTGTGTCAACATCTATATTTCACAAAATTCTGTTACATCACATCAACTCAAAAACAACATTACATCATATTCATCTCTATCATTTCAAATTCAACTTTTCATTCAATTTGGACAGGTCTACATGTCCCATAAAACATTTATCACCCATGAATTATCTTTTATTAATTTGCATAAATTATTTTTATTTTATTTCTCATATTCTTTTTATCTTTACTTCAAAATATCTGTAGTACATTAAACATTAATTACTTGTAACATTTACAAACCAATCAATATACCAGTGACATGGTATTGCTGATCAGCTGATCCTACTAACACAATGAAAATACATCTTAAAATTGAACAAATTACATGGAATATACATATTTATTTTTATTTATTCTCCCTTCTCACCTCATTGTTTCCCATTTCTCTGATTCTGGTTATTTATGTTAGCCTGCCAGACGATTTACTTACTGGCTTAAACAAATACACACATAATAAAATTACATATTCTTGTATACATTATCATATAATATTTACATCAATAATCGTCTAACCCATTCATAACCTTCTACCGTTTAACTTTCTTGAAATTTTCAAAATGTATTATTAATAATCATTATATATCATTTTTCATTTATAAAAAAAATTTTTTAATTATTATTTTTATTAAACACAATGATTGCATTAAAATCTCACTATTGCATTAACACCTCAATCACACCTGTAAACAGCTTTTATTATACATGATTATAAAATTTTTCTACTTACAATTCCTCTATACACACAAAACATAATCACCATCATCTCTGAAACATTTCACAAAATTTATTAATTTAAATTAAATAATTTATCATTCATTACCAAATTTCCATCTCGTAAAACAAACTGAATTTACAAAAAAATTAATTATACAACATTTACATAATCAATTAAAATATTTAAAATATATCAAATTGTTTTAATTAAATTAATTATTAACAATATAGAATTCATTACCATCCAAACAATTATGATTCTCTGATTACTTGTTTTCAAAATTAATTTGGTTTATTTATTTCAATTGCAAATATTTTAATATTATTCTCACAACAATCATCTTACATACACACATATAAATTCGCTATATTTTATTTACACACTCTTATTTATTGTTCAGTTTCTCCGCACTTCATTGTCCCATTCTGCCATGTCAACAAACCATAAAACATAATGTTTAATTGTCTTTTATTGTCTTACAGTCTACCCTCCATCGTCAAAGATTAATCTTGGTTTTGTATAGCACTGTTCAATTATATTGACATACATATTGTTGTCTTGTGTGTCATAACCAAACAATTTCAATTTATCCGTTATACCATAATAATCATTCACCAAGTCTAAGTTAAGTATTTCTGTTAAATCTCCGTCAGTAAATAATTCCAATATCGGGTTAGTTACTTTTTCATCAATTAAATTATTCTTGTTTAAATATACTTCTAATATTTCTTTCAACTCACCATAATCTCTCTTTAATTCATATAACTCTATCTCTCTCTCAACGCACAATTCTCTATTTAAATCTCTCTCATCATAACACCATCTCATACTTATAAAATCATTCCACACAGAGGGTATAACATCATACAAATAAAATAAACAACTCCAATCTTCTACTAATACGGGACTCTTGCCCTTCAAAAACACTTGTGACCACATTAAATCATCATAAATAATAAAAGGAAAATTTCCCCTCTGTCACCACTCTACTACAACATTATTTTTCCTCTCTCTCTCTAACTCACTGACACACATTAACATCTCATAATCACTACATTCTACACTTTCATTAATACTCTCATTATTCATTTTTTCCGTATCACTTTCTGATACCAATTTCTCAAACACATTATTATTCTCAATATTACGTACATTATTTTCAACATTGTTATTATTTGTTAACTCTTTATCTGGTACTACCTTTTTGTGTACTCCCATTCGCTCAACACTCTGTTCTAATTTATTCAAACTAGTCATTATCGTATCATGGGTATTTTCTAAACATTTATTCATTTCTTGTATTTCATATTTCAACTCATGGAATTTAACATTCTGCTCATCGAATTTAACACATAACATTGCATTCATGCCACATCTCATTATAAATATCAAATATCTCATTACATCACTATTTTCAGATTGATTATTTCTATTAGTCGAGATTGGGGTTATTTGAATCCCCGAATCATCTGTACTATCTTTTTCATTTGTTTTGCTTACACTCATAATTTTCTCGTCTTGACCTACATTCAGTGTTGAATGTATGTCAAGACTACTCATCACAGCTGATTCGTCAAATTCAGCTGTTTCGCTTATCACCGTCGGGTCGGACAAATCGACTCCGTTCTCTGTATGTTCCATTATTATATTTTTTAAATATGTAATTTATTTCTTGTCTGTCTGAACAAATATTTTTTACTTATTTTACGTAACTTTACGTCTTTCACTTAACCTCTCAATTGCGCTTGTATCTTATTTGTAGGTATGGTTTTTACATCAAATTTTAACTTATAAAAACTGTCCCTGTTCGGGCGCCAACTGTGAAATTACGTATTTATCACCATTTAATTAACTTATAAAAACTATACCATAATAAAAAAACTTACACTTACTGTTTTGCGTGTTCTTGGGTCCAGGATCTCATACGTACTTTGGGATACAAGCGTAATTTTCAAGGTTGTGTGAAGAACTTATACAATGCATCTTGGAAGAGAAATTAGTTTTCTTTTATTACTCAAAAGATTTTAAATTGATACTTTTTCTCCAAATATAGATTTTACATACTTTCAAAATATTATGATTTTACAAGTTGTGTAATCATTACGTCTTATATACTATTCTTATTTTCTACTACTTACATACATTAAACAAGAGAGCCCAGCCTGCCATTCTCACTTAAATTAATTTTAATTTCTTTAATACCCCATACTCCTTTAAAACCCCCTACCCTTACTTTCAATAAACGAAATAACCCCCGGCCACGTGGTCTTCGCGCACATCCAGTGTTCTTTTCTAATTTCGTGTGAAAGTGTTCAAAAAGTGTCTGATGTTGTTTTATATTTTCCCGACCGCGGTCACATAAACTTTTTCTGCTATTTCCCTGTTATATCAGTTTTAAAAAAAATTTTGTTTCTGAGTCCGGTTGACGGGCGACCAGCACAAGCGTGAGTCGACCCAAGACTGGCAGCGTCTCTCAGTTCCCCACTCCAGGAGCATTTTAGTCAAAACGACGGACATCAATGCCTTGTATGTAGTCGTCACAGTTTCGCCTCATGCTAGTCATGTAGTTGTTGGAATGACGATAGCAGACGATTTCAACCAGGCACTGCCTGATGTCATAAAAGTGGGTGGGACTTACAACAGTGCTTCCGCAAAGTTTTGTAGAAGACGATGTATATTTTTTACCCTTTGGCCATCTTGAGTTTTTGTTAGAGCGTCCTTTGAGCGCGTGCAGGTGTAGTTGCGCTTGAGCGTTGACACACATGTACAGAGTTCTTAGAATTTTGGTGGAGGTGCAAATGCTCTGCCGCATTCCTCAACAACAACTGCGCCTTATTTCTTTGTTTCACTGTTCTGTTACACTGACTATTATACGTTGCACAATAATACAGTTTTACAAATTTATTATACCAGTCCGCCCGAAAACGAAATAAGTAAAATATATAATTATCCCATACTGTTGAAAATAAAAACACCCAAAATTTGACCCGCTACAATCTATATATTAATACGTGAAGAGAAAAATTTGTACCCCTTTTTAAGCATATTGCGCACACGGAGGAGTGTGAGATTTGGCATAGTTAAAGTTTATATGGAGAAGGAGTGCAGAAAGCTAAAATTTATATATAATATGTGTTACAAATACATTAAATTAAATAAAATAAAACATTCATTTGCACTTGAAAATTCATTTAAACTTTTTCAAACAATGGTAATTGTTAAAAATAAAATAATTTTGTTGCCAGGCAACAATAGTCTGTGGAGTGTATGTCAAGGCAAAAAAGCGTTTATTTTATATTTTGTATATTAAGTATCTGTGTTTTATATATTAATGTGCAGTTGAAAGTGAAATACAGCTTGCTTAATACTGACAGATTGACTGAATGAGCTGTGAATTTTGTGTGATTTCAAATGTTCCTTTTTCAATAGTCTGTGGAGTGTATGTCAAGGCAAAAAAGCGTTTATTTTATATTTTGTATATTAGATATCTGTGTTTTATATATTAATGTGCAGTTGAAAGTGAAATACAGCTTGCTTAATATACACCTGTTGCAAAAGAAAAATTTTGTAGCAGCAATTTGAATTGACTTACTCTCGCCTAATTATTATTGGTGGTTTCAAAAAAGTGAGTACATTTTATTATTTTTAAATTAAACCCTGTCTAATCTTAGTTTCAGTAATTTCAATACATGTTTTTTTTTACATTCATATATTCGCACCTACTTCCATTATGCCTCGACATAGAACATTGACGGGTTGGAGTGAGAGACAAAGAAGAAGGAATATATATTCGCGTGAAAGTCAAAATGATAATAGACCAAATGCAAATTTAAATAGTGTAAATAGTATACAAAATGATGAAATTATTTTGAGGGATACATTTAAATGTGCACTGAATGTCATTCCAAGAAATTTTAATACTTTTGATTGTGGATTAATGCATTTACAATGCAGGTTTTGCAATGCAAAACATTTCGAATCTGAGGTCACTTTAGGTGAAAGGACTGCATTCACTTCATGTTGTATAAGGGTAAAGCAATATTACCGGCCTTAAGTCAAAATGAATACTTTAAATCATTGTATGATGGACTTACTTCAAATAAACCTTCAATAAAAAGAAAGTCAAAAAATTATTTTGAAAACATTTGTAAATACAATTCATCATTTGCTATGGTTAGCTCAGAAGCTAAAATTTCGGATACAGTTACGAGTGGAGTGTATCATTTTAAAATACATGATGTTTTTTATCACAGATCAGGTCCAATGACTGCTGGATATGGTCGCTCACCATGTTATGCGCAATTATATTTTTATGATGTTGACACTGTTGTCAATTACAGATTACGTGAACACTATAATCAAACATGCAATAACAATATAATGTGCGAAATCTCTCTTGAATTGGAACGCATTAATCCTTTCATTCGGTCATTCATTGCAATGAAAGATCATTGTCAGAGAGTTGAAAATCAAAATAAAAAAATCTGTATGCTCATTAAAGTAAATCGTGATTTAGATCTACGCCGTTATAATGATGCAGTTCAAAGTGATGTAGCAGTAATATTTAGTACAGTTGATGGTGAGCCACCCTTTGAATGAAATATGGTTTCGTTTTCAAAAGTTAATGGTACCATTAAAAATATCTCTGTTTTGGATTCATCATTGGACCATTTAGCGTATCCATTACTTTTTCCAAATGGTGATACTGGGTGGCATATCAATATTTCTCATAATGTACCAACTACATCTAATTCAAGAGCATCCAGAAATAAATTAACCATGCTTCAGTATGCAGCCTATCGACTTGCAATTAGAGAAGATTTTAGCATGTTGCACCATTCACAAAAATTATTTCTGCAGTGGATAGTTGATATGTATGTGAGAATAGAGGGCACAAGGTTACATTTCATTCGACAAAATCAAACAAGTCTTAGGTCTGAAGTTTACAACAATTTAACAGATTATTTAGAATTGAACCCCAATGCCAATAATGTTGGCCGTAGAGTAATTTTACCATCTTCATTCAATGGATCTCCAAGAAATATGTATCAGAATTATTTAGATGCAATGTCAATTGTACAACATTTCGGAAAGCCTTCTTTGTTTATTATAATGACTTGCAATCCAAGTTGGCCTGAAATAGTTAGCAATATTGGTGTAGGTGAGTCAGCTAATTTTCGACCTGATATTGTTGTGCGTGTATTCAAGTCCAAACTGAAAGCATTAATTGAGGGCCTTACACTAAAAAAAATCTTCGGTAAAGTTGAAGCACTCATTTATACAATTGAGTTTCAAAAGAGAGGATTGCCTCATGCTCACATTTTACTCTCTTTAAATGAGCAAGATAAAATTGTTGACGCTACCGATATTGATAAAATTGTATCTGCGGACATTCCTAACATTCAAACACATCCTACATTACATGAATATGTTGTAAAACACATGATGCATGGTCCATGCGGTGTACTTAATCCAAATTCTGTATGTATGAGAGATGGAAAATGCACAAAAGATTATCCAAAACAATTTAATGAATTTACATGTGAATCATTAAATGGATATCCATTATACAGGTGTGATAATGGTATTAATGCTGAAGTTCGCGGTAGTTGCCTCGACAATCGTTATGTTGTACCATACAATCCATATTTACTTGCCAAATTTAATTGCCATATAAATGTTGAAGTATGCACTACAGTTAAAAGTGTTAAATACATTTATAAATACGTGTATAAAGGCTATGACAGTGCATCTGTTGAATTAGGTTCAGAGAGAAATGAACCAGGTCAAGAAATACAAATTGATGAAGTTAAAAATTTTTTAAATGGCCGTTATGTCGGATCAACTGAAGCTGTATGGCGCATCTATGAATTACCAATGCATTTTAAATCACATGTCATCGTTAGACTCGACATTCATTTACCGCGTAGACAGAATGTTTACTTTCGAGAAGGGCAAGAATGTCAAGCAATTGAAAATGCAAGACAAACAAAATTATTAGCATTTTTTGAATTGAATCGATCAGATCCATCAGCGCATGAATATAAGTATATTGAAATTCCTTTGCATTATGTGTGGGAAGATTCCCGAAAAAATGGAAGAAGCGAAGGCGTGGAGGTGATAAAATCATTACACGCATATATGTAGTATCACCAAAAGACATCGAACTTTTCCATTTACGATTGCTTTTATTACATGTCTGTGGTCCAAAATCATTTGAGGATGTTAGAACATACAATGGAATTATACACACTTCTTTTGTTGAAGCGTGCCATGCTCGCGGCATTGCTTCAAATGATAATGAATGGCGTGAATGTTTAAATGAAGCAAAAGAATTACATTCATCAAAACAAATGCAAAATTTATTTGGTTACATTTGTGCATTAAATGTTCCAGCCAATGCATTGGCGTTATGGAATGAATTTAAAGTATATCTTAGTGAAGATTTTTTGAGAGATTACAACGAAGAAGTATCCTTTAATACAGCTCTATTAGAAATTGAAGATATTTTGAATGTTCATAATTTGTCATGTCAAGAACTTGGTTTACCAGTTCCCACGTATTCGCAGAGAACAGATGAAGCAAATGCTATTGATCCAATAGAACAAGAGTTTCTGTTTTCTGAGCATTATGAAACTGCAAATATTGAACAGTGTAATCAAATTGATTGTGTAATTCGTGAAGTTTTGCATCATGATACTGGATCTAATGTTTTTTGTTTAACCGCTCATGCAGGTTGTGGAAAAACATTCACACAAACAGCAATCATTCACAAATTAAATTCGCTTAATCTTAGTTGCATTGCAACAGCGTTCAGTGGCATAGCTTCAATTCTATTACTTGCAGGTAGAACTTTACACAATGTGTTTAAATTGCCTATACCCATTTTGGAAAATTCTGTAGCGAATATTACCGCAAATAGTAGCTATGGACATTACATAAATTCATCATCATTGATAATTATTGATGAAATTTCTATGTGCCACTGCAAGTGTTGAAAATCATAGATAGATTATTGCAGGATCTATGCGATGAAAATGATAAACATAAACCATTTGGAGGGAAAACGATACTTCCGTGCGGTGATTTTTGGGCAAATCTTACCAGTTGTCCCACATGGATCACATGCAGCTTTAATTGAGAATTGTGTCACGAGTTGGCATAAATTTGTTTATTTTCATAAAGTAACATTTACTCAAAATATGAGAGCCTTACCAAGTGAAATAGAATTTGTCGAATTCTTGAAAAAAATTGGTAATGATGAAGCCCCACAATTCCCTCAGTTTGGTGAAAATATTATTGAAATACCTCAGCAATTAATAGGAGATGAAAATAATATTATTAATGAGGTGTATGGAAATATTTCCGAAAACATACTCTCAGATAACATATTGAAGTCAGTTATTTTAGCACCTAAAAATGATGATTGTACTTTTATTAATACTGATATACTTAATCGAATACCAGGTGAACAGAAAACATATCATAGCTACGATAAAATAATTTGTGATGATGACAATGAAATCAATAACTATCCAGTAGAGTTTTTGAATTCTTTGACTATTAGTGGTTTGCCATCACATAAGTTAGTATTGAAAGTTAATTGCATCGTTTTACTGATCAGAAACTTAAATACAAAGGAAGCATTAGTCAATGGAACAAGAATGCGCATCAAGTGTATGCATCGTAATGCTATTGATTGCAAAGTTTTAACTGGAACCGCACGCAATAAAAGAATTTTGATTCCACGTATAAATTTAACATATTCCGGTATTGTTTTACCATTTAACTTTCAAAGAACTCAATTTCCAATTATACCTGCATTTGCGATGACAATAAATAAGTCTCAAGGACAAACATTCGAAAAAATTGGAATTTTATTGAGGCAGCCAGTTTTTACACATGGTCAATTGTACGTCGCAGCAAGTAGAGTTCGATCATTCGATGGTTTGATATTTTATATTTCCGAATATAATGGCCAAGGGCATTTAGCAAATGATGAAAGAGTTTTTACAAAAAACATCGTTTACACAGAAGTTCTGAATCATTAAATTCACTTTCAAACTATTTTTAGTTCAATGGACAACATTTATTTTTTTAACCGCCCGGTTTTTTTGATTTAATGAAAAATATATGAAAAAATACGAGGCACGTATTTTTTATTTCATTTTTTATTTTGTATTAATTTTTTATTTAAATTTTGTATAATTCGAAAAGATAGGCAAAATAACTGTGTAGCCTTGGCGAAACCTGGTCAGTACAGCAATAAAAAAAACCCAAGGAAATGTCAAAAAACGCGTTATTGCTTTTTAAATATGGCTTAGCCAAGCTAAACCTCATTTTCCCTATCTTTCATATTTTTCAAATAACTCGAAAATTAATACATAGACAAAAAAATTAAAAAATTATATAAGCTTTGTAGCAGATAATCTTCAAACTGTTTTCGAATTTTGTACCTTACCAAAAATGTATCTTATACATTTGACTGAATGTCAAGTCTCATTTTTATTAGCATTTATTTGATTCAATAATAACATGAAAAAATTAAAACTGACAATGAATTATATCAAAAAATAAATACGAATACAAGCTGTAATTGTGTTTTTTTTTTTAACTGTTACTAACATTAAATTTTAAATTTCATAGGTATTGCAGGGAATTAAGGCAAACAACACACGCTAATGACGTATTTGTACACGCTCACAGCTGACGTAATAGAACAAAATTCAAAAAAATTATATGCAATGATTATAGAGGTATACTCTTTGACAAAAGAACCTCAATAACGTTCAAACTTAAAACTTTAATGAATTACGGTCGAATTTCGACCACTGGGCGACCACTAGGTATACTCAATTACACAAATACATTACCATGTACTCAACACAACTATAAAGTGTATTACACCAACCAGGTCGCAGGATTTGTTTTTCTCGTTGTGTCAAGTATATGTAGTTGCACAATAATTTAATAATTTTCAAAGAGGAGTGAGATGTTGTTGACATCAAATAATTATTTAAAACAGTTTCAAAATAATCATTCTATGATTTATTAATTAATAGAAAAATATTCCAATATTAAAATTTCAAATATTAGATCAATAAATATTCACTTTTATAAGCTTCACAAATATAAGGTAACCTGCTATGGTATTCATAACATATCAAAAAAATAAACAACCATATAATCTTTCTAGCTATACAAACATGTTAAACAAGTTATTTAAATCCTTTTTTTATTTTTGTGTGTCTGAAATTAACTCAAATTTTAAATAATAATAGCAACTCATTTACAAACAAAATAATATTAAGACTCAAGAATAAAATTTATTGTTGCTATAAACAAAATAAAAATAATGTAACATTTACTTCCAATCTATTATTTATTTCTACTGACACACCAAAATTTTTAACATACAACAAAAGATTAGTATTTCTTTTCTAGATTTTCTTGTTAAATTAAATTCTCTTATTTAACTACTATTTAACTTTCAAACTTTAATTATTTACTGTTCATAGGTCAGTTTTTTTTTGAGAGCTCTTTTCACAACAACAAAATATAATTTTTTTTTATCACTTGCATACATTGTAACAAATACTACTGCCGGGTTATTAAGTTGGATGCGTCAATTTGTAACAATATATATAATAAAGGAGACGAGATATTATAGGATGACGAGTTATTATTTCCCACTCTTGGGTTCGAATTTGTATCAATTAAAATAAAGGATACGAGATATTATGTCATGTTGGGTGCGGCAAATTATAATAAATAAATAAAATGAGACGTCGTTTAAGCTCCACTCTAGATCGTCAATTTATAACAAATAAATATGTTGAACGATAAATTATTATGCTACTGTTGTATTCTGCCGCTCGCTCCCACTATGCATCCAGTCCAATGACGTCACTCGGAGTTGCCAACAGTCGCTCCGTCCGCTGTGGTATGTTATCGTAATTCTTAATTGAAGCAGTAATAATAATGTAAAGATAACACCAAACAGATATATTCCTTTTATTAATCTTTATTCAAATGAAGTACTGATTAATTTCTTCTCGTTTTTCTTTACTGTAATTACAAATTATGACAAAATTATGCATCTTTATTCATAAGTTGGTAGTAGCTAAAAATTATGCTGGAGTCGATGATCAAAAGAATGATGCACTTTGTTTTTATTTCAATTAAATAAATAATCTCAGGGCGTATTCGGTCCGTATATTACGGTTAAACAATTAATACACTCTTAAAATCAAAATACAAACTTTACAATAGAAGGATATAAAAAGGTTTTGATGGTTATAGTGCAAACTAGTAGTCGTGCATGTGTTACTCACAATTATAGGTTATGAACAGTTTTCGATATTTACTAGTTGTCGTTCAAATTCTGGTATTCAGAAAAGGTGTAATTCAATTTATGTTATATTCAAGTGTTCTTTAGTGTTTGTGTAAATTATAGTGTATGTAGTTTTATTTATTGTTTAATTCCTAAATAGTTCGTGTACTCAAGTGTAGGTGTTGTCACATAAGATTATAAATTGTTCAAATTCACCCAGATCCTCTTCTTTTATTCGTCCAGACGAAGATAAGGTCCAAATCATCTTTACTTCTTCTCCCCGGATCTAAATTCTTCTGAATTAATTTCTTGTGGTCCTTGTGTTATTATAATACTCTTCATTGACTGTACCGATTCGTTTTACAAAGTCTGGTATGTGTTTTCACTCTTTAAAATATAATTATTTGAGACGTTTTAATAACGCGTCTGTCTTCAATGACGGTTGTTAAAGAAGTTCTTATTTTATCTGAATTTTCGGTTGCTAAGGTAAAACTTGAAATCTGGTTGGTTGATTCAGATATACATTGTCATACAAATTCATTATTTCAATGTCTGAATTTGGTCAAAAACTTTTAAATTAGTATAACTTTTTTGTACTGATTGGGAATTTAAAACTAATACATTATTTTGGTCTTAACATTTGTGACATATAGACACCAAACATGCCTATTTTTGCTTAAGAAATACTGATTGTTCAGACTTTGTAACTGTACTTTGAATGTTATAATACGACACGCGCAGATGACGTCACTTTTTTCTTATCGGCCGCTGTCAGCCGGCACAGCTGGCGCCCGGTAGCGAAGTTTTAGTCAGTCATTTATATTACTCCGAGCTAAGCACTCGTAATATTTATCATTCAGCCGCGGCTTCTGGATTCATTATTTTACTCGTTCATTATGTGCAACATGCACTAGTTAGACTTCTCGAGCTCTTTCTTATTCAACATGTTTTTCGACTTCATTATTAATTAATTTACGGGCGTCATGACGGGCAAACGTCTGCGCGTGTCAGCAATGGTTGTAAAATTTAACAGTTCTCAATAAAGGATTATTGCTCAAACATTTATACAGTCCACTTCTATATACTTTCAAACCAGCCCTCTATATTTAGCGCTCCTGGAACAACTCGAGAAACTTCAAGAGCTTCCAGTACGCAACATTTTTTGGTCCACCAAACAGGATTTTATTTTCGCCTTACGGGCAACCATTTCAAAATATTTCATCTAATGAGCACAAAAAGGCCTGTGTCCCGAACAAGCTTCAAATATAGCTTAAAATTCAAAATGCTTTCAAATTAATATTGCTGGCCGTGGCATGTCCTTTGTCGCCGCAAAAGACGACCTGAAGCAGTGACACGCAAGATACAACAGAACGTCAGACCTGACACATCAGGAAACGGCATGGCAGTGACTCAGCAGCAGCAGATTCAACAACGGTAAATCACGCTGAGAAACGACGACAACTTTCATCCGACCAGCACGAACAGGCGGGGCAACGACAACGCAAGATTGACGGACGGGAACAGAGCGGAATCAACACAGAGCACTTCTGAACACGCCAGGATTCCACGTGATTATGAACTTTTTATATAATAAACTAAGTAACATTTTATATTCAATATACTATTATTGATGCTTTTGTGCAAGCATATGTCGTTATATTTGAGCATATTTTCGTAACTGCTTAGTAATTCATTGAGAGTTCAAGTGCCAAGATAGGGCTATACATATTATTATTTAAAATTCATAATTTTAATAACGGTAATGGTTGTTTTTTATTAGAGATAATAAGTATATGATTGTAGTAAGTAATGTATTAAGTATTTGGCGATCGCTACCTACCGCACTATATCCAAATTTTATCAAAATTACGTCAATTGTTCACCTGCTCTACGCTTAAATTCTTTAAATTATATTTTTAATTACAATCATGACGGATATGAAAGCTCTAATAAAGAAACGAGGCACTGTTAAAGCTTCGATATCCCGCGTGAACACGTTTTCAGATAATTTCGATTCGGAAACCAGCGATCATCACGCATTAAAAATAAAACTACGGCATTTGATGGAATTATCCACCAAATACGATGATATCCAATCTCAAATTGAATCCGATGACGCTGATTTCGCATTAGCAAGTGATAGAGTCCAAACGGAGGACGATCTTTGCAGCATTGAATGCAAGTTGCAACACTTATTAGAGCAGGTGGAGCATATAAATCAAAAACCGCTGATTAACACAGAATTTACGCCTCTTAAAACCCCCCCCTATAGAGTCGGAACCTATCAAGTTGCCTCGGTTTTCAGGTAAAATTATTGAATGGCAACATTATTATAATATGTTCCTCGAATTGATACACGCCAGAAACGATCTGACGAATATTCAAAAACTACATTACCTCCACTCATCGTTAACTGATGAGGCGCTGAACGTGATGAAATCGTTGCCAATTACCCATGAGAACTACGCGGAAGCTATCGATCTGCTAAAAAATAGGTATGACAGTAAGTTGATTGTCTCAGCCCATCATGTGGGAAATGTCCTGGGTGTGCATTCGATTCAACAAGAGTCCAGAACTAGCATTTCCAAATTTATTGATGAAATAAGCGTTATTATTAACGCGTTAAACAACCTAAACATACCCGTAAATACATTTGAAATTATTATTATTCATTATTTGGCCCAAAAACTCGATAGGTATACGCTTAGATTGTGGAAGGAAAGTTTATCAGAGGAACGATTCGTCAACTTTAATAATTTTATAAAATTTCTAAATTCACGGAGACAGCTTTTACAAAATCTCGATAGCGAAACGGCTCCCACAAGCAAGATAAATGGTTGCGATAAGGCTCCTTATTGCCGGGCAATTAAAACGGTGAACACGGCCAAGGCTATATTTCACTCTCATGTCGGAAATAATCTATGCCACTTGCGTAAAGATAAACACAGAATTATTACTTGTCCACAATTTACAACGCTCACTGTACATGAGAAAAGAAACGTTATAATTAAAAATAAACTCTGTCTAAACTGCTTTCGTCCAGGTCACGATAGCATCCGCTGCCCATCCAAATTTTCTTGTAGAAAGTGCGCTAAACGTCATCATACCCTGATTCATATGCCCGACAAAGCCGAATCGTCCACCAATAACCAGTGTTCGCTGAAATTACAAGCAAACAAATCCATATTATTGTCCACAGCAATCTGCATGACTACTGATCGTTCAGGTAGAAAGCAACCGGTTAGAATTTTGCTGGACTCCGGTTCCCAGGCTAACTTTTGTACAATGGATTTCGCCCGCCGTATGGGTTTGAAATTAATCAGATCTCAATTGCCCATAACGGGTATAAACAATTCGTTATCCCAAGCGGATTTCAGCACCCGAGTCAGGTTACAGTCTCGCTATAAAAAATTTGGTTTAAACATACATTGCACTGTGCTTCCTAACATCACCAATAATCTCCCTGCGGAATCATTTGATGTCACATTTTTAAATCTACCCAAGAGCATATTTTTAGCCGACCCACAACTCAACTTCTCGTCGCAAGTCGACTTACTACTTGGTGCCCAATATTATCTGCAGTTAATTGAACCTACTAAATTTATTCGTGGCCCACATTTTCCCGTAATTCAGGAGACAAAACTAGGTTTCATTCTCGCAGGTAATTTACCGTTTAATGTTGACATGACGAAACCGATTTCATCATTTATGGTACGTGATAATGATAGTGAACTGTCCTCGCAACTAAGGGAATTTTGGAAGTTGGAGGAAGTTTCTGTTCGTAATACCTCCGCTGAGGATTCGGACTGTGAGAATCATTTTGTGTCAAATACCGTCCGCAATGACGATGGCAGATTTGTGGTATCACTGCCTCGAAAGGTATACAGGTCGCATTTGGGTGATTCTCTACGCGGAGCTATCCGCCGGTTCCAGTCATTAGAATTTAAGTTCAAGCAGAACCCTACCCTTTACAAGGGCTATAGCGAGTTCATGCGTGAATATTTAAATCTTGGTCACATGTCGCCACTTAATGAGTATGATTTGTCGCTTAATCATTCAGACACCTTTTATTTGCCTCACCACCCAGTATTTAAGGACTCCAGCATAACTACGGACTAAGTTACGGGTTTTCGACGGCTCCGCTAAGACGACAAATAAATTGTCATTGAACGATACCCTATTGGTCGGTCCCACGATCCAGCAGGACTTATTCTCTATTATGACTCGATTCCGAACACACCGATACGTCCTTATCGCTGACAAAGAATGTATAGGCAAATTCTAGTTAATCCGAAGGATTCTAATTTGCAGCGTATTGTCTGGCGAGACGCCCTGCATAAGGAGCTCCAACATTACGCTTTAAGGACAGTCACTTACGGGACTGTAAGTGCCTCCTTTTTGGTGACAAGATGTCTGGCTCAAGTAGCCCAAGAAAATAATTCCGAATACCCTACAGCCTGCTCAGCCATAGCCAACGACTTTTACGTGGACGATCTCATGACGGGATCAGACGACCCGAACGTCCTAGCTAAGATAAAATTTGACATTACAAATTTGTTAAGCCGGTATGGTTTTACCCTACATAAATGGTTTTCAAATGACCACACCATTATGGCCTCTCGCGCTCACGTGTCCCATGATTTTAGCAAAAATCAAAATGTGCGTACGTTGGGCATCCAATGGAACGTCAACGAAGACAGTTTTTATATACCGTTCAGAGGAATGTCAATGCTGCGGTGTTCAATAAAAGAAGTGTGTTGTCGGTCATTGCAGGGATCTACGACCCTTTGGGCCTCATTGGCCCTATTACATTTTGGTGCAAACATTTTGTACAACAATTATGGTTAGCGGGTTCCAGTTGGGACGAACCCTTATCAGGTTCATTGTCTGAGCAATGGCTCGAACTTTATTCTCAATTGGTCGCGGACACTCATTTCAAAATTTCGAGGTCTGTTAAGAGTCTAAATAATTATCAAATCATGTCATTACAGCTTCATGGATTCGCTGACGCGTCAGTAAAGGGTTACGCGTGCTGTATCTATGTGCGGGTGGTCTATTCAAACGGCGCCATATCGTCAAACCTGTTGTGTGCAAGGTCCAGGGTCGCTCCGCTGAAACAGATAACGCTCCCCAGGCTGAACTTTGCGCTTGTTTATTGCTGGCACAGTTAGCTTCTAAAGTAATAAACGCTGTCAACTACAATTTCGACGAATTATATTTTTATTCGAACTCGATGATAGCCTTGCATTGGATACATCAACAATCTTCCCGTTGGAAAGTGTTTGTCGCTAACCGTGTCGCTGAAATACAGCGTCTTACTAACCGCAAAACTTGGCACCATGTAGCATCATTGGACAATCCCGCCGACATTTTATCGCGCGGTTGCCTCCCTCGCATTTTACATAACCACTCTCAATGGTGGCATGGCCCGTCCTGGTTATCACATGAGTCATCATCATGGCCCGTCAGTGCCTTCGATACTCATTCTCCCTGTACTTGTCCCGATCTTAATCAAGAACAGCGCAAACAGGCCCAAACTTCACTAATCGTCGCTTCATCCACCTCTAGTTATGTCGAAAATTACTCATCACTCTCGAGACTCATTCGCGTTTTCTCATATTGCCGTAGGTTTATTCGTAACTCTAGGCTCCCCGTTGCAGACAGGGAAACTTCCTTTCTCTCAGCTCAGGAGTTGCACGATACTCTTTTGACCTTTATTCGTCAGTCTCAACAATTGCATTTTGGCATTGAGGTTAAGGAGCTTACGGGACATCGCTGCATCCCAAACAGCAGTAAGATTCTCTCACTCAACCCCTTCCTTGATGATTCAGGTATATTGCGTGTGGGTGGACGTCTGCAGCTCTCCCAACTTGATTACGCTAGGAGCATCAAATAATTTTACACCCGCATTCTCATCTCACCAAGTTAATCATAGAATATGAACATCTTCGTTTATTGCACTCTGGCGTAACCCAGTTTTCTTTGAGACAGAAATATTGGATTATTAACGGTAAGTCCTATATACGCTCGGCAATACATAAATGTATTACTTGTTTCCGTTACCGTGCTAGAGGTGCGAACCAATTACTGGGTCAACTACCCCCTTCTAGGGTCACTCCGGCTAGGCCATTTTCCCAAGCTGCGGTGGACTACGCCGGCCCCGTACTTATACGTCATGGCGGGCAGCGCTCAAAATCGACGTCAAAGGCGTATATTGCGTTATTCATATGCATGTGCACTAAGGCTATTCATTTAGAATTGGTATCTGATCTTACTTCAGACGCTTTTATTGCAGCTTTAAAACGGTTCATCGCCCGTAGGGGCATTCCCACTCAATTATTTTCGGACAATGGAACGAATTTTCGTCGTGCTAGCAGCACATTGCACGAATTGTACAGTCTTTTGAAATCCAAGGGATCTGAACAAGCTAAACAGGAGTTTATCGGTTCCCAGGGTATGAAGTGGTCCTTTATTCCACCCTCGTCCCCTCATTTCGGTGGTTTGTGGGAAAGCGGTGTAAAGAGTGTCAAATTTCATTTACGTCGCGTGATTGGCGGCACCGTTTTGAGTTTCGAGGAGTATGCTACCATTTTAAATCAAATTGAGGCTTGCCTTAATTCACGACCTCTATTTCTATATCAAATGATTCTAGGGACCCTGAACCTTTAACTCCCGCTCATTTCCTGATCGGCTCTCCCGGAGCCCGACTATACCCAAGTAAGTATTAGTCGTTTGGGCAGGTGGCAACTGCTCCAAATATTCACACAATCCATCTGGAAACGATAGTCCAAAGATTATCTGCACCAGTTGCAGCAGCGCAACAAATGGCGCACAACTTCAAAGAATTTAACTGTCGGACAGCTGGTCCTCATTCTAGATGATAATTCCCCCCCCTTCAATGGAAACGCGGGGTAATTACTAATGTTTTTGCGGGTCAGGACTCCATAGTGCGCGTTGCTGAAGTTCGCACCGCACAGGGCATCCTACGTCGACCCATCCATAAGTTATGTCCCCTTCCGGTGGACTCAGACTAATTCGCATTATCATGCATCATTGTTCTGAACAATTTAGCATGTTTTTTTATTGGTTGTTTGTATTGTATTATTATTAAGTTTTTATTATTGTATTCCTATGTATCATTATTATGTTATTGAATTTTTTGTGACTATTATTATGCTATTATATACTATTAATTATTGTTGTCTTGATTATTCATCTCTTCTTTCACAGCACTAACACTTAACTAAAAATGAACTTTTTTCATGTGAAAAACTTACTTCATGTGAAAAGTAAGTTTTTCACATGAAAAAAGTTCATTTTTAGTTAAGTATTAATTATTATGTCAATCGTTGTATTATGTATACTCATGTTATGCATTTTTACATCCTTTCGGATATGCCTATCTTACGGCTATGTATCATTGAATTTGATGTCATTAGGCTATATCAATACTATGCATGTACATTATCATGTTCTTTCTCTATTGTATTTACGATGGCTATGTATCTTTAAATTGTTAGTCTACTATTGTTTTATTTGCTACTGTGTCGTTATTATTGTATTACTATATTGAGTCAGTTTTTGAGGATGTTTTCTTTATACAAATTAAAGGATGTCGCTTATTTTGTGTCAAAGATTAAATGTATGTATTTACCAAACATATGTTAATGTTTCGAAGAAGATTATGTTAGTTATATAAGCACTTTTACGTTTATCATGAGCTTTAGTTTGTACGTTTTCAGCAAAGAAATTTTGTTGTTTTACTTTAAGTTTGTTCTGACAGCTTAATTAAGTTTGTTATTTTTTAATTTCTTGTGTCAGAGACTATTTACGTTAAGCAAAGGTCAATTTATTTAATGTATAAAGCTTTCAAGTATTTTACGTATTTTCTTTGTATACAACATTTGATGTAATTGTGATTTATGTTTCACATAATAACTTAAATTCCAAAATCGTCCCGATTTTGAGCGGGCAGTATGTTCAGACTTTGTAACTGTACTTTGAATGTTATAATACGACACGCGCAGATGACGTCACTTTTTTCTTATCGGCCGCTGTCAGCCGGCACAGCTAGGCGGCCGGTAGCAAAGTTTTAGTAAGTCATTTATATTACTCCGAGCGAGCTGAGCACTCGTAATATTTCTTATTCAGCCGCGGCTTCTGGATTCATTATTTTACTCGTTCATTATGTGCAACATGCACTAGTTAGACTTCTCGAGCTCTTTCTTATTCAACATGTTTTTCGACTTCATTATTAATTAATTTACGAGCGTCATGACGGGCAAACGTCTGCGCGTGTCAGCAATGGTTGTAAAATTTAACAGTTCTCAATAAAGGATTATTGCTCAAACATTTATACAGTCCACTTCTATATACTTTCAAACCAGCCCTCTATATTTAGCGCTCCTGGAACAACTCGAGAAACTTCAAGAGCTTCCAGTACGCAACACTGATGTTACATTTTTTGCTATCTGAATTTTTCTTAAATAACTTAAAACTGATTATTTCGATTCCATATTTGTTGTGTATACTATTAATTATAAACCTATCCATATTACAACATTTGTTTTATAAAATTCTAAATGTATTTCCTAAAATTTACAAATTTACAAAGTTTTATAGGCCTAGGTCTTGACATGTTAAATTTCTATTTTCTGTTATTGTAACACCTATTAACTATGCAACTACCATCAAAACTACTCCCTATAACTCTATTAGTATTATTATTTAAAAATATAACAATAATTATTACTGTAACTTTATAAAAAAACATAATTCACATTTTGTGATTTAAACAATTTGTATATGTCTGGTTACATACATCCTGCATAAGGCATATCATACACTCATTACTTAATAAAACTATAAATAACATCAACACAACTTAATCTTATTTTTAAAACATAAAAAAGGAAAGTTTAATCATTTAATAATGATTTATAATTTCTATTCTTTTCTCATGCAGTTCAGCCATTGCTGTACTAGGTACTTTTACCATTTTTTTTTTATACATGTGAGAATTGTTAAGTGATTATACATTATTTATTTGATAACATTATGTCCACTATTATTCACACTATTAGTTGTATGTTTCCATGTATCTATATGATTGTTTTCTTGTATTATTCCATTATATCATTTAGTTAACAATTTACTAATATATTATTTTACATTATATTGTATATTTGGGCCTATTATCCCTCAATTTGTATTTTGATTATTTTTATATTTTGATACATTTAATAAAACAATTTGTTTACTTATAGTAATGGTACATAATGCTGTCTGTCTTTATAAGTATTATTATTGTCATCTGGGTATTTTACATCACTTTACCTAAACATTAATTTGGGTATGGTCAGTTATAGTCCAAGTCAGTCTAAAGTAGTTTTATTTGCTCATCTTCACTATCATTTTTAAAAGATATTTTTCTTCTTGTTAAGTTTCTTATCCATGATCTTCATTAAATCTGGTACGATATCAAGCTATGCCAAATGTAATGTTACAACATCTGCCATTACCGTTGCGTGCGTGCGTGTGTGTGTGACCAGAATCCTGAGAATTTGATGAGTATGATGATGGTGATTATGCTGATGCCGTGTTCTCTGTCTCTATGGGTTGTTGTTGGTGATGCTCCAGTTCTTCCATATGTCTTGGTGTGTGTGGTACAGTGTGTGTCCTGATCGATCTGCAAACCGGCAGCATGGAGTTGTGTGAAGATTTCTTAAGTCTGAGTGTGTAACCGCCCAAAATTGCCAGTGGTATTTATACGAGACGGCGATCTTACAGGTTCAGGACTGTTTTCGACATGTTAAATATTGTCAGTTCGTGCAAAGCGTCCTTTTAATTACAAATCACTTTTTGGTTCATTTTTGCAATTTTGTAAACATACTCGTGGCACGAGCGATATCATTGTTTGCGTAATTTTTTTCTGGTCACTCACATAATTACTATTTAATTACACTAGTAATTAATATTAAATTAATAGTGTCTTTATTATTGCACATTTTTGCAATAATTTTATATCACCATACTTGTTAAAAATTCTGTAATGTAATGGTGTCTTTATAATTGGAGTAAGTCTTTGTCAACAGGTTTAGAATGTATTAATTTGTTTATTTTAATCCTGTTTAAACCTGATTAATGAAAACAAACATTTCGTACGTGTCTCCCTGCTCGTTGTTCAATGCAGGTTGGAACTGGCTTACACACACATACACACAAACGCTGTATTTTATACTACCGAAGCAGGTGTCACTTTCGACAGACCCCAGCCTATATTCTCCCCCACAAAATTGTTTAAAACTGTTCGTCTTATTCTTTTTTACATTAATTATTTACAAAACACACTGCCCTGGGCAAATATGCAAATATATGTATTGTTGCAATATATAAGTTATTCTATCATGTGCCAAATATGTATAAACGTTCTGTGAATGGCAAAGGCGGTTTTAATGTGGAAGTTATAAATATCTTAAGAATACATCCATTAGTCAACAGTTTCAATTATTCAAATCTGTTCTGTAATATTATGAATTATATTTATCTGTTTCAGGTGTTACTTTTAATACACATTAGGGTGGAACGAAAATGGCCTTTTTTTAATTTTTTTTGTTTTGTTTTGTAATAGTGGGGAAAAGTTGCCTTTTAGGTTCAAAAAGAAGAAAAAAAATTTGGTTGCTATACTACAACATGTTGAGGTGCCGCAAAGAGTTTAAAGTTTGTAAAAAAATTAATAAAATTTAAAAATTATAAACTTTGATAAATTATTTTTTATGGTTTTCTCGTACATATAATGTTACAAAAGATAGTTGTAAATACATATATAAGCATTAGACTTGGAAAAAATTATTAATTACAAAATATAATAATAATAAAAAAATATTTTTTAATGTCAAAAAGTTTGTATTTTTGCTAATTTTGAAACTTTTGCGAACATTTTGGTTGTTACAAATAGTAGTAAATAAGGTTGAAATAAAAGCTCGTCAAATCAATTATATAATTTTTTTATTAAAGCACACGTAAAAAATATCATAATACACTTTTAAAGACATTAAAAGTTCATTTTTTATGATTTCAAAACCCTTAATAATTACAAATGTTACAGCTGCAAAATATTTGTTTCTACTTCATTGACACATTAAATTGTTTTTTTGTATCAAATTTTGGCATGTTCTCACGTGACTCAATTTTTGCTCTTATATATCCTTCTCTTGCGATTGAACCACAGACATTTTGAGCCGATTCGGTCACCAGTTTCACAGCTCTTTCCACTGCTTGCGTGTGACAAGGAAGCCGGGGAAAGTCGATAAGCGAGAGTCAAACTTTACTATTTGGTTGAGCTTCAGATGTCTTCCGTATAAAGTCTTTGAGAGAGTCAATGGAAACATGTTTTACCAAGGGGGGTTCAGTTACGTCATTTTCAGCCCATGAGATCATGTCGATGTAATCCTTTGCGTCAAAGTTTATCTTTGGAACTTTAAACTTCCTGACTCTGCCTCTACTTTCTGTTCTTGCTTTTAAAACACGTCGTAAACCAAGTTCTCTTACATTTTTGCGCTCATCACATAGGATGGACAAAAATTTTCTGCACCAGCAAATTACCCATTTCTTTGAATAACCGGGTCTAGAACGTTCTTGAAATCATCAGAGAGATAGCGTGAATATGAGATAAGCTTAAACAGATGTTTGGAACCATAAGTACATGAAGGTTTTAACTTAATGTTAAACCACACAGGTGCATACACTTTTACAATGTACTCAGCCAGAGTTTTCAGTTGCCACATACAATCTAAGTATACGGTTTGCTACTGTAAGCCACCTGGAGTGAGCAAGTTTTCCAGGGTTTCTTAAAGATAAATCTAGTGAGCAATTTCCACTTGATACAGCGATACACATATCCAATAAATACTTCTGATCTGTACTTAAATCATTTATGTTCTCCAAAAGAGGAAAGTTATTTTCAATTGGCAAGAAAGTAACCACAGGAAGATTAGCACAGTTTTCCAGCTGCTGACCTATTTCACCTTTAAACTCATTGGGTCCCTTCGTTTTACCATCTAAATGACAAAAAAGATGTCGCAAAGGTAGCTCATTTCCATGGAACAAACAAACTGACCATTGTAAAGGTCTTCCTATTTCATTTTCCACCAAAGAAATCACACCATTATTATGTCCAGTGTTTACAACGGTTCCATCACACCCAATAGCAGTAAAGTTCAAAAGTTGTTCGTTGTGTTCTCTGTCTTCAAGAAACTCCAGTATACTGTCTGCTATGTATTTTCCAGTGCCAGATTTAGGTGTTACGTGGCCTAAAAACTTTGAGTTTGGTTCCTCTATTAGTGAAACGTGCTCTTCTGAAATAACTTTTTTGTACAACTTAATTCCTTTCTTTTCTTGAACAATTGTTTTGTTTCTTCTTCCATCAAAAAACTGTTTTTATCTTTCTATTCATATTAAAACGCCTATTTGAAACTTTTTATTGCATAATCGAGACACGTAAAATTCTTTGAACAAGTTACAAAAAGTGTGTTTTTATAAAACTTTACCGCTCTTGCAGCACCTCAAGACATAATCCAAAAAGTTAAAAAAAAATTGTCTTTTTTGATATAAAAACTGCTTTTTTGACAGTATTTGAAATAAAAAAAAATGTTGACAACTTCTTAAAAAAACTTTAAAATGTAGCGAAAATTGCAATTTTACCTTTATCGTTCTTGCGGCACCTCAAGACGTGCTCCAATATTTTTCATATCTTTTTTTTATCTTATCTACACCAAAAGGCAACTTTTCCATGCTATTACAAATTAAAAATCCAAACTTGATTTTTTCATTCCACCCTAATACACATTAAGTACATAAACACAATACTTATTGACAATAATTTATTATACTTTTGTTAACAGGTTTCTTTCAGCCAGTAATGCCCATAGTAAATGCAATGGAACCAACACAAATGGCTTTGAGAGGTTTATGTTTGTGCATAAGAGATTTTGTTAAACTGAGCTTCCAGTGATGTATACAATTGCTACCTATTATTGTTATAATCCATAGAAATGACTGTCTATAAGGATTTTTATCTACATTGTGGCGATTTTAAAAAAATGTTTAAATCGCACAAATAAAAAATTTTGCTTTATAACAAGTAAGAGTATTATCCACCCCTTACCTATACCTAGATTCCTGCATCAACTTGAAATTGTCCCGTACCAACACGCAAAGAACAGTGTTATTTAGCTAATAATAATAATTACGTTAATTAAATAAAATACATACTAAATAAATAAGGAAATTCCTAATTCATAACCTAAAAGTAACATAAAGTATTACGATTTAATTAATGAATAATTAATACCACTTAAAAGAACGAACTATTTTCTCAGTGCGTAAAACCGTGCCAACTTACTGACCCCTCGCCACTAAACTATGCATACATTCGCTGGAGAAACTTCGACATGTAAAGATGTCGGTACTGTGTTGTCAATATACACGTAGGTGTATACCGTTAAAAAAGATTCTATCCAGTTTGTGGTGATCTCGTTTTGATCAATGTAGCGTGGAAATAATAAAAAATATATAATGTAGTGTGTGAAGAAATATTAAAAAAAAAAAGAAAGGAAAACTTAGCCGACACATCTCTTAAAGAAAAAACTGTAAGTGGTAAGATATGTTACTTACCAGATTTTAGTACTGCAAAAATAAGAACTGTAATTAAGGTGTAAAATGTGAACAACTGACTCCAGAAGTGGAAAACTCAAACAACAACAGCATGAACTTCTAGTATAAAAATCCGATCGTCTAGTACGAGACTACCAGAAACAATCAACCTAATAGAGCATCAGGAGGAACCGTGTATTGCACCCTAGAAGACTACAGAAGATGACCATCATGGACCCCACAGCAACCTCATGTTAAATTCAGGTGATATCCAAACATAACATTTGTAAAGATTTGTTTCAACAAGAGAAGTAACAAAAGAACGGTAAAGAACTTTTGATAATTTAAAGAATAACTTATAAAATTTGTAATTTCTGTAATGAAGTAGTAATAACATTACGATATCTAAATGTAAGGTAATTCTATAATTTACAACCAAAATTATTCTTAAAATAATTTGGTTAAAGTTGTGATAAATTAAAACATAACAAAGTTGAAACCCGGATCCGTGGTACTTAAAACAATATCTAGATGAATACTTTTTGAGATAAAAGGAATAAGACATAAAAATTTTAAAATATTAAATGCAGAATTTACTAGAGTAATTCTTCTAAAAGTAAAGTAAACTATGAGATTCAAATATAATAATAAAGAGATGTTTTTGCTAACACCCAGCGAGTGAATAAATTTATGCAATCCTTGACTAATTCCTATGTAATAATGTGTTATAATTTGTTAGTAAGTAAGGTTTGCTAACAACGACAGCTAGTTTAATTAACAGGTAACAAATTGAACTGGTTCCCGACTTTTGTAATGTCTTAACAAGGGAGACATTACAACATGAGTGAGTAAAAATAACGTATAAAACATTATTGTTCCATTCAAAGAAATTTAATGAGTAAAAGACTCTGATTGCAAAAACTATTATATTATAGGCCAGACAGTTGTGTCTGAACAGTAAGCTGTGCCGACCCAATGCATGAATTACCCCCCCCCCCACTTCCAAGTATAGCTACATTGTCTAGAGAGAAGAGAGGGGAGATGCGCAATTATAGTTCACAGTTTCACTTCCATATTATCTCTCTATCTGTTGCACGCATTCTTCCATTTTCTTGCCAGTCTTGTTGCAGTCTATGTTAACACTATGGACTATGATTCTATGCATACAAGTCTGTTGTGTGCATATGGAAAATAAATGAAAATTTTGTTAGCCTCACAACGAGGTGTTTGTACACCATGCATCTCTAAGCCACTGTTCAATTTCTATTGTCAGGTTTCTAATACAGTAGAACATATGGAAATCTTATTTTTTTATATTTTGTTGTAAGTACAACTAAGTTGTCTATAATCTATGCAAACCTTCGAAAAAAGCATTGTGCTTATGGAGTACTGTCTTGACAAATGTAACGCCATTATTGTATTGTGGTTGAGACACTGCCGAGACTCACAGACAATCCCCATCCTTTGTCACACACACACACACACACACACACAAACCATTGAACGGTATTTTCCAGTACCGGTAAGTTAAACGTGTATATTGGTACGTGACATTTTTACCATGCCCTAGTAACATAAATATACCATGATTATATTATTAAAAAGTACCAGGAGATATAATATTTTAAGAAAGACTTAATTGAATATGTTTAATTTTAATTGTTTATTGTATGTTATGTTTATTATAATTAAAGTAAGAACTTACTTATGAAATATGTTTTTTGTGTGCAGACTGTAAAGTTATAAACACAGTCAGTTAAGGGGAATTATAATATATTACTAATAGTTATTAGTAATCAGTTTTTGTCACATTTATTAATATTATGTATACTAGTGTTAATAACACTAATGTTAGTCTTAACAAGGAAAGTACCAAAATCATAATCAGTCAAATTATATGAATATCTTTTCTGTTAAAATAATAAGGAAACAATGTCACTTTATGTTAAAAGATTACCAAATGTATAAAATAAATTTAAGAAAGTGACAGGTACAAAAAGAAATAATGAATAAGTTTGGAACAAAAATAATAAAAAAAATGTAAATCATTAACTCAGGAAATATAGATCAGAAAATAGTCAAGAGTGATGTCAAAATTATCAGTTTTTTATCAGAAGAACAAAGAAACAAATAAAAAGAAGATAAGAGCTCTTATAAAAAATCTATATCCTTTTAAAAGAAAATGACATATAAAATAGTAAAAGGTTTGTTTATACTATTCTTATGATGTCACCAGGGTGATATAAAAATGTTACTTGGAAACCAAGGAGATATCTAAGAGAGGCCTTAGCAACTAATATGTTGAGGAAGAAAATGATTGATTCTAAAAAAACTGAATGCAAAAAGGTTGATTTAAATACTTATAGTGAAAAAATAAATTATAATATATGTGATATCAGTGCATCTCCAGATAAACAATTGAAGAATTATATATATCAAGATTAAAATAGAAGAAAGATTTCCTACAAGAATCTACAGAATTAAACCAGGACATCTCTGAAGAAATTGGACCAATTGACACAGGGAGAGAAGTATTTTTTGATCTAAAATTAATCTGAAATAGTCCCTGTTAAACCTGATCTAAAGGTTTCAAAAAGCTTTGAATACGCTTTTTATAAAAACCATAATTGCCTTTCACTAAGAACAATAATAATTAATAATATGGACATAAGCATAAGCCAACATTGATGTATAGTGCTAATATAATTTAAAGATATTTAAGTCTGAAAAACATTTTTATACCTTAACCTATACACTGAACTGTTTTACACTTTTTAATATAATCCTTTTAAGATACATTGTGACTATTTCTCATCATATGTATTTTGGTACTTTCCCTGTCAATAATGTTGTTATATCGTAGTCGAAAGGACCTACTAAACCTTATAATTGTATTTTATTTATTAAAAACAAATTATAAAATGTTTTAAAAAGCCTGAGATCTAAGAGTTACTGCTGCCACTATGAGCTTATAAAAATACAGCTGGCCAAACTTTGTTAAAAACTTTGTTTTACATTTAGAACAAATTAAAGAATAAATAAAGGATTTGAGTTTACAAAATACAGAAAAAGGTTTATTTGTTTCTTATTTCATGAAAACAAAAAAGGTATGATATTCTGAACAAAATATCTGATACTGTGAGTTGACCTCAGTAATTAGATTAAGTTTTCAACACTCATCAATTGAAAATCTTAGCAGATTTCTTTTAAAAATGTGGTGATGAGCACAAGTTATCATATCTTTTGCTGAAAGAAAAGAATAAAAGAGAGTTCATTACAGAATAAAGAGACCATATACTATTTACATAAATTTGAATAAAAATTTATTATTGATATTTCACCAATAAAATTTTATTTGCAAATGGTGATTGCAAATTGGCACTCAACAAACATCCCCCTGAACAGATACTCATCCTTAATTTAATATTAACAAAAATATATACAAATAATAACAGAGTTAAACAAGACACAAATTCAGATAAATAACCATAGATTCGAGTCTAGACGTAACAAATTGGCTATCCCAATAGTGAGGCTAAATAAAATATAATTTAGAAAGAACGATTATTAGATTTGTACAAGAGTAAACACTATTACGCATTGCAAAAATTGGAGCCCAACGAGTGAGGCTAGAAATAGAATAGCTTTGTATTCTTATTGTGAGTTTACAGTGATTTCCACTCTAGTGGCGGCTACAATTAACAACAGAAATATCGAGGAGGAGAGCGACGTCACGGAAACGAATGAAAGAAGAAGAGATAGAGTTAAATATAGAAGGCCAGGAAACAACAACAGTTGAAGAAGTGGAAGTAATAGTAAAGGATACTACAGTAGCAGCGACTGAACAAATGGAAACGGTGGTAAGGGATACACCAAGGGATCAACCAGATGAACCCATACAAAAGGAAGACATGAGCATGCAGGAGATGTTGAGAATTCTAATGGAAGGGATAACAAAATTAATGAAACATTGAAACAAATGAGGATAATGAAACCTTATTAAAACAAACTAATGAGGAATTAAAGAAACAAATGAGGGAAGATAAGGAGGAATTAAATAAAAAATTAGAAAGCAATAATGAAACATTACAACAACAGTTGAAGGAGGATATTAGACAAAGTAATGAAGAATTAAAAGGACTGTTGAAGGAAGAGGGTGAGAGAAATAAAGAGGAATTAAGACAGTAGTTAGAAGAGTATAAAGATAAAATAAGGAATATAATTACTGAAACCAACCAGAAGGTTGAGAAAACCGAGGAAAATTTAAGTCAATTGCGCGAAGAGTTGATAAACAAAATAATTGAAGTGGAAGATAACAGTAAAACTAGTATTGTTATACTTCACAAAGATACTCAGGAGCAATTAGAGACACTACAAAATAAGGTAGGAGAAGAATACAATCAGGCAGAAACTAAGATAATACAGGTACAAAATCAAGTTACCAACAACAGGGAGAAGATACAGGAAATTCAACAGAAGGACATAATAAATCTTAAGGAAGAAATAAAAGTACTAAAACATAGACCGATAAACTATGTACGTACACTAATAGGAGAAAGTAAAGAAGTGATAAACTTTAAAGAATATCGTCAGAACCCTCTATAATTTTTGGAGAGGTTAGAAGAAGGTCTGGATAGAATCAAAGAAAATCGGTGGCCAATAATAAAGAATCTCCTCGATGATAGTTTCAAAAATAGTAATGATAACTGGTGGAAGGCAGTAAGAAATGAAATCACCAATTATAACGAATTTAAACAAATTTTAAAAATAAAGTATTGGTCTGAGTCTATCCAAAATATAGTCCGAGACAATTTAAGCACTGGCCGATATGATGCTAGAAGAGGACAGACAATGATTGCTTACTTTTTGGGCGAAGTCTGGGTAGCTCGACATCTACAACCAAAGATCCCTGAAGAGTGTCTCATAGCCAAACTGTCATATCATTTTGGAGAAGACATTGTACGGGCTCGTCGGTGTGGACAGATAAAAACTATTGGAGAAATGGAGGCTCTCTTAGAAGGTTTTGAGAGGGAAAATTATTATTACAGGAGTCGAAGAAGAACAGAGGATTGGAATGATAGGAACAATGAACAACCACACGACAGTCGACAGCCAATAAACCACGTAAGGACGGAGGGATATAATAGAAATCTGAATAACAGGCGATTTCAAGGAAGACGTCAGAATTTTAATAATGACAGAAATTATGACAGGCGATATGGAAGAGATAATGACAATAGGAGACAATAGAATGATAACGGAGAAACATATCAGAGATCCAGAAGCTGGGATAGAAGAAGGGAGACACCCTCTGGAAACCAAAACACCAATGAACAAGTTCAACAAACCAACAGTGATGTAAATAGGGAAAACGAGAGGCCGCAGTGAGAACATTGGACAGCCCATTACTGCGAGCGGACCCAGGGCTGAGGAGAGATATAAACCCTAATAATAATAACAAAGAACCAATAACCGTGATAAGAAACTTTTATTTAAAAAATGTACAGAGAGATTTGTTGGAAGAGATTACCATGGAAGAAGATAAACCGAATGAGGACATAGTATACTTCAAGGTAGAATTACATGGGGTGCTAACTGAAGTTATGATACATACAGGAGCAAACATTTCTTTAATAGACAGATTAGAGGTGAACAGAATACAGGAGTTGAGTACGGAAAAAATATCCACATTGCCTATTAATAATATTGCTATTATAGGAGCGACTGGCAAACAAAACAAGACAATCAAACAACAAGTAAGTCTGAATGTTACGAGTATGGGAGTAGGAATTCCTATGGTTTTTCTGGTGGCCCAAGGGTTACCTTTTAAAGTGTTGATAGGCTGTGATACGCTAAGGCGTCACTATGCGATTATTAATTTAGCCAGTGGAAAAATAACACCGAGCTCAGAAGGTTATGAATGGACTGCTGAGATAATAGGAAGCTCAATAGCCCCTCAGTACAGAAACTCATACCACGTTAGGGAAATAATAAGGACACCCATAGGAGATAAAGAGATCGTAACAGAATCAGCATTATGGTAGGAAAAACTGCAGGAAATATTGTCGTTTCAAGGAAAGGGGTATACCGAGGCAATCAGTATGGAACAGAAGAAAAAATTAATAGAAATATATAAAACTTATCGTAATGTATTTTCCGATTCTCCTGGAAAGGTGAAGGATTTCGTATGCCGATTAAAATTTCATGACTCCGTTAATTTCAATAAGAAATCGTATCCTATTGCTCAATCGTCAAAAGAGGCAGTTAGAAAAGAAATAGCTAGGATGATTCAAGAAGATATTATAGAACGAAGTAATTCCCCATATACCAGTCCCATTGTGGCGATTCCTAATAAAGATGGACAAGTATGGTTTTGCCTTGATGTGCGGGAAATAAATAAAATTATAATAACGGATCGCACCTCTCAAATAGAGATAGAAGAAACTATGAAGAAATTCCATGGTTGTAAGTTTATGAGTAGTTGGGATGCTGTTTGCAGATACTGGCAAATAGAGTTACACCCTGACAGTCGCCAGTATGTTGCCTTCATCTTCGAGGGAAGAAACTACCAATTTAAACGCTTACCTTTCGGGTTGGTTAATTCTGTCGCCATTTTTATCCAGTGCATGGACCAGATACTAGGAAAAGAAGCGTTAGAGTTTGCAACAGTATATGTAGATGATATTCTTATTACCCCTAAAACATGGGATGAACACTGTGATCGTATTGAAATTGTACTCAGGAAACTCCAACAAAATAATATTACACTGAAGTTAAATAAATCTAAATTCATAACTCAGGAATTACAATTTCTTGGGCTTATACTCTCTGAAACTGGGATCACGCCGTCGCCTGAGAAAGTAGAAGTTATACAAAATTTTCCAAGACATAGAAACATCAAACAATTACAATCATTATGGAGATTGAGAAAAGTAATGGTGAAATCAATCAGCTTATTTAAGCAATTTAATGATTACTAAAATAACCTGTTTTCTGGGAGGGGCATTATGTTATGTGACATTTTTACCATGCCCTAGTAACATAAATATACCATGATTATATTATTAAAAAGTACCAGGAGACATAATATTTTAAGAAAGACTTAATTGAATATGTTTAATTTTAATTGTTTATTGTATGTTATGTTTATTATAATTAAAGTAAGAACTTACTTATGAAATATGTTTTTTGTGTGCAGACTGTAAAGTTATAAACACAGTCAGTTAAGGGGAATTATAATATATTACTAATAGTTATTAGTAATCAGTTTTTGTCACATTTATTAATATTATGTATACTAGTGTTAATAACACTAATGTTAGTCTTAACAAGGAAAGTACCAAAATCATAATCAGTCAAATTATATGAATATCTTTTCTATTAAAATAATAAGGAAACAATGTCAGTTTATGTTAAAAGATTACCAAATGTATAAAATAAATTTAAGAAAGTGACAGGTACAAAAAGAAATAATGAATAAGTTTGGAACAAAAATAATAAAAAAAATGTAAATCATTAACTCAGGAAATATAGATCAGAAAATAGTCAAGAGTGATGTCAAAATTATCAGTTTTTTATCAGAAGAACAAAGAAACAAATAAAAGAAGATAAGAGCTCTTATAAAAAATCTATATCCTTTTAAAAGAAAATGACATATAAAATAGTAAAAGGTTTGTTTATACTATTCTTATGATGTCACCAGGGTGATATAAAAATGTTACTTGGAAACCAAGGAGATATCTAAGAGAGGCCTTAGCAACTAATATGTTGAGGAAGAAAATGATTGATTCTAAAAAAACTGAATGCAAAAAGGTTGATTTAAATACTTATAGTGAAAAAATAAATTATAATATATGTGATATCAGTGCATCTCCAGATAAACAATTGAAGAATTATATATATCAAGATTAAAATAGAAGAAAGATTTCCTACAAGAATCTACAGAATTAAACCAGGACATCTCTGAAGAAATTGGACCAATTGACACAGGGAGAGAAGTATTTTTTGATCTAAAATTAATCTGAAATATTCCCTGTTAAACCTGATATAAAGGTTTCAAAAAACTTTGAATACGCTTTTTATAAAAACCATAATTGCCTTTCACTAAGAACAATAATAATTAATAATATGGACATAAGCATAAGCCAACATTGATGTATAGTGCTAATATAATTTAAAGATATTTAAGTCTGAAAAACATTTTTATACCTTAACCTATACACTGAACTGTTTTACACTTTTAATATAATCCTTTTAAGATACATTGTGACTATTTCTCATCATATGTATTTTGGTACTTTCCCTGTCAATACTGTTGTTATATCGTAGTCGAAAGGACCTACTAAACCTTATAATTGTATTTTATTTATTAAAAACAAATTATAAAATGTTTTAAAAAGCCTGAGATCTAAGAGTTACTGCTGCCACTATGAGCTTATAAAAATACAGCTGGCCAAACTTTGTTAAAAACTTTGTTTTACATTTAGAGCAAATTAAAGAATAAATAAAGGATTTGAGTTTACAAAATACAGAAAAAGGTTTATTTGTTTCTTATTTCATGAAAACAAAAAAGGTATGATATTCTGAACAAAATATCTGATACTGTGAGTTGACCTCAGTAATTAGATTAAGTTTTCAACACTCATCAATTGAAAATCTTAGCAGATTTCTTTTAAAAATGTGGTGATGAGCACAAGTTATCATATCTTTTGCTGAAAGAAAAGAATAAAAGAGAGTTCATTACAGAATAAAGAGACCATATACTATTTACATAAATTTGAATAAAAATTTATTATTGATATTTCACCAATAAAATTTTATTTGCAAATGGTGATTGCAAATTGGCACTCAACAAACATCCCCCTGAACAGATACTCATCCTTAATTTAATATTAACAAAAATATATACAAATAATAACAGAGTTAAACAAGACACAAATTCAGATAAATAACCATAGATTCGAGTCTAGACGTAACAAATTGGCTATCCCAATAGTGAGGCTAAATAAAATATAATTTAGAAAGAACGATTATTAGATTTGTACGAGAGTAAACACTATTACGCATTGCAAAAATTGGAGCCCAACGAGTGAGGCTAGAAATAGAATAGCTTTGTATTCTTATTGTGAGTTTACAGTGATTTCCACTCTAGTGGCGGCTACAATTAACAACAGAAATATCGAGGAGGAGAGCGACGTCACGGAAACGAATGAAAGAAGAAGAGATAGAGTTAAATATAGAAGGCCAGGAAACAACAACAGTTGAAGAAGTGGAAGTAATAGTAAAGGATACTACAGTAGCAGCGACTGAACAAATGGAAACGGTGGTAAGGGATACACCAAGGGATCAACCAGGTGAACCCATACAAAAGGAAGACATGAGCATGCAGGAGATGTTGAGAATTCTAATGGAAGGGATAACAAAATTAATGAAACATTGAAACAAATGAGGATAATGAAACCTTATTAAAACAAACTAATGAGGAATTAAAGAAACAAATGAGGGAAGATAAGGAGGAATTAAATAAAAAATTAGAAAGCAATAATGAAACATTACAACAACAGTTGAAGGAGGATATTAGACAAAGTAATGAAGAATTAAAAGGACTGTTGAAGGAAGAGGGTGAGAGAAATAAAGAGGAATTAAGACAGTAGTTAGAAGAGTATAAAGATAAAATAAGGAATATAATTACTGAAACCAACCAGAAGGTTGAGAAAACCGAGGAAAATTTAAGTCAATTGCGCGAAGAGTTGATAAACAAAATAATTGAAGTGGAAGATAACAGTAAAACTAGTATTGTTATACTTCACAAAGATACTCAGGAGCAATTAGAGACACTACAAAATAAGGTAGGAGAAGAATACAATCAGGCAGAAACTAAGATAATACAGGTACAAAATCAAGTTACCAACAACAGGGAGAAGATACAGGAAATTCAACAGAAGGACATAATAAATCTTAAGGAAGAAATAAAAGTACTAAAACATAGACCGATAAACTATGTACGTACACTAATAGGAGAAAGTAAAGAAGTGATAAACTTTAAAGAATATCGTCAGAACCCTCTATAATTTTTGGAGAGGTTAGAAGAAGGTCTGGATAGAATCAAAGAAAATCGGTGGCCAATAATAAAGAATCTCCTCGATGATAGTTTTAAAAATAGTAATGATAACTGATGGAAGGCAGTAAGAAATGAAATCACCAATTATAACGAATTTAAACAAATTTTAAAAATAAAGTATTGGTCTGAGTCTATCCAAAATATAGTCCGAGACAATTTAAGCACTGGCCGATATGATGCTAGAAGAGGACAGACAATGATTGCTTACTTTTTGGGCGAAGTCTGAGTAGCTCGACATCTACAACCAAAGATCCCTGAAGAGTGTCTCATAGCCAAACTGTCATATCATTTTGGAGAAGACATTGTACGGGCTCGTCGGTGTGGACAGATAAAAACTATTGGAGAAATGGAGGCTCTCTTAGAAGGTTTTGAGAGGGAAAATTATTATTACAGGAGTCGAAGAAGAACAGAGGATTGGAATGATAGGAACAATGAACAACCACACGACAGTCGACAGCCAATAAACCACGTAAGGACGGAGGGATATAATAGAAATCTGAATAACAGGCGATTTCAAGGAAGACGTCAGAATTTTAATAATGACAGAAATTATGACAGGCGATATGGAAGAGATAATGACAATAGGAGACAATAGAATGATAACGGAGAAACATATCAGAGATCCAGAAGCTGGGATAGAAGAAGGGAGACACCCTCTGGAAACCAAAACACCAATGAACAAGTTCAACAAACCAACAGTGATGTAAATAGGGAAAACGAGAGGCCGCAGTGAGAACATTGGACAGCCCATTACTGCGAGCGGACCCAGGGCTGAGGAGAGATATAAACCCTAATAATAATAACAAAGAACCAATAACCGTGATAAGAAACTTTTATTAAAAAAATATACAGAGAGATTTGTTGGAAGAGATTACCATGGAAGAAGATAAACCGAATGAGGACATAGTATACTTCAAGGTAGAATTACATGGGGTGCTAACTGAAGTTATGATACATACAGGAGCAAACATTTCTTTAATAGACAGATTAGAGGTGAACAGAATACAGGAGTTGAGTACGGAAAAAATATCCACATTGCCTATTAATAATATTGCTATTATAGGAGCGACTGGCAAACAAAACAAGACAATCAAACAACAAGTAAGTCTGAATGTTACGAGTATGGGAGTAGGAATTCCTATGGTTTTTCTGGTGGCCCAAGGGTTACCTTTTAAAGTGTTGATAGGCTGTGATACGCTAAGGCGTCACTATGCGATTATTAATTTAGCCAGTGGAAAAATAACACCGAGCTCAGAAGGTTATGAATGGACTGCTGAGATAATAGGAAGCTCAATAGCCCCTCAGTACAGAAACTCATACCACGTTAGGGAAATAATAAGGACACCCATAGGAGATAAAGAGATCGTAACAGAATCAGCATTATGGTAGGAAAAACTGCAGGAAATATTGTCGTTTCAAGGAAAGGGGTATACCGAGGCAATCAGTATGGAACAGAAGAAAAAATTAATAGAAATATATAAAACTTATCGTAATGTATTTTCCGATTCTCCTGGAAAGGTGAAGGATTTCGTATGCCGATTAAAATTTCATGACTCCGTTAATTTCAATAAGAAATCGTATCCTATTGCTCAATCGTCAAAAGAGGCAGTTAGAAAAGAAATAGCTAGGATGATTCAAGAAGATATTATAGAACGAAGTAATTCCCCATATACCAGTCCCATTGTGGCGATTCCTAATAAAGATGGACAAGTATGGTTTTGCCTTGATGTGCGGGAAATAAATAAAATTATAATAACGGATCGCACCTCTCAAATAGAGATAGAAGAAACTATGAAGAAATTCCATGGTTGTAAGTTTATGAGTAGTTGGGATGCTGTTTGCAGATACTGGCAAATAGAGTTACACCCTGACAGTCGCCAGTATGTTGCCTTCATCTTCGAGGGAAGAAACTACCAATTTAAACGCTTACCTTTCGGGTTGGTTAATTCTGTCGCCATTTTTATCCAGTGCATGGACCAGATACTAGGAAAAGAAGCGTTAGAGTTTGCAACAGTATATGTAGATGATATTCTTATTACCCCTAAAACATGGGATGAACACTGTGATCGTATTGAAATTGTACTCAGGAAACTCCAACAAAATAATATTACACTGAAGTTAAATAAATCTAAATTCATAACTCAGGAATTACAATTTCTTGGGCTTATACTCTCTGAAACTAGGATCACGCAGTCGCCTGAGAAAGTAGAAGTTATACAAAATTTTCCAAGACATAGAAACATCAAACAATTACAATCATTATGGAGATTGAGAAAAGTAATGGTGAAATCAATCAGCTTATTTAAGCAATTTAATGATTACTAAAATAACCTGTTTTCTGGGAGGGGCATTATGTTATGTGACATTTTTACCATGCCCTAGTAACATAAATATACCATGATTATATTATTAAAAAGTACCAGGAGACATAATATTTTAAGAAAGACTTAATTGAATATGTTTAATTTTAATTGTTTATTGTATGTTATGTTTATTATAATTAAAGTAAGAACTTACTTATGAAATATGTTTTTTGTGTGCAGACTGTAAAGTTATAAACACAGTCAGTTAAGGGGAATTATAATATATTACTAATAGTTATTAGTAATCAGTTTTTGTCACATTTATTAATATTATGTATACTAGTGTTAATAACACTAATGTTAGTCTTAACAAGGAAAGTACCAAAATCATAATCAGTCAAATTATATGAATATCTTTTCTATTAAAATAATAAGGAAACAATGTCAGTTTATGTTAAAAGATTACCAAATGTATAAAATAAATTTAAGAAAGTGACAGGTACAAAAAGAAATAATGAATAAGTTTGGAACAAAACAATAAAAAAAATGTAAATCATTAACTCAGGAAATATAGATCAGAAAATAGTCAAGAGTGATGTCAAAATTATCAGTTTTTTATCAGAAGAACAAAGAAACAAATAAAAGAAGATAAGAGCTCTTATAAAAAATCTATATCCTTTTAAAAGAAAATGACATATAAAATAGTAAAAGGTTTGTTTATACTATTCTTATGATGTCACCAGGGTGATATAAAAATGTTACTTGGAAACCAAGGAGATATCTAAGACAGGCCTTAGCAACTAATATGTTGAGGAAGAAAATGAATGATTCTAAAAAAACTGAATGCAAAAAGGTTGATTTAAATACTTATAGTGAAAAAATAAATTATAATATATGTGATATCAGTGCATCTCCAGATAAACAATTGAAGAATTATATATATCAAGATTAAAATAGAAGAAAGATTTCCTACAAGAATCTACAGAATTAAACCAGGACATCTCTGAAGAAATTGGACCAATTGACACAGGGAGAGAAGTATTTTTTGATCTAAAATTAATCTGAAATATTCCCTGTTAAACCTGATATAAAGGTTTCAAAAAACTTTGAATACGCTTTTTATAAAAACCATAATTGCCTTTCACTAAGAACAATAATAATTAATAATATGGACATAAGCATAAGCCAACATTGATGTATAGTGCTAATATAATTTAAAGATATTTAAGTCTGAAAAACATTTTTATACCTTAACCTATACACTGAACTGTTTTACACTTTTAATATAATCCTTTTAAGATACATTGTGACTATTTCTCATCATATGTATTTTGGTACTTTCCCTGTCAATACTGTTGTTATATCGTAGTCGAAAGGACCTACTAAACCTTATAATTGTATTTTATTTATTAAAAACAAATTATAAAATGTTTTAAAAAGCCTGAGATCTAAGAGTTACTGCTGCCACTATGAGCTTATAAAAATACAGCTGGCCAAAATTTGTTAAAAATTTTGTTTTACATTTAGAACAAATTAAAGAATAAATAAAGGATTTGAGTTTACAAAATACAGAAAAAGGTTTATTTGTTTCTTATTTCATGAAAACAAAAAAGGTATGATATTCTGAACAAAATATCTGATACTGTGAGTTGACCTCAGTAATTAGATTAAGTTTTCAACACTCATCAATTGAAAATCTTAGCAGATTTCTTTTAAAAATGTGGTGATGAGCACAAGTTATCATATCTTTTGCTGAAAGAAAAGAATAAAAGAGAGTTCATTACAGAATAAAGAGACCATATACTATTTACATAAATTTGAATAAAAATTTATTATTGATATTTCACCAATAAAATTTTATTTGCAAATGGTGATTGCAAATTGGCACTCAACAAACATCCCCCTGAACAGATACTCATCCTTAATTTAATATTAACAAAAATATATACAAATAATAACAGAGTTAAACAAGACACAAATTCAGATAAATAACCATAGATTCGAGTCTAGACGTAACAAATTGGCTATCCCAATAATGAGGCTAAATAAAATATAATTTAGAAAGAACGATTATTAGATTTGTACGAGAGTAAACACTATTACGCATTGCAAAAATTGGAGCCCAACGAGTGAGGCTAGAAATAGAATAGCTTTGTATTCTTATTGTGAGTTTACAGTGATTTCCACTCTAGTGGCGGCTACAATTAACAACAGAGATATCAAGGAGGAGAGCGACGTCACGGAAACGAATGAAAGAAGAAGAGATAGAGTTAAATATAGAAGGCCAGGAAACAACAACAGTTGAAGAAGTGGAAGTAATAGTAAAGGATACTACAGTAGCAGCGACTGAACAAATGGAAACGGTGGTAAGGGATACACCAAGGGATCAACCAGATGAACCCATACAAAAGGAAGACATGAGCATGCAGGAGATGTTGAGAATTCTAATGGAAGGGATAACAAAATTAATGAAACATTGAAACAAATGAGGATAATGAAACCTTATTAAAACAAACTAATGAGGAATTAAAGAAACAAATGAGGGAAGATAAGGAGGAATTAAATAAAAAATTAGAAAGCAATAATGAAACATTACAACAACAGTTGAAGGAGGATATTAGACAAAGTAATGAAGAATTAAAAGGACTGTTGAAGGAAGAGGGTGAGAGAAATAAAGAGGAATTAAGACAGTAGTTAGAAGAGTATAAAGATAAAATAAGGAATATAATTACTGAAACCAACCAGAAGGTTGAGAAAACCGAGGAAAATTTAAGTCAATTGCGCAAAGAGTTGATAAACAAAATAATTGAAGTGGAAGATAACAGTAAAACTAGTATCGTTATACTTCACAAAGATACTCAGGAGCAATTAGAGACACTACAAAATAAGGTAGGAGAAGAATACAATCAGGCAGAAACTAAGATAATACAGGTACAAAATCAAGTTACCAACAACAGGGAGAAGATACAGGAAATTCAACAGAAGGACATAATAAATCTTAAGGAAGAAATAAAAGTACTAAAACATAGACCGATAAACTATGTACCTACACTAATAGGAGAAAGTAAAGAAGTGATAAACTTTAAAGAATATCGTCAGAACCCTCTATAATTTTTGGAGAGGTTAGAAGAAGGTCTGGATAGAATCAAAGAAAATCGGTGGCCAATAATAAAGAATCTCCTCGATGATAGTTTTAAAAATAGTAATGATAACTGGTGGAAGGCAGTAAGAAATGAAATCACCAATTATAACGAATTTAAACAAATTTTAAAAATAAAGTATTGGTCTGAGTCTATCCAAAATATAGTCCGAGACAATTTAAGCACTGGCCGATATGATGCTAGAAGAGGACAGACAATGATTGCTTACTTTTTGGGCGAAGTCTGGGTAGCTCGACATCTACAACCAAAGATCCCTGAAGAGTGTCTCATAGCCAAACTGTCATATCATTTTGGAGAAGACATTGTACGGGCTCGTCGGTGTGGACAGATAAAAACTATTGGAGAAATGGAGGCTCTCTTAGAAGGTTTTGAGAGGGAAAATTATTATTACAGGAGTCGAAGAATAACAGAGGATTGGAATGATAGGAACAATGAACAACCACACGACAGTCGACAGCCAATAAACCACGTAAGGACGGAGGGATATAATAGAAATCTGAATAACAGGCGATTTCAAGGAAGACGTCAGAATTTTAATAATGACAGAAATTATGACAGGCGATATGGAAGAGATAATGACAATAGGAGACAATAGAATGATAACGGAGAAACATATCAGAGATCCAGAAGCTGGGATAGAAGAAGGGAGACACCCTCTGGAAACCAAAACACCAATGAACAAGTTCAACAAACCAACAGTGATGTAAATAGGGAAAACGAGAGGCCGCAGTGAGAACATTGGACAGCCCATTACTGCGAGTGGACCCAGGGCTGAGGAGAGATATAAACCCTAATAATAATAACAAAGAACCAATAACCGTGATAAGAAACTTTTATTTAAAAAATATACAGAGAGATTTGTTGGAAGAGATTACCATGGAAGAAGATAAACCGAATGAGGACATAGTATACATCAAGGTAGAATTACATGGGGTGCTAACTGAAGTTATGATACATACAGGAGCAAACATTTCTTTAATAGACAGATTAGAGGTGAACAGAATACAGGAGTTGAGTACGGAAAAAATATCCACATTGCCTATTAATAATATTGCTATTATAGGAGCGACTGGCAAACAAAACAAGACAATCAAACAACAAGTAAGTCTGAATGTTACGAGTATGGGAGTAGGAATTCCTATGGTTTTTCTGGTGGCCCAAGGGTTACCTTTTAAAGTGTTGATAGGCTGTGATACGCTAAGGCGTCACTATGCGATTATTAATTTAGCCAGTGGAAAAATAACACCGAGCTCAGAAGGTTATGAATGGACTGCTGAGATAATAGGAAGCTCAATAGCCCCTCAGTACAGAAACTCATACCACGTTAGGGAAATAATAAGGACACCCATAGGAGATAAAGAGATCGTAACAGAATCAGCATTATGGTAGGAAAAACTGCAGGAAATATTGTCGTTTCAAGGAAAGGGGTATACCAAGGCAATCAGTATGGAACAGAAGAAAAAATTAATAGAAATATATAAAACTTATCGTAATGTATTTTCCGATTCTCCTGGAAAGGCGAAGGATTTCGTATGCCGATTAAAATTTCATGACTCCGTTAATTTCAATAAGAAATCGTATCCTATTGCTCAATCGTCAAAAGAGGCAGTTAGAAAAGAAATAGCTAGGATGATTCAAGAAGATATTATAGAACGAAGTAATTCCCCATATACCAGTCCCATTGTGGCGATTCCTAATAAAGATGGACAAGTATGGTTTTGCCTTGATGCGCGGGAAATAAATAAAATTATAATAACGGATCGCACCTCTCCAATAGAGATAGAAGAAACAATGAAGAAATTCCATGGTTGTAAGTTTATGAGTAGTTGGGATGCTGTTTGCAGATACTGGCAAATAGAGTTACACCCTGACAGTCGCCAGTATGTTGCCTTCATCTTCGAGGGAAGAAACTACCAATTTAAACGCTTACCTTTCGGGTTGGTTAATTCTGTCGCCATTTTTATCCAGTGCATGGACCAGATACTAGGAAAAGAAGCGTTAGAGTTTGCAACAGTATATGTAGATGATATTCTTATTACCCCTAAAACATGGGATAAACACTGTGATCGTATTGAAATTGTACTCAGGAAACTCCAACAAAATAATATTACACTGAAGTTAAATAAATCTGAATTCATAACTCAGGAATTACAATTTCTTGGGCTTATACTCTCTGAAACTGGGATCACGCCGTCGCCTGAGAAAGTAGAAGTTATACAAAATTTTCCAAGACATAGAAACATCAAACAATTACAATCATTATGGAGATTGAGAAAAGTAATGGTGAAATCAATCAGCTTTTTTAAGCAATTTAATGATTACTAAAATAACCTGTTTTCTGGGAGGGGCATTATGTTACGTGACATTTTTACCATGCCCTAGTAACATAAATATACCATGATTATATTATTAAAAAGTACCAGGAGACATAATATTTTAAGAAAGACTTAATTGAATATGTTTAATTTTAATTGTTTATTGTATGTTATGTTTATTATAATTAAAGTAAGAACTTACTTATGAAATATGTTTTTTGTGTGCAGACTGTAAAGTTATAAACACAGTCAGTTAAGGGGAATTATAATATATTACTAATAGTTATTAGTAATCAGTTTTTGTCACATTTATTAATATTATGTATACTAGTGTTAATAACACTAATGTTAGTCTTAACAAGGAAAGTACCAAAATCATAATCAGTCAAATTATATGAATATCTTTTCTGTTAAAATAATAAGGAAACAATGTCACTTTATGTTAAAAGATTACCAAATGTATAAAATAAATTTAAGAAAGTGACAGGTACAAAAAGGAATAATGAATAAGTTTGGAACAAAAATAATAAAAAAAATGTAAATCTTTAACTCAGGAAATATAGATCAGATAATAGTCAAGAGTGATGTCAAAATTATCAGTTTTTTATCAGAAGAACAAAGAAACAAATAAAAGAAGATAAGAGCTCTTATAAAAAATCTATATCCTTTTAAAAGAAAATGACATATAAAATAGTAAAAGGTTTGTTTATACTATTCTTATGATGTCACCAGGGTGATATAAAAATGTTACTTGGAAACCAAGGAGATATCTAAGAGAGGCCTTAGCAACTAATATGTTTAGGAAGAAAATGATTGATTCTAAAAAAACTGAATGCAAAAAGGTTGATTTAAATACTTATAGTGAAAAAATAAATTATAATATATGTGATATCAGTGCATCTCCAGATAAACAATTGAAGAATTATATATATCAAGATTAAAATAGAAGAAAGATTTCCTACAAGAATCTACAGAATTAAACCAGGACATCTCTGAAGAAATTGGACCAATTGACACAGGGAGAGAAGTATTTTTTGATCTAAAATTAATCTGAAATATTCCCTGTTAAACCTGATCTAAAGGTTTCAAAAAACTTTGAATACGCTTTTTATAAAAACCATAATTGCCTTTCACTAAGAACAATAATAATTAATAATATGGACATAAGCATAAGCCAACATTGATGTATAGTGCTAATATAATTTAAAGATATTTAAGTCTGAAAAACATTTTTATACCTTAACCTATACACTGAACTGTTTTACACTTTTAATATAATCCTTTTAAGATACATTGTGACTATTTCTCATCATATGTATTTTGGTACTTTCCCTGTCAATACTGTTGTTATATCGTAGTCGAAAGGACCTACTAAACCTTATAATTGTATTTTATTTATTAAAAACAAATTATAAAATGTTTTAAAAAGCCTGAGATCTAAGGGTGTTGAAAACAATAATATGAACATACTACACGTACACACAAAAGGCCGAAAACTAGACACTCTAGAACAATTAGAAATATACAAACACACAAAAACAAATAAAAACGACATCCTAAACGAACAGACACAATTCAAATCGCACGCATTATTCGAACACATCTCACCACACACACACAGCTTCAATCTTTCGAAACACTTTCTCGTCACCAAAAACAAGACGAGCAGCACTACTAACGACAGCCTCTGATGAAGCCTTCTGTAGGTGAAAGCCGGTTTAGGCTGTAAGGTAAAACTTTACGTTTTTACTTATAAAAAACATTGTGTTCCGAGTCGTCAATTTTATAGTGATATTTAGTGAGATCTAAGAGTTACTGCTGCCACTATGAGCTTATAAAAATACAGCTGGCCAAACTTTGTTAAAAATTTTGTTTTACATTTAGAACAAATTAAAGAATAAATAAAGGATTTGAGTTTACAAAATACAGAAAAAGGTTTATTTGTTTCTTATTTCATGAAAACAAAAAAGGTATGATATTCTGAACAAAATATCTGATACTGTGAGTTGACCTCAGTAATTAGATTAAGTTTTCAACACTCATCAATTGAAAATCTTAGCAGATTTCTTTTAAAAATGTGGTGATGAGCACAAGTTATCATATCTTTTGCTGAAAGAAAAGAATAAAAGAGAGTTCATTACAGAATAAAGAGACCATATACTATTTACATAAATTTGAATAAAAATTTATTATTGATATTTCACCAATAAAATTTTATTTGCAAATGGTGATTGCAAATTGGCACTCAACAAACATCCCCCTGAACAGATACTCATCCTTAATTTAATATTAACAAAAATATATACAAATAATAACAGAGTTAAACAAGACACAAATTCAGATAAATAACCATAGATTCGAGTCTAGACGTAACAAATTGGCTATCCCAATAGTGAGGCTAAATAAAATATAATTTAGAAAGAACGATTATTAGATTTGTACAAGAGTAAACACTATTACGCATTGCAAAAATTGGAGCCCAACGAGTGAGGCTAGAAATAGAATAGCTTTGTATTCTTATTGTGAGTTTACAGTGATTTCCACTCTAGTGGCGGCTACAATTAACAACAGAAATATCGAGGAGGAGAGCGACGTCACGGAAACGAATGAAAGAAGAAGAGATAGAGTTAAATATAGAAGGCCAGGAAACAACAACAGTTGAAGAAGTGGAAGTAATAGTAAAGGATACTACAGTAGCAGCGACTGAACAAATGGAAACGGTGGCAAGGGATACACCAAGGGATCAACCAGATGAACCCATACAAAAGGAAGACATGAGCATGCAGGAGATGTTGAGAATTCTAATGGAAGGGATAACAAAATTAATGAAACATTGAAACAAATGAGGATAATGAAACCTTATTAAAACAAACTAATGAGGAATTAAAGAAACAAATGAGGGAAGATAAGGAGGAATTAAATAAAAAATTAGAAAGCAATAATGAAACATTACAACAACAGTTGAAGGAGGATATTAGACAAAGTAATGAAGAATTAAAAGGACTGTTGAAGGAAGAGGGTGAGAGAAATAAAGAGGAATTAAGACAGTAGTTAGAAGAGTATAAAGATAAAATAAGGAATATAATTACTGAAACCAACCAGAAGGTTGAGAAAACCGAGGAAAATTTAAGTCAATTGCGCAAAGAGTTGATAAACAAAATAATTGAAGTGGAAGATAACAGTAAAACTAGTATTGTTATACTTCACAAAGATACTCAGGAGCAATTAGAGACACTACAAAATAAGGTAGGAGAAGAATACAATCAGGCAGAAACTAAGATAATACAGGTACAAAATCAAGTTACCAACAACAGGGAGAAGATACAGGAAATTCAACAGAAGGACATAATAAATCTTAAGGAAGAAATAAAAGTACTAAAACATAGACCGATAAACTATGTACCTACACTAATAGGAGAAAGTAAAGAAGTGATAAACTTTAAAGAATATCGTCAGAACCCTCTATAATTTTTGGAGAGGTTAGAAGAAGGTCTGGATAGAATCAAAGAAAATCGGTGGCCAATAATAAAGAATCTCCTCGATGATAGTTTTAAAAATAGTAATGATAACTGGTGGAAGGCAGTAAGAAATGAAATCACCAATTATAACGAATTTAAACAAATTTTAAAAATAAAGTATTGGTCTGAGTCTATCCAAAATATAGTCCGAGACAATTTAAGCACTGGCCGATATGATGCTAGAAGAGGACAGACAATGATTGCTTACTTTTTGGGCGAAGTCTGGGTAGCTCGACATCTACAACCAAAGATCCCTGAAGAGTGTCTCATAGCCAAACTGTCATATCATTTTGGAGAAGACATTGTACGGGCTCGTCGGTGTGGACAGATAAAAACTATTGGAGAAATGGAGGCTCTCTTAGAAGGTTTTGAGAGGGAAAATTATTATTACAGGAGTCGAAGAAGAACAGAGGATTGGAATGATAGGAACAATGAACAACCACACGACAGTCGACAGCCAATAAACCACGTAAGGACGGAGGGATATAATAGAAATCTGAATAACAGGCGATTTCAAGGAAGACGTCAGAATTTTAATAATGACAGAAATTATGACAGGCGATATGGAAGAGATAATGACAATAGGAGACAATAGAATGATAACGGAGAAACATATCAGAGATCCAGAAGCTGGGATAGAAGAAGGGAGACACCCTCTGGAAACCAAAACACCAATGAACAAGTTCAACAAACCAACAGTGATGTAAATAGGGAAAACGAGAGGCCGCAGTGAGAACATTGGACAGCCCATTACTGCGAGCGGACCCAGGGCTGAGGAGAGATATAAACCCTAATAATAATAACAAAGAACCAATAACCGTGATAAGAAACTTTTATTTAAAAAATATACAGAGAGATTTGTTGGAAGAGATTACCATGGAAGAAGATAAACCGAATGAGGACATAGTATACATCAAGGTAGAATTACATGGGGTGCTAACTGAAGTTATGATACATACAGGAGCAAACATTTCTTTAATAGACAGATTAGAGGTGAACAGAATACAGGAGTTGAGTACGGAAAAAATATCCACATTGCCTATTAATAATATTGCTATTATAGGAGCGACTGGCAAACAAAACAAGACAATCAAACAACAAGTAAGTCTGAATGTTACGAGTGTGGGAGTAGGAATTCCTATGGTTTTTCTGGTGGCCCAAGGGTTACCTTTTAAAGTGTTGATAGGCTGTGATACGCTAAGGCGTCACTATGCGATTATTAATTTAGCCAGTGGAAAAATAACACCGAGCTCAGAAGGTTATGAATGGACTGCTGAGATAATAGGAAGCTCAATAGCCCCTCAGTACAGAAACTCATACCACGTTAGGGAAATAATAAGGACACCCATAGGAGATAAAGAGATCGTAACAGAATCAGCATTATGGTAGGAAAAACTGCAGGAAATATTGTCGTTTCAAGGAAAGGGGTATACCAAGGCAATCAGTATGGAACAGAAGAAAAAATTAATAGAAATATATAAAACTTATCGTAATGTATTTTCCGATTCTCCTGGAAAGGCGAAGGATTTCGTATGCCGATTAAAATTTCATGACTCCGTTAATTTCAATAAGAAATCGTATCCTATTGCTCAATCGTCAAAAGAGGCAGTTAGAAAAGAAATAGCTAGGATGATTCAAGAAGATATTATAGAACGAAGTAATTCCCCATATACCAGTCCCATTGTGGCGATTCCTAATAAAGATGGACAAGTATGGTTTTGCCTTGATGCGCGGGAAATAAATAAAATTATAATAACGGATCGCACCTCTCCAATAGAGATAGAAGAAACAATGAAGAAATTCCATGGTTGTAAGTTTATGAGTAGTTGGGATGCTGTTTGCAGATACTGGCAAATAGAGTTACACCCTGACAGTCGCCAGTATGTTGCCTTCATCTTCGAGGGAAGAAACTACCAATTTAAACGCTTACCTTTCGGGTTGGTTAATTCTGTCGCCATTTTTATCCAGTGCATGGACCAGATACTAGGAAAAGAAGCGTTAGAGTTTGCAACAGTATATGTAGATGATATTCTTATTACCCCTAAAACATGGGATAAACACTGTGATCGTATTGAAATTGTACTCAGGAAACTCCAACAAAATAATATTACACTGAAGTTAAATAAATCTGAATTCATAACTCAGGAATTACAATTTCTTGGGCTTATACTCTCTGAAACTGGGATCACGCCGTCGCCTGAGAAAGTAGAAGTTATACAAAATTTTCCAAGACCTAGAAACATCAAACAATTACAATCATTATGGAGATTGAGAAAAGTAATGGTGAAATCAATCAGCTTTTTTAAGCAATTTAATGATTACTAAAATAACCTGTTTTCTGGGAGGGGCATTATGTTACGTGACATTTTTACCATGCCCTAGTAACATAAATATACCATGATTATATTATTAAAAAGTACCAGGAGACATAATATTTTAAGAAAGACTTAATTGAATATGTTTAATTTTAATTGTTTATTGTATGTTATGTTTATTATAATTAAAGTAAGAACTTACTTATGAAATATGTTTTTTGTGTGCAGACTGTAAAGTTATAAACACAGTCAGTTAAGGGGAATTATAATATATTACTAATAGTTATTAGTAATCAGTTTTTGTCACATTTATTAATATTATGTATACTAGTGTTAATAACACTAATGTTAGTCTTAACAAGGAAAGTACCAAAATCATAATCAGTCAAATTATATGAATATCTTTTCTGTTAAAATAATAAGGAAACAATGTCACTTTATGTTAAAAGATTACCAAATGTATAAAATAAATTTAAGAAAGTGACAGGTACAAAAAGAAATAATGAATAAGTTTGGAACAAAAATAATAAAAAAAATGTAAATCTTTAACTCAGGAAATATAGATCAGATAATAGTCAAGAGTGATGTCAAAATTATCAGTTTTTTATCAGAAGAACAAAGAAACAAATAAAAGAAGATAAGAGCTCTTATAAAAAATCTATATCCTTTTAAAAGAAAATGACATATAAAATAGTAAAAGGTTTGTTTATACTATTCTTATGATGTCACCAGGGTGATATAAAAATGTTACTTGGAAACCAAGGAGATATCTAAGAGAGGCCTTAGCAACTAATATGTTTAGGAAGAAAATGATTGATTCTAAAAAAACTGAATGCAAAAAGGTTGATTTAAATACTTATAGTGAAAAAATAAATTATAATATATGTGATATCAGTGCATCTCCAGATAAACAATTGAAGAATTATATATATCAAGATTAAAATAGAAGAAAGATTTCCTACAAGAATCTACAGAATTAAACCAGGACATCTCTGAAGAAATTGGACCAATTGACACAGGGAGAGAAGTATTTTTTGATCTAAAATTAATCTGAAATATTCCCTGTTAAACCTGATCTAAAGGTTTCAAAAAACTTTGAATACGCTTTTTATAAAAACCATAATTGCCTTTCACTAAGAACAATAATAATTAATAATATGGACATAAGCATAAGCCAACATTGATGTATAGTGCTAATATAATTTAAAGATATTTAAGTCTGAAAAACATTTTTATACCTTAACCTATACACTGAACTGTTTTACACTTTTAATATAATCCTTTTAAGATACATTGTGACTATTTCTCATCATATGTATTTTGGTACTTTCCCTGTCAATACTGTTGTTATATCGTAGTCGAAAGGACCTACTAAACCTTATAATTGTATTTTATTTATTAAAAACAAATTATAAAATGTTTTAAAAAGCCTGAGATCTAAGAGTGTTGAAAACAATAATATGAACATACTACACGTACACACAAAAGGCCGAAAACTAGACACTCTAGAACAATTAGAAATATACAAACACACAAAAACAAATAAAAACGACATCCTAAACGAACAGACACAATTCAAATCGCACGCATTATTCGAACACATCTCACCACACACACACAGCTTCAATCTTTCGAAACACTTTCTCGTCACCAAAAACAAGACGAGCAGCACTACTAACGACAGCCTCTGATGAAGCCTTCTGTAGGTGAAAGCCGGTTTAGGCTGTAAGGTAAAACTTTACGTTTTTACTTATAAAAAACATTGTGTTCCGAGTCGTCAATTTTATAGTGATATTTAGTGAGATCTAAGAGTTACTGCTGCCACTATGAGCTTATAAAAATACAGCTGGCCAAACTTTGTTAAAAATTTTGTTTTACATTTAGAACAAATTAAAGAATAAATAAAGGATTTGAGTTTACAAAATACAGAAAAAGGTTTATTTGTTTCTTATTTCATGAAAACAAAAAAGGTATGATATTCTGAACAAAATATCTGATACTGTGAGTTGACCTCAGTAATTAGATTAAGTTTTCAACACTCATCAATTGAAAATCTTAGCAGATTTCTTTTAAAAATGTGGTGATGAGCACAAGTTATCATATCTTTTGCTGAAAGAAAAGAATAAAAGAGAGTTCATTACAGAATAAAGAGACCATATACTATTTACATAAATTTGAATAAAAATTTATTATTGATATTTCACCAATAAAATTTTATTTGCAAATGGTGATTGCAAATTGGCACTCAACAAACATCCCCCTGAACAGATACTCATCCTTAATTTAATATTAACAAAAATATATACAAATAATAACAGAGTTAAACAAGACACAAATTCAGATAAATAACCATAGATTCGAGTCTAGACGTAACAAATTGGCTATCCCAATAGTGAGGCTAAATAAAATATAATTTAGAAAGAACGATTATTAGATTTGTACAAGAGTAAACACTATTACGCATTGCAAAAATTGGAGCCCAACGAGTGAGGCTAGAAATAGAATAGCTTTGTATTCTTATTGTGAGTTTACAGTGATTTCCACTCTAGTGGCGGCTACAATTAACAACAGAAATATCGAGGAGGAGAGCGACGTCACGGAAACGAATGAAAGAAGAAGAGATAGAGTTAAATATAGAAGGCCAGGAAACAACAACAGTTGAAGAAGTGGAAGTAATAGTAAAGGATACTACAGTAGCAGCGACTGAACAAATGGAAACGGTGGCAAGGGATACACCAAGGGATCAACCAGATGAACCCATACAAAAGGAAGACATGAGCATGCAGGAGATGTTGAGAATTCTAATGGAAGGGATAACAAAATTAATGAAACATTGAAACAAATGAGGATAATGAAACCTTATTAAAACAAACTAATGAGGAATTAAAGAAACAAATGAGGGAAGATAAGGAGGAATTAAATAAAAAATTAGAAAGCAATAATGAAACATTACAACAACAGTTGAAGGAGGATATTAGACAAAGTAATGAAGAATTAAAAGGACTGTTGAAGGAAGAGGGTGAGAGAAATAAAGAGGAATTAAGACAGTAGTTAGAAGAGTATAAAGATAAAATAAGGAATATAATTACTGAAACCAACCAGAAGGTTGAGAAAACCGAGGAAAATTTAAGTCAATTGCGCAAAGAGTTGATAAACAAAATAATTGAAGTGGAAGATAACAGTAAAACTAGTATTGTTATACTTCACAAAGATACTCAGGAGCAATTAGAGACACTACAAAATAAGGTAGGAGAAGAATACAATCAGGCAGAAACTAAGATAATACAGGTACAAAATCAAGTTACCAACAACAGGGAGAAGATACAGGAAATTCAACAGAAGGACATAATAAATCTTAAGGAAGAAATAAAAGTACTAAAACATAGACCGATAAACTATGTACGTACACTAATAGGAGAAAGTAAAGAAGTGATAAACTTTAAAGAATATCGTCAGAACCCTCTATAATTTTTGGAGAGGTTAGAAGAAGGTCTGGATAGAATCAAAGAAAATCGGTGGCCAATAATAAAGAATCTCCTCGATGATAGTTTTAAAAATAGTAATGATAACTGGTGGAAGGCAGTAAGAAATGAAATCACCAATTATAACGAATTTAAACAAATTTTAAAAATAAAGTATTGGTCTGAGTCTATCCAAAATATAGTCCGAGACAATTTAAGCACTGGCCGATATGATGCTAGAAGAGGACAGACAATGATTGCTTACTTTTTGGGCGAAGTCTGGGTAGCTCGACATCTACAACCAAAGATCCCTGAAGAGTGTCTCATAGCCAAACTGTCATATCATTTTGGAGAAGACATTGTACGGGCTCGTCGGTGTGGACAGATAAAAACTATTGGAGAAATGGAGGCTCTCTTAGAAGGTTTTGAGAGGGAAAATTATTATTACAGGAGTCGAAGAAGAACAGAGGATTGGAATGATAGGAACAATGAACAACCACACGACAGTCGACAGCCAATAAACCACGTAAGGACGGAGGGATATAATAGAAATCTGAATAACAGGCGATTTCAAGGAAGACGTCAGAATTTTAATAATGACAGAAATTATGACAGGCGATATGGAAGAGATAATGACAATAGGAGACAATAGAATGATAACGGAGAAACATATCAGAGATCCAGAAGCTGGGATAGAAGAAGGGAGACACCCTCTGGAAACCAAAACACCAATGAACAAGTTCAACAAACCAACAGTGATGTAAATAGGGAAAACGAGAGGCCGCAGTGAGAACATTGGACAGCCCATTACTGCGAGCGGACCCAGGGCTGAGGAGAGATATAAACCCTAATAATAATAACAAAGAACCAATAACCGTGATAAGAAACTTTTATTTAAAAAATATACAGAGAGATTTGTTGGAAGAGATTACCATGGAAGAAGATAAACCGAATGAGGACATAGTATACATCAAGGTAGAATTACATGGGGTGCTAACTGAAGTTATGATACATACAGGAGCAAACATTTCTTTAATAGACAGATTAGAGGTGAACAGAATACAGGAGTTGAGTACGGAAAAAATATCCACATTGCCTATTAATAATATTGCTATTATAGGAGCGACTGGCAAACAAAACAAGACAATCAAACAACAAGTAAGTCTGAATGTTACGAGTGTGGGAGTAGGAATTCCTATGGTTTTTCTGGTGGCCCAAGGGTTACCTTTTAAAGTGTTGATAGGCTGTGATACGCTAAGGCGTCACTATGCGATTATTAATTTAGCCAGTGGAAAAATAACACCGAGCTCAGAAGGTTATGAATGGACTGCTGAGATAATAGGAAGCTCAATAGCCCCTCAGTACAGAAACTCATACCACGTTAGGGAAATAATAAGGACACCCATAGGAGATAAAGAGATCGTAACAGAATCAGCATTATGGTAGGAAAAACTGCAGGAAATATTGTCGTTTCAAGGAAAGGGGTATACCAAGGCAATCAGTATGGAACAGAAGAAAAAATTAATAGAAATATATAAAACTTATCGTAATGTATTTTCCGATTCTCCTGGAAAGGCGAAGGATTTCGTATGCCGATTAAAATTTCATGACTCCGTTAATTTCAATAAGAAATCGTATCCTATTGCTCAATCGTCAAAAGAGGCAGTTAGAAAAGAAATAGCTAGGATGATTCAAGAAGATATTATAGAACGAAGTAATTCCCCATATACCAGTCCCATTGTGGCGATTCCTAATAAAGATGGACAAGTATGGTTTTGCCTTGATGCGCGGGAAATAAATAAAATTATAATAACGGATCGCACCTCTCAAATAGAGATAGAAGAAACTATGAAGAAATTCCATGGTTGTAAGTTTATGAGTAGTTGGGATGCTGTTTGCAGATACTGGCAAATAGAGTTACACCCTGACAGTCGCCAGTATGTTGCCTTCATCTTCGAGGGAAGAAACTACCAATTTAAACGCTTACCTTTCGGGTTGGTTAATTCTGTCGCCATTTTTATCCAGTGCATGGACCAGATACTAGGAAAAGAAGCGTTAGAGTTTGCAACAGTATATGTAGATGATATTCTTATTACCCCTAAAACATGGGATAAACACTGTGATCGTATTGAAATTGTACTCAGGAAACTCCAACAAAATAATATTACACTGAAGTTAAATAAATCTGAATTCATAACTCAGGAATTACAATTTCTTGGGCTTATACTCTCTGAAACTGGGATCACGCCGTCGCCTGAGAAAGTAGAAGTTATACAAAATTTTCCAAGACCTAGAAACATCAAACAATTACAATCATTATGGAGATTGAGAAAAGTAATGGTGAAATCAATCAGCTTTTTTAAGCAATTTAATGATTACTAAAATAACCTGTTTTCTGGGAGGGGCATTATGTTACGTGACATTTTTACCATGCCCTAGTAACATAAATATACCATGATTATATTATTAAAAAGTACCAGGAGACATAATATTTTAAGAAAGACTTAATTGAATATGTTTAATTTTAATTGTTTATTGTATGTTATGTTTATTATAATTAAAGTAAGAACTTACTTATGAAATATGTTTTTTGTGTGCAGACTGTAAAGTTATAAACACAGTCAGTTAAGGGGAATTATAATATATTACTAATAGTTATTAGTAATCAGTTTTTGTCACATTTATTAATATTATGTATACTAGTGTTAATAACACTAATGTTAGTCTTAACAAGGAAAGTACCAAAATCATAATCAGTCAAATTATATGAATATCTTTTCTGTTAAAATAATAAGGAAACAATGTCACTTTATGTTAAAAGATTACCAAATGTATAAAATAAATTTAAGAAAGTGACAGGTACAAAAAGAAATAATGAATAAGTTTGGAACAAAAATAATAAAAAAAATGTAAATCTTTAACTCAGGAAATATAGATCAGATAATAGTCAAGAGTGATGTCAAAATTATCAGTTTTTTATCAGAAGAACAAAGAAACAAATAAAAGAAGATAAGAGCTCTTATAAAAAATCTATATCCTTTTAAAAGAAAATGACATATAAAATAGTAAAAGGTTTGTTTATACTATTCTTATGATGTCACCAGGGTGATATAAAAATGTTACTTGGAAACCAAGGAGATATCTAAGAGAGGCCTTAGCAACTAATATGTTTAGGAAGAAAATGATTGATTCTAAAAAAACTGAATGCAAAAAGGTTGATTTAAATACTTATAGTGAAAAAATAAATTATAATATATGTGATATCAGTGCATCTCCAGATAAACAATTGAAGAATTATATATATCAAGATTAAAATAGAAGAAAGATTTCCTACAAGAATCTACAGAATTAAACCAGGACATCTCTGAAGAAATTGGACCAATTGACACAGGGAGAGAAGTATTTTTTGATCTAAAATTAATCTGAAATATTCCCTGTTAAACCTGATCTAAAGGTTTCAAAAAACTTTGAATACGCTTTTTATAAAAACCATAATTGCCTTTCACTAAGAACAATAATAATTAATAATATGGACATAAGCATAAGCCAACATTGATGTATAGTGCTAATATAATTTAAAGATATTTAAGTCTGAAAAACATTTTTATACCTTAACCTATACACTGAACTGTTTTACACTTTTAATATAATCCTTTTAAGATACATTGTGACTATTTCTCATCATATGTATTTTGGTACTTTCCCTGTCAATACTGTTGTTATATCGTAGTCGAAAGGACCTACTAAACCTTATAATTGTATTTTATTTATTAAAAACAAATTATAAAATGTTTTAAAAAGCCTGAGATCTAAGAGTGTTGAAAACAATAATATGAACATACTACACGTACACACAAAAGGCCGAAAACTAGACACTCTAGAACAATTAGAAATATACAAACACACAAAAACAAATAAAAACGACATCCTAAACGAACAGACACAATTCAAATCGCACGCATTATTCGAACACATCTCACCACACACACACAGCTTCAATCTTTCGAAACACTTTCTCGTCACCAAAAACAAGACGAGCAGCACTACTAACGACAGCCTCTGATGAAGCCTTCTGTAGGTGAAAGCCGGTTTAGGCTGTAAGGTAAAACTTTACGTTTTTACTTATAAAAAACATTGTGTTCCGAGTCGTCAATATTATAGTGATATTTAGTGAGATCTAAGAGTTACTGCTGCCACTATGAGCTTATAAAAATACAGCTGGCCAAACTTTGTTAAAAATTTTGTTTTACATTTAGAACAAATTAAAGAATAAATAAAGGATTTGAGTTTACAAAATACAGAAAAAGGTTTATTTGTTTCTTATTTCATGAAAACAAAAAAGGTATGATATTCTGAACAAAATATCTGATACTGTGAGTTGACCTCAGTAATTAGATTAAGTTTTCAACACTCATCAATTGAAAATCTTAGCAGATTTCTTTTAAAAATGTGGTGATGAGCACAAGTTATCATATCTTTTGCTGAAAGAAAAGAATAAAAGAGAGTTCATTACAGAATAAAGAGACCATATACTATTTACATAAATTTGAATAAAAATTTATTATTGATATTTCACCAATAAAATTTTATTTGCAAATGGTGATTGCAAATTGGCACTCAACAAACATCCCCCTGAACAGATACTCATCCTTAATTTAATATTAACAAAAATATATACAAATAATAACAGAGTTAAACAAGACACAAATTCAGATAAATAACCATAGATTCGAGTCTAGACGTAACAAATTGGCTATCCCAATAGTGAGGCTAAATAAAATATAACTTAGAAAGAACGATTATTAGATTTGTACGAGAGTAAACACTATTACGCATTGCAAAAATTGGAGCCCAACGAGTGAGGCTAGAAATAGAATAGCTTTGTATTCTTATTGTGAGTTTACAGTGATTTCCACTCTAGTGGCGGCTACAATTAACAACAGAGATATCAAGGAGGAGAGCGACGTCACGGAAACGAATGAAAGAAGAAGAGATAGAGTTAAATATAGAAGGCCAGGAAACAACAACAGTTGAAGAAGTGGAAGTAATAGTAAAGGATACTACAGTAGCAGCGACTGAACAAATGGAAACGGTGGTAAGGGATACACCAAGGGATCAACCAGATGAACCCATACAAAAGGAAGACATGAGCATGCAGGAGATGTTGAGAATTCTAATGGAAGGGATAACAAAATTAATGAAACATTGAAACAAATGAGGATAATGAAACCTTATTAAAACAAACTAATGAGGAATTAAAGAAACAAATGAGGGAAGATAAGGAGGAATTAAATAAAAAATTAGAAAGCAATAATGAAACATTACAACAACAGTTGAAGGAGGATATTAGACAAAGTAATGAAGAATTAAAAGGACTGTTGAAGGAAGAGGGTGAGAGAAATAAAGAGGAATTAAGACAGTAGTTAGAAGAGTATAAAGATAAAATAAGGAATATAATTACTGAAACCAACCAGAAGGTTGAGAAAACCGAGGAAAATTTAAGTCAATTGCGCAAAGAGTTGATAAACAAAATAATTGAAGTGGAAGATAACAGTAAAACTAGTATTGTTATACTTCACAAAGATACTCAGGAGCAATTAGAGACACTACAAAATAAGGTAGGAGAAGAATACAATCAGGCAGAAACTAAGATAATACAGGTACAAAATCAAGTTACCAACAACAGGGAGAAGATACAGGAAATTCAACAGAAGGACATAATAAATCTTAAGGAAGAAATAAAAGTACTAAAACATAGACCGATAAACTATGTACCTACACTAATAGGAGAAAGTAAAGAAGTGATAAACTTTAAAGAATATCGTCAGAACCCTCTATAATTTTTGGAGAGGTTAGAAGAAGGTCTGGATAGAATCAAAGAAAATCGGTGGCCAATAATAAAGAATCTCCTCGATGATAGTTTTAAAAATAGTAATGATAACTGGTGGAAGGCAGTAAGAAATGAAATCACCAATTATAACGAATTTAAACAAATTTTAAAAATAAAGTATTGGTCTGAGTCTATCCAAAATATAGTCCGAGACAATTTAAGCACTGGCCGATATGATGCTAGAAGAGGACAGACAATGATTGCTTACTTTTTGGGCGAAGTCTGGGTAGCTCGACATCTACAACCAAAGATCCCTGAAGAGTGTCTCATAGCCAAACTGTCATATCATTTTGGAGAAGACATTGTACGGGCTCGTCGGTGTGGACAGATAAAAACTATTGGAGAAATGGAGGCTCTCTTAGAAGGTTTTGAGAGGGAAAATTATTATTACAGGAGTCGAAGAAGAACAGAGGATTGGAATGATAGGAACAATGAACAACCACACGACAGTCGACAGCCAATAAACCACGTAAGGACGGAGGGATATAATAGAAATCTGAATAACAGGCGATTTCAAGGAAGACGTCAGAATTTTAATAATGACAGAAATTATGACATGCGATATGGAAGAGATAATGACAATAGGAGACAATAGAATGATAACGGAGAAACATATCAGAGATCCAGAAGCTGGGATAGAAGAAGGGAGACACCCTCTGGAAACCAAAACACCAATGAACAAGTTCAACAAACCAACAGTGATGTAAATAGGGAAAACGAGAGGCCGCAGTGAGAACATTGGACAGCCCATTACTGCGAGCGGACCCAGGGCTGAGGAGAGATATAAACCCTAATAATAATAACAAAGAACCAATAACCGTGATAAGAAACTTTTATTTAAAAAATGTACAGAGAGATTTGTTGGAAGAGATTACCATGGAAGAAGATAAACCGAATGAGGACATAGTATACTTCAAGGTAGAATTACATGGGGTGCTAACTGAAGTTATGATACATACAGGAGCAAACATTTCTTTAATAGACAGATTAGAGGTGAACAGAATACAGGAGTTGAGTACGGAAAAAATATCCACATTGCCTATTAATAATATTGCTATTATAGGAGCGACTGGCAAACAAAACAAGACAATCAAACAACAAGTAAGTCTGAATGTTACGAGTATGGGAGTAGGAATTCCTATGGTTTTTCTGGTGGCCCAAGGGTTACCTTTTAAAGTGTTGATAGGCTGTGATACGCTAAGGCGTCACTATGCGATTATTAATTTAGCCAGTGGAAAAATAACACCGAGCTCAGAAGGTTATGAATGGACTGCTGAGATAATAGGAAGCTCAATAGCCCCTCAGTACAGAAACTCATACCACGTTAGGGAAATAATAAGGACACCCATAGGAGATAAAGAGATCGTAACAGAATCAGCATTATGGTAGGAAAAACTGCAGGAAATATTGTCGTTTCAAGGAAAGGGGTATACCGAGGCAATCAGTATGGAACAGAAGAAAAAATTAATAGAAATATATAAAACTTATCGTAATGTATTTTCCGATTCTCCTGGAAAGGTGAAGGATTTCGTATGCCGATTAAAATTTCATGACTCCGTTAATTTCAATAAGAAATCGTATCCTATTGCTCAATCGTCAAAAGAGGCAGTTAGAAAAGAAATAGCTAGGATGATTCAAGAAGATATTATAGAACGAAGTAATTCCCCATATACCAGTCCCATTGTGGCGATTCCTAATAAAGATGGACAAGTATGGTTTTGCCTTGATGTGCGGGAAATAAATAAAATTATAATAACGGATCGCACCTCTCAAATAGAGATAGAAGAAACTATGAAGAAATTCCATGGTTGTAAGTTTATGAGTAGTTGGGATGCTGTTTGCAGATACTGGCAAATAGAGTTACACCCTGACAGTCGCCAGTATGTTGCCTTCATCTTCGAGGGAAGAAACTACCAATTTAAACGCTTACCTTTCGGGTTGGTTAATTCTGTCGCCATTTTTATCCAGTGCATGGACCAGATACTAGGAAAAGAAGCGTTAGAGTTTGCAACAGTATATGTAGATGATATTCTTATTACCCCTAAAACATGGGATGAACACTGTGATCGTATTGAAATTGTACTCAGGAAACTCCAACAAAATAATATTACACTGAAGTTAAATAAATCTAAATTCATAACTCAGGAATTACAATTTCTTGGGCTTATACTCTCTGAAACTGGGATCACGCCGTCGCCTGAGAAAGTAGAAGTTATACAAAATTTTCCAAGACATAGAAACATCAAACAATTACAATCATTATGGAGATTGAGAAAAGTAATGGTGAAATCAATCAGCTTATTTAAGCAATTTAATGATTACTAAAATAACCTGTTTTCTGGGAGGGGCATTATGTTATGTGACATTTTTACCATGCCCTAGTAACATAAATATACCATGATTATATTATTAAAAAGTACCAGGAGACATAATATTTTAAGAAAGACTTAATTGAATATGTTTAATTTTAATTGTTTATTGTATGTTATGTTTATTATAATTAAAGTAAGAACTTACTTATGAAATATGTTTTTTGTGTGCAGACTGTAAAGTTATAAACACAGTCAGTTAAGGGGAATTATAATATATTACTAATAGTTATTAGTAATCAGTTTTTGTCACATTTATTAATATTATGTATACTAGTGTTAATAACACTAATGTTAGTCTTAACAAGGAAAGTACCAAAATCATAATCAGTCAAATTATATGAATATCTTTTCTATTAAAATAATAAGGAAACAATGTCAGTTTATGTTAAAAGATTACCAAATGTATAAAATAAATTTAAGAAAGTGACAGGTACAAAAAGAAATAATGAATAAGTTTGGAACAAAACAATAAAAAAAATGTAAATCATTAACTCAGGAAATATAGATCAGAAAATAGTCAAGAGTGATGTCAAAATTATCAGTTTTTTATCAGAAGAACAAAGAAACAAATAAAAGAAGATAAGAGCTCTTATAAAAAATCTATATCCTTTTAAAAGAAAATGACATATAAAATAGTAAAAGGTTTGTTTATACTATTCTTATGATGTCACCAGGGTGATATAAAAATGTTACTTGGAAACCAAGGAGATATCTAAGAGAGGCCTTAGCAACTAATATGTTGAGGAAGAAAATGATTGATTCTAAAAAAACTGAATGCAAAAAGGTTGATTTAAATACTTATAGTGAAAAAATAAATTATAATATATGTGATATCAGTGCATCTCCAGATAAACAATTGAAGAATTATATATATCAAGATTAAAATAGAAGAAAGATTTCCTACAAGAATCTACAGAATTAAACCAGGACATCTCTGAAGAAATTGGACCAATTGACACAGGGAGAGAAGTATTTTTTGATCTAAAATTAATCTGAAATATTCCCTGTTAAACCTGATATAATGGTTTCAAAAAACTTTGAATACGCTTTTTATAAAAACCATAATTGCCTTTCACTAAGAACAATAATAATTAATAATATGGACATAAGCATAAGCCAACATTGATGTATAGTGCTAATATAATTTAAAGATATTTAAGTCTGAAAAACATTTTTATACCTTAACCTATACACTGAACTGTTTTACACTTTTAATATAATCCTTTTAAGATACATTGTGACTATTTCTCATCATATGTATTTTGGTACTTTCCCTGTCAATACTGTTGTTATATCGTAGTCGAAAGGACCTACTAAACCTTATAATTGTATTTTATTTATTAAAAACAAATTATAAAATGTTTTAAAAAGCCTGAGATCTAAGAGTTACTGCTGCCACTATGAGCTTATAAAAATACAGCTGGCCAAACTTTGTTAAAAACTTTGTTTTACATTTAGAGCAAATTAAAGAATAAATAAAGGATTTGAGTTTACAAAATACAGAAAAAGGTTTATTTGTTTCTTATTTCATGAAAACAAAAAAGGTATGATATTCTGAACAAAATATCTGATACTGTGAGTTGACCTCAGTAATTAGATTAAGTTTTCAACACTCATCAATTGAAAATCTTAGCAGATTTCTTTTAAAAATGTGGTGATGAGCACAAGTTATCATATCTTTTGCTGAAAGAAAAGAATAAAAGAGAGTTCATTACAGAATAAAGAGACCATATACTATTTACATAAATTTGAATAAAAATTTATTATTGATATTTCACCAATAAAATTTTATTTGCAAATGGTGATTGCAAATTGGCACTCAACAAACATCCCCCTGAACAGATACTCATCCTTAATTTAATATTAACAAAAATATATACAAATAATAACAGAGTTAAACAAGACACAAATTCAGATAAATAACCATAGATTCGAGTCTAGACGTAACAAATTGGCTATCCCAATAGTGAGGCTAAATAAAATATAATTTAGAAAGAACGATTATTAGATTTGTACGAGAGTAAACACTATTACGCATTGCAAAAATTGGAGCCCAACGAGTGAGGCTAGAAATAGAATAGCTTTGTATTCTTATTGTGAGTTTACAGTGATTTCCACTCTAGTGGCGGCTACAATTAACAACAGAAATATCGAGGAGGAGAGCGACGTCACGGAAACGAATGAAAGAAGAAGAGATAGAGTTAAATATAGAAGGCCAGGAAACAACAACAGTTGAAGAAGTGGAAGTAATAGTAAAGGATACTACAGTAGCAGCGACTGAACAAATGGAAACGGTGGTAAGGGATACACCAAGGGATCAACCAGGTGAACCCATACAAAAGGAAGACATGAGCATGCAGGAGATGTTGAGAATTCTAATGGAAGGGATAACAAAATTAATGAAACATTGAAACAAATGAGGATAATGAAACCTTATTAAAACAAACTAATGAGGAATTAAAGAAACAAATGAGGGAAGATAAGGAGGAATTAAATAAAAAATTAGAAAGCAATAATGAAACATTACAACAACAGTTGAAGGAGGATATTAGACAAAGTAATGAAGAATTAAAAGGACTGTTGAAGGAAGAGGGTGAGAGAAATAAAGAGGAATTAAGACAGTAGTTAGAAGAGTATAAAGATAAAATAAGGAATATAATTACTGAAACCAACCAGAAGGTTGAGAAAACCGAGGAAAATTTAATTCAATTGCGCGAAGAGTTGATAAACAAAATAATTGAAGTGGAAGATAACAGTAAAACTAGTATTGTTATACTTCACAAAGATACTCAGGAGCAATTAGAGACACTACAAAATAAGGTAGGAGAAGAATACAATCAGGCAGAAACTAAGATAATACAGGTACAAAATCAAGTTACCAACAACAGGGAGAAGATACAGGAAATTCAACAGAAGGACATAATAAATCTTAAGGAAGAAATAAAAGTACTAAAACATAGACCGATAAACTATGTACGTACACTAATAGGAGAAAGTAAAGAAGTGATAAACTTTAAAGAATATCGTCAGAACCCTCTATAATTTTTGGAGAGGTTAGAAGAAGGTCTGGATAGAATCAAAGAAAATCGGTGGCCAATAATAAAGAATCTCCTCGATGATAGTTTTAAAAATAGTAATGATAACTGATGGAAGGCAGTAAGAAATGAAATCACCAATTATAACGAATTTAAACAAATTTTAAAAATAAAGTATTGGTCTGAGTCTATCCAAAATATAGTCCGAGACAATTTAAGCACTGGCCGATATGATGCTAGAAGAGGACAGACAATGATTGCTTACTTTTTGGGCGAAGTCTGAGTAGCTCGACATCTACAACCAAAGATCCCTGAAGAGTGTCTCATAGCCAAACTGTCATATCATTTTGGAGAAGACATTGTACGGGCTCGTCGGTGTGGACAGATAAAAACTATTGGAGAAATGGAGGCTCTCTTAGAAGGTTTTGAGAGGGAAAATTATTATTACAGGAGTCGAAGAAGAACAGAGGATTGGAATGATAGGAACAATGAACAACCACACGACAGTCGACAGCCAATAAACCACGTAAGGACGGAGGGATATAATAGAAATCTGAATAACAGGCGATTTCAAGGAAGACGTCAGAATTTTAATAATGACAGAAATTATGACAGGCGATATGGAAGAGATAATGACAATAGGAGACAATAGAATGATAACGGAGAAACATATCAGAGATCCAGAAGCTGGGATAGAAGAAGGGAGACACCCTCTGGAAACCAAAACACCAATGAACAAGTTCAACAAACCAACAGTGATGTAAATAGGGAAAACGAGAGGCCGCAGTGAGAACATTGGACAGCCCATTACTGCGAGCGGACCCAGGGCTGAGGAGAGATATAAACCCTAATAATAATAACAAAGAACCAATAACCGTGATAAGAAACTTTTATTTAAAAAATATACAGAGAGATTTGTTGGAAGAGATTACCATGGAAGAAGATAAACCGAATGAGGACATAGTATACTTCAAGGTAGAATTACATGGGGTGCTAACTGAAGTTATGATACATACAGGAGCAAACATTTCTTTAATAGACAGATTAGAGGTGAACAGAATACAGGAGTTGAGTACGGAAAAAATATCCACATTGCCTATTAATAATATTGCTATTATAGGAGCGACTGGCAAACAAAACAAGACAATCAAACAACAAGTAAGTCTGAATGTTACGAGTATGGGAGTAGGAATTCCTATGGTTTTTCTGGTGGCCCAAGGGTTACCTTTTAAAGTGTTGATAGGCTGTGATACGCTAAGGCGTCACTATGCGATTATTAATTTAGCCAGTGGAAAAATAACACCGAGCTCAGAAGGTTATGAATGGACTGCTGAGATAATAGGAAGCTCAATAGCCCCTCAGTACAGAAACTCATACCACGTTAGGGAAATAATAAGGACACCCATAGGAGATAAAGAGATCGTAACAGAATCAGCATTATGGTAGGAAAAACTGCAGGAAATATTGTCGTTTCAAGGAAAGGGGTATACCGAGGCAATCAGTATGGAACAGAAGAAAAAATTAATAGAAATATATAAAACTTATCGTAATGTATTTTCCGATTCTCCTGGAAAGGTGAAGGATTTCGTATGCCGATTAAAATTTCATGACTCCGTTAATTTCAATAAGAAATCGTATCCTATTGCTCAATCGTCAAAAGAGGCAGTTAGAAAAGAAATAGCTAGGATGATTCAAGAAGATATTATAGAACGAAGTAATTCCCCATATACCAGTCCCATTGTGGCGATTCCTAATAAAGATGGACAAGTATGGTTTTGCCTTGATGTGCGGGAAATAAATAAAATTATAATAACGGATCGCACCTCTCAAATAGAGATAGAAGAAACTATGAAGAAATTCCATGGTTGTAAGTTTATGAGTAGTTGGGATGCTGTTTGCAGATACTGGCAAATAGAGTTACACCCTGACAGTCGCCAGTATGTTGCCTTCATCTTCGAGGGAAGAAACTACCAATTTAAACGCTTACCTTTCGGGTTGGTTAATTCTGTCGCCATTTTTATCCAGTGCATGGACCAGATACTAGGAAAAGAAGCGTTAGAGTTTGCAACAGTATATGTAGATGATATTCTTATTACCCCTAAAACATGGGATGAACACTGTGATCGTATTGAAATTGTACTCAGGAAACTCCAACAAAATAATATTACACTGAAGTTAAATAAATCTAAATTCATAACTCAGGAATTACAATTTCTTGGGCTTATACTCTCTGAAACTAGGATCACGCCGTCGCCTGAGAAAGTAGAAGTTATACAAAATTTTCCAAGACATAGAAACATCAAACAATTACAATCATTATGGAGATTGAGAAAAGTAATGGTGAAATCAATCAGCTTATTTAAGCAATTTAATGATTACTAAAATAACCTGTTTTCTGGGAGGGGCATTATGTTATGTGACATTTTTACCATGCCCTAGTAACATAAATATACCATGATTATATTATTAAAAAGTACCAGGAGACATAATATTTTAAGAAAGACTTAATTGAATATGTTTAATTTTAATTGTTTATTGTATGTTATGTTTATTATAATTAAAGTAAGAACTTACTTATGAAATATGTTTTTTGTGTGCAGACTGTAAAGTTATAAACACAGTCAGTTAAGGGGAATTATAATATATTACTAATAGTTATTAGTAATCAGTTTTTGTCACATTTATTAATATTATGTATACTAGTGTTAATAACACTAATGTTAGTCTTAACAAGGAAAGTACCAAAATCATAATCAGTCAAATTATATGAATATCTTTTCTATTAAAATAATAAGGAAACAATGTCAGTTTATGTTAAAAGATTACCAAATGTATAAAATAAATTTAAGAAAGTGACAGGTACAAAAAGAAATAATGAATAAGTTTGGAACAAAACAATAAAAAAAATGTAAATCATTAACTCAGGAAATATAGATCAGAAAATAGTCAAGAGTGATGTCAAAATTATCAGTTTTTTATCAGAAGAACAAAGAAACAAATAAAAGAAGATAAGAGCTCTTATAAAAAATCTATATCCTTTTAAAAGAAAATGACATATAAAATAGTAAAAGGTTTGTTTATACTATTCTTATGATGTCACCAGGGTGATATAAAAATGTTACTTGGAAACCAAGGAGATATCTAAGACAGGCCTTAGCAACTAATATGTTGAGGAAGAAAATGAATGATTCTAAAAAAACTGAATGCAAAAAGGTTGATTTAAATACTTATAGTGAAAAAATAAATTATAATATATGTGATATCAGTGCATCTCCAGATAAACAATTGAAGAATTATATATATCAAGATTAAAATAGAAGAAAGATTTCCTACAAGAATCTACAGAATTAAACCAGGACATCTCTGAAGAAATTGGACCAATTGACACAGGGAGAGAAGTATTTTTTGATCTAAAATTAATCTGAAATATTCCCTGTTAAACCTGATATAAAGGTTTCAAAAAACTTTGAATACGCTTTTTATAAAAACCATAATTGCCTTTCACTAAGAACAATAATAATTAATAATATGGACATAAGCATAAGCCAACATTGATGTATAGTGCTAATATAATTTAAAGATATTTAAGTCTGAAAAACATTTTTATACCTTAACCTATACACTGAACTGTTTTACACTTTTAATATAATCCTTTTAAGATACATTGTGACTATTTCTCATCATATGTATTTTGGTACTTTCCCTGTCAATACTGTTGTTATATCGTAGTCGAAAGGACCTACTAAACCTTATAATTGTATTTTATTTATTAAAAACAAATTATAAAATGTTTTAAAAAGCCTGAGATCTAAGAGTGTTGAAAACAATAATATGAACATACTACACGTACACACAAAAGGCCGAAAACTAGACACTCTAGAACAATTAGAAATATACAAACACACAAAAACAAATAAAAACGACATCCTAAACGAACAGACACAATTCAAATCGCACGCATTATTCGAACACATCTCACCACACACACACAGCTTCAATCTTTCGAAACACTTTCTCGTCACCAAAAACAAGACGAGCAGCACTACTAACGACAGCCTCTGATGAAGCCTTCTGTAGGTGAAAGCCGGTTTAGGCTGTAAGGTAAAACTTTACGTTTTTACTTATAAAAAACATTGTGTTCCGAGTCGTCAATATTATAGTGATATTTAGTGAGATCTAAGAGTTACTGCTGCCACTATGAGCTTATAAAAATACAGCTGGCCAAACTTTGTTAAAAATTTTGTTTTACATTTAGAACAAATTAAAGAATAAATAAAGGATTTGAGTTTACAAAATACAGAAAAAGGTTTATTTGTTTCTTATTTCATGAAAACAAAAAAGGTATGATATTCTGAACAAAATATCTGATACTGTGAGTTGACCTCAGTAATTAGATTAAGTTTTCAACACTCATCAATTGAAAATCTTAGCAGATTTCTTTTAAAAATGTGGTGATGAGCACAAGTTATCATATCTTTTGCTGAAAGAAAAGAATAAAAGAGAGTTCATTACAGAATAAAGAGACCATATACTATTTACATAAATTTGAATAAAAATTTATTATTGATATTTCACCAATAAAATTTTATTTGCAAATGGTGATTGCAAATTGGCACTCAACAAACATCCCCCTGAACAGATACTCATCCTTAATTTAATATTAACAAAAATATATACAAATAATAACAGAGTTAAACAAGACACAAATTCAGATAAATAACCATAGATTCGAGTCTAGACGTAACAAATTGGCTATCCCAATAGTGAGGCTAAATAAAATATAATTTAGAAAGAACGATTATTAGATTTGTACGAGAGTAAACACTATTACGCATTGCAAAAATTGGAGCCCAACGAGTGAGGCTAGAAATAGAATAGCTTTGTATTCTTATTGTGAGTTTACAGTGATTTCCACTCTAGTGGCGGCTACAATTAACAACAGAGATATCAAGGAGGAGAGCGACGTCACGGAAACGAATGAAAGAAGAAGAGATAGAGTTAAATATAGAAGGCCAGGAAACAACAACAGTTGAAGAAGTGGAAGTAATAGTAAAGGATACTATAGTAGCAGCGACTGAACAAATGGAAACGGTGGCAAGGGATACACCAAGGGATCAACCAGATGAACCCATACAAAAGGAAGACATGAGCATGCAGGAGATGTTGAGAATTCTAATGGAAGGGATAACAAAATTAATGAAACATTGAAACAAATGAGGATAATGAAACCTTATTAAAACAAACTAATGAGGAATTAAAGAAACAAATGAGGGAAGATAAGGAGGAATTAAATAAAAAATTAGAAAGCAATAATGAAACATTACAACAACAGTTGAAGGAGGATATTAGACAAAGTAATGAAGAATTAAAAGGACTGTTGAAGGAAGAGGGTGAGAGAAATAAAGAGGAATTAAGACAGTAGTTAGAAGAGTATAAAGATAAAATAAGGAATATAATTACTGAAACCAACCAGAAGGTTGAGAAAACCGAGGAAAATTTAAGTCAATTGCGCAAAGAGTTGATAAACAAAATAATTGAAGTGGAAGATAACAGTAAAACTAGTATTGTTATACTTCACAAAGATACTCAGGAGCAATTAGAGACACTACAAAATAAGGTAGGAGAAGAATACAATCAGGCAGAAACTAAGATAATACAGGTACAAAATCAAGTTACCAACAACAGGGAGAAGATACAGGAAATTCAACAGAAGGACATAATAAATCTTAAGGAAGAAATAAAAGTACTAAAACATAGACCGATAAACTATGTACGTACACTAATAGGAGAAAGTAAAGAAGTGATAAACTTTAAAGAATATCGTCAGAACCCTCTATAATTTTTGGAGAGGTTAGAAGAAGGTCTGGATAGAATCAAAGAAAATCGGTGGCCAATAATAAAGAATCTCCTCGATGATAGTTTTAAAAATAGTAATGATAACTGGTGGAAGGCAGTAAGAAATGAAATCACCAATTATAACGAATTTAAACAAATTTTAAAAATAAAGTATTGGTCTGAGTCTATCCAAAATATAGTCCGAGACAATTTAAGCACTGGCCGATATGATGCTAGAAGAGGACAGACAATGATTGCTTACTTTTTGGGCGAAGTCTGGGTAGCTCGACATCTACAACCAAAGATCCCTGAAGAGTGTCTCATAGCCAAACTGTCATATCATTTTGGAGAAGACATTGTACGGGCTCGTCGGTGTGGACAGATAAAAACTATTGGAGAAATGGAGGCTCTCTTAGAAGGTTTTGAGAGGGAAAATTATTATTACAGGAGTCGAAGAAGAACAGAGGATTGGAATGATAGGAACAATGAACAACCACACGACAGTCGACAGCCAATAAACCACGTAAGGACGGAGGGATATAATAGAAATCTGAATAACAGGCGATTTCAAGGAAGACGACAGAATTTTAATAATGACAGAAATTATGACAGGCGATATGGAAGAGATAATGACAATAGGAGACAATAGAATGATAACGGAGAAACATATCAGAGATCCAGAAGCTGGGATAGAAGAAGGGAGACACCCTCTGGAAACCAAAACACCAATGAACAAGTTCAACAAACCAACAGTGATGTAAATAGGGAAAACGAGAGGCCGCAGTGAGAACATTGGACAGCCCATTACTGCGAGCGGACCCAGGGCTGAGGAGAGATATAAACCCTAATAATAATAACAAAGAACCAATAACCGTGATAAGAAACTTTTATTTAAAAAATATACAGAGAGATTTGTTGGAAGAGATTACCATGGAAGAAGATAAACCGAATGAGGACATAGTATACATCAAGGTAGAATTACATGGGGTGCTAACTGAAGTTATGATACATACAGGAGCAAACATTTCTTTAATAGACAGATTAGAGGTGAACAGAATACAGGAGTTGAGTACGGAAAAAATATCCACATTGCCTATTAATAATATTGCTATTATAGGAGTGACTGGCAAACAAAACAAGACAATCAAACAACAAGTAAGTCTGAATGTTACGAGTATGGGAGTAGGAATTCCTATGGTTTTTCTGGTGGCCCAAGGGTTACCTTTTAAAGTGTTGATAGGCTGTGATACGCTAAGGCGTCACTATGCGATTATTAATTTAGCCAGTGGAAAAATAACACCGAGCTCAGAAGGTTATGAATGGACTGGTGAGATAATAGGAAGCTCAATAGCCCCTCAGTACAGAAACTCATACCACGTTAGGGAAATAATAAGGACACCCATAGGAGATAAAGAGATCGTAACAGAATCAGCATTATGGTAGGAAAAACTGCAGGAAATATTGTCGTTTCAAGGAAAGGGGTATACCAAGGCAATCAGTATGGAACAGAAGAAAAAATTAATAGAAATATATAAAACTTATCGTAATGTATTTTCCGATTCTCCTGGAAAGGCGAAGGATTTCGTATGCCGATTAAAATTTCATGACTCCGTTAATTTCAATAAGAAATCGTATCCTATTGCTCAATCGTCAAAAGAGGCAGTTAGAAAAGAAATAGCTAGGATGATTCAAGAAGATATTATAGAACGAAGTAATTCCCCATATACCAGTCCCATTGTGGCGATTCCTAATAAAGATGGACAAGTATGGTTTTGCCTTGATGCGCGGGAAATAAATAAAATTATAATAACGGATCGCACCTCTCCAATAGAGATAGAAGAAACTATGAAGAAATTCCATGGTTGTAAGTTTATGAGTAGTTGGGATGCTGTTTGCAGATACTGGCAAATAGAGTTACACCCTGACAGTCGCCAGTATGTTGCCTTCATCTTCGAGGGAAGAAACTACCAATTTAAACGCTTACCTTTCGGGTTGGTTAATTCTGTCGCCATTTTTATCCAGTGCATGGACCAGATACTAGGAAAAGAAGCGTTAGAGTTTGCAACAGTATATGTAGATGATATTCTTATTACCCCTAAAACATGGGATAAACACTGTGATCGTATTGAAATTGTACTCAGGAAACTCCAACAAAATAATATTACACTGAAGTTAAATAAATCTGAATTCATAACTCAGGAATTACAATTTCTTGGGCTTATACTTTCTGAAACTGGGATCACGCCGTCGCCTGAGAAAGTAGAAGTTATACAAAATTTTCCAAGACCTAGAAACATCAAACAATTACAATCATTATGGAGATTGAGAAAAGTAATGGTGAAATCAATCAGCTTTTTTAAGCAATTTAATGATTACTAAAATAACCTGTTTTCTGGGAGGGGCATTATGTTACGTGACATTTTTACCATGCCCTAGTAACATAAATATACCATGATTATATTATTAAAAAGTACCAGGAGACATAATATTTTAAGAAAGACTTAATTGAATATGTTTAATTTTAATTGTTTATTGTATGTTATGTTTATTATAATTAAAGTAAGAACTTACTTATGAAATATGTTTTTTGTGTGCAGACTGTAAAGTTATAAACACAGTCAGTTAAGGGGAATTATAATATATTACTAATAGTTATTAGTAATCAGTTTTTGTCACATTTATTAATATTATGTATACTAGTGTTAATAACACTAATGTTAGTCTTAACAAGGAAAGTACCAAAATCATAATCAGTCAAATTATATGAATATCTTTTCTGTTAAAATAATAAGGAAACAATGTCACTTTATGTTAAAAGATTACCAAATGTATAAAATAAATTTAAGAAAGTGACAGGTACAAAAAGAAATAATGAATAAGTTTGGAACAAAAATAATAAAAAAAATGTAAATCTTTAACTCAGGAAATATAGATCAGATAATAGTCAAGAGTGATGTCAAAATTATCAGTTTTTTATCAGAAGAACAAAGAAACAAATAAAAGAAGATAAGAGCTCTTATAAAAAATCTATATCCTTTTAAAAGAAAATGACATATAAAATAGTAAAAGGTTTGTTTATACTATTCTTATGATGTCACCAGGGTGATATAAAAATGTTACTTGGAAACCAAGGAGATATCTAAGAGAGGCCTTAGCAACTAATATGTTTAGGAAGAAAATGATTGATTCTAAAAAAACTGAATGCAAAAAGGTTGATTTAAATACTTATAGTGAAAAAATAAATTATAATATATGTGATATCAGTGCATCTCCAGATAAACAATTGAAGAATTATATATATCAAGATTAAAATAGAAGAAAGATTTCCTACAAGAATCTACAGAATTAAACCAGGACATCTCTGAAGAAATTGGACCAATTGACACAGGGAGAGAAGTATTTTTTGATCTAAAATTAATCTGAAATATTCCCTGTTAAACCTGATCTAAAGGTTTCAAAAAACTTTGAATACGCTTTTTATAAAAACCATAATTGCCTTTCACTAAGAACAATAATAATTAATAATATGGACATAAGCATAAGCCAACATTGATGTATAGTGCTAATATAATTTAAAGATATTTAAGTCTGAAAAACATTTTTATACCTTAACCTATACACTGAACTGTTTTACACTTTTAATATAATCCTTTTAAGATACATTGTGACTATTTCTCATCATATGTATTTTGGTACTTTCCCTGTCAATACTGTTGTTATATCGTAGTCGAAAGGACCTACTAAACCTTATAATTGTATTTTATTTATTAAAAACAAATTATAAAATGTTTTAAAAAGCCTGAGATCTAAGAGTGTTGAAAACAATAATATGAACATACTACACGTACACACAAAAGGCCGAAAACTAGACACTCTAGAACAATTAGAAATATACAAACACACAAAAACAAATAAAAACGACATCCTAAACGAACAGACACAATTCAAATCGCACGCATTATTCGAACACATCTCACCACACACACACAGCTTCAATCTTTCGAAACACTTTCTCGTCACCAAAAACAAGACGAGCAGCACTACTAACGACAGCCTCTGATGAAGCCTTCTGTAGGTGAAAGCCGGTTTAGGCTGTAAGGTAAAACTTTACGTTTTTACTTATAAAAAACATTGTGTTCCGAGTCGTCAATATTATAGTGATATTTAGTGAGATCTAAGAGTTACTGCTGCCACTATGAGCTTATAAAAATACAGCTGGCCAAACTTTGTTAAAAATTTTGTTTTACATTTAGAACAAATTAAAGAATAAATAAAGGATTTGAGTTTACAAAATACAGAAAAAGGTTTATTTGTTTCTTATTTCATGAAAACAAAAAAGGTATGATATTCTGAACAAAATATCTGATACTGTGAGTTGACCTCAGTAATTAGATTAAGTTTTCAACACTCATCAATTGAAAATCTTAGCAGATTTCTTTTAAAAATGTGGTGATGAGCACAAGTTATCATATCTTTTGCTGAAAGAAAAGAATAAAAGAGAGTTCATTACAGAATAAAGAGACCATATACTATTTACATAAATTTGAATAAAAATTTATTATTGATATTTCACCAATAAAATTTTATTTGCAAATGGTGATTGCAAATTGGCACTCAACAAACATCCCCCTGAACAGATACTCATCCTTAATTTAATATTAACAAAAATATATACAAATAATAACAGAGTTAAACAAGACACAAATTCAGATAAATAACCATAGATTCGAGTCTAGACGTAACAAATTGGCTATCCCAATAGTGAGGCTAAATAAAATATAATTTAGAAAGAACGATTATTAGATTTGTACGAGAGTAAACACTATTACGCATTGCAAAAATTGGAGCCCAACGAGTGAGGCTAGAAATAGAATAGCTTTGTATTCTTATTGTGAGTTTACAGTGATTTCCACTCTAGTGGCGGCTACAATTAACAACAGAGATATCAAGGAGGAGAGCGACGTCACGGAAACGAATGAAAGAAGAAGAGATAGAGTTAAATATAGAAGGCCAGGAAACAACAACAGTTGAAGAAGTGGAAGTAATAGTAAAGGATACTACAGTAGCAGCGACTGAACAAATGGAAACGGTGGTAAGGGATACACCAAGGGATCAACCAGATGAACCCATACAAAAGGAAGACATGAGCATGCAGGAGATGTTGAGAATTCTAATGGAAGGGATAACAAAATTAATGAAACATTGAAACAAATGAGGATAATGAAACCTTATTAAAACAAACTAATGAGGAATTAAAGAAACAAATGAGGGAAGATAAGGAGGAATTAAATAAAAAATTAGAAAGCAATAATGAAACATTACAACAACAGTTGAAGGAGGATATTAGACAAAGTAATGAAGAATTAAAAGGACTGTTGAAGGAAGAGGGTGAGAGAAATAAAGAGGAATTAAGACAGTAGTTAGAAGAGTATAAAGATAAAATAAGGAATATAATTACTGAAACCAACCAGAAGGTTGAGAAAACCGAGGAAAATTTAAGTCAATTGCGCAAAGAGTTGATAAACAAAATAATTGAACTGGAAGATAACAGTAAAACTAGTATTGTTATACTTCACAAAGATACTCAGGAGCAATTAGAGACACTACAAAATAAGGTAGGAGAAGAATACAATCAGGCAGAAACTAAGATAATACAGGTACAAAATCAAGTTACCAACAACAGGGAGAAGATACAGGAAATTCAACAGAAGGACATAATAAATCTTAAGGAAGAAATAAAAGTACTAAAACATAGACCGATAAACTATGTACGTACACTAATAGGAGAAAGTAAAGAAGTGATAAACTTTAAAGAATATCGTCAGAACCCTCTATAATTTTTGGAGAGGTTAGAAGAAGGTCTGGATAGAATCAAAGAAAATCGGTGGCCAATAATAAAGAATCTCCTCGATGATAGTTTTAAAAATAGTAATGATAACTGGTGGAAGGCAGTAAGAAATGAAATCACCAATTATAACGAATTTAAACAAATTTTAAAAATAAAGTATTGGTCTGAGTCTATCCAAAATATAGTCCGAGACAATTTAAGCACTGGCCGATATGATGCTAGAAGAGGACAGACAATGATTGCTTACTTTTTGGGCGAAGTCTGGGTAGCTCGACATCTACAACCAAAGATCCCTGAAGAGTGTCTCATAGCCAAACTGTCATATCATTTTGGAGAAGACATTGTACGGGCTCGTCGGTGTGGACAGATAAAAACTATTGGAGAAATGGAGGCTCTCTTAGAAGGTTTTGAGAGGGAAAATTATTATTACAGGAGTCGAAGAAGAACAGAGGATTGGAATGATAGGAACAATGAACAACCACACGACAGTCGACAGCCAATAAACCACGTAAGGACGGAGGGATATAATAGAAATCTGAATAACAGGCGATTTCAAGGAAGACGTCAGAATTTTAATAATGACAGAAATTATGACAGGCGATATGGAAGAGATAATGACAATAGGAGACAATAGAATGATAACGGAGAAACATATCAGAGATCCAGAAGCTGGGATAGAAGAAGGGAGACACCCTCTGGAAACCAAAACACCAATGAACAAGTTCAACAAACCAACAGTGATGTAAATAGGGAAAACGAGAGGCCGCAGTGAGAACATTGGACAGCCCATTACTGCGAGCGGACCCAGGGCTGAGGAGAGATATAAACCCTAATAATAATAACAAAGAACCAATAACCGTGATAAGAAACTTTTATTTAAAAAATATACAGAGAGATTTGTTGGAAGAGATTACCATGGAAGAAGATAAACCGAATGAGGACATAGTATACATCAAGGTAGAATTACATGGGGTGCTAACTGAAGTTATGATACATACAGGAGCAAACATTTCTTTAATAGACAGATTAGAGGTGAACAGAATACAGGAGTTGAGTACGGAAAAAATATCCACATTGCCTATTAATAATATTGCTATTATAGGAGCGACTGGCAAACAAAACAAGACAATCAAACAACAAGTAAGTCTGAATGTTACGAGTATGGGAGTAGGAATTCCTATGGTTTTTCTGGTGGCCCAAGGGTTACCTTTTAAAGTGTTGATAGGCTGTGATACGCTAAGGCGTCACTATGCGATTATTAATTTAGCCAGTGGAAAAATAACACCGAGCTCAGAAGGTTATGAATGGACTGCTGAGATAATAGGAAGCTCAATAGCCCCTCAGTACAGAAACTCATACCACGTTAGGGAAATAATAAGGACACCCATAGGAGATAAAGAGATCGTAACAGAATCAGCATTATGGTAGGAAAAACTGCAGGAAATATTGTCGTTTCAAGGAAAGGGGTATACCAAGGCAATCAGTATGGAACAGAAGAAAAAATTAATAGAAATATATAAAACTTATCGTAATGTATTTTCCGATTCTCCTGGAAAGGCGAAGGATTTCGTATGCCGATTAAAATTTCATGACTCCGTTAATTTCAATAAGAAATCGTATCCTATTGCTCAATCGTCAAAAGAGGCAGTTAGAAAAGAAATAGCTAGGATGATTCAAGAAGATATTATAGAACGAAGTAATTCCCCATATACCAGTCCCATTGTGGCGATTCCTAATAAAGATGGACAAGTATGGTTTTGCCTTGATGCGCGGGAAATAAATAAAATTATAATAACGGATCGCACCTCTCCAATAGAGATAGAAGAAACTATGAAGAAATTCCATGGTTGTAAGTTTATGAGTAGTTGGGATGCTGTTTGCAGATACTGGCAAATAGAGTTACACCCTGACAGTCGCCAGTATGTTGCCTTCATCTTCGAGGGAAGAAACTACCAATTTAAACGCTTACCTTTCGGGTTGGTTAATTCTGTCGCCATTTTTATCCAGTGCATGGACCAGATACTAGGAAAAGAAGCGTTAGAGTTTGCAACAGTATATGTAGATGATATTCTTATTACCCCTAAAACATGGGATAAACACTGTGATCGTATTGAAATTGTACTCAGGAAACTCCAACAAAATAATATTACACTGAAGTTAAATAAATCTGAATTCATAACTCAGGAATTACAATTTCTTGGGCTTATACTCTCTGAAACTGGGATCACGCCGTCGCCTGAGAAAGTAGAAGTTATACAAAATTTTCCAAGACCTAGAAACATCAAACAATTACAATCATTATGGAGATTGAGAAAAGTAATGGTGAAATCAATCAGCTTTTTTAAGCAATTTAATGATTACTAAAATAACCTGTTTTCTGGGAGGGGCATTATGTTACGTGACATTTTTACCATGCCCTAGTAACATAAATATACCATGATTATATTATTAAAAAGTACCAGGAGACATAATATTTTAAGAAAGACTTAATTGAATATGTTTAATTTTAATTGTTTATTGTATGTTATGTTTATTATAATTAAAGTAAGAACTTACTTATGAAATATGTTTTTTGTGTGCAGACTGTAAAGTTATAAACACAGTCAGTTAAGGGGAATTATAATATATTACTAATAGTTATTAGTAATCAGTTTTTGTCACATTTATTAATATTATGTATACTAGTGTTAATAACACTAATGTTAGTCTTAACAAGGAAAGTACCAAAATCATAATCAGTCAAATTATATGAATATCTTTTCTGTTAAAATAATAAGGAAACAATGTCACTTTATGTTAAAAGATTACCAAATGTATAAAATAAATTTAAGAAAGTGACAGGTACAAAAAGAAATAATGAATAAGTTTGGAACAAAAATAATAAAAAAAATGTAAATCTTTAACTCAGGAAATATAGATCAGATAATAGTCAAGAGTGATGTCAAAATTATCAGTTTTTTATCAGAAGAACAAAGAAACAAATAAAAGAAGATAAGAGCTCTTATAAAAAATCTATATCCTTTTAAAAGAAAATGACATATAAAATAGTAAAAGGTTTGTTTATACTATTCTTATGATGTCACCAGGGTGATATAAAAATGTTACTTGGAAACCAAGGAGATATCTAAGAGAGGCCTTAGCAACTAATATGTTTAGGAAGAAAATGATTGATTCTAAAAAAACTGAATGCAAAAAGGTTGATTTAAATACTTATAGTGAAAAAATAAATTATAATATATGTGATATCAGTGCATCTCCAGATAAACAATTGAAGAATTATATATATCAAGATTAAAATAGAAGAAAGATTTCCTACAAGAATCTACAGAATTAAACCAGGACATCTCTGAAGAAATTGGACCAATTGACACAGGGAGAGAAGTATTTTTTGATCTAAAATTAATCTGAAATATTCCCTGTTAAACCTGATCTAAAGGTTTCAAAAAACTTTGAATACGCTTTTTATAAAAACCATAATTGCCTTTCACTAAGAACAATAATAATTAATAATATGGACATAAGCATAAGCCAACATTGATGTATAGTGCTAATATAATTTAAAGATATTTAAGTCTGAAAAACATTTTTATACCTTAACCTATACACTGAACTGTTTTACACTTTTAATATAATCCTTTTAAGATACATTGTGACTATTTCTCATCATATGTATTTTGGTACTTTCCCTGTCAATACTGTTGTTATATCGTAGTCGAAAGGACCTACTAAACCTTATAATTGTATTTTATTTATTAAAAACAAATTATAAAATGTTTTAAAAAGCCTGAGATCTAAGAGTGTTGAAAACAATAATATGAACATACTACACGTACACACAAAAGGCCGAAAACTAGACACTCTAGAACAATTAGAAATATACAAACACACAAAAACAAATAAAAACGACATCCTAAACGAACAGACACAATTCAAATCGCACGCATTATTCGAACACATCTCACCACACACACACAGCTTCAATCTTTCGAAACACTTTCTCGTCACCAAAAACAAGACGAGCAGCACTACTAACGACAGCCTCTGATGAAGCCTTCTGTAGGTGAAAGCCGGTTTAGGCTGTAAGGTAAAACTTTACGTTTTTACTTATAAAAAACATTGTGTTTCGAGTCGTCAATATTATAGTGATATTTAGTGAGATCTAAGAGTTACTGCTGCCACTATGAGCTTATAAAAATACAGCTGGCCAAACTTTGTTAAAAATTTTGTTTTACATTTAGAACAAATTAAAGAATAAATAAAGGATTTGAGTTTACAAAATACAGAAAAAGGTTTATTTGTTTCTTATTTCATGAAAACAAAAAAGGTATGATATTCTGAACAAAATATCTGATACTGTGAGTTGACCTCAGTAATTAGATTAAGTTTTCAACACTCATCAATTGAAAATCTTAGCAGATTTCTTTTAAAAATGTGGTGATGAGCACAAGTTATCATATCTTTTGCTGAAAGAAAAGAATAAAAGAGAGTTCATTACAGAATAAAGAGACCATATACTATTTACATAAATTTGAATAAAAATTTATTATTGATATTTCACCAATAAAATTTTATTTGCAAATGGTGATTGCAAATTGGCACTCAACAAACATCCCCCTGAACAGATACTCATCCTTAATTTAATATTAACAAAAATATATACAAATAATAACAGAGTTAAACAAGACACAAATTCAGATAAATAACCATAGATTCGAGTCTAGACGTAACAAATTGGCTATCCCAATAGTGAGGCTAAATAAAATATAATTTAGAAAGAACGATTATTAGATTTGTACGAGAGTAAACACTATTACGCATTGCAAAAATTGGAGCCCAACGAGTGAGGCTAGAAATAGAATAGCTTTGTATTCTTATTGTGAGTTTACAGTGATTTCCACTCTAGTGGCGGCTACAATTAACAACAGAGATATCAAGGAGGAGAGCGACGTCACGGAAACGAATGAAAGAAGAAGAGATAGAGTTAAATATAGAAGGCCAGGAAACAACAACAGTTGAAGAAGTGGAAGTAATAGTAAAGGATACTACAGTAGCAGCGACTGAACAAATGGAAACGGTGGCAAGGGATACACCAAGGGATCAACCAGATGAACCCATACAAAAGGAAGACATGAGCATGCAGGAGATGTTGAGAATTCTAATGGAAGGGATAACAAAATTAATGAAACATTGAAACAAATGAGGATAATGAAACCTTATTAAAACAAACTAATGAGGAATTAAAGAAACAAATGAGGGAAGATAAGGAGGAATTAAATAAAAAATTAGAAAGCAATAATGAAACATTACAACAACAGTTGAAGGAGGATATTAGACAAAGTAATGAAGAATTAAAAGGACTGTTGAAGGAAGAGGGTGAGAGAAATAAAGAGGAATTAAGACAGTAGTTAGAAGAGTATAAAGATAAAATAAGGAATATAATTACTGAAACCAACCAGAAGGTTGAGAAAACCGAGGAAAATTTAAGTCAATTGCGCAAAGAGTTGATAAACAAAATAATTGAAGTGGAAGATAACAGTAAAACTAGTATTGTTATACTTCACAAAGATACTCAGGAGCAATTAGAGACACTACAAAATAAGGTAGGAGAAGAATACAATCAGGCAGAAACTAAGATAATACAGGTACAAAATCAAGTTACCAACAACAGGGAGAAGATACAGGAAATTCAACAGAAGGACATAATAAATCTTAAGGAAGAAATAAAAGTACTAAAACATAGACCGATAAACTATGTACCTACACTAATAGGAGAAAGTAAAGAAGTGATAAACTTTAAAGAATATCGTCAGAACCCTCTATAATTTTTGGAGAGGTTAGAAGAAGGTCTGGATAGAATCAAAGAAAATCGGTGGCCAATAATAAAGAATCTCCTCGATGATAGTTTTAAAAATAGTAATGATAACTGGTGGAAGGCAGTAAGAAATGAAATCACCAATTATAACGAATTTAAACAAATTTTAAAAATAAAGTATTGGTCTGAGTCTATCCAAAATATAGTCCGAGACAATTTAAGCACTGGCCGATATGATGCTAGAAGAGGACAGACAATGATTGCTTACTTTTTGGGCGAAGTCTGGGTAGCTCGACATCTACAACCAAAGATCCCTGAAGAGTGTCTCATAGCCAAACTGTCATATCATTTTGGAGAAGACATTGTACGGGCTCGTCGGTGTGGACAGATAAAAACTATTGGAGAAATGGAGGCTCTCTTAGAAGGTTTTGAGAGGGAAAATTATTATTACAGGAGTCGAAGAAGAACAGAGGATTGGAATGATAGGAACAATGAACAACCACACGACAGTCGACAGCCAATAAACCACGTAAGGACGGAGGGATATAATAGAAATCTGAATAACAGGCGATTTCAAGGAAGACGTCAGAATTTTAATAATGACAGAAATTATGACAGGCGATATGGAAGAGATAATGACAATAGGAGACAATAGAATGATAACGGAGAAACATATCAGAGATCCAGAAGCTGGGATAGAAGAAGGGAGACACCCTCTGGAAACCAAAACACCAATGAACAAGTTCAACAAACCAACAGTGATGTAAATAGGGAAAACGAGAGGCCGCAGTGAGAACATTGGACAGCCCATTACTGCGAGCGGACCCAGGGCTGAGGAGAGATATAAACCCTAATAATAATAACAAAGAACCAATAACCGTGATAAGAAACTTTTATTTAAAAAATATACAGAGAGATTTGTTGGAAGAGATTACCATGGAAGAAGATAAACCGAATGAGGACATAGTATACATCAAGGTAGAATTACATGGGGTGCTAACTGAAGTTATGATACATACAGGAGCAAACATTTCTTTAATAGACAGATTAGAGGTGAACAGAATACAGGAGTTGAGTACGGAAAAAATATCCACATTGCCTATTAATAATATTGCTATTATAGGAGCGACTGGCAAACAAAACAAGACAATCAAACAACAAGTAAGTCTGAATGTTACGAGTATGGGAGTAGGAATTCCTATGGTTTTTCTGGTGGCCCAAGGGTTACCTTTTAAAGTGTTGATAGGCTGTGATACGCTAAGGCGTCACTGTGCGATTATTAATTTAGCCAGTGGAAAAATAACACCGAGCTCAGAAGGTTATGAATGGACTGCTGAGATAATAGGAAGCTCAATAGCCCCTCAGTACAGAAACTCATACCACGTTAGGGAAATAATAAGGACACCCATAGGAGATAAAGAGATCGTAACAGAATCAGCATTATGGTAGGAAAAACTGCAGGAAATATTGTCGTTTCAAGGAAAGGGGTATACCAAGGCAATCAGTATGGAACAGAAGAAAAAATTAATAGAAATATATAAAACTTATCGTAATGTATTTTCCGATTCTCCTGGAAAGGCGAAGGATTTCGTATGCCGATTAAAATTTCATGACTCCGTTAATTTCAATAAGAAATCGTATCCTATTGCTCAATCGTCAAAAGAGGCAGTTAGAAAAGAAATAGCTAGGATGATTCAAGAAGATATTATAGAACGAAGTAATTCCCCATATACCAGTCCCAGTGTGGCGATTCCTAATAAAGATGGACAAGTATGGTTTTGCCTTGATGCGCGGGAAATAAATAAAATTATAATAACGGATCGCACCTCTCCAATAGAGATAGAAGAAACTATGAAGGAATTCCATGGTTGTAAGTTTATGAGTAGTTGGGATGCTGTTTGCAGATACTGGCAAATAGAGTTACACCCTGACAGTCGCCAGTATGTTGCCTTCATCTTCGAGGGAAGAAACTACCAATTTAAACGCTTACCTTTCGGGTTGGTTAATTCTGTCGCCATTTTTATCCAGTGCATGGACCAGATACTAGGAAAAGAAGCGTTAGAGTTTGCAACAGTATATGTAGATGATATTCTTAATACCCCTAAAACATGGGATAAACACTGTGATCGTATTGAAATTGTACTCAGGAAACTCCAACAAAATAATATTACACTGAAGTTAAATAAATCTAAATTCATAACTCAGGAATTACAATTTCTTGGGCTTATACTCTCTGAAACTGGGATCACGCCGTCGCCTGAGAAAGTAGAAGTTCTACAAAATTTTCCAAGACCTAGAAACATCAAACAATTACAATCATTATGGAGATTGAGAAAAGTAATGGTGAAATCAATCAGCTTTTTTAAGCAATTTAATGATTACTAAAATAACCTGTTTTCTGGGAGGGGCATTATGTTACGTGACATTTTTACCATGCCCTAGTAACATAAATATACCATGATTATATTATTAAAAAGTACCAGGAGACATAATATTTTAAGAAAGACTTAATTGAATATGTTTAATTTTAATTGTTTATTGTATGTTATGTTTATTATAATTAAAGTAAGAACTTACTTATGAAATATGTTTTTTGTGTGCAGACTGTAAAGTTATAAACACAGTCAGTTAAGGGGAATTATAATATATTACTAATAGTTATTAGTAATCAGTTTTTGTCACATTTATTAATATTATGTATACTAGTGTTAATAACACTAATGTTAGTCTTAACAAGGAAAGTACCAAAATCATAATCAGTCAAATTATATGAATATCTTTTCTGTTAAAATAATAAGGAAACAATGTCACTTTATGTTAAAAGATTACCAAATGTATAAAATAAATTTAAGAAAGTGACAGGTACAAAAAGAAATAATGAATAAGTTTGGAACAAAAATAATAAAAAAAATGTAAATCATTAACTCAGGAAATATAGATCAGAAAATAGTCAAGAGTGATGTCAAAATTATCAGTTTTTTATCAGAAGAACAAAGAAACAAATAAAAAGAAGATAAGAGCTCTTATAAAAAATCTATATCCTTTTAAAAGAAAATGACATATAAAATAGTAAAAGGTTTGTTTATACTATTCTTATGATGTCACCAGGGTGATATAAAAATGTTACTTGGAAACCAAGGAGATATCTAAGAGAGGCCTTAGCAACTAATATGTTGAGGAAGAAAATGATTGATTCTAAAAAAACTGAATGCAAAAAGGTTGATTTAAATTCTTATAGTGAAAAAATAAATTATAATATATGTGATATCAGTGCATCTCCAGATAAACAATTGAAGAATTATATATATCAAGATTAAAATAGAAGAAAGATTTCCTACAAGAATCTACAGAATTAAACCAGGACATCTCTGAAGAAATTGGACCAATTGACACAGGGAGAGAAGTATTTTTTGATCTAAAATTAATCTGAAATATTCCCTGTTAAACCTGATCTAAAGGTTTCAAAAAACTTTGAATACGCTTTTTATAAAAACCATAATTGCCTTTCACTAAGAACAATAATAATTAATAATATGGACATAAGCATAAGCCAACATTGATGTATAGTGCTAATATAATTTAAAGGTATTTAAGTCTAAAAAACATTTTTATACCTTAACCTATACACTGAACTGTTTTACACTTTTAATATAATCCTTTTAAGATACATTGTGACTATTTCTCATCATATGTATTTTGGTACTTTCCCTGTCAATACTGTTGTTATATCGTAGTCGAAAGGACCTACTAAACCTTATAATTGTATTTTATTTATTAAAAACAAATTATAAAATGTTTTAAAAAGCCTGAGATCTAAGAGTTACTGCTGCCACTCTGAGCTTATAAAAATACAGCTGGCCAAACTTTGTTAAAAATTTTGTTTTACATTTAGAACAAATTAAAGAATAAATAAAGGATTTGAGTTTACAAAATACAGAAAAAGGTTTATTTGTTTCTTATTTCATGAAAACAAAAAGGGTATGATATTCTGAACAAAATATCTGATACTGTGAGTTGACCTCAGTAATTAGATTAAGTTTTCAACACTCATCAATTGAAAATCTTAGCAGATTTCTTTTAAAAATGTGGTGATGAGCACAAGTTATCATATCCATTGCTGAAAGAAAAGAATAAAAGAGAGTTCATTACAGAATAAAGAGACCATATACTATTTACATAAATTTGAATAAAAATTTATTATTGATATTTCACCAATAAAATTTTATTTGCAAACGGTGATTGCAAATTGGCGCTCAACAAACATCCCCCTGAACAGATACTCATCCTTAATTTAATATTAACAAAAATATATACAAATAATAACAGAGTTAAACAAGACACAAATTCAGATAAATAACCATAGATTCGAGTCTAGACGTAACAAATTGGCTATCCCAATAATGAGGCTAAATAAAATATAATTTAGAAAGAACGATTATTAGATTTGTACGAGAGTAAACACTATTACGCATTGCAAAAATTGGAGCCCAACGAGTGAGGCTAGAAATAGAATAGCTTTGTATTCTTATTGTGAGTTTACAGTGATTTCCACTCTAGTGGCGGCTACAATTAACAACAGAGATATCAAGGAGGAGAGCGACGTCACGGAAACGAATGAAAGAAGAAGAGATAGAGTTAAATATAGAAGGCCAGGAAACAACAACAGTTGAAGAAGTGGAAGTAATAGTAAAGGATACTACAGTAGCAGCGACTGAACAAATGGAAACGGTGGTAAGGGATACACCAAGGGATCAACGAGATGAACCCATACAAAAGGAAGACATGAGCATGCAGGAGATGTTGAGAATTCTAATGGAAGGGATAACAAAATTAATGAAACATTGAAACAAATGAGGATAATGAAACCTTATTAAAACAAACTAATGAGGAATTAAAGAAACAAATGAGGGAAGATAAGGAGGAATTAAATAAAAAATTAGAAAGCAATAATGAAACATTACAACAACAGTTGAAGGAGGATATTAGACAAAGTAATGAAGAATTAAAAGGACTGTTGAAGGAAGAGGGTGAGAGAAATAAAGAGGAATTAAGACAGTAGTTAGAAGAGTATAAAGATAAAATAAGGAATATAATTACTGAAACCAACCAGAAGGTTGAGAAAACCGAGGAAAATTTAAGTCAATTGCGCAAAGAGTTGATAAACAAAATAATTGAAGTGGAAGATAACAGTAAAACTAGTATTGTTATACTTCACAAAGATACTCAGGAGCAATTAGAGACACTACAAAATAAGGTAGGAGAAGAATACAATCAGGCAGAAACTAAGATAATACAGGTACAAAATCAAGTTACCAACAACAGGGAGAAGATACAGGAAATTCAACAGAAGGACATAATAAATCTTAAGGAAGAAATAAAAGTACTAAAACATAGACCGATAAACTATGTACCTACACTAATAGGAGAAAGTAAAGAAGTGATAAACTTTAAAGAATATCGTCAGAACCCTCTATAATTTTTGGAGAGGTTAGAAGAAGGTCTGGATAGAATCAAAGAAAATCGGTGGCCAATAATAAAGAATCTCCTCGATGATAGTTTTAAAAATAGTAATGATAACTGGTGGAAGGCAGTAAGAAATGAAATCACCAATTATAACGAATTTAAACAAATTTTAAAAATAAAGTATTGGTCTGAGTCTATCCAAAATATAGTCCGAGACAATTTAAGCACTGGCCGATATGATGCTAGAAGAGGACAGACAATGATTGCTTACTTTTTGGGCGAAGTCTGGGTAGCTCGACATCTACAACCAAAGATCCCTGAAGAGTGTCTCATAGCCAAACTGTCATATCATTTTGGAGAAGACATTGTACGGGCTCGTCGGTGTGGACAGATAAAAACTATTGGAGAAATGGAGGCTCTCTTAGAAGGTTTTGAGAGGGAAAATTATTATTACAGGAGTCGAAGAAGAACAGAGGATTGGAATGATAGGAACAATGAACAACCACACGACAGTCGACAGCCAATAAACCACGTAAGGACGGAGGGATATAATAGAAATCTGAATAACAGGCGATTTCAAGGAAGACGTCAGAATTTTAATAATGACAGAAATTATGACAGGCGATATGGAAGAGATAATGACAATAGGAGACAATAGAATGATAACGGAGAAACATATCAGAGATCCAGAAGCTGGGATAGAAGAAGGGAGACACCCTCTGGAAACCAAAACACCAATGAACAAGTTCAACAAACCAACAGTGATGTAAATAGGGAAAACGAGAGGCCGCAGTGAGAACATTGGACAGCCCATTACTGCGAGCGGACCCAGGGCTGAGGAGAGATATAAACCCTAATAATAATAACAAAGAACCAATAACCGTGATAAGAAACTTTTATTTAAAAAATATACAGAGAGATTTGTTGGAAGAGATTACCATGGAAGAAGATAAACCGAATGAGGACATAGTATACATCAAGGTAGAATTACATGGGGTGCTAACTGAAGTTATGATACATACAGGAGCAAACATTTCTTTAATAGACAGATTAGAGGTGAACAGAATACAGGAGTTGAGTACGGAAAAAATATCCACATTGCCTATTAATAATATTGCTATTATAGGAGCGACTGGCAAACAAAACAAGACAATCAAACAACAAGTAAGTCTGAATGTTACGAGTATGGGAGTAGGAATTCCTATGGTTTTTCTGGTGGCCCAAGGGTTACCTTTTAAAGTGTTGATAGGCTGTGATACGCTAAGGCGTCACTATGCGATTATTAATTTAGCCAGTGGAAAAATAACACCGAGCTCAGAAGGTTATGAATGGACTGCTGAGATAATAGGAAGCTCAATAGCCCCTCAGTACAGAAACTCATACCACGTTAGGGAAATAATAAGGACACCCATAGGAGATAAAGAGATCGTAACAGAATCAGCATTATGGTAGGAAAAACTGCAGGAAATATTGTCGTTTCAAGGAAAGGGGTATACCAAGGCAATCAGTATGGAACAGAAGAAAAAATTAATAGAAATATATAAAACTTATCGTAATGTATTTTCCGATTCTCCTGGAAAGGCGAAGGATTTCGTATGCCGATTAAAATTTCATGACTCCGTTAATTTCAATAAGAAATCGTATCCTATTGCTCAATCGTCAAAAGAGGCAGTTAGAAAAGAAATAGCTAGGATGATTCAAGAAGATATTATAGAACGAAGTAATTCCCCATATACCAGTCCCATTGTGGCGATTCCTAATAAAGATGGACAAGTATGGTTTTGCCTTGATGCGCGGGAAATAAATAAAATTATAATAACGGATCGCACCTCTCCAATAGAGATAGAAGAAACTATGAAGAAATTCCATGGTTGTAAGTTTATGAGTAGTTGGGATGCTGTTTGCAGATACTGGCAAATAGAGTTACACCCTGACAGTCGCCAGTATGTTGCCTTCATCTTCGAGGGAAGAAACTACCAATTTAAACGCTTACCTTTCGGGTTGGTTAATTCTGTCGCCATTTTTATCCAGTGCATGGACCAGATACTAGGAAAAGAAGCGTTAGAGTTTGCAACAGTATATGTAGATGATATTCTTATTACCCCTAAAACATGGGATAAACACTGTGATCGTATTGAAATTGTACTCAGGAAACTCCAACAAAATAATATTACACTGAAGTTAAATAAATCTGAATTCATAACTCAGGAATTACAATTTCTTGGGCTTATACTCTCTGAAACTGGGATCACGCCGTCGCCTGAGAAAGTAGAAGTTATACAAAATTTTCCAAGACCTAGAAACATCAAACAATTACAATCATTATGGAGATTGAGAAAAGTAATGGTGAAATCAATCAGCTTTTTTAAGCAATTTAATGATTACTAAAATAACCTGTTTTCTGGGAGGGGCATTATGTTACGTGACATTTTTACCATGCCCTAGTAACATAAATATACCATGATTATATTATTAAAAAGTACCAGGAGACATAATATTTTAAGAAAGACTTAATTGAATATGTTTAATTTTAATTGTTTATTGTATGTTATGTTTATTATAATTAAAGTAAGAACTTACTTATGAAATATGTTTTTTGTGTGCAGACTGTAAAGTTATAAACACAGTCAGTTAAGGGGAATTATAATATATTACTAATAGTTATTAGTAATCAGTTTTTGTCACATTTATTAATATTATGTATACTAGTGTTAATAACACTAATGTTAGTCTTAACAAGGAAAGTACCAAAATCATAATCAGTCAAATTATATGAATATCTTTTCTGTTAAAATAATAAGGAAACAATGTCACTTTATGTTAAAAGATTACCAAATGTATAAAATAAATTTAAGAAAGTGACAGGTACAAAAAGAAATAATGAATAAGTTTGGAACAAAAATAATAAAAAAAATGTAAATCTTTAACTCAGGAAATATAGATCAGATAATAGTCAAGAGTGATGTCAAAATTATCAGTTTTTTATCAGAAGAACAAAGAAACAAATAAAAGAAGATAAGAGCTCTTATAAAAAATCTATATCCTTTTAAAAGAAAATGACATATAAAATAGTAAAAGGTTTGTTTATACTATTCTTATGATGTCACCAGGGTGATATAAAAATGTTACTTGGAAACCAAGGAGATATCTAAGAGAGGCCTTAGCAACTAATATGTTTTGGAAGAAAATGATTGATTCTAAAAAAACTGAATGCAAAAAGGTTGATTTAAATACTTATAGTGAAAAAATAAATTATAATATATGTGATATCAGTGCATCTCCAGATAAACAATTGAAGAATTATATATATCAAGATTAAAATAGAAGAAAGATTTCCTACAAGAATCTACAGAATTAAACCAGGACATCTCTGAAGAAATTGGACCAATTGACACAGGGAGAGAAGTATTTTTTGATCTAAAATTAATCTGAAATATTCCCTGTTATACCTGATCTAAAGGTTTCAAAAAACTTTGAATACGCTTTTTATAAAAACCATAATTGCCTTTCACTAAGAACAATAATAATTAATAATATGGACATAAGCATAAGCCAACATTGATGTATAGTGCTAATATAATTTAAAGATATTTAAGTCTGAAAAACATTTTTATACCTTAACCTATACACTGAACTGTTTTACACTTTTAATATAATCCTTTTAAGATACATTGTGACTATTTCTCATCATATGTATTTTGGTACTTTCCCTGTCAATACTGTTGTTATATCGTAGTCGAAAGGACCTACTAAACCTTATAATTGTATTTTATTTATTAAAAACAAATTATAAAATGTTTTAAAAAGCCTGAGATCTAAGAGTTACTGCTGCCACTCTGAGCTTATAAAAATACAGCTGGCCAAACTTTGTTAAAAATTTTGTTTTACATTTAGAACAAATTAAAGAATAAATAAAGGATTTGAGTTTACAAAATACAGAAAAAGGTTTATTTGTTTCTTATTTCATGAAAACAAAAAGGGTATGATATTCTGAACAAAATATCTGATACTGTGAGTTGACCTCAGTAATTAGATTAAGTTTTCAACACTCATCAATTGAAAATCTTAGCAGATTTCTTTTAAAAATGTGGTGATGAGCACAAGTTATCATATCCATTGCTGAAAGAAAAGAATAAAAGAGAGTTCATTACAGAATAAAGAGACCATATACTATTTACATAAATTTGAATAAAAATTTATTATTGATATTTCACCAATAAAATTTTATTTGCAAACGGTGATTGCAAATTGGCGCTCAACAAACATCCCCCTGAACAGATACTCATCCTTAATTTAATATTAACAAAAATATATACAAATAATAACAGAGTTAAACAAGACACAAATTCAGATAAATAACCATAGATTCGAGTCTAGACGTAACAAATTGGCTATCCCAATAATGAGGCTAAATAAAATATAATTTAGAAAGAACGATTATTAGATTTGTACGAGAGTAAACACTATTACGCATTGCAAAAATTGGAGCCCAACGAGTGAGGCTAGAAATAGAATAGCTTTGTATTCTTATTGTGAGTTTACAGTGATTTCCACTCTAGTGGCGGCTACAATTAACAACAGAGATATCAAGGAGGAGAGCGACGTCACGGAAACGAATGAAAGAAGAAGAGATAGAGTTAAATATAGAAGGCCAGGAAACAACAACAGTTGAAGAAGTGGAAGTAATAGTAAAGGATACTACAGTAGCAGCGACTGAACAAATGGAAACGGTGGTAAGGGATACACCAAGGGATCAACGAGATGAACCCATACAAAAGGAAGACATGAGCATGCAGGAGATGTTGAGAATTCTAATGGAAGGGATAACAAAATTAATGAAACATTGAAACAAATGAGGATAATGAAACCTTATTAAAACAAACTAATGAGGAATTAAAGAAACAAATGAGGGAAGATAAGGAGGAATTAAATAAAAAATTAGAAAGCAATAATGAAACATTACAACAACAGTTGAAGGAGGATATTAGACAAAGTAATGAAGAATTAAAAGGACTGTTGAAGGAAGAGGGTGAGAGAAATAAAGAGGAATTAAGACAGTAGTTAGAAGAGTATAAAGATAAAATAAGGAATATAATTACTGAAACCAACCAGAAGGTTGAGAAAACCGAGGAAAATTTAAGTCAATTGCGCAAAGAGTTGATAAACAAAATAATTGAAGTGGAAGATAACAGTAAAACTAGTATTGTTATACTTCACAAAGATACTCAGGAGCAATTAGAGACACTACAAAATAAGGTAGGAGAAGAATACAATCAGGCAGAAACTAAGATAATACAGGTACAAAATCAAGTTACCAACAACAGGGAGAAGATACAGGAAATTCAACAGAAGGACATAATAAATCTTAAGGAAGAAATAAAAGTACTAAAACATAGACCGATAAACTATGTACCTACACTAATAGGAGAAAGTAAAGAAGTGATAAACTTTAAAGAATATCGTCAGAACCCTCTATAATTTTTGGAGAGGTTAGAAGAAGGTCTGGATAGAATCAAAGAAAATCGGTGGCCAATAATAAAGAATCTCCTCGATGATAGTTTTAAAAATAGTAATGATAACTGGTGGAAGGCAGTAAGAAATGAAATCACCAATTATAACGAATTTAAACAAATTTTAAAAATAAAGTATTGGTCTGAGTCTATCCAAAATATAGTCCGAGACAATTTAAGCACTGGCCGATATGATGCTAGAAGAGGACAGACAATGATTGCTTACTTTTTGGGCGAAGTCTGGGTAGCTCGACATCTACAACCAAAGATCCCTGAAGAGTGTCTCATAGCCAAACTGTCATATCATTTTGGAGAAGACATTGTACGGGCTCGTCGGTGTGGACAGATAAAAACTATTGGAGAAATGGAGGCTCTCTTAGAAGGTTTTGAGAGGGAAAATTATTATTACAGGAGTCGAAGAAGAACAGAGGATTGGAATGATAGGAACAATGAACAACCACACGACAGTCGACAGCCAATAAACCACGTAAGGACGGAGGGATATAATAGAAATCTGAATAACAGGCGATTTCAAGGAAGACGTCAGAATTTTAATAATGACAGAAATTATGACAGGCGATATGGAAGAGATAATGACAATAGGAGACAATAGAATGATAACGGAGAAACATATCAGAGATCCAGAAGCTGGGATAGAAGAAGGGAGACACCCTCTGGAAACCAAAACACCAATGAACAAGTTCAACAAACCAACAGTGATGTAAATAGGGAAAACGAGAGGCCGCAGTGAGAACATTGGACAGCCCATTACTGCGAGCGGACCCAGGGCTGAGGAGAGATATAAACCCTAATAATAATAACAAAGAACCAATAACCGTGATAAGAAACTTTTATTTAAAAAATATACAGAGAGATTTGTTGGAAGAGATTACCATGGAAGAAGATAAACCGAATGAGGACATAGTATACATCAAGGTAGAATTACATGGGGTGCTAACTGAAGTTATGATACATACAGGAGCAAACATTTCTTTAATAGACAGATTAGAGGTGAACAGAATACAGGAGTTGAGTACGGAAAAAATATCCACATTGCCTATTAATAATATTGCTATTATAGGAGCGACTGGCAAACAAAACAAGACAATCAAACAACAAGTAAGTCTGAATGTTACGAGTATGGGAGTAGGAATTCCTATGGTTTTTCTGGTGGCCCAAGGGTTACCTTTTAAAGTGTTGATAGGCTGTGATACGCTAAGGCGTCACTATGCGATTATTAATTTAGCCAGTGGAAAAATAACACCGAGCTCAGAAGGTTATGAATGGACTGCTGAGATAATAGGAAGCTCAATAGCCCCTCAGTACAGAAACTCATACCACGTTAGGGAAATAATAAGGACACCCATAGGAGATAAAGAGATCGTAACAGAATCAGCATTATGGTAGGAAAAACTGCAGGAAATATTGTCGTTTCAAGGAAAGGGGTATACCAAGGCAATCAGTATGGAACAGAAGAAAAAATTAATAGAAATATATAAAACTTATCGTAATGTATTTTCCGATTCTCCTGGAAAGGCGAAGGATTTCGTATGCCGATTAAAATTTCATGACTCCGTTAATTTCAATAAGAAATCGTATCCTATTGCTCAATCGTCAAAAGAGGCAGTTAGAAAAGAAATAGCTAGGATGATTCAAGAAGATATTATAGAACGAAGTAATTCCCCATATACCAGTCCCATTGTGGCGATTCCTAATAAAGATGGACAAGTATGGTTTTGCCTTGATGCGCGGGAAATAAATAAAATTATAATAACGGATCGCACCTCTCCAATAGAGATAGAAGAAACTATGAAGAAATTCCATGGTTGTAAGTTTATGAGTAGTTGGGATGCTGTTTGCAGATACTGGCAAATAGAGTTACACCCTGACAGTCGCCAGTATGTTGCCTTCATCTTCGAGGGAAGAAACTACCAATTTAAACGCTTACCTTTCGGGTTGGTTAATTCTGTCGCCATTTTTATCCAGTGCATGGACCAGATACTAGGAAAAGAAGCGTTAGAGTTTGCAACAGTATATGTAGATGATATTCTTATTACCCCTAAAACATGGGATAAACACTGTGATCGTATTGAAATTGTACTCAGGAAACTCCAACAAAATAATATTACACTGAAGTTAAATAAATCTGAATTCATAACTCAGGAATTACAATTTCTTGGGCTTATACTCTCTGAAACTGGGATCACGCCGTCGCCTGAGAAAGTAGAAGTTATACAAAATTTTCCAAGACCTAGAAACATCAAACAATTACAATCATTATGGAGATTGAGAAAAGTAATGGTGAAATCAATCAGCTTTTTTAAGCAATTTAATGATTACTAAAATAACCTGTTTTCTGGGAGGGGCATTATGTTACGTGACATTTTTACCATGCCCTAGTAACATAAATATACCATGATTATATTATTAAAAAGTACCAGGAGACATAATATTTTAAGAAAGACTTAATTGAATATGTTTAATTTTAATTGTTTATTGTATGTTATGTTTATTATAATTAAAGTAAGAACTTACTTATGAAATATGTTTTTTGTGTGCAGACTGTAAAGTTATAAACACAGTCAGTTAAGGGGAATTATAATATATTACTAATAGTTATTAGTAATCAGTTTTTGTCACATTTATTAATATTATGTATACTAGTGTTAATAACACTAATGTTAGTCTTAACAAGGAAAGTACCAAAATCATAATCAGTCAAATTATATGAATATCTTTTCTGTTAAAATAATAAGGAAACAATGTCACTTTATGTTAAAAGATTACCAAATGTATAAAATAAATTTAAGAAAGTGACAGGTACAAAAAGAAATAATGAATAAGTTTGGAACAAAAATAATAAAAAAAATGTAAATCTTTAACTCAGGAAATATAGATCAGATAATAGTCAAGAGTGATGTCAAAATTATCAGTTTTTTATCAGAAGAACAAAGAAACAAATAAAAGAAGATAAGAGCTCTTATAAAAAATCTATATCCTTTTAAAAGAAAATGACATATAAAATAGTAAAAGGTTTGTTTATACTATTCTTATGATGTCACCAGGGTGATATAAAAATGTTACTTGGAAACCAAGGAGATATCTAAGAGAGGCCTTAGCAACTAATATGTTTTGGAAGAAAATGATTGATTCTAAAAAAACTGAATGCAAAAAGGTTGATTTAAATACTTATAGTGAAAAAATAAATTATAATATATGTGATATCAGTGCATCTCCAGATAAACAATTGAAGAATTATATATATCAAGATTAAAATAGAAGAAAGATTTCCTACAAGAATCTACAGAATTAAACCAGGACATCTCTGAAGAAATTGGACCAATTGACACAGGGAGAGAAGTATTTTTTGATCTAAAATTAATCTGAAATATTCCCTGTTATACCTGATCTAAAGGTTTCAAAAAACTTTGAATACGCTTTTTATAAAAACCATAATTGCCTTTCACTAAGAACAATAATAATTAATAATATGGACATAAGCATAAGCCAACATTGATGTATAGTGCTAATATAATTTAAAGATATTTAAGTCTGAAAAACATTTTTATACCTTAACCTATACACTGAACTGTTTTACACTTTTAATATAATCCTTTTAAGATACATTGTGACTATTTCTCATCATATGTATTTTGGTACTTTCCCTGTCAATACTGTTGTTATATCGTAGTCGAAAGGACCTACTAAACCTTATAATTGTATTTTATTTATTAAAAACAAATTATAAAATGTTTTAAAAAGCCTGAGATCTAAGAGTTACTGCTGCCACTCTGAGCTTATAAAAATACAGCTGGCCAAACTTTGTTAAAAATTTTGTTTTACATTTAGAACAAATTAAAGAATAAATAAAGGATTTGAGTTTACAAAATACAGAAAAAGGTTTATTTGTTTCTTATTTCATGAAAACAAAAAGGGTATGATATTCTGAACAAAATATCTGATACTGTGAGTTGACCTCAGTAATTAGATTAAGTTTTCAACACTCATCAATTGAAAATCTTAGCAGATTTCTTTTAAAAATGTGGTGATGAGCACAAGTTATCATATCCATTGCTGAAAGAAAAGAATAAAAGAGAGTTCATTACAGAATAAAGAGACCATATACTATTTACATAAATTTGAATAAAAATTTATTATTGATATTTCACCAATAAAATTTTATTTGCAAACGGTGATTGCAAATTGGCGCTCAACAAACATCCCCCTGAACAGATACTCATCCTTAATTTAATATTAACAAAAATATATACAAATAATAACAGAGTTAAACAAGACACAAATTCAGATAAATAACCATAGATTCGAGTCTAGACGTAACAAATTGGCTATCCCAATAATGAGGCTAAATAAAATATAATTTAGAAAGAACGATTATTAGATTTGTACGAGAGTAAACACTATTACGCATTGCAAAAATTGGAGCCCAACGAGTGAGGCTAGAAATAGAATAGCTTTGTATTCTTATTGTGAGTTTACAGTGATTTCCACTCTAGTGGCGGCTACAATTAACAACAGAGATATCAAGGAGGAGAGCGACGTCACGGAAACGAATGAAAGAAGAAGAGATAGAGTTAAATATAGAAGGCCAGGAAACAACAACAGTTGAAGAAGTGGAAGTAATAGTAAAGGATACTACAGTAGCAGCGACTGAACAAATGGAAACGGTGGTAAGGGATACACCAAGGGATCAACCAGATGAACCCATACAAAAGGAAGACATGAGCATGCAGGAGATGTTGAGAATTCTAATGGAAGGGATAACAAAATTAATGAAACATTGAAACAAATGAAGATAATGAAACCTTATTAAAACAAACTAATGAGGAATTAAAGAAACAAATGAGGGAAGATAAGGAGGAATTAAATAAAAAATTAGAAAGCAATAATGAAACATTACAACAACAGTTGAAGGAGGATATTAGACAAAGTAATGAAGAATTAAAAGGACTGTTGAAGGAAGAGGGTGAGAGAAATAAAGAGGAATTAAGACAGTAGTTAGAAGAGTATAAAGATAAAATAAGGAATATAATTACTGAAACCAACCAGAAGGTTGAGAAAACCGAGGAAAATTTAAGTCAATTGCGCAAAGAGTTGATAAACAAAATAATTGAAGTGGAAGATAACAGTAAAACTAGTATTGTTATACTTCACAAAGATACTCAGGAGCAATTAGAGACACTACAAAATAAGGTAGGAGAAGAATACAATCAGGCAGAAACTAAGATAATACAGGTACAAAATCAAGTTACCAACAACAGGGAGAAGATACAGGAAATTCAACAGAAGGACATAATAAATCTTAAGGAAGAAATAAAAGTACTAAAACATAGACCGATAAACTATGTACCTACACTAATAGGAGAAAGTAAAGAAGTGATAAACTTTAAAGAATATCGTCAGAACCCTCTATAATTTTTGGAGAGGTTAGAAGAAGGTCTGGATAGAATCAAAGAAAATCGGTGGCCAATAATAAAGAATCTCCTCGATGATAGTTTTAAAAATAGTAATGATAACTGGTGGAAGGCAGTAAGAAATGAAATCACCAATTATAACGAATTTAAACAAATTTTAAAAATAAAGTATTGGTCTGAGTCTATCCAAAATATAGTCCGAGACAATTTAAGCACTGGCCGATATGATGCTAGAAGAGGACAGACAATGATTGCTTACTTTTTGGGCGAAGTCTGGGTAGCTCGACATCTACAACCAAAGATCCCTGAAGAGTGTCTCATAGCCAAACTGTCATATCATTTTGGAGAAGACATTGTACGGGCTCGTCGGTGTGGACAGATAAAAACTATTGGAGAAATGGAGGCTCTCTTAGAAGGTTTTGAGAGGGAAAATTATTATTACAGGAGTCGAAGAAGAACAGAGGATTGGAATGATAGGAACAATGAACAACCACACGACAGTCGACAGCCAATAAACCACGTAAGGACGGAGGGATATAATAGAAATCTGAATAACAGGCGATTTCAAGGAAGACGTCAGAATTTTAATAATGACAGAAATTATGACAGGCGATATGGAAGAGATAATGACAATAGGAGACAATAGAATGATAACGGAGAAACATATCAGAGATCCAGAAGCTGGGATAGAAGAAGGGAGACACCCTCTGGAAACCAAAACACCAATGAACAAGTTCAACAAACCAACAGTGATGTAAATAGGGAAAACGAGAGGCCGCAGTGAGAACATTGGACAGCCCATTACTGCGAGCGGACCCAGGGCTGAGGAGAGATATAAACCCTAATAATAATAACAAAGAACCAATAACCGTGATAAGAAACTTTTATTTAAAAAATATACAGAGAGATTTGTTGGAAGAGATTACCATGGAAGAAGATAAACCGAATGAGGACATAGTATACATCAAGGTAGAATTACATGGGGTGCTAACTGAAGTTATGATACATACAGGAGCAAACATTTCTTTAATAGACAGATTAGAGGTGAACAGAATACAGGAGTTGAGTACGGAAAAAATATCCACATTGCCTATTAATAATATTGCTATTATAGGAGCGACTGGCAAACAAAACAAGACAATCAAACAACAAGTAAGTCTGAATGTTACGAGTATGGGAGTAGGAATTCCTATGGTTTTTCTGGTGGCCCAAGGGTTACCTTTTAAAGTGTTGATAGGCTGTGATACGCTAAGGCGTCACTATGCGATTATTAATTTAGCCAGTGGAAAAATAACACCGAGCTCAGAAGGTTATGAATGGACTGCTGAGATAATAGGAAGCTCAATAGCCCCTCAGTACAGAAACTCATACCACGTTAGGGAAATAATAAGGACACCCATAGGAGATAAAGAGATCGTAACAGAATCAGCATTATGGTAGGAAAAACTGCAGGAAATATTGTCGTTTCAAGGAAAGGGGTATACCAAGGCAATCAGTATGGAACAGAAGAAAAAATTAATAGAAATATATAAAACTTATCGTAATGTATTTTCCGATTCTCCTGGAAAGGCGAAGGATTTCGTATGCCGATTAAAATTTCATGACTCCGTTAATTTCAATAAGAAATCGTATCCTATTGCTCAATCGTCAAAAGAGGCAGTTAGAAAAGAAATAGCTAGGATGATTCAAGAAGATATTATAGAACGAAGTAATTCCCCATATACCAGTCCCATTGTGGCGATTCCTAATAAAGATGGACAAGTATGGTTTTGCCTTGATGCGCGGGAAATAAATAAAATTATAATAACGGATCGCACCTCTCCAATAGAGATAGAAGAAACTATGAAGAAATTCCATGGTTGTAAGTTTATGAGTAGTTGGGATGCTGTTTGCAGATACTGGCAAATAGAGTTACACCCTGACAGTCGCCAGTATGTTGCCTTCATCTTCGAGGGAAGAAACTACCAATTTAAACGCTTACCTTTCGGGTTGGTTAATTCTGTCGCCATTTTTATCCAGTGCATGGACCAGATACTAGGAAAAGAAGCGTTAGAGTTTGCAACAGTATATGTAGATGATATTCTTATTACCCCTAAAACATGGGATAAACACTGTGATCGTATTGAAATTGTACTCAGGAAACTCCAACAAAATAATATTACACTGAAGTTAAATAAATCTGAATTCATAACTCAGGAATTACAATTTCTTGGGCTTATACTCTCTGAAACTGGGATCACGCCGTCGCCTGAGAAAGTAGAAGTTATACAAAATTTTCCAAGACCTAGAAACATCAAACAATTACAATCATTATGGAGATTGAGAAAAGTAATGGTGAAATCAATCAGCTTTTTTAAGCAATTTAATGATTACTAAAATAACCTGTTTTCTGGGAGGGGCATTATGTTACGTGACATTTTTACCATGCCCTAGTAACATAAATATACCATGATTATATTATTAAAAAGTACCAGGAGACATAATATTTTAAGAAAGACTTAATTGAATATGTTTAATTTTAATTGTTTATTGTATGTTATGTTTATTATAATTAAAGTAAGAACTTACTTATGAAATATGTTTTTTGTGTGCAGACTGTAAAGTTATAAACACAGTCAGTTAAGGGGAATTATAATATATTACTAATAGTTATTAGTAATCAGTTTTTGTCACATTTATTAATATTATGTATACTAGTGTTAATAACACTAATGTTAGTCTTAACAAGGAAAGTACCAAAATCATAATCAGTCAAATTATATGAATATCTTTTCTGTTAAAATAATAAGGAAACAATGTCACTTTATGTTAAAAGATTACCAAATGTATAAAATAAATTTAAGAAAGTGACAGGTACAAAAAGAAATAATGAATAAGTTTGGAACAAAAATAATAAAAAAAATGTAAATCTTTAACTCAGGAAATATAGATCAGATAATAGTCAAGAGTGATGTCAAAATTATCAGTTTTTTATCAGAAGAACAAAGAAACAAATAAAAGAAGATAAGAGCTCTTATAAAAAATCTATATCCTTTTAAAAGAAAATGACATATAAAATAGTAAAAGGTTTGTTTATACTATTCTTATGATGTCACCAGGGTGATATAAAAATGTTACTTGGAAACCAAGGAGATATCTAAGAGAGGCCTTAGCAACTAATATGTTTAGGAAGAAAATGATTGATTCTAAAAAAACTGAATGCAAAAAGGTTGATTTAAATACTTATAGTGAAAAAATAAATTATAATATATGTGATATCAGTGCATCTCCAGATAAACAATTGAAGAATTATATATATCAAGATTAAAATAGAAGAAAGATTTCCTACAAGAATCTACAGAATTAAACCAGGACATCTCTGAAGAAATTGGACCAATTGACACAGGGAGAGAAGTATTTTTTGATCTAAAATTAATCTGAAATATTCCCTGTTAAACCTGATCTAAAGGTTTCAAAAAACTTTGAATACGCTTTTTATAAAAACCATAATTGCCTTTCACTAAGAACAATAATAATTAATAATATGGACATAAGCATAAGCCAACATTGATGTATAGTGCTAATATAATTTAAAGATATTTAAGTCTGAAAAACATTTTTATACCTTAACCTATACACTGAACTGTTTTACACTTTTAATATAATCCTTTTAAGATACATTGTGACTATTTCTCATCATATGTATTTTGGTACTTTCCCTGTCAATACTGTTGTTATATCGTAGTCGAAAGGACCTACTAAACCTTATAATTGTATTTTATTTATTAAAAACAAATTATAAAATGTTTTAAAAAGCCTGAGATCTAAGAGTTACTGCTGCCACTCTGAGCTTATAAAAATACAGCTGGCCAAACTTTGTTAAAAATTTTGTTTTACATTTAGAACAAATTAAAGAATAAATAAAGGATTTGAGTTTACAAAATACAGAAAAAGGTTTATTTGTTTCTTATTTCATGAAAACAAAAAGGGTATGATATTCTGAACAAAATATCTGATACTGTGAGTTGACCTCAGTAATTAGATTAAGTTTTCAACACTCATCAATTGAAAATCTTAGCAGATTTCTTTTAAAAATGTGGTGATGAGCACAAGTTATCATATCCATTGCTGAAAGAAAAGAATAAAAGAGAGTTCATTACAGAATAAAGAGACCATATACTATTTACATAAATTTGAATAAAAATTTATTATTGATATTTCACCAATAAAATTTTATTTGCAAACGGTGATTGCAAATTGGCGCTCAACAAACATCCCCCTGAACAGATACTCATCCTTAATTTAATATTAACAAAAATATATACAAATAATAACAGAGTTAAACAAGACACAAATTCAGATAAATAACCATAGATTCGAGTCTAGACGTAACAAATTGGCTATCCCAATAATGAGGCTAAATAAAATATAATTTAGAAAGAACGATTATTAGATTTGTACGAGAGTAAACACTATTACGCATTGCAAAAATTGGAGCCCAACGAGTGAGGCTAGAAATAGAATAGCTTTGTATTCTTATTGTGAGTTTACAGTGATTTCCACTCTAGTGGCGGCTACAATTAACAACAGAGATATCAAGGAGGAGAGCGACGTCACGGAAACGAATGAAAGAAGAAGAGATAGAGTTAAATATAGAAGGCCAGGAAACAACAACAGTTGAAGAAGTGGAAGTAATAGTAAAGGATACTACAGTAGCAGCGACTGAACAAATGGAAACGGTGGTAAGGGATACACCAAGGGATCAACCAGATGAACCCATACAAAAGGAAGACATGAGCATGCAGGAGATGTTGAGAATTCTAATGGAAGGGATAACAAAATTAATGAAACATTGAAACAAATGAAGATAATGAAACCTTATTAAAACAAACTAATGAGGAATTAAAGAAACAAATGAGGGAAGATAAGGAGGAATTAAATAAAAAATTAGAAAGCAATAATGAAACATTACAACAACAGTTGAAGGAGGATATTAGACAAAGTAATGAAGAATTAAAAGGACTGTTGAAGGAAGAGGGTGAGAGAAATAAAGAGGAATTAAGACAGTAGTTAGAAGAGTATAAAGATAAAATAAGGAATATAATTACTGAAACCAACCAGAAGGTTGAGAAAACCGAGGAAAATTTAAGTCAATTGCGCAAAGAGTTGATAAACAAAATAATTGAAGTGGAAGATAACAGTAAAACTAGTATTGTTATACTTCACAAAGATACTCAGGAGCAATTAGAGACACTACAAAATAAGGTAGGAGAAGAATACAATCAGGCAGAAACTAAGATAATACAGGTACAAAATCAAGTTACCAACAACAGGGAGAAGATACAGGAAATTCAACAGAAGGACATAATAAATCTTAAGGAAGAAATAAAAGTACTAAAACATAGACCGATAAACTATGTACCTACACTAATAGGAGAAAGTAAAGAAGTGATAAACTTTAAAGAATATCGTCAGAACCCTCTATAATTTTTGGAGAGGTTAGAAGAAGGTCTGGATAGAATCAAAGAAAATCGGTGGCCAATAATAAAGAATCTCCTCGATGATAGTTTTAAAAATAGTAATGATAACTGGTGGAAGGCAGTAAGAAATGAAATCACCAATTATAACGAATTTAAACAAATTTTAAAAATAAAGTATTGGTCTGAGTCTATCCAAAATATAGTCCGAGACAATTTAAGCACTGGCCGATATGATGCTAGAAGAGGACAGACAATGATTGCTTACTTTTTGGGCGAAGTCTGGGTAGCTCGACATCTACAACCAAAGATCCCTGAAGAGTGTCTCATAGCCAAACTGTCATATCATTTTGGAGAAGACATTGTACGGGCTCGTCGGTGTGGACAGATAAAAACTATTGGAGAAATGGAGGCTCTCTTAGAAGGTTTTGAGAGGGAAAATTATTATTACAGGAGTCGAAGAAGAACAGAGGATTGGAATGATAGGAACAATGAACAACCACACGACAGTCGACAGCCAATAAACCACGTAAGGACGGAGGGATATAATAGAAATCTGAATAACAGGCGATTTCAAGGAAGACGTCAGAATTTTAATAATGACAGAAATTATGACAGGCGATATGGAAGAGATAATGACAATAGGAGACAATAGAATGATAACGGAGAAACATATCAGAGATCCAGAAGCTGGGATAGAAGAAGGGAGACACCCTCTGGAAACCAAAACACCAATGAACAAGTTCAACAAACCAACAGTGATGTAAATAGGGAAAACGAGAGGCCGCAGTGAGAACATTGGACAGCCCATTACTGCGAGCGGACCCAGGGCTGAGGAGAGATATAAACCCTAATAATAATAACAAAGAACCAATAACCGTGATAAGAAACTTTTATTTAAAAAATATACAGAGAGATTTGTTGGAAGAGATTACCATGGAAGAAGATAAACCGAATGAGGACATAGTATACATCAAGGTAGAATTACATGGGGTGCTAACTGAAGTTATGATACATACAGGAGCAAACATTTCTTTAATAGACAGATTAGAGGTGAACAGAATACAGGAGTTGAGTACGGAAAAAATATCCACATTGCCTATTAATAATATTGCTATTATAGGAGCGACTGGCAAACAAAACAAGACAATCAAACAACAAGTAAGTCTGAATGTTACGAGTATGGGAGTAGGAATTCCTATGGTTTTTCTGGTGGCCCAAGGGTTACCTTTTAAAGTGTTGATAGGCTGTGATACGCTAAGGCGTCACTATGCGATTATTAATTTAGCCAGTGGAAAAATAACACCGAGCTCAGAAGGTTATGAATGGACTGCTGAGATAATAGGAAGCTCAATAGCCCCTCAGTACAGAAACTCATACCACGTTAGGGAAATAATAAGGACACCCATAGGAGATAAAGAGATCGTAACAGAATCAGCATTATGGTAGGAAAAACTGCAGGAAATATTGTCGTTTCAAGGAAAGGGGTATACCAAGGCAATCAGTATGGAACAGAAGAAAAAATTAATAGAAATATATAAAACTTATCGTAATGTATTTTCCGATTCTCCTGGAAAGGCGAAGGATTTCGTATGCCGATTAAAATTTCATGACTCCGTTAATTTCAATAAGAAATCGTATCCTATTGCTCAATCGTCAAAAGAGGCAGTTAGAAAAGAAATAGCTAGGATGATTCAAGAAGATATTATAGAACGAAGTAATTCCCCATATACCAGTCCCATTGTGGCGATTCCTAATAAAGATGGACAAGTATGGTTTTGCCTTGATGCGCGGGAAATAAATAAAATTATAATAACGGATCGCACCTCTCCAATAGAGATAGAAGAAACTATGAAGGAATTCCATGGTTGTAAGTTTATGAGTAGTTGGGATGCTGTTTGCAGATACTGGCAAATAGAGTTACACCCTGACAGTCGCCAGTATGTTGCCTTCATCTTCGAGGGAAGAAACTACCAATTTAAACGCTTACCTTTCGGGTTGGTTAATTCTGTCGCCATTTTTATCCAGTGCATGGACCAGATACTAGGAAAAGAAGCGTTAGAGTTTGCAACAGTATATGTAGATGATATTCTTATTACCCCTAAAACATGGGATAAACACTGTGATCGTATTGAAATTGTACTCAGGAAACTCCAACAAAATAATATTACACTGAAGTTAAATAAATCTAAATTCATAACTCAGGAATTACAATTTCTTGGGCTTATACTCTCTGAAACTGGGATCACGCCGTCGCCTGAGAAAGTAGAAGTTATACAAAATTTTCCAAGACCTAGAAACATCAAACAATTACAATCATTATGGAGATTGAGAAAAGTAATGGTGAAATCAATCAGCTTTTTTAAGCAATTTAATGATTACTAAAATAACCTGTTTTCTGGGAGGGGCATTATGTTACGTGACATTTTTACCATGCCCTAGTAACATAAATATACCATGATTATATTATTAAAAAGTACCAGGAGACATAATATTTTAAGAAAGACTTAATTGAATATGTTTAATTTTAATTGTTTATTGTATGTTATGTTTATTATAATTAAAGTAAGAACTTACTTATGAAATATGTTTTTTGTGTGCAGACTGTAAAGTTATAAACACAGTCAGTTAAGGGGAATTATAATATATTACTAATAGTTATTAGTAATCAGTTTTTGTCACATTTATTAATATTATGTATACTAGTGTTAATAACACTAATGTTAGTCTTAACAAGGAAAGTACCAAAATCATAATCAGTCAAATTATATGAATATCTTTTCTGTTAAAATAATAAGGAAACAATGTCACTTTATGTTAAAAGATTACCAAATGTATAAAATAAATTTAAGAAAGTGACAGGTACAAAAAGAAATAATGAATAAGTTTGGAACAAAAATAATAAAAAAAATGTAAATCATTAACTCAGGAAATATAGATCAGAAAATAGTCAAGAGTGATGTCAAAATTATCAGTTTTTTATCAGAAGAACAAAGAAACAAATAAAAAGAAGATAAGAGCTCTTATAAAAAATCTATATCCTTTTAAAAGAAAATGACATATAAAATAGTAAAAGGTTTGTTTATACTATTCTTATGATGTCACCAGGGTGATATAAAAATGTTACTTGGAAACCAAGGAGATATCTAAGAGAGGCCTTAGCAACTAATATGTTGAGGAAGAAAATGATTGATTCTAAAAAAACTGAATGCAAAAAGGTTGATTTAAATTCTTATAGTGAAAAAATAAATTATAATATATGTGATATCAGTGCATCTCCAGATAAACAATTGAAGAATTATATATATCAAGATTAAAATAGAAGAAAGATTTCCTACAAGAATCTACAGAATTAAACCAGGACATCTCTGAAGAAATTGGACCAATTGACACAGGGAGAGAAGTATTTTTTGATCTAAAATTAATCTGAAATATTCCCTGTTAAACCTGATCTAAAGGTTTCAAAAAACTTTGAATACGCTTTTTATAAAAACCATAATTGCCTTTCACTAAGAACAATAATAATTAATAATATGGACATAAGCATAAGCCAACATTGATGTATAGTGCTAATATAATTTAAAGGTATTTAAGTCTAAAAAACATTTTTATACCTTAACCTATACACTGAACTGTTTTACACTTTTAATATAATCCTTTTAAGATACATTGTGACTATTTCTCATCATATGTATTTTGGTACTTTCCCTGTCAATACTGTTGTTATATCGTAGTCGAAAGGACCTACTAAACCTTATAATTGTATTTTATTTATTAAAAACAAATTATAAAATGTTTTAAAAAGCCTGAGATCTAAGAGTTACTGCTGCCACTCTGAGCTTATAAAAATACAGCTGGCCAAACTTTGTTAAAAATTTTGTTTTACATTTAGAACAAATTAAAGAATAAATAAAGGATTTGAGTTTACAAAATACAGAAAAAGGTTTATTTGTTTCTTATTTCATGAAAACAAAAAGGGTATGATATTCTGAACAAAATATCTGATACTGTGAGTTGACCTCAGTAATTAGATTAAGTTTTCAACACTCATCAATTGAAAATCTTAGCAGATTTCTTTTAAAAATGTGGTGATGAGCACAAGTTATCATATCCATTGCTGAAAGAAAAGAATAAAAGAGAGTTCATTACAGAATAAAGAGACCATATACTATTTACATAAATTTGAATAAAAATTTATTATTGATATTTCACCAATAAAATTTTATTTGCAAACGGTGATTGCAAATTGGCGCTCAACAAACATCCCCCTGAACAGATACTCATCCTTAATTTAATATTAACAAAAATATATACAAATAATAACAGAGTTAAACAAGACACAAATTCAGATAAATAACCATAGATTCGAGTCTAGACGTAACAAATTGGCTATCCCAATAGTGAGGCTAAATAAAATATAATTTAGAAAGAATGATTATTAGATTTGTACGAGAGTAAACACTATTACGCGTTGCAATATGTGTATGTTCATTTAAAAATGAAGCTGACATCTCTTTATTTTTAAATCACTGAAACAATGTCAGCTATCAAAGCAACTCTTATCAATTTTAATGACTCTTTCATCTCTGGCTAAGTAGCTAGGTTCTTCTCATAATCTTGTATCACTTAAACAAAGGCCTACACTGATTGCAAAATGCCAACAGCATGACACAGGTCAGCTTCATTGAATATGATAAGCTGCAATTACTGAATAACTCATAGTCACCATACCACATGCACAAGGTCATTTATTGTGCTCAATTGATATAAGTTATGTCTAATGAATAAACAAATGGGATTGAGACTGAAGTACAGCATGGCAACAACGTCATCAACATCATCATCAACAGTAGCTCCATAGCCTATCGTGGGCCTCAGCTTCCCTCAGGATTTTCCTCCAGACTTCCCTATCCTTTGCGAGTGTTCACCAGCTTTTCACTCCAAGAACTTTCATATCCTCTGGGAGTCCATGAATCCATCATAGTTCCACGTTGTCTCTTTCCATGTGGTGTGCATTTCATAATCCTCTTTAGAACATTCTCCTCATTCATTCTCTATACATGTCTTGCCATGGGCGTAGGCAGAAATTTTGTTAGGGGGGGGGCCATACACAACATTGATTTATTCATTTACTCAATCAAAGTAAACCCAGCATAACCATTGTTTCTCCTTTAGGTTTAGGTACTCAATGAAAAAATTCAGACATATTTAATTGCTTTATTAATTGCTCTTAAAAAATGAAATGAAAAAAACTGAAACTTTGAAACTTATAACACTAGCCGTCTTGGATTCTCGGAAAATCTTTCTATAACTTCCATCTCCAACTCTTTCTTCTTTTCCAAAACCAATTTCTTATGGACACTCATTAAGCATAATCTGTTTAAGCGGTTTTCTGTTACTGTCGATCTCAACCATGTTTTAACACGTCTTAAGGTGCTAAATAACCTTTCAATAGTACTTGTGGAACAAGGCTGCGCTATTGAGATTGTTAGGGCATTTTTTATGGCAGGAAAGAATGTGTTGGCTTCTTTAATCACTTCGACTATTTCCAAGTCTTTTAACGCCTGCCGATCAAGGTTGTTTTCGCTCCACACATTATACCACAATTCAGCTTCAGATTCATACCCGTCCAGTTCATAAAAATCAGCAAAACATCTCGCTCTCTGTTTCAAATCTTCGATGGTCGAATCTAGCATGAGGATGGGATGTAGAGATAGTATGGAAAATGCCGGTACATTGTCCTCAGAAAATCTCTTCTCCAATGCTGACGTAAACGAGTCAAGGTATGGAATAAGTATCGATTGTTTCCAGTACTCGGCAGGTGAAGCTGCAGGAGGATTCGAACGGTGCTGCTGGCATTCGACAACTCTGGGTGGCTGAAGTTCTACTGTTATTTCCGCTGCAGTGGCATGGGCAGAAACGAGAAGATCTTCCATAATGGCATCAGCAGTTTCGTGGTGATCTTTCACTACGGCCAGAATTTTCTTAATGTGGTTCGCACATTGAAGAAGATCTAAACTTGGTGATTGCAGAATATTTGCAAAAGGTTCTAGTAAAGCGGAGTACTTGGCTATAATGCAGGTAGAGATAATAAATACAGGTTTCGTGGAAACACAGTGCAGCTGAAAGGCTGTCTTTCTTGTAGCCAGCAAGAAACCTTCTTTGCCTTCTTCTTTCCTTCTTGTGCCAGTCTCTCTAGACCCTGCACAATTCCCACAAAATTATTTTTGAAGATGGAAATGCTTCTGTATTTCTGAGACCACCTTGTCTCGCACAGAGTCGGTATGTTTGGAACGTACTTTTTCCTTAAAACGGATTCTCAGAAAAAGTTTATAATGTCCTTTATAGTGGACACCGTGTTACGGATTTCAGCGACGCGATTCTGATCGTTCACCACCAGGTTTAACCGATGGCTTGCACAATGAAAAAACAGAGCTTTCCTGAATTTTTCTCTTCTTATTTTTTGCACACCACCATCTTTCCCTGCCATAGTCGCACAGCCATCGTATCCTTGTCCGAGACATTTTTGTGGATCTAGTTCTTCTCTTTCTAGAAATTTGTCCATTGTATCCGCTATTGTTTTAGCATCCATAGCTTTTAATTCTTCAAATCCGAGAAATTCTTCACATACCATCATTTTTTCTTCATCAAAAAATCTTACTCCGATAGATAACTGTTCCTTTCCTAACATATCGGCTGTCTCGTCTGCCAATATAGAATACGCACACGATTTTTTAACGTCTCTGAGTATGAGATCTTTCACAGCACTACTACACAAATTAATTAGTTCGTTTTGTATTTGCGGAGACATATAGGTAGCATTCTTTTTACTCTCTATATGTTGCTTTAACTCATTGTCACCACTATCGATTCTCATTTGAATCAAGTCTTCTAAAATTCCTTCGTGTTGCTCTTTGCCTCTTAAGGGTAAATCGTGAACTCCACAAAAGATTATGGTTGAGATTATTGACGCCATAATTTTTCGGTTTTCTGCTATTAACTTCTGGTGTGCAGATACCAACTGAACATCTACGGGTACTTCGTCCATAAAGGATTTTGCTGCTTTGGTTGCCGCCAAGTGCCACTGACTTTCAACATGGTTCTTGCAATATTCATGCATATGTTTGTATCGAGTAAACGGTCTTACAGTGAAGGAACCCTGAACCCCTTGTATAGTAGTTGGAGTAAACATCACACAGTACAGACACAGAGATCCCTTCAAGTGCTTAGAATATGCCAGCCACGGAGAGTATTTTTCAAGCCAGCTGTATTGAAATTTTCTTTTAAGATGCTTGGCATCCTCAGCGAAGTCGTAACTTGGTGAAGGTTTCCAACAACGTTTTAAAACTTCAATTTTTTGGGCTGTGGTCATGAGGGAAGGTTTTCCCACTCATTTTCCGATGTCATTATCACAGCTCCCCTCTTTAACTGATGACGACGAAGACGGCTTAGGTTCAGAATTCGGTGCAGGACATTTTGTCTTTTCCTTGTCACTCCCACTTTCATTTTCTGGCCTTTTCCTTTTCTCGGTAGCTGAAACAAACAAACAATAATTCTAAGCTATCTGTATATAATTAATTGTTACTGTAAATTAATATATGTCCAGATGTGTTTACTACACATTCTTCATAAACACTTATAAAGTAACTGCTGAATATCAAATATTTTACTGTCACTGGTATGACAGTATAATATTCTGTTCATCAAATATTTCAGCATATTCTGTTCATCAAGCCAAAATTTGGGCACACAGAACCATGTGACTGTACATAAAAAACAGATAATTTTTTAATAAAATAAATAAAAGACGTTTTTATAATCCAGTATGATTTTATATGAAATTGAAATTATATAAAGGCCGGTTTTTAGTTACAGGCAGCAATGTCGAGTATAAACACCAAAGCAAGGTATTAGCGTTTTCAATTTAACCATTATACAAAATTCAAATAAAACAAAAATTATGTATGCTTTAAAACATTTATTCGATTCAAATAAAGAATTGTTAGTTTTATTCAATGTTAAAATACAGATGCTAGAAACATGCACATACATCTTCACATATATCTGCTAAAAGCAGACCCTGAAAATTAAAAATAAGAGGGGGAAGGCACAGATACAGAAGACAGAAAAATCTGACTGAATGAAACTCATCAAAGTTGTGATCAGAAATGATACACAGACACCTACAACCTACAACTGTGTACAAACAGATATCAGATAAACTGGAGGCTTCAAATTGTGATTTGAGTACGAAAGATACTTCCATTACCTCTTGTATTACCATACTTGGCTACTAGAATATTACCAAGATAAAATACCAACCAAAGCTACCTGAACCCACCCAAGTTATATGCCTGAAGCCAGGTTATAATAAAAAGACGTTATATGAAGGTTGTGATAAAGATATAAAGAATTTGTCTACTAAGCATGATTCTGAGGTATGCTAATGCGAGTGAAAACTATGAAGAGCTCGACAAAAGTTGAAGAAAATTTTAATAAAAATAAACCTGTTTTAAATGCTAAGTGCTAAGTGGTTTCCTGGAAAATGCTAAAAATTTTTTAAAGATATGATTCACAAATGGTTTTAAAATGAAATTATATAGCTTTAACTATTTTAAATAAATTGTATGTGTGCTGTTAAAACAGACAATGATCTGATGAACAACAAAGTATATGTTTAATCCAAAATCTAATATTTTATCAACTGTTAATAATGGCATATGCACAATATCACAGTGCCCTAGTATGACAGTCTGTATCAGGCCTTGTCAGATAGCTTTTTTACAGGAAGCATGGGTAGCAAGCCTGGTGCTTAATCAACAGCCATGATTCTGAACGTCTCTGCCAATTATTGCTACTCAGCCATTTGGTATCATGATACAGTACTACATATACGTCCACAAGACTATAGCTCGCATCCTTCAGCATATTCAGCATAGGATGCAAGTTAGCCACTACAGTAGACTAAGGGGAGACAGTCACACACATTAATCTAAACAATAATAGATCCATCATATCCTAGATGGAGGAGTTGTTTAATTTGTTATGTAAACAAAACTCTAACCCAGTCATGATTGTAATCTAAAGGTATATTCTCCTCTCCAAGAGAAACAAAATGAAAAAGAAAATCTAAAACCCAATTTGGTCTATAATTTTATCTATACAAATAAATAAAATTGAAGTGTCTGTTTGTAATGTCAAAATAACAGCTTTTTACTAAATGCATATGAAAGTATATAAGGTACTTATAACAAAAAACAATTTTTAAAATTTTTGTCCGTCTGTCTGTTGTTGTTATAATTAATATATAATATATAATTTGAACAGAGAATATATTGAACACATAAATTTTGACCCAGTTGAACTTCAACATACGATAAATCAGAATGAACCAAGATTAAACAACGAACAAAATCAAGTTTACTGACTCCTCATTGACAGTGTGAATGCTGCTAACGCTGGTGGTGTATATTTTTTAGACGCTTCAGGTGGTACCGGCAAGACATTTTTGATAAATCTTTTACTGGCCAAAATACGTTCAGAAAAAAAGATTGCCATAGCAGTCGCATATTCAGGAATAGCTGCAACTTTACTTCCTGGGGGAAAAACAGCACATTCCATGTTTAAAATACCAATAGAAGCAGAGCATATGGAAAATCCAGTCTGCAGTGTATCAAAAAATAATCATAAAGCCAAAGTATTACAAGATTGTGTCTTTGTAGTCTGGGACGAATGCACTATGGCAAACAAAATTTCAATCGAAGCCGTGAACAGAACAATGCAAGACCTAAGAGGTAATACTCAATTATTTGGAGGAGTAACATTTTTATTCACTGGAGATTGTAGGCAAATATTACCAGTTGTGACTAAAGGTACGTGAGCGGATGAAATTAACGCCTGTTTAAAACGTTCAGTACTTTGGAGACATTGTAAAAAACTTCATTTAAAAGAAAACATGAGAGCACATTCAGCCGATTCAGAATTTAGCAAAATTCTCCTAGATGTAGGAGAGGGGAAGTGTCCAGAAGTGAATGATACTCATGATATAGAACTACCTGCCGGTCTTTGTCAGGTTGTGGCGGACACTGAAACTTTAATAAATAGTATTTATGATGATGTTCACAATCTCAGTATAAAAGAAGATTTGTGGCTGTGTGAAAGATCAATTTTAGCACCAATGAATGACCAGGTTACTGCGCTTAATCAGCGCATTTTAGATAAGCTTCCTGGTGAATCACAAACATACCTTTCCATCAATACAGTTTGCAATCCGGATGAAGCTGTTAATTATCCAACAGAATTTTTAAACAGTATAACTGTGCCTGGTCTACCCTCTCACAAACTAGAACTTAAGGTTGGCGTGCCCATCATACTACTCCGTAATTTAAACCCACCAAAACTTTGCAATGGTACTAGATTGCGAGTAGTGTCATTGCAAAAAAACGTTATAGAAGGTCGTATAATATCAGGATGCGGAAAAGGTGAGACAGTGTTTATACCACGAATTCCCATAATACCGTCGAATTTTCCCTTTCAATTCAAAAGACTGCAATTTCCTATCAATGTCAGCTTTGCTATGACAATCAACAAGTCACAAGGGTAAACCTTGAGCAAAGCTGGCATAGATTTAACTAAGGGTTGCTTTACCCATGGGCAGCTATACGTGGCATGTTCATGTGCGAGGGATGCCACTAGCGTTACTGTTTTAGCCCAAGGAAGTCGTACACCTAACATTGTATATAAAGAGATTTTTCAATGAGGTGAATACAAAAAGCCAAAAAATGAACAAAAAACAAAGAAATAAATAAAAAAATTAAAAAACGAAAAGACAAAAAAAGAACAAAAACAAACAAAAATTAAAAAACACGAAACATCGACTCGCAAAGAATAAGAATGAGACTAAACTTAGCATGGGTATTTCTTTACGAGGAATGCATAATTATTAACTTTTCGTTAACTCAGCGAACTGAACAAACATTTTTTATGAAATTCCACGTGGACGAAGTCGCGGGTAACAGCTAGTTTTTAATAAATGTAGAAATTATATTTACTAAATGTAAAAATTATTTTTAACACTGATCTCTTGCAAAATTAAAGTCAGATGTCACATAAATTTGGTTTGTCATAGTTTTCAATTAAACTTACTAGTAGTTGAAAAAATATGTTTAAAAACAAAAGAAGTCTTGCGTTTACAAGATGGGCTGCCTAATCACGGCGAAAACTAGAGGTTATTAAACGAGATTTTAAAAAATAAAATAAAAATAAAACGTTTTACTTTTCAAACTTTATAAAAAAGTCAAAAATAGCTTACCTTTACTTCCAAAAAAACTTCTTATGTCCATTTTAACACTACACACGTTACTCTGCAGTAAGTACTAAAAATAATTGACTGGAGGCAATTTGTATTTGTAACGGAGTCCACGTAATAAACAAAACAAAACTCGTAAAATTGAAGTGCATAATATAAACTTCCAGCACAATCTTTGCAACGGTCTTGTACCTACAGTGCCCCAGTGGAGATGTCGAAAACATTCGAGTGGTGTATAACTGCACAGTGAACGTCATCTATTTTATAGCAGACCCCGAAGGAACTAGGAGTAGGTAGTAGTTACCTTCGGTAGCTTTAGGTGGCGCTAGTATGTCCGAGTCGGGACATATTTATAACGTATAGCGGCCTAAAATTCAGCGCCCTCCTGGGAAATTTTCAAATTTAGGGGGGGCCACGGCCCCCCTACCCCTCCCTGGCTACGCCCATGTGTCTTGCCCATCTCAGCCTAATTGATGTCACAATGGCAACAACGTGTGTAAGAAATATCGTTGCCGTAAGACTAAGTGCTTTTTTCTAAGGTTTGCACAGACTATAGATGACAATTGAGTTACAAAATTCTCCATTTAGAGTGACAAAAATTCACAAGTCAGCAAAACATTCACAAATGTTTAATGCTTGTGCACTTAATACAACAATTCTCTGTGATAAATACAGTAATCCAATTTCTACTGTTTACAGTTACTGACCAAAAGTAAACATCACTAATCTAGTAATGCACTGTCATTAACGATCGTTTAACACATTGACTGCCATGCCATGGGCCATGCTTCTCTCTGTCCAATGCATGTGTTTCAGTATGTCTTAGCACCTAAGGAACATCATTAACCTTATTGTTACCAATCAATGTGTTAATATCATATTTCTCAAGTACAGACTCTCGACAGTCTATATCCACCCAATAATGAATGCTGCAGTTTACATAAGGGCTGTTGGAATGGATAATTGCACATCACAAGTTTTTGATCAATTTTCCATCACTTTCTGTAATAAAAAATATAAACTGCATGGCTTCTTTGTTCAAATGTAAGCATGCTCGTGTCATAAAAATAGCTCCCAGTGTATCTTTACACTTGGTGATCTGCAACTATTCTTCTAGAAAATTTCATTTAGCTGCTCACAGAAAGAGGGTAAAGAAGTTCTATATAATCCCAACAATTTATTTTCATCCAATTATGTTCTATTAAGTTTTTTTACTTTCTCCTGTGCCATTACACTACCCCTCCTTAAGTCTATTTTGAAGTGGCAACTAGTTTTCCTTATAAAGATACAATTTTGTAATTTTACTTTTGATATTTACTCTTTCATTCTCTGCTATAAGAAGATGCCTCTGTTTCCTTTTCTTGAGCCTTAGAAATTACAGTGGAAGATACAAATTGAATTGAAAGAACGTGCAACATATAAACAGAATCAAAACCAAAAATGAAGGAGCTGAAGAAGGGAGATTCTCAGTACACTAAAGGAGTAAAAGAAATAGAAAAAAAAGAAGAGGAATGCTGTAACTAACAAGTATAATTATTTACTATAATTAGAAGTAAGCTATTTATTACTTGTTACTGTAATATTACACATATACACCTATTGATTATATTACTTTATTATTATTAATATTATTATGTTTCAGTCTTTACAGGCTACTCTCACCAACGATGTATTATTGTTATTACTCAGCATGATTTCTTTACACTATTAACACGGTGGTGAAGTGTTAATCATAATTATAAGAAAATAATTATTTATATAGCATGTGAATGAGTTAACTGGCAGGTCATTCACTGACCACGAATCTATTGTTCGGTTGTTCCCTGTAAACGTACTTAGTGAATAAAAACATTATCTAGTCCTTATAGACAGGTATAGCAAATAAATGTAATTGCTGATTTACTGGAATCAGAAAAACTGTAGTAGCTTTTTTAAACAAGTATACAAACAATATTTTATTATTCAGTTAATAATCCCCATCATGTAATATTACTACATACTAGATAAATATATACTATACAATTTATGAATCTAATTGTTATGTGTACAGTCACTTAATTTTATGTTCTAACAATGTTCATCGTACAAGTTTAGTTTATGCGATGAGTTCTAATCTTAATATAGTACCATGTGCTGATGTGGTCAACTTTTGTAAGGTAATGTTTTTTTATTTAATTTGTTACACCTTTCAAAAAAGAAAATGTATTTATTAATATTACCTGCTTATTATTACAAATACCATATATACATTTATTGTTGTCAGTGAAAGAAAAAAGATGTTCTTCAAGATGTACACATATGTAAAATCCATAATAAATAATTATGTTGAATTTTATTAAATATAATTCAATCCTTAAATTTTTAGTGACCGTCAATCAGTGAATGTTTTAGTGGATGGTTAGTGAGGATCTGTCAATAAATTTTGACCGATTGACCGATCCTCACTAACCATCCACTAAAACATTCATTAAATATAATACTTTAAAGTTTAATTTTTTATTTTATGCATTGGCATAAATTAATTGCAACTTTTATTTTTGTTTTTGGTTGTCGTAAGGAGGAAACTTGAAAATTATAATATCACTACAAATAAAAACTAAATTTCATCATACCATGAAACTGTGTATTTGTTAGTAGCACTAATCCATGTTCAGATAAAATTTGAAAAAGTAATTTTGGTAAAAAAATACATATTGTTTTTATCCATAACACAAACAAATATTACTAAAATTTTACTATTAGATATGAATGCATATGTATGATGGTGTTCGCACTTACACTTCACCCTTGAAATGCCAAACCTTCAATGAATCCAACAGCAGATTTTTTACTTACCCTCGATAAAAAAAAAAAAATGTTAAAATCGGGTACAATTTCCCAACTTTCTTGCAGTTGTGTCATTATTATTATCATAAAAATAATAAGTTACTTCTAAAAGTGAAAAATTGTTTTTTCTAACAAAATTGTTAGAAAGAATTATTTCGTAGAATTATGCCTGCATCATTATAGAGTGAAAGTATGAAACATTTGTTACATTATGATATAGCTCTTTCACTCTCTGATAGAGCAACACAGATGTACTCATTGAATTATGTGTTTTGAAAAACACACACACACAGTACATGAAGTTTCTATTTCACACTGCATACAAAAGAATTTATTATTGGCAATGCTTATAATTTTTTGTTTATTTACTTCATCAAGATTATTATAAATACAATCACTATCATCTACTAACAGTATAAGTTTGACACTGTTGCTAACTTAAATAAGTAGTCTGATATGTGATTTCATTGTTTCCTTAAAAGACTCCTATTCCTAAAACTACTGGTTTATACTGAAGTATTTTCACAGGAAAGTAGTCATCATTCTATCCACATAGTAGAATTTCCACCCGCTTCTGTACTGAGAAATTTTCCAATTCAAGTTGTTTATTCCCAGTTATAACCTTACAACCTCGTTTCAGATATTGTCTCCTCTTGTAAGTTCTGCAACATATTCTACTTATATTCGCTGATGTGAGAATCCAATTTTCACTTCCATACAATCCTGCAGGTACAGTTTTATACAATTTCTTCATTGTCCTCTTTCTCAGTGCTGTTTGTATTATCAAAAAAAAAAGTATTTTAAAAATTAAAAATATAATAAAATTTCAAAATTGCTTTAACTAATTTTCATATCCCGATGCAGTTAGATTTGGGTTGGGTGTGAGTCATGGACTAGTACGAGCAGAATTGCAGAGTCTAATGTAATGGTGTCTGTAAAGAAATAGTTATCACGTAGGCCTACACACAAAATCCTGTATGCAAGTGTGATTAACTGGTTATCTTTTGTGTGTCACATGTTTATATGTTACTATACATGATGAAGTGTGTGTTGACTGTTTGCTTAAAAAGTGTGTTATCTAAAAACAACTGTGTTTACTTAATGAATCCATGTTTACACATTGATTGATCTTGTTGTATTTTCTGCCTAGGCATGACACTGTCCAAAATGATCATCAAAAGGAATCATAATTATACATGAACATCATCAATAGCCATCTAGCAGTAAGGAAGTAACCTTTCAACAAAAGAACTAACATAACAATGTACATTATAGCAGTAAGAAGTGAATGTCTAACAGTATAACAAGTGAACATGCTCCAAAAGAAGTATGATAGTCCATTTAGTAGTAAGCAGTGGAATTTAACAGTATAAAAATGAAATACTTAACACAAGAAGTATAGAGTATTATTCTAGCAGTAAAGAAGTAATCATTTTATATACAACAATTATGAAGTTCCATTGTAGCAGTAAGGAAAGCAATATAGCAGTAATAAATGGACATATAACAGTATAAGAGTTAAACGTTGTAACGTAACAAAATCATCGTTACATAGAAAATATAACTAACACCCCAAAACCTAAGAATATAACATATGCATGTCTTGACTAATATAATTAAAACCTAATAAGAGAAAGAGTAACGCTCAACTATAAAAAACCACAATATATCAATAAATAGATAACAATAAAAAAAAGGGGAGAAGCACCAGAAAAGAAAGAAGTTAAGACTAAATGGATCATCAAATATAATGATAAAGAAGAAAAATGAATTAAAATACTAAGTCAGAAAACAAGACCCAATAGGACCTATGAGTGAGGGAAACATAACTAAAAGAAGAGGAAACCATATCTATGAGTGAGGAATAAACCACCATAAGAAGAAAACATACAATACAAGCCTATGAATGAGTAGGGTATTTCTACAAAGAAGATTATAAACTGAGGAGAAGAGGATACACATACAATAAGTGAGAGAAAATATATGTAATGAGAAGAAAAATACACAAGGACCAGACCCATACAAAATGAACGAGGGGACATACCCATGAATGAAGAATGGATTCCCAAGAAGAGGACACATATGATAGCAGAAACCCATGAGCATTTTAATGTCAAGATAAGAAGAGGAAGAGACGTTTAAGAAGAGTGGATAACATGAAGAAGGAAATTTTACTAGTGATAAAGAAACACAAACAATAACAATGCGTCGTTTATAAGTGCATAAAATACTATCACACGCCCCAAACCCAATGAACACTAACAATATAAAGTGGCATATTTTTGGAACCAGTGGCAAGTAGAATGAACAGTAATTTTTATGAAAAAACACAAACATTTAGTGTGTGATCTCTGAAACACAGATAAGACTGTATAAAACATAAGACCACACCAGAATTTCTGATAGAAACAAAATAACTGCTCAAAATAGCTAGAGAAATAAGACTGTTTCAGAATAATTGTTTCTGACTGATTATGAAAGATAATGATTATGAAATGAACAAGTTTTTATACCAATAACATGAAACAACACATAACATAGTTATTTATGTGTATAAATGAAAGTAATTATGACAATTTAGAATAAGTAACTCAGTCCTAATGTGCATTACAAAAAGTAATCACATAGTACATGTTGATGATAAATAAATAATTAATAATGTGTATCAGTTAAAATATAATATTGTAAAATAAGGATAATACTGTGTTGAAGATATAGTAATGAGATTTGTTGGTAGAATATGTAAATAGAAATTGTGAATGAAAGACATTCAAAGGCATATATTATACCAAGCCAACAATGGATTAACATAACCTCAACTGATCAACATATACAATGTAAAATCAAAAGTAACTATAATAAAAACACACACAAGTATATTTCTATTATACACCAATCAAAATAGAGTTTATAAGGAACAAACTAACACCAATAAGAAGTAGACAGCACCAAGATTTACTTAATAATTAGTAAACAAAGAATGGCCAGAACAACAAGGCAGAGGTGACGCCTCATAATTACACTAAAAGCTCTATTAAAACAGATTCTTAAGAACAAAGGAGTATACCAGTATTGAGACAAATAGCCAATACTACTTTGAGAACCATTTACTGTATTTAAAAACATAAAATTATTGAATTATAATGTAAACCAATTATACATGTCATAAAATAGGTTAATTACCTTCTGTCAACGTTTCTTAAAATCCTTTTAGGATGACTCGAGTTTCGTAATTAACCTATTTTATAGTCTTAATCGTTTCTGGAGGAAAGAAAAATGTTTAAATATACATGTCAACCGAAAGTAGCTGCAAGCACCATAATTACAATTAATTCAAGACATATAACACAACAGTGAGAATAATAGTAACAAGACACACAATAAACCTCACCAAGCCAAATTACAAGAAAGGAATACATTGTTAATTAATCAATAATCATTTAAAATAAGTATCAAAATATCAAAAGCCCAAACATGTAATACTATAAACAAACAGTACACATGAACAAAACCAGTTTGAGAAGTAAAACTTTTAATAAATGTGTATTAATTATTAAGGAACAATGTACCATAGGAATAATTGTATTAGGATAAATCATTTTGTATAATAATAAGAATTAATGCACCGGCATACCATGCTTAATCATTTGGAACAGTGCATGAATATAAATTTGCTAACAAACAATAATCTGTGATTAGATAATAAGAGGAAATGACTCTGATTGCTATAAAACAGTGTTAGTAATAATTATTTATTGAAAAAAAGTGGAAGGACTTATATTATAAATAAGATCCACAATAAGTGCATAGTGAAGGAGCTAACTTATTTATCAATGGACGGATAATTGAACTTTAATTGTAGAGCTGAGCATCCGAGAGTTAATAAAATTGTTAGTTTTCCAACTAAAACAGTATTAAAAAAGTTATCAGCAAAATAAATTATATGCATCAATTGCAAACAAATTGCTGATGTCATAAATACTCTCCGACCCAAAGTCGAATTGTAAAATTTTAGAAAATTAATATCTGAAAGGTGTTTGGGGAACGAGAGTATAGAGTATAGCCAATCAGAAGAGCTTATCCCGACAGATTCGAAGTAGAATTTGTCCGGAGCGGCAACACTTAAGTTTTTGTCATTCAGAGTGAAAGGTTACAGACCGTCGCAGCAGAGTATTGTTATAATTTGTGCGCGACCCTCCTAGTTAAGCATCGGAAGAAAACATAACCATAAAACTGAATCAAGGTTATAATCCTTCGAGTGAGTGAATACAGTGTGGTGAACAATGATAATCATGCCAGTGTATAATATCGGCATGATATGTGAAATAGAAAGGGAGTACAAAACTAATTAAACGATTTTAACAATTTTTATGCATTTCTAATAACCAAAAATATTTGTTGTTGTCATACTTGAGTCAAGTATGGAACTACCTGACTCAAAGATGCTATTTTATTAATTAACCTACTTATTAAATAACGTTCCTTGTATTTATTTTAATTGAATAAATGATTAATCATAATTAAAAAACTATTAAACAAATTTTAATAGTTAACTAATTTTTGACGATTTTCAAGGTTAGATGCTGATTTGACTAACCTGTAACGAAGGTTAATGATTATAGTAATTATGTTCAAGAACGTTATTAAAGTTAATTAATGATAAAAAAATATTAATGTATGTTTAAATGTTATTGCAAGTTTTTTAATATATAATAACAATAATTACTGTCGATAAGTGACTTGAAGAGGTACAAACTAACCTCCATATCTTACCAAATGAGTAACTATTTTGAATTATTTTGATTAACAAGATAACAAGAACAAGTACTTGATCAAATTTTAAATTGATGGATCCTTAATGATAATTACTTATTAATAATTCTAAAAGAGAGAGAGAGAATAATTTAAAACAACAACTGTTGAGTTAATTATCGTACATACGACATTTTAACCTGTACTCCATACAACAGGGGTACCATATACGATAGTTTACTTTTATATGATCTCATTCACTATTTTATTTTGTAAACACTTTTCTGTTAATGCATAACAAAAAGACTTAAGCATTTTCCAATTCGTATCTTGTAGTCTAAAAGAACACATGATTTTGGTAACAATATAAAAATAAAGTTAACCCTATTTGGTTAATAATTTGTAACTTCAAAAACAAACAGTGTTACCGACCTTGAGAAACAAGAATCTCTGTATTAGAATCAGTTATTTTTATTTGTGATTATCAATTGTTTGAAGGAATTTTTTGATTGTATTCCATTAATTTGATGTTAATAAACCTACAATTTACTTATCTACAATCAGTCTTTATTTAAAAAAAAAACAAGTAGATCAAGAGCAGTCATTTTATCAGAAGGTGGCAGTACAGTGTACAGCGCCAGAGTTTTGAATTTTGAATCGGTATCACGTACAGGACTTTTGATTACAACCTATATTTAATTTTCATCAGTGAAATATTATATTACTTGTCTTGTGTTGTGAAGTTATATTACAGCGACTACCTTAGAAGACTGCATTCTACAAATCCATGGTAAGTGAAGGGAACTACATCAGCGAATACCTTCAAACAACCATTAAACAATTATAAACTTTTATTTAAACTAAACACAAAACAACCACCATTAGTAGATCTGTAACAACGTGCACTACAAAAGTAGTATGAAGTCCTGTTTAATTTACAAAAACTAAATTCATTATAATGCATATATGGGAAATTGTTTCCGTGACACTGCCCAGCAGAAGGAGACTAATTTTATTATTATATTTACTGCCATAATGTATTCTTACTGTTACCAACAGTAAGAAATCATATTGAAGTTTTCTGTGACACCTTCCATCAGAAGAAGACTAAATTAATTAATTAAGCCAGACACAACGTTGGGGCACACTGTTTATTAAGAAAGCCGACACCACAAATTGTTACTGGATACATCATCATCCAACACAAAAACAAGAAGTACTAAACCCATTAATGAGTCGAGTGAGGTGTGTTGCATAAGGAAAACTGGACTACGGAACAAATTGTACTAACAAAAGTGCTTCACAGTAATGGGTACAACAACACTGAGATCAGGCAAGCTTTCAGAAATCAGTTATGGAAAAGCATGAAAAACTGAAGTTGATCCTGCATCCATGCACCCTGCATTCAATCATATTGAAGTTTTCTGTGACACCTTCCATCAGAAGAAGACTAAATTTATTATTATATTTGCTGCCATAATGTATTAGACAAACAGAAATTATTTTGAAGTTTTCTATGACACCTTCCATCAGGAGGAGACTAAATTTATTATTATATTATTATTATATTTGCTGCCATAATGTATTGGACAAACAGTAAGAAATTAAGTAGAATTTTTCATTGACACCTTCCATCAGAAGAAGACTAAATTTATTATTATATTTGCTGCCATAATGTATTGGACTAACAGTAATAAATTAATTTGAAGTTTTCTGTGACACCTTCCATCAGGAGAAGACTAAATTTATTATTATATTTGCTGACATAATGTATTGGACAAACAGTAAGAAATTATGTTGAAGTTTACTGTGATACCTTCAATCAAGAGAAGACTAAATTTTCTGTACTGCACATGAGGTACAAAATTATGGAAACTATATAAGTGAAACCATAACAGCAAAAAATTGTAAGCAATTTTTTTGTGATACTGGTCAACAGAAGAGGACTAAATTTCTTATAATATTTATTGCTACAATACACTTCAGGGAAATCCGTTATCACATGAAATTCTATTTAAGATTTATGTGGCCCTGCCTAGCAGAAGACCAAATTTATCATAATACATACAAGGCAGAAAATTGTTACGAGTTTGTAGCAGTAAAAACTGTACTAGCAAGAAATCATTTGGAAACATTTTGGTTTAATTGTGCAATCGTTTAGGACAAGAAGATTAAATTTATTACAGTCCATACAAAGTAAACCATTCAACTGTATTGTTATCAGAGCCAGTGTGTTAGTAAATTATGTGGCTGCTGTTATGACTAAGGTTTTGCGATAACAAAATTCATCACCAACTTTCTAGATGGTAAACAAAATGAAGAGCTGATTATTTATTTAATGAAGCATAAAGTGTCTTGCCAATAAGAAAAAAAAACCGTGTGTGTACTTATGTACGCACGTAAGAAGTTATACTTCTTTGGCGTAACAAAACAAAAATAACTCCAAAAATTTTATCCCGCGTGCCAATACTCTACGTTAGTAGAAAGGACAATAAAATAATAGAAGAAAGATATTAAATACAATTAATAAAGGTTTAATCAAAAAGCATAATCAAATTAAAATAATATTTATTTATACACCATTAAATTATTTTTACACAATTAAAACAAGTGTCATTTTTTCGAGATAATGTAAAAGTTCAGCAAATTCTTCTGAAATATCTTCACCGTTGTGTTTGAATTTATAGAGCTTTTGGAGCAGATCATTCCAACCAATTTCATTGGCACTGACAGTAAGGAATACAGTTGGTTTCCCGAACTGTCTAATCATGGCAAAAAGATCTTTTTTACAATCCATCCAATACCATGTTGAATTTGGAATAGCTCTTAGAAACGCAAGATTGGTTTCAATACAATTGTGAATGTACTGTTCTTCAATTTGTTTTCTAGTAATTTTGGTATCCTTACCAACGTGTTTAAAAGCAACTGTGAGAGAGTCACGAACTCGAATCCTCATAATCTTCATCCCCATATACAATAAATGATACGGTGTAACTGCACGACGACCAGATCTTCTTAGCTCACTAGAAGCCATCATGAATGGTGTTACTTTAACGTCATCTCTGAAATTACGGAACTGACCCAGATAAATAGCCGGGAAAGAAAGTTCTTCTGCATGTTCATCGAATAATAAACTTTCGGGTAAATTTTCTTCGCCAGGTGCAATACGTAAATATTGTTCTTCATCCCACATTAATGTCTGTTGTTGCGCCGTAAGACTCTCTTCTATAGGAATATGTTCACTGATATCATTTTGTTGAACTTGGTCGTGAATTTGGTTATCATTAAAAAATGAATCGTCAATTTTAATATCGTACATCGTATACAACGGAGACGGTACCAAAAATCGTAGCCAAGTTTTAATTGTACACTTGTTAACAATACCATGTAAGTAACTGGAGCGATGAATTTTCTTACGTTTAATATGTACATTTATACAATAGTCGTCATCAATATTTCTTGGAAGAGATTTGACCATCGTATTAACTGAAACAGGCACATTAATTATTTGACCGTAAATACCGTATTGACCATTCACATGTCTCAGTCTTCTGATCTGCATAAAAGGAATACGTGGTGATATAAGTCTTTCTGAAATTAGATCCAACGCTGGTAGATCATGAGGTATTTCTGGAAATTTGAAACCATTGTACGTTGACATTAATGGTATATTATTTTTATTTAAAGCTTGAACGCATGTGTTGCATACTTTAATATTTGCTTTAGGTATATTAGGTATAATTTTGGTTAAAATTTCCTCATGTCCAGAAAATGGAAGTTTTAAATCGTCTTTGAACCACAACCTATCACATACGGAACACGCATGTCCAAATGAATTATTGGTGAATTTGTTTTTAAACTCATCATGGGCCCTTCTGAATCGATTATAACCGCTGTATGGCAAAGATGAGTTTTGGTCCATAGCAACTTGATCAGTAACAAAATCATTGACTACTGGTAGTCCTGGAGAGTTTAAATGTGAGTCAGATATACTTGGTTGAGGTAATTCTTGATCAATCGAAACGTCTTGACTAGATAAAACATGTATCTGTGACGTGTCAATTGGTTGTTGGTTTTTTCTCTGAGCTCGAAACCGTTGATGGTTGTCTGTTGATGTTAGTGGAGCAGTATGTAATGATGTATGACAATTATCAAACGTGGAAGAATGTTCGTGTTCATGTACCTGAGCTTGAACAATAATGAAATTACGATTATCATGTGCTATAGGAGACACAGATGAATCGCGTACATTTTCATTAACCTGATCCACTGTAATATTAATAGAATCAGGTAACGGCTCAGGAGTTGTAGCATGCATAGCTGGATTTCCTAAAACACTAGAAGATCCGTGATTTAATGACTCATTTTCATTCAAAGCCGTTTTTATATTTTTCTTTCGTAGTCTATGAAGTCGCATGCATTCTACTGCTGGTTGAGCTTGAGCTGCATTTTCAGACTTTTTTCGCTGTCGATAGCGCTGACATACTTCTGCGTTAGTCTTCGGCATCGCAAAAACTAGAATGAAAATAAAAATAAAAATATAATTGATTGAATAAAAATATAAATAATATTTTTATTATCCGACCGGCTTGTAGTTACTTTAAAGAATTTCAATTTTTTTCTTGCCCCACCGATCACGTTTCTTTTATTTTTAAATTAATTTATACAGTATGACGTTTCGTTAATCACCAAAGGTTAACATCATCAGGCAATTATATGTATTATAAGTAATAATTCTAAAATATTTTAACAATTAATTGAAAATTTTTTAAACTACTCATTGAAAATAAAAATAATAATTTATTGAAAATAAATATTTCTAAGAAAATATTTAATTATTATTTTAATTATTCAAATTAGATTTTATTTTTATTTTTTAGATTACTTTTTCAACTTTTACAACTTAGGTTCATTTTTATTAAAAAAATTAAAATACTTACAAATATTGTAATACATTTACAATGTAGATTCACCTTCCGATTAAAATCCGGATAATGAAAAATAATCTATAATATGAAATGAAGAGATTTATATAAGATTATTAGATATAACAAGTTTTATTAAATTAATAAATATATAATTTAATAAAAAAATACTTACAAAAACTTAACCTCAATTTTTAAAAGCACTTTTAAAGTTTTTAAACACAAGTTTTGTCACTGATAAATTTTTCACTACACAATGTGGGAAAAATGAATTAATAATATATATATATATATATATATATATATATATATATATATATATATTTATCTGTGTATATCGATAATTAATAATAATTTATAAATTATAAATAAAATGTAATATATGCACTGCTTCACTATCAATTTCAACAATAACCACGTGTTATGCTGAGAACGTGGCGTTTATATACAGCTGGCTGATTTGCACATGCGCGTTAGGTATACCCCTATCACGTTCACAAACACTATATTTTTTCCACATTTTCGATTCCCCACAGCCTAGAAATCTTATTTTTAAAGCCTAAAAACATTATCATGCTTCGATGTTTTGGTTTCGTCAAAATTCTTTTTTAAGCATTTCTCTTTCTCTTTTGTTTTTTAACAGCAATGTAATCAACAAAACCTTAATTAATAATAAAAATTAATCTTGAAAATCAGTTTAATAATTTATCATTGCACATGAAAACCTGTAATTTTAGTTTTATGTAAATTCAGGTGAGTGGTCTTGGATATGTTTACCAATAAGATACGTAGAAATACAAATACAATCTGGAACTATGGAGTAAAATGAATTTACATTGTTATTTATCATTGATGGCTAACATAATCATGTTGCACTTCCGCAACAGGGTGCGCGCGCAGCTCTCAATTTTACCCTCTACTAAACGCGCCAAAAGAAGTATAACTTCAAAAATACCAGCAACATTCTACCAATAATGAAAATGGAATCAGCAGTACTGTGTGCAGTCATCTATTTGATCATACATAAGGTGAGTATCTGGTATAAACTTAGTTTCTACTTTGCTAAGTGTTTCACTGTTGTATTACTTTTTGCTAATCATACTTTCTTGTCATAACTATTAAACTTGACCATAATTATTATTAAATTTAATCTTAAACTTATTGGATTGTCAAGACAGTTTCATTCATTGAAAGGGATTAAAGTTTCAACTTCAGTTGGAGAAATTATCTGTAGTGAGATGGTGGCTGTGTTGACTTGCTTTAGCTGTTCTTTTGTGCCCAAATACGTCATTGCTGATCACTTATTCTTATTAAGGAAATAATGGGAGAAAGCTAGAAAAACAAATATATTTGGAAGACATGAAATAGGAAAAGAATTCAAAAGTCAGCTGCAAATGAAATGTGAGCATTAGAAATCAGAAGCAACTGGTCGAAGTGTCAAGTCTAATGGATAATATTTCAAGCATGGAACAGCTAACTAAACAGAGGTAAGAGCTCACCCTTGAAACTCATATGACTTTTGTTCATACATTTGCATTTGAATTTGGAAGATCAAACAACTGAAGCAATTTTCCAATGGAATCAATCAGAGTATGTTATAGGAGTATACTAAGAAAACTGTAGCATCCATTTCCATAACATTTGATACAGTGCATGCAGACATTGGTACAAATGGTTGGAAAGTTACCAACAAAACAAACTGCAATAAATCAATAGTTATAATCTACCTCGTAGGTTTCTAATTGGCAAAGCTTTAAGAAAGAGTAACCAACATGTCTGCCAAACAGATATCAAACTGGAAAGAACCAGGTACATAAATATTTAACTACGTGCTGACAACTTGCTGCTGACAGAGGACAGACTGTGGTAATTCATTCATAAACTCTATCAGGGCTGTAATATAGAGATACTTATATTTAGGGTGATGTCAATTTTCACTGTAACAGAGATGTAGATAATAAACTCCATATTGGTTCAGTGAGCTCCAATAAGAAGTGTTGTGACATAAAGACAATAAAATGGACTCAGTTAAATTTTACAAAATTATGCCAACTGTGCTACACAGTAGTGAATCTTGGGTCCAAATGCAGAGAGACATAAATCGTACACAAGCAACAGAAATTAAGTTCCTGCAATCCATCAAGGACTGTGGAAAAGCAGTAATGAAATGATGATGAGTAAGTAGAACCTGGGAAACAATAAAATCTGTGACCACAGGACAGAAAGGCCATCTGAGTAGAAAGTCAGATGATAGTCTCACCCAACAGATTCATAATTCTTCCACAGGTCAAAGAAATTTTTGAAGACCGAAGAAGCTGCAGGAATATTTGAACACATAATAGGACTATTGCCCTGTATGGTGAAGCAAAAGATAAACAACTGTTAGATAAACATAATAGTTTTTAGTATTTGAAAATTACTGCATTTAAGGTACGGAGTGTAAATATTGATGTAGTATTTAGTTAAACTAAATGAATAATTTATTATAAAATTAAAAACTTTCAACAAGGCTACACTTCAGTTGTTTATAAATTCATATTTTAAGACTTTGTAAACTGTTTGTAATAACTTTTATCTGAACATCACAGTTGATGTTTTCTTTTGTTCTAGGTACAAGGTTGGCCGAGAATATAATTTAGAAATGACAAAATGAATATTAAAAAAAAAGTGAATATTTCATACCAGTGAAGTATCATTTTATCAGTAAGAACAGGTTCCAGTGACAATGTACCAGTAATTATAGTGATAATAACAGTATACCACATAGTCAGTGTATCAATTAAGCACAGAGTAAGTATTATTACTGTCAGTATTGCAATGTTTTCTGTAAGCATAATGTTTTATGAAATGAATTAATTTTTGAAATGTTATGATACATTTGTGATCACCATTACAGACAAAACCTGTCAGTATGTCATAAAATTTATGTTTAATTTTAACCTAAAAAAAAAAAAGATTAGACTGACAAAGTTAATATGTGTGTGTATGTGCATACATGTGTGTGTTACTATAGTATTTTTTTTACTATTCTGCAGTAATACATTAAAACTCTGCAATTCTGATTTTCTTGTGTTACAACTACAACGTTACTCAGGTTTATCTCAATCTAATGGATTAAATTATTATCAAAATAATAATTTTCATGTAAGAATATATATATATTATGTAACGTAACAGAGTTGAGGTTCCCGACATTACATAAAAAACTTTGTAAACATGACTTAAAACAATGCCCAAAGTATGTTATAATTAAATACCAGAGGGCCAATCTCACCTAAAAAATGCATTGAAGGTACCTAGTAAGGTTACTAAGTAATAAAACATCGAAGGTGTACCTAAATATAAAATATGTAATGAGTAGTATGAGATGTAAAATATAAACACTGTGTCTAGTGGGATGAGTTTAATGTGTAGAAGTTGAGTATAATATACTGTTCAATTAATATTTAATGTGTTATAAAATGTACTTGGTGTGGTACTGTATCATGATATAGTGTTTACAGATATTTATTTTGTGTTTTGTGTGTAGTAAGTGTAGAGCCATTGCTTTAAGGAAGTACTAAGTCATAGGTACTCATTTTATTTGTGTTAAAATTGTATTTAAATAATTAAATACAAGTACATTTATTAGGAATGATATTATGTTAAATGTATTTACTTTAATTAATAAATGAAGATGTTTAAAATAATATTTGTAAACTTGGCCAGGAAGACAATAAGTATTAATAAGTTGGCAAGTAGTTATTATAATTGTTAAAAACCAATGAAGGGTTCAATGATGACCTAACTAATAATAATGAATTGAAACCAGGAAATTAAAATTGATATAAGTGGCCATAAGCCAGTGATCTTTGTACAGTAGGTTAGGTAAAGAAAAATTAAATTAAATTAAAAACAAAACAAAATTATAACATGTGTAATAAAACCAATAGGCCTAAAATTAATACCTTTTTAATAGGTCCATTCAGATGAAAATGTAGTAAAATGTATACGGTTTAATAAGGCAGATTAAGTGAAAGTTTTATGTGAAATGGTGTAATTCCAAGCATGGAGTATTTTATTAAATAAGAGTAGTAATATTTCTTAATTCTGGCTCTAGGATATCAAATATTATCCAACGACAGGAAAAGTAATGGTTGTTAGGGTAACAGAAATGCAAGAAATTTTGTTGATTTCAACATTCAATTATTGTTATATGCTAATGGGTTAAGTTGAATTAATACGAATCCAGAAAAGAATTTATAAAAAAACCTTAACATTCGATTGTTATATGCTATTGGGAACAGTTCAGCAGACAAATTTAATAATAAAATAAAATAAAATGAATAAAATTTAATAAATCAAATGTCTTAAAGCCAATCCATTAAAAAAAGAACTGAGTAATAACTACTGAACTAGATTTCAGGAAATATAATTCTACACATCCTCAAAGTTCACGGAATTAATAAATCCTTCTTCAAACTAATTCCAGTAAAGGAATGATGATGAACCCGATTTACAATTAAACCAAGATGATACATAGCAGAAGAAGTCAAAATTAATGCAAATATAAATCAAACATACACGAAGAACTTTTGGTATTGAAATACTAAACCTCACTTTCAAGAGACTAACGAAGTCGTAATACTACACCAATTCCACTGGGACCGGCAACTACTAGGATCGCGAAGAAGAACGAAGAACAGAACGGAACTCCTGTTACACTCCTGGACATCACATTTAAACCTTTATTGATAATCTGGACGCGGTTTTTGGTCAAGAGTAACCTCACCATTACATCTCCACTCAGTTATAAACAGACATGGCCACCTTGAGTATCGTATTGTACGGTAACAAACCTGCTTATATTTAATTTTATATATTAAGAGTTAATAACAATTATTGTAATACTTAGTAACCTTAATTTTGCATTACCTGGCCTTACTAATCGTTAAAAGAATCACATGTACCCTGGGATAAGAGACAAACCGAAAATTATATTTAAATTGTGTTATACATCACTAGTCCACTAACAAATCGATTCAGTATTGTACGATCGATATTACGATCCAATAACCTATGAAGACGACTGTTGAAATTTAAAAAATAATATAAATAAAGAATCCTTCTTGTATGTGATGATGTTCTGTGTTATTGTAGAATAGTTATTGTATTTTGATTGGGGAGTAATTTACAGAGAAAGAAAGTGATAAAACCGTCAAGTGAAACGAACTAACCTATAAGAACGAGTCAATTAATAATAACAGCGCTCGTTGCAGACAGCTGGTGAATACGGGAGAGTGTAGAACTAACGTATTCTCTTCGCCACACTTGGGTCAATTTAAATAATACAGACCGAATAGGGTTGGAGAGAATTACTGAATTATTAACTATAATACCCGTAATATAGTGCTATTCTCTGGTAAAACACTTGGTAATTAATTAACACAGGTTTATGTTCAACATATGAGTCGTAGCAACTATATAATAAATAATTGTTTTTTATAAATTAATATTGATTTGCAGGAGGTCTCATCTGCAACAACATAATAAATATTTTCCTTATAAACAGATTAACTTGAGTAGATAACAAATTGGTGAACCCAACAGTGGGGCTTTTAAACATCCTCAAATATAGTTAACAAAGTTACATACTCGTATACACTAGAAAAGTAATCCATTAGTGTTTTCTTGACAATATATATCTTTCAAGCAATGTTGAAATATATGTAATAACAATCCAGCCAGTAGTTGTACTGCAGTGTTAGTTTATTATAACAATTACTCATTCATTACACTTCAGTATTCAACATTTTTTTTCAGGATGAGACTTTTCAGTGTCTTCACCATTCTCAAGCCTTATTCCACGACACAGATCTTGAAAATGGTGGAGACACTAAATGGTCTTATCTAGAATAAACCAATTAGCAGATTGGCAATGTTAATTTCTATGAGATTGTTTCTCCTATAATGTGTACATTGTAGGAAATAATTCTTTTTATTTATGGAAAGTATACTTATGTATATATCATGTATTGTGTATATTACTGGAATTTGTCACCACATGGCAGTACCATAAAGGTGAATGGTTGACGTCATAGTATCCTTGATTCATTACTAGACACTAATCTTAAGAGTGAACACTGTTACTCTAATATAGAACTAATTAGTCATTGTGTGTTACTAATGAAAAATAGAATATCTAATATGACTAGTGGTCGCCCAGTGGTCGAAATTCGACCGTAATTCATTAAATTTTTAAGTTTGAACGTTATTGAGGTTCTTTTGTCAAAGAGTATACCTCTATAATCATTGCATATAATTTTTTTGAATTTTGTTCTATTACATCAGCTGCGAGCGTGTACAAATACATCATTAGCGTGTGTTGTTTGCCTTAATTCCCTGCAATACCTATGAAATTTAAAATTTAATGTTAGTAACAGTTGAAAAAAAAAACAATTACAGCTTGTATTCGTATTTATTTTTTGATATAATTCATTGTCAGTTTTAATTTTTTCATGTTATTATTGAATCAAATAAACGAAATAAAAATGAGACTTGACATTCATAGAAGTATAAGATACATTGTTTTCAATTCCAGTGGATTACATTTCATTTTTAGTAAGGTACAAAATTCGAAAACAGTTTGAAGATTGTCTGCTACAAAGCTTATATAATTTTTTAATTTTTTTTTCTATGCATTAATTTTTGAGTTATTTGAAAAATATGAAAGATAGGAAAAATGAGGTTTAGCTTGGCTAAGCCATATTTAAAAAGCAATAACGCGTTTTTTGACATTTCCTTGGGTTTTTTTTTATTGCCATACTGACCAGGTTTCGCCAAGGCTACACAGTTATTTTGCCTATCTTTTTCGAATTATATAAAATTTAAATAAAAAATTAATACAAAATAAAAAATGAAATAAAAAATACGTGCCTCGTATTTTTTCATATATTTTTCATTAAATCAAAAAAAACCGGGCGGTTGAAAAAATAAATGTTGTCCATTGAACTAAAAATAGTTTGAAAGTGAATTTAATGATTCAGAACTTCTGTGTAAACGATGTTTTTTGTAAAAAGTCTTTCATCATTTGCAAAATGCCCTTGGCCATTATATTCGGAAATATAAAATATCAAACCATCGAATGATCGAACTCTACTTGCTGCGACGTACAATTGACCATGTGTAAAAACTGGCTGCCTCAATAAAATTCAAATTTTTTCGAATGTTTGTCCTTGAGACTTATTTATTGTCATCGCAAATGCAGGTATAATTGGAAATTGAGTTCTTTGAAAGTTAAATGGTAAAACAGTACCGGAATATGTTAAATTTATACGTGGAATCAAAATTCTCTTATTGCGTGCGGTTCCAGTTAAAACTTCGCAATCAATAGCATTACAATGCATACACTTGATGCGCATTCTTGTTCCACTGACTAATGCTTCCTTTGTATTTAAGTTTCTGATCAGTAAAACGATGCAATTAACTTTCAATACTAACTTATGTGATGGCAAACCACTAATAGTCAAAGAATTCAAAAACTCTACTGGATAGTTATTGATTTCACTGTCATCAACACAAATTATTTTATCGTACCTATGATTTGTTTTCTGTTCACCTAGTATTCGATTAAGTATATCAGTATTAATAAAAGTACAATCATCATTTTTAGGTGCTAAAATAACTGACTTCAATATGTTATCTGAGAGTATGTTTTTGGAAATATTTCCATACACCTCATTAATAATATTATTTTCATCTCCTATTAATTGCTGAGGTATTTCAATAATATTTTCACCAAACCGAGGGAATTGTGGGGCTTCATCATTACCAATTTTTTTCAAGAATTCGACAAATTCTATTTCATTTGGTAAGGCTCTCATATTTTGAGTACATGTTACTTTATGAAAATAAACAAATTTATGCCAACTCATGACACAATTTTCAATTAAATTTGCACGTGATCCATGTGGGACAACTGGTAAGATTTGCCGAAAATCATCGCACAGAAGCATCGTTTTCCCTCCAAATGGTTTATGTTTATCATTTTCATCGCATAGATCCTGCAATAATCTATCTATGATTTTCAACACTTACAGTGGGCACATAGAAATTTCATCAATAATTATCAATGATGATGAATTTATGTAACGTCCATAGCTACTATTTGCGGTAGTATTCGCTACAGAATTTTCCAAAATGGGTATAGGCAATTTAAACACATTGTGTAAAGTTCTACCTCCAAGTAATAGAATTGAAGCTATGCCACTGAACGCTGTTGCAATGCAACTAAGATTAAGCGAATTTAATTTGTGAATGATTGCTGTTTGTGTGAATGTTTTTCCACAACCTGCATGAGCGGTTAAACAAAAAACATTAGATCCAGTATCATGGTGCAAAACTTCACGAATCACACGATCAATTAGATAACGCTGTTCAATATTTGCAGTTTCATAATGCTCACAAAACAGAAACTCTTGTTCTATTGGATCAATAGCATTTGCTTCGTCTGTTCTCTGCGAATACATGGGAACTAGTAAACCAAGTTCTTGACATGACAAATTATGAACATTCAAAATATCTTCAATTTCTAATAGAGCTGTGTTAAAGGATACTTCTTCGTTGTAATATCTCAAAAAATCTTCACTAAGATATACTTTAAATTCATTCCATAACGCCAATGCATTGGCTGGAACATTTAATGCACAAATGTAACCAAATAAATTTGGCATTTGTTTTGGTGAATGTAATTCTTTTGCTTCATTTAAACATTCGCACCATTCATTATCATTTGAAACAATGCCGCGAGCATGGCACGCTTCAACAAAAGAAGTGTGTATAATTCCATTGTATGTTCTAACATCCTCAAATGATTTTGGACCACAGACATGTAATAAAAGCAATCGTAAATGGAAAAGTTCGATGTCTTTTAGTGATACTACATATATGCGTGTAATGATTTTATCACCTCCACGCCTTCTCTTCTTCCACTTTTTTCGGGAATCTTACCACACATAATGCAAAGGAATTTCAGTATACTTATATTCATGCGCTGATGGAGCTGATCGATTCAATTCAAAAAATGCTAATAATTTTGTTTGTCTTGCATTTTCAAATGCTTGACGTTCTTGCCCTTCTCGAAAGTAAACATTCTGTCTACGCGGTAAATGAATGTCAAGTCTAACGATGACATGTGATTGAAAATGCATTGGTAATTCATAGATGCGCCATACAGCTTCAGTTGATCCGACATAACGGCCATTTAAAAAATTTTTAACTTCATCAATTTGTATTTCTTGACCTGGTTCATTTCTCTCTGAACCTAATTCAACAGATGCACTGTCATAGCCTTTATACACATATTTATAAATGTATAAATACTTTTAACTGTAGTGCATACTTCAACATTTATATGGCAATTAAATTTGGCAAGTAAATACGGATTGTATGGTACAACATAACGATTGTCTAGGCAACTACCGCGAACTTCAGCATTAATACCATTATCACACCTGTATAATGGATATCCATTTAATGATTCACATGTAAATTCATTAAATTGTTTTGGATAATCTTTTGTGCATTTTCCATCTCTCATACATACAGAATTTGGATTAAGTACACCGCATGGACTATGCATCATGTGTTTTACAACATATTCATGTAATGTAGGATGTGTTTGAATGTTAGGAATCTCCGCAGATACAACTTTATCAATATCAGTAGCGTCAACAATTTTATCTTGCTCATTTAAAGAGAGTAAAATGTGAGCATGAGGCAATCCTCTCTTTTGAAACTCAATTGTATAAATGAGTGCTTCAACTTTACCGAAGATTTTTTTAGTGTAAGGCCCTCAATTAATGCTTTCAGTTTGGACTTGAATTCACGCACAACAATATCAGGTCGAAAATTAGCTGACTCACCTACACCAATATTGCTAACTATTTCAGGCCAACTTGGATTGCAAGTCATTGTAATAAACAAAGAAGGCTTTCCGAAATGTTGTACAATTGACATTGCATCTAAATAATTCTGATACATATTTCTTGGAGATCCATTGAATGAAGATGGTAAAATTACTCTACGGCCAACATTATTGGCATTGGGGTTCAATTCTAAATAATCTGTTAAATTGTTGTAAACTTCAGACGTAAGGCTTGTTTGATTTTGTCGAATGAAATGTAACCTTGTGCCCTCTATTCTCACATACATATCAACTATCCACTGCAGAAATAATTTTTGTGAATGGTGCAACATGCTAAAATCTTCTCTAATGGCAAGTCGATAGGCTGCATACTGAAGCATGGTTAATTTATTTCTGGGCGCTCTTGAATTAGATGTAGTTGGTACATTATGAGAAATATTGATATGCCACCCAGTATCACCATTTGGAAAAAGTAATGGATACGCTAAAGGGTCCAATGATGAATCCAAAACAGAGATATTTTTAATGGTACCATTAACTTTTGAAAACAAAACCATATTTCGTTCAAAGGGTGGCTCACCATCAACTGTACTAAATATTACTGCTACATCAGTTTGAACTGCATCATTATAACGGCGTAGATCTAAATCACAATTTACTTTAATGAGCATACAAATTTCTTTATTTTGATTTTCAACTCTCTGACAATGATCTTTCATTGCAATGAATGACCGAACGAAAGGATTAATGTGTTCCAATTCAAGAGAGATTTCGCGCATTATATTGTTATTGCATGTTTGATTATAGTGTTCACGTAATCTATAAATTGACAGCAGTGTCAACATCATAAAAATATAATTGCGCATAACATGGTGAGCGACCATATCCAGCAGTCATTGGACCTGATCTGTGATAAAAAACATCATGTATTTTAAAATTATACACTCCACGCATAACTGTATCCGAAATTTTAGCTTCTGAGCTAACCATAGCAAATGATGAATTGTATTTACGAATGTTATCAAAATAATTTTTTGACTTTCTTTTTATTGAAGGTTCATTTGAAGTAAGTCCATCATACAATGATTTAAAGTATTCATTTTGACTTAAGGCCGGTAATATTGCTTTACCCTTATGACAACATGAAGTGAATGCAGTCCTTTCACCTAAAGTGACCTCAGATTCGAAATGTTTTGCATTGCAAAACCTGCATTGTAAATGCATTAATCCACAATCAAAAGTATTAAAATTTCTTGGAATGACATTCAATGTGCATTTAAATGTATCCCTCAAAATAATTTCATTATTTTGTATACTATTTACACTATTTAAATTTGCATTTGGTCTATTATCATTTTGACTTTCACGCGAATATATATCCTTCTTCTTTGTCTCTCACTCCGACCCGTCAATGTTATACTGTTTACACTATTTAAATTTGCATTTGGCCTATTATCATTTTGACTTTCACGCGAATATATATCCTTCTTCTTTGTCTCTCACTCCGACCCATCAATGTTATACTGTTTACACTATTTAAATTTGCATTTGGCCTATTATCATTTTGACTTTCACGCGAATATATATTCCTTCTTCTTGTCTCTCACTCCGACCCGTCAATGTTCTATGTCGAGGCATAATGGAAGTAGGTGCGAATATCTGAATGTAAAAAAAAACATGTAATGAAATTACTGAAACTAAGATTAGACAGGGTTTAAATTAAAAATAATAAAATGTACTCACTTTTTTGAAACCACCAATAATAATTAGGCGAGAGTAAGTCAATTCAAAATTGAACTGACTGCTGCTACAAAATTTTCCTTTTGCAACAGGTGTATATTAAGCAAGCTGTATTTCACTTTCAACTGCACATTAATATATAAAACACAGATATCTAATATACAAAATATAAAATAAACACTTTTTTGCCTTGACATACACACCACAGACTATTGAAAAAGGAACATTTGAAATCACACAAAATTCACAGCTCATTCAGTCAATCTGTCAGTTATTATTTGTTGGCAACATTTTAAAATTCTTTGGCGACAATCTCTACTCTGTGCGACTGTTTGACCACAGACTATTATGTGTTTGACATTGGCAGTATGAACGTACACTAAAATGAAAAAATTATAATTTTATTGCCTGGCAACGAAATTATTTTATTTTTAACAATTACCATTGTTTGAAAAAGTGTAAATGAATTTTCAAGTGCAAATGAATGTTTTATTTTATTTAATTTAATGTATTTGTAACACATATTATATATAAATTTTAGCTTTCTGCACTCCTTCTCCATATAAACTTTAACTATGGCAAATCTCACACTCCTCCGTGCGCGCAATATGCTTAAAAAGGGGTACAAAGTTTTCTCTTCACGTATTAATATATAGATGCTGAACACATAGTAGGCCTAATATTCCCATATCTGTCTACTATAACATACAAGTCTACTGTGTAGTAATATTACGTGATGGATTTTGTTATGTTATGAAGTATCAATCGTGTATGCTCATTAAAACATCTACCAGGTTTACACGGTTTCTTTACAAATCAGTAAATTCACAATTTATGTCATTTATACATCTAAAATATAGTTGTTTAAGCCTTGTTTACTAAGTATGTCTGCCAGAGAATGATAAATTTATTACCCATTGAATGGTGTGTCAGTTGTTCTGTACATGCAATACGTGTGCCAGTATTCCGTTCATGAATCGTAGCCAGTGAACAACCTGCACCTTGCCAGTTATTACACTGTAGTTATCACTTTAAGGATATTATATTTTTTCTGTTATAATTAACAGAGTGATATGAAATTGTAATTATTGAGAAAGATGTAGATTAAATTCCATTATGTATTTGCACATTGTATTATTACACTTCTGAACACATGCACATTGTGAATTCATCTTCTGAAAAAGACCTGCTGTAGGAGCATAAAACCGTTTACACTGGTGATGATGTACATACAATTGCCACTCGATTGGCCAAGACCCCTGACAATTGTACTCGATGTAGTGATCCAGTATAATAAATTCTACATCCAGTCAATCCAGTAAGATTACCATTATCAGTACTGAAGAAAGACTATCACAGTTATAGCCAAAACTTCTAGCTACAATATTTCACAGTCTCAACATCATAAAACTCAAACAATATGAAGATTATTGACCTTCATGTTATTGAACTATTCATTGTATATTAATGTGATTATTAAATGTTTGTTTTACTCTGTTTTTATTTTATTTATTACCTTTTTAATATAATATTAGGTCAATTGATGAAACACCAAATCCATATTAATATTATTATTAACAATCCTATATTTAGGTTATTATTATTATTATTATTATTATTATTGTAACCGACATTACAAACAAAGTAACAAAACTCTAACAGAATTCATAGTTGACACTGAAACAAATTTACAAAACACAGTATTGTAACATCAAGACACACTAAGATACAACGTAAACAATGTAATAGGAACACATAAAACATCAACCAACAAGAACCACACTTTTGAAATGCACACAGCCATTAAACTAAGAGAAAAAGTACACAAACACAACATAACCTTTGTAAAAGGAGATAAAGACAACACTATTGTAACCATTTTCACTGAAGACCTAACAATAAAGTACAGAACTTCATGAAACAAAACAACATTACGGAACTAAAACATGACCTCACTGACTGACATCAAAATTCAGTAAAACAACTGATCAACAAAGTCAAACATATAACAACCAATATATAAAATCCTACCTGGAACAAATCCGACTATCAGCCCCTACCCTCCAAGCACTTCCCAAAATCCACAAAGAAGAAATTCCAATCCGCCCCATAATCAACTACTGGAATGCCCCAGCATGCAAATTTGGTAAACATTTAGACAAAATCATCAGACAGCACAGCCAATTAGACAGCAACATTACAGTAAAAAACAATACACACCTTGTAACAAAAATAAAAGACATACACATCCCCCATTTGCCACACTAGCCTCTTTCAACATTAAAAACCTATACACAAACATCCCTATTTCTGAAACAATCACTTGTAACGGGGCAGATTAGGCAACCCGTTTTAACCAATCAATGTACAACTTTTGGTGAACAGCCTATAGCACAGTGCCAGGTACTGTCTGGCCGCGATTGGAATGCGCGGCTTGGCGTCCCCACCACTAGACCGGCAGATACATTGTTACTACATAGTACTATCCATTCAGTATGTACATTCAGAAATATGAAGTACACATTTTTATAAATTTCTTTTTGTAATGTAATTCTACATTTCATGCTGCTCATTTCTGTATAAATTATATGTCTATAATATAATTTTGTTGATCATAAAAAAATATTTTATCAATTTTTGTTCACCCATGCAGATTAGTGCAACATTTCAATCAACCAGTGATTGCAATCCTAATATGAAACTTACGGAGTTCATTTTTATAACGTTTTATTCAAAATAATATTTCCTTTATTATGAACATATTTTGATTGTCATAACACTATAAATAGATTTTTGGTCGAATTATTATCTCTGTAATTTTTTAAGTCTGTCAGTAAGTGTATTACAATTTGTCGTCTGTGAGGAAGTTTTTTATTTCTAAAGATAGACATATAGTGTAAGCGAGAAGTTGTAGTAAATAGTCCAAAGTTATTTTTAATGCAAATTCCAATATACTACTGCCGATGGTTTAGACAGAATACGTCGTTATTCGAAAAGCTTATACCGCACGCCTCTGGTGGCAAGCGAGCCGCTACCGCCACAAAACAAATAGGTCTACTTATGGATGACAATAAAAGAACATAGTATACGTTGTTTTTACTCTTTTAATAAAGGTGTAACAGCCAAAACACGTGTCTGATGACAATAAAAATTAAGAAACAAAACTATGTGCTTTTTGTATTGTGTTAATACAATAATATAAGAATTACTTTACAGGAAACACTAGTTTTAGAAACAAATGTGTCGTGTTGAAGGCCATCCAATCTGTCACAAAGGGAAGGCTTTTTGACATATTTATGACGGGGCATTGTTTGGTGTATACCCTTACACCCGGCGACCACTTTGGTGTTATAAAAAAAGTATAGTAACTGCTGTTTTTGGATGTTGTTTTGTCATTCTGTTCCATGAGTTAAAGTTAGTAGTGATCGGTGTTTATACTTAGTTAAATATCACTATAATATTGACGACTCGGAACACTAAGTTTTTTATAAGTAAAAACGTAAAGTTTTACCTTACAGCCTAAACCGGCTTTCACCTATAGAAGGCTTCATCTGATGAAAAAAAAACTTAGTGTTCCGAGTCGTCAATATTATAGTGATATTTAGTTAAGTAACGGACACGTCATGGACAACGAAATCCAAGAATTTATACTTAGTGTATATGTTTAATTTCTTATTAATTGAATAGCATTTTAATTTTTTGCTCTAAGATAATTAATTGCTCTAAAATATGAAAAAAAGTTGCCCTCCTACTTTTTCATCATTTTCACCGTGATTCACTACGTTCTTTACCTAAAAAAAACTATTGAATCTCTTCGAAAGTGACAGCCTGGCTTGGGACAGGCATATTTTCCCATAGAAGTGAGAAAATATGGCGAGTTACAACTTTTTTTCATATTTTTTATTTTAAAATTTTTATATTAAACATTTTTAAATTTTATTTTCTATTAACTTTTACTTTCTAAATATCTTCCTCTTAATCTTCTGACACGTCACTGAGGCCGCTCTCTTCACTGTCTTCTTCCTTGCTCACAGCGATGACAAACTGATCTAATGCATTTTCCATTAGTCCGTCTTTTTCCCAATATTCATTTTCCAACTTCTTTATGTGGTCACAGCATTTTTTCCAGTCTTCATTGGTGACGTGTTTAATGGCCTCTTCTGAAAGCTGGAGAAGGCGCTGAATTCTTAAATCTCCAACATTATTTTCCCGAATGAATCTTTTCATTATTGCCCATATTAATTCTATGGGGTTTAATTCGCAGTTGTAGGGCGGGAGGCGTACTACTTCGTGTCCATATTGTGCGAAGATTCTATCGATCTTGTAGTCCACTTTAGTCGGTTTATTTTTCTCAATTAGTTCGTACAGTACAGGTTTCCTCATTTCCAGGACAGCTGGAATGTTTGCCTTTGTCAGCCATTCGACAATTGTCTTTTTTGTATCATACCTATTCGGGACCTTGTTCTCTATTTTGCTGTGGTAAGGAGCATTATCCATGATGACGACACTGTTAGCAGGCAAGTTGGGGATGACCTTCTCTGTTACCCACTTCGAAAAATTGTCGTAATTCATTTGACCGTGGTAATCCCCAGTAGCCACATCAGCCCTAAAGAACGGTTGGGCCCCAGGTAGAAATCCCTCCTCAGAACCAATACCAACAACAATAATCCTATTACTTCCACTAGCACACTCCATCGCTCCAATGACATCGGGTCCTTGCCAACACTTACGAAACGTTAGGTTGGAGTCGATCCATGACTCATCAAGAAAAAATATGTTTCGATTGTCCTCTCGTATTCTTCGCATACGCATCAAATATCTACACCGCCAATCAATTATGTCGTGTCTCTCCACTAAAATTTTCCTCTTGCTCACAGCTCTTTTCCATCTGAATCCCATTTCTTTCAGTATCTCTCTCAGTTTAGTTCGTTCAAATGGAAAATTCATTTTCACCTTCAGTTCATTAATAAGTTTCCACACAGATGGGATTGTCTTCTTGACTAAATAAAACTCTTCGATAGTTGACTTTATTATGTTTCTATCAAAACTATCGACTTCTTTGGGAATACTTGTTGGAGCTTTCCTTTTTTTGCTCGGTGAAATTATGGTTCCCTCAGTTTGTAGCTCCCGATGAATTGCCTGAAGTGTTCTTCTAGGCATACCTGTATATGCTTCTGCTCGTTTAGTCGGGCTACTGAAAGGGAACATGAGTTTCTTGTCCAAACACTCTTTTTCCATGGCGGACATCACGTTTCCTAGAACCTTCCTTTCTTTCTCGTGAATCACGTGCCTGTTAGATGGCCTGGGTGAAGATGTTTCACTCCTGATCATACTGGTCAAAAGTTCGAAAGGAGACAATACACGGCACTTCACTATAGCCTAGTAACTAAATTCTATTAACTAATAAGTAATAAACTCAATTATATACAATTAATAAGTAATACAGGAATCTCAATTATATACACGCCGTTTACGCGCCGACAGCTGATACGGGAATGAGGAGCAGGGAGCGCGTTGTGAGTGTAAGTATGGGAAAAGGTATTACAAGCGACAAGCCTGCCCATACCCCCACTTTACCTACCCTGCGCACTCCAATCGCGGCCAGACAGTACCGATTAGAACGAAGTATGTGAGTCACGAAAAAGCACGTGTTTGTACTGCGCAAAAATTACCTCGTGGCGACAATTCGGACGGCTTTCTGGTCCGAGCGAAATGTTCGAGAAGGTTTTCAGCCAATAAGAGAAGGCGTTATACAACCAACATACGTTGACGGCAGCGGCCAAGCGCCTATGCCTGTGGGCAATCAAGCGCACGAGGTTCGCCCAGTTCGTCACCATTAGTCAAATAGTGCAGTCGATACTCCAGGTAGCGTCCCAGTGAAAATGCGTCGGGTGGCCGGCGTATGTAAGTACGCGCGGCCTGCCCCAAAAGTTGTTAAAAGAAGATTAAATAGTTGAAACAGTATAAGTGACCGGAGTAAGTGAAAGTGAGGAGTTAGAACAGTGTCAGTAGCTACGAAAGTGTGAGTTACGAAGTATGGCGGAACTTTGTGGATGCCCGTACAGGTACCATAAAAAAAAAATAACTATCGTGATCCAAATGGCCAAATAAATAATAAAGAGCTCTATAAATAAACGGGGGGTTTTCCACATTGTGACGAGTGAGAGAGTGTGTGTATATTGTAACGTGACAGAAGATAGCACAAGATTTGCAAGTTTAAATGAATGAAGAAAAGCTGTAAACAGAATTAATAGAACAAGACCAATAAACTAAATCTGACATAGACAAAGACGATGACTATGACAATACCCAATAGATTGGAAAAGTAGTAAAGGAATATAGTTAACATAATGAGTCCAAATGCCCTATTTCAGAAAGAATTATAATAAATATCACCAATAATAAAAGTACAAAGTTGAATTGTGAAATAAAAATAGTAAGTAAACATTAGTTAATTTAATGTGAAAATCAAAGATAAGAACAAATATAATAATAATAACGAAATAGTGTTGATAAAATAAAGATACAATGTTATAAAGTAAAATAAACTAGTGATAATCGAGAAAGAAAAGTGACGTGAGTATTATAATAGCTAATAAACCATGAATAGGACCCAGAGATAATAAACAAACTATATGTTACCAGAAATAATTATAGTTAGGAGTAACTGAATAGTTTTATAAAAAATAAAATGTTTATCATCAGTATAAAAGAAATGTTTGTAAGGGGGTAGGGACCTGAACATTTTTGAAAAAATAGATTTTTTTTATTGCCTAAAATTATTCTACGTATCTTCCTGAACACATACATATATAATATGTACATGTAAAAAAATTATTTACGTGTTTAATTGTGTATTTAATGAAGTCTCTCCACTTCGGATTTTGTCCTCTGAGCCAGTGTAATGGAGCGCTTCGATAATACTGTATTATATACTATAACACTAATAATAACTTTATAATTTTGATTTTTAGGTTGGCTAACCTGCTCTGAAAACTAATATTTTACTGTATTGTAGTGTCTGCTGTTTTTACTCTGAGTTTTGTTTGTTTACTTTTTGGTTTGGCGGTTTCAATGAAAGTTTGTAAAGTGCTGTGATTTTAGATTAGTGTGTGGAGTTATTATAGTTTTTTTATCAGATTAATTTACATTCTTGAGTGTTCATTATGCCTAGAATAAAGAAATTTTATTCAAGACGTTTCCATGGAAACCAAAAAAAAATAACCTCTCAGGGTAATGTTATGCCTAAACCAAATAGGGATGAAAATGAAAAGGAAAAAGTGCTTCTAATAGGAAGATATCTTCAACCAATTTAGATGTTAGTAAAGATGAATATGTTGATGACAGTGTAAAAGGTCATACAATAATTAATTTAGATTTGTTACAAGAACTCATTTTTAGTTCATGTGTGTGCAAAGTGTGTCTTGAAGGAAAGTTAGTATTATCAGAATTGCAGCCAAGAAACGGCCTTGCTGTTAGTTACAGTTTACAATGTGACAGTTGTGATGCAAAAACTGTATTCTGTAATTCTAAACGACTATCAAATAAGGCCTATGAAGTTAACGTTAGATGTGTATATTGATCGCCTTATGATCAATCGGTAAAGGTGTAGCTGGCAGCAACATGTTGTGCTCTTTATTGGACATTCCATTGCCACCTCAGAAATTCATGAGGCTTACCAAAATGTTGGCACCACCTATTAAAACTGTCGCTGAAGAATCAATGAAAACTGCATCTAAGGAAGCAGTGGAACAAAATGATAGTGATAGGCCTACCGAAATTTCAGCTGCGATAGACGCTATTATAGAACGTGGCAGAAAAGGGGATATACTTCACTGAATGGCGTTATTACGCTAACTAGTTTTGATACTGGTTAAGTATTGGACTACGAATGCCTCACAAGATTTTGTCATGTTTGTAAGGGGGAAAATAAAGGCCTCATGGATGTAAAATTAACTATGTAGGCTCAAGTGGGGGGATGGAATCCTCTGGCGCAATAAATATCTTTCGGCGCTCAGTTGAAACCATAGGGGTCAAGTATACAAAATATCTCGGAGACGGCGACTCAAAAGCTTTTAGCAGTGTAATTGAGGAAAACCATATGAAGATTGTGACACTGAAAAGCTGGAATGTGTAGGTCACATTCAGAAGCGCATGGGTAGTCGTTTGAGGAGACTTTGTAAGGCCATGAAAGGAAAAAAACTTTCTGATGGCAAAATTATCAGAGGAAAAGGAAGACTAACCGATGCCACCATGGATAAACTTCAAAATTATTATGGTCTGGCAATTAGAAGAAACTCAAATAACTTACAAAATATGATAAGAGATGTTTGGTCAATTTATTTTCATAAACTCTCTACTAACGAGAACCCCCAACATGGGCTGTGCCCAAAAGGCGAAGAGAGCTGGTGTCAATACAATAGAGCCATAGCCACTAACACGACGTACACACACAACCATTCTCTCCCAGAGCCTGTTTTACTGGCTATAAAACCCATTTTCAAAGACCTTTCAAACCCGGACCTCCTAAGGAAATGTCTCCATGGCCAAACTCAAACCCTAATGAATCCTTCAATAGCGTCATTTGGAAAAGAATACCAAAAACAGAATTTGTTGGGATAAATACATTAGAATTAGGAGTAGCAGATGCTGTTCTAACATTTAATGATGGAAATATAGCCAAACGTACTGTTCTAAAAGTTTGGGGTGTACACTTAGCAAAAACACAATCCAGGGCCTACAGACTCTTGATCGCACAAGAATTTACAAGGCGGAAAAAGCTGCAAAAGATATAACAAAAGAGGCAAGGATGAAAAAAAGGCAGTTAAAAAGAAAAACAGAGGATGCAGAAAAGAAAGAAGAAGAAAAAAACGGCCCAGATTATGGACCAGGACTCTTTTAGGAGTAAGTTACCTACATTATTTATATATATTTATTTATTACCGAAAACGCCCTTTTCTTAATTTTAGGTACACGTAGATTATTTGTTTTTAGTCCTAGAGGTCTGAAACTTATACCAATAATAAAACTAATTTTTCTCTACATGGTAGACCACATATAATGTCTATAAATGTGATAATAAATTTTATTTAGCCTAAATAATCTTTAAAAGTACAAGAAAAAAAGTTACATTACTTTTCTTTATATGAAAATTTTTTGGGTTGAGCAGAAAGAAAAATAGGTAGTCTACCATGTACCCACAGCTCTATTCTTTAATTTAGTTCATGTTTGAAAGAGTTATGTCTTATACTTTTTGAGTTATGTGTACCTAAAAATGCGTTATTTAACATGCGTAAGATAGGGAGGTCCAAATACTGATAATTCCTTAAATGTTTAAAGGAAGAATTATGTTGTGTTATAGGGATAGTAAACAATCCAGTGTTATATTTCAGTTATTTGTATTAAGGGATTTAGATTTCAAAACTATTAAGCTTAATGGCAAACCCATAATCTGTTACACTAAGCATAGGTAAAGCGAATTATGTACTGTATACTGCAAGTATATTCAATATGAAATACTAATACTCACCTAATGTTCAATTTCTATTGTTTTGTTATGGTTATAATTAATCATATGTAATATTACAACTAATGAGTAACAGGACCAGGGAAAAAATATGTTCAATATTGGATACTGGCATTGGTCTAAAATGTTAAAAAAAAAAAGAGTTATGTTATATTGTATAATGATTATAGCTAATCAAATGTTATAGTTTAGTTAATTGTATTATGGTAATTATGTTTAAAACACTTAAAATTAACAATATTAACTTAATCAGTTGTAATGAATGAAGATAAAGAGAATTATTTATTCTAGGCATTAGACCTATATTTGGGAACAAGAAAATTGTAAAATTTAATTCAAAAACAATAACAAATAATGAATTAATGCATGTAATCCTGTTAGGTTTCGCGGTAAGAGTATGGAAAACAAAAATAGATATAAAATAATTAGTTTAGAGTTAATTTACAAAAGAAAACCAAAATGTTAAATGTATGAATTGGTTATTAGTTGAAGAAAAGTAGTCATGTTATTATCTTATATTTATATATTATATCTTATAATTATATCTTATATTATATCTTATTTATTTATATCTTATAATTCTTATATTATCTGAGGATATCAAATTAATGTGTAGGGGAAAAGCAATACAATGATGTTATTATATTTAGTATTACAGTTAGTATAAAGAAATTATGTTAATTTAAAAGATTTTAGTAATTTTGTATAGAAGAACAATAGCCATGTTTAACAATATTCCCAAATTGTCAACCATTGAGAAGGAGTGTTTGAACCTTAGCAACCAAAATATCTAGTAAATAGATTGATTAGTCTATTATTAACTCTTGATGAGTACAGATTGGAAACAACTGCAGACCATTGGAGAGGAGAAAAATATTTAATATATAAATAAGTGATGGAATATTGTACCAGAATGATGAATAATAAATAATAACCACATTGATTCAATACCAAAAGAATAACTTCATTAATCCATAATTAATTTCTGAGGAGTACAAATTAGAAAAACAGCAGACCATTGGAGAAGAGAAAAAATATCTAATGTATAAATGATTGATGGAAGAGTGGACCAGAATGATGAACAATAAATTATAACCATTTTGAAAATTTTAAATACCAAAAGAAGATCGGAGTATCTACTTGATCAAAGGAAAACGAGCTGTACCTAAAGTAATACTATCCGGACTGAAATTAAAGAGAATTGCTAAGTATAATTTAAATACAACTGTAACATCAACACGAAAAAAAATAAGTGAACCCCACTATTAATACTAATTATCACTCACTGATCAAACACTTGAACTCCTTATTATTTAATGAACACTTAGTACTGAAAAGTAATCTCATCGTTATAATAATTAGGTACTTATATGAAGAAACTTTAAGATTAAATATTAGTTAAAAACAATTAACCTACAAACACATTTTCAATAAATATAGGTTATAACTAATTGTAATTATTTCACAACTTGTATAATAGTTGTGTGTTGTTTGTAAAATTTTGTACTTTTATTAGTATATTTAATGGCATTTTCTGTAGCCTCAAGAACTTTACGACCTGAGATATAAATACAATATAAACAAGAGGAACTCCCATATTGGAACAGAATAGCCAACCACGAATAATTAAACATGCCGGCACAGATTTCGTTATATAATTGGGAAGGATTTGTAATATAATACAGAACACAAGAATTGCTAATAAAAACATTATTGAACTTCACACTGTGTTTGATTTTTTTTAATAATCTTTACTATAATTTGGGTATTATTTCTAAAATAATAAACATTAAAAATTTTGATGACCAAAAAGGGTTGGTAACACCGGTTTGGCAGAGAATTCAAATTGGAATGCTAGAACAGGTGAGTTTAACTCTACGATTATTACAACAGCAGTAACGAAAATATAATTTCGTTACAATATAGAGAAAGAAAGCAACTGTAAAGTACTGGTTTGTAAAGATAAATTAGTATAGAGAAATCGTATATCACATAGAAATAATGAAGTAACATATATAAAGAAAAGAGAAAATAAGAAAGTAATTTTGGATTAAAATAAATCATATCTGTTCAGTAACATAAAAATGTGTTAACCTAATTATTACGTTACACCCATAATCTGAGTTCTGCATCGACGATTCGTCTAACGAAACCTATGAATTTTCTGAGTTAAGGGCATTAAATGATCTTAATTAATTAAGGGTAGCTATGATGGTTTCGATGTATAACCCAAAACATTGTGGGGACCCTTAGAGCGAGTTTGGAATCTTCTGGGGGTTTTTAATCCAAAAGGTGAGCGTAACGGAATCAGGGTAAGTAAAATTATGGTGCGTAAAAAAAAGACAAAAAGTTAATTTCTTTACAAGTGGTGCCACTGCCAGGATATTCGTATAAATATCATATGAATTAGACCTGTTTTGAAGCACGGAAAGTAGGATTTGGTAATGGCATATTTGTGAAATTATTGTATATGTTAAACATATTTTTAGGGCTATATTTGGGTAGTGTAACGTGCCTGTGTAATTATTGTGTAACGTGCCTATGTAATTATTGTGTAGCGGGTAGTTTGATTTGGTGTGTAATTATTATTTGGTGTGTAGTAGGAGAGTTATAAGTTTGAAGAGTATTAGAATAAAAGATTTTTGTAAGCATGGCTGCGGACGAAATATGTTTCTCATGGGAGAACAAGGTGAGTAATGTGGTTGAAATAAGTGATGATTCTAATGGCGAAATAATTACGAATCATAATGGCGTTAGTTTAAATGCAAAACAGGTGGCGGTAGAAAATGGTAGAGAGACAGGTCAGTTAAACGAGAATAAAGACATTCAGGTAACAAATAATAAGGTAAGGGATGAGAATATAAATGATAGTCATAATAAAGAGATAATGAATATGATGAAGCTGATTTTAGAGCAACAAAATAGAATGGTTAAGAAAATGGAGGAACGAGATGAAAGGTGGAAACTAGAGACAGATAAATTAAAATAAAATAAAGAAAGTGAACTAAACCCGGTAAGTGGTTCTGATAGTGGAGGTAATAGTGATGACGATACTTTTGCAAACAATGGTGTTATTTTAAGAGCAAATCACGTGACAGTAGACGAGGTAAGAACAGTGATAATTTTAATAATGATAGTGTAGTGGCGGCTGGAAATGGTAGAGAGATAGAACGATTAAAAGAAAAGCGGAAGCAACAAGACAAAGAATGGAAAGAATATTGGGATAACATGCATAATGAGAGGGAAAAACAGGAACAAGAGAGGGTTAAATTATTAGAGCCGCGGAGAAGAAATGAAGAACGGAAACGACAGAGATAACTTAAGGGAAAAGCTCAAAAGGGGGAATCTAAGTGAGCGGAACAGAAAAAATTTGCAATATTTGGAGAAGACTATTGAGGAAGTGGAAAGGAAAATAGGTACAGGTGAGTGCAAAGAGAATAAAAATAATCAGGTAGTGGATGATGAGGTAAGTAAAAGTGATAATGGTGACATAATTGAAAATGTGGTGATAGAGAGGGGTACATTGAATAATGATAGTGGAGGTAGTAATGATGATACTTTTACAAACAATACTGTTAGTTTAAGTACAGTGGAGACAAAAAATGACGAGGTAGGTGAGGTTAATATAAGTGATAATCAGAAAGATGTTAGTTTAAGTGCAAACAAGGTTATAATTGATAAGGTAAGTGGAAATAATAGTGACAACTATAATTATAATGGTGAGATAATAACGAATAATAATCAGGGGATGAATTACAAGGTAAGTGGTGCTGTTAAAATAAGTGATGATTATTAATGATAGTGAAATAATATTGAATAAAAATAATGGTGATGCAGTAAGTAATAGGGGTGATGATGTGAGTAGAGAGTTAGTTGAGGTTAGAGAAGTGTTAGTGAGTGTTATTGAGTTAGAAAGGGAGTACGAAGAGAGTTTAAGTAAGTCCGGGATACAGGGGGCAAATTTTTCTAGAGTTAAATGTGGAGTAAAGATTTCACAAGTGTTGTTAGAGAATAAGATTTTTCCAATAGGATGTTTGGGTGACAATGGGTCGGCAAATAGTCCAATAAGTTGTTTTTGTGTATCTGGTAAGGCCAGATGGAGGTTAAATAGTGTTGTATTGCCCTCTGCGTGGAATGAGAAAGTAAGATGTGGTTGTGAAAGCGATTTTGAGAGAGAGAAAGAGATAGAAATGTTGTGCCGCCCCTTGGCAAGACAACACAAAAATCGGGAACTAGTTTAATTATTTACCAGTAAACTAAACCAGCTGCCGTTGTTAGTAAAACTCTTACTAACAAATTACAAAACAAGTATGATATAGGAAACTGACAAGGTTTGCATAAACTTATTCACTCACTAGGTATTAGCTAAAACATCTCTTTATTGGTATTGAAATATTAATCAAACATTATTACTGATTTTAAAGAAAGTTATTTTAGTAAATAGCGCTTTTACTGCTTCAAAGATCTTAATTATATTATTCTTGTTATATCAAAATTTATTCATATAACTGTTGCTTTTAATACCACGGATCTGGGTCTCAATTTTCTCAAAATTATTAATTTACCAATATATACATTACGGTTACTATTACTCCTCACAAAATTACAAAATATACAAATCTGATAATTTGTTCATTACATTGCGAAAGTTCTTTAAAGTTCTTTGTTACTTCTTATTAAGGGGAAATTTACAAAAGTTGTGGTTTGATATCACCTGAGGTTGTTGTTGTATTCTTGGGACATCTCCAGTTGTCTTCTACGGGTTGAGTACATTGTTCTTGGTGTATCTACATCGGGTTGATTTTTAGTTTACTTGAAGCTCTCGAAGATAGGTTGTTTACTTGAAGTTCCAAATGTTGTAATTTCACTTTTCTTAGTGCAGATTCTTGTAGTTCACATTTTCTTTATTTTAATTACAGTTATAGTTCTCACTTTGCAGTACTACAGTCTAGTAGTTAACTATGTTACACTTACATTTGATTTTGTTTTTAAGAGATGTGTTGGCTACCTTTTTCTATTTTATTTATATATTTTCTCACAAACTCTAGACACTACATTATTCACAATAACGAGGTTTCACGCTGGATATACTTCTAGAGAACATACACATACGTATATGTGTACAACACCAAAACTCACGTCTACTCATTGCGACGTTCTACGGCCGAATGCGCGTACGGTTTAGGGGAGAGGGCTCAGTCAGCTAGTGCGTATTTACGCGCTAAGAAAATAGTTCGTACTTTTTCTATTATTATTTATTCATTAATTAGAAGATAAATACTTTATGTTTATTTTATTATCACTTAGGGATTTCTTTATTTCTCTAGTCGCATTTTTAATTATTTAAGTAATTATTATTATTATTCACTACTTAATACTTTTCTTGGCGTGTTGGTACTGGAAGGTTTCAAGTTGATTCAGGAGTCTGGGTATAGGTAAGGGTGTATGATACTCTTACTTATTAAAATTAAAAAAATTTTAATCTGTGCGATTTTTGATACATTTAAAATCGTCACATCCTCCTGCACTTAACTATGAAAAACGGGGGGGTGTAATAATATAATTCTAATAAACAATTATATTTCATACTGAAATTTCTCTCTCTCAGCTTATTTCTATTCATCAATCGATTATCTTATACTTATGTCACATCTAAATTCTACTACATCTACTATATAAAATACACAAAACGTAAATCTACCTTATTTTAATTCTTATATCTACTACCGGTTTTTTCTTGAATTGCTCACTCGTTTTACGGAGTTATACTCATGAGTATTTTACTAATAATAATACCGTATTGTAAGAACAATAGAATTACTTTTAGTTTACAGCGCTAAAGATTATTTTTCTTTCTTTCTTTCTCTTCATCTTCATTATACTTGTCATCAGATTTCTCATGTATAATACCATTCTCGCAGGACATTAGCTAAGGTTGATCAGGCCTCGCTTGTATTCGTACGAGGGGGTTTTGAGTTTATAGTTACCTATAGTATAGGATGTTACACAATCTTATCCTATTTCGGTATAAGTCTATACAACATATTTTATTCTTAATACTTAGATAGTATTCTAGGTTTTCTATCTTTCTCGTAGTCTTCCTTCTGTATCTTGACACGAAAAACATTTTTTTATTTGAGACAAATGACTTCTGCGAACGTAATTTTCTGTATTGGGTTCATACAGAGCTACAGTAACGGGGGTGATGAACTTACGAATTTGGTAGGGGCCACACCATCGATAAGATAGTTTCGAAGTGATCTTATCAACTGCTTTACTCATAGGATGAGTTTTATACATGACTAAATCACCTATTTTATACTTTATTAGCTTATTATTATTCTCATGATACTTCCTTGATTTCTGTAAATTAGCTCTCAGATTTGCACGAACTTCGTTCCATATTTTTCGTATGTTATTCCCATGCACGTCGCGGGGTAATAACTCATTGATTTTCCACTTTGTGGTTAAAGGATGGTTGGGTTTGTACTTGTACAGTAAATCAAATGGTGTTGATTTATGACCTTCGTGATACGCTGAAGTGAATGCAAATTGTATCCACGAAATATTTTGATCCCAGGTTGTCTGGTCTTTAGCATGATAAGATATTAATGCTGATTTTAAGTTACCCAAGTATCTTTCTGCTATATTTCCTTGCGGTCTGTACTCGGTCACGGTAATATGATTTATACCTAATTTAAAACACATGTCATTAAATTCTTTCGATTTAAACTGGGGTCCATTGTCAGATATTAAGCTTAAAGGTGTGCCATAGTCTTTAAATAGTTGTTCTTGTAGAATTTTAATTGTCGTAGATGCTAATGCACGACGCATAGGATACATCCACACGAATTTAGTGAATGAGTCTACACAAATTAACAGCATAGTATTTCCGGATTTAGAGCGGGGATAAGGTCCAGAATAGTCGATGTATATTTTCGAGAAGGGAGTAGTAGGTATTTCGGAGATTAATTTTCCGACTTGACTGGTTCTTGCTGGTTTGCTCAGCGCACAAATTTCGCATTCTTTCACGAACTTTTTTATTTCACTATTCATGTTTTCCCAGTGGTATTCCTTGCGAATACGATGTATCGTTTTCCTAATTCCCATATGAGCTCCAATTGTAGATGAATGATAGTACTCCAATAACATGGGTTTGATTATTTCCGGGGCGATTATTCTTAGTAATTTTCCGTTTGCCTTCTTAAAACAAAGTACTCTTTTCCTCAAGATATATTTATCAGAGTTATTTCCTTTTTCTATTTGTTCGATTATTTTACACAATTTCGGATCTTGTTGTTGGTGATATGCTATATCCTTAAATGCAAGGGGAAAATTAGTAATTAGTGTATTAACGATAGTGGTTTCAATATTGTCTTCTCCAGATCTTGTATTGGGTAGTTGGAACATGCGGGATAGAGTATCGGCCACTACATTTTGAGTTCCACGAATATGTTGCACTTTGAACTTGTAGCAATTTAATCTTAACACCCATCGTCCGATACGACCTAATTGCTTTGGGTGATTTAATAACCATGATAAAGCTTGATTATCGGTTTCTAGTAGAAATTCTTTGTGTTCCAAAAATGGTTTGAATTTATCAAAAGCAAATACTACGGCTAAACATTCCAGTTCATAGGCTGAGAACTTCCTTTCTTGCTCGGTCAGTGTCCGGGATGCATAACTGATCGGGAGTCTAGTATTATTTATTTCCTGGTATATTACGGCTCCTAATGCTACACTTGAACTATCGGTCTGTACGATAAATGGTTTACTGAAATCCGCTAACTGCAATACCGGAGGAGATATAATACTTTCTTTAAGTGTTTCAAACGCTTCTTGATGTAGAGTAGTCCACTCGAATTTCGTTCCTTTCTTTCTTAAGGCATCCAATGGGGCTGCTATATCTGCTAAGTGGGGTATATACTTATGAAAATAATTAATCATACCTAAAAATCTAGCTATACCTTTGACTTCTCTGGGAGGTAAAAATTCTCGGATTGCGCGTGTACGTTCGGGATCGATGGTAACCTTACCTTCGGCTGATACTATGTGACCTAAAAATGAGAATTGTTTCACTGCGAAATTAACTTTACTAGGGTTTACGGTCAGTCCGGCTTTCTTTAACCGGGATAATACTTCACGCAAGTGATCAATATGTTGATCCATTGACTCACTATATACTATGTAATAATATAAGTATAAGATGATGAGTGTGTGTTGATATAGAGATTGTGAAGTTCGACTCCGATGTAATCAAGCCCCTCTGTTTGGACTAGCCAATTTGTAATAAATTAATAAATAAGTTGTAAGTTGTAATGTGTTTAATTGGTGTGTAATTGGTGTGGCTCTCGACGTCTTACTGGCCTGAAACACTTCCTTAAGTTTCCCAGCTGGTCGAGTCCCAATGGTAGCAAGACTGGTCGAGTAGTGTAAGGTTGATGAAGGAATATATATGTTCAACTTCGCCGAAAGTTTCAAAACAAAAATTATTGTTTTGAAGGAAATTAAAAAAAAATTATGTTTATAAAAAAAAAAAATTAAAAAATTTTTTTTAAATTTTATTAATTAATTAATTATGATCAATTAATTAATATAGGGCTGTGAAGTTTTAAAAAGTGTAATGCTCTTCTGAAAATTTTTATTAAAGTTTTGGTATATTTTAAATAAACTATCACCACTCATAAGATTGTCTTCAAACCAATCGATACTTGTTTATCTTTTTTATTTTTTAGGTTATCTTCACTTATAGGTGGTAAAGTCCTTGTAGATTATCAATTAGAATTATATTATTGGTAATTAGTATTATTGAAGAAATAAAGAACTATTAAGTATTGAAAAGTATTAATGTTTTATTAATTAATAGCAATATTGACTCTTATTGATTAATATCGATTCTCAGGATATCGAAAAAATTACAAAGTATTATATAAAAATCGTACAGGGTTCTTTAAACAGCCAGTTATTATCAAAGTCAGAGAAATCGGGCTAATATTTAAAAGTATAACGTTACATCAAATGAATAATTATTACTAAACACATACATTGAATAATAATTTGTAAATATAATAATTGTTTTCACCCAACAGCTGTGCTGAACAAAGAGAAGGCACTGGGATCGTCAAAAGAAAGATGGCTGCCGTCAAGTTGATCAAAATGTCGCTCGTTCCTGCTGCATTCCAAATAATGTATTTTCTGGCAATATTCCTGTTCTTGTGTCTGCAAATCTCTTGTTAAATGTTGTGTAGTGACTGGTGTAGTGATTCTGGGTTGTATTTAGTATGTCTGTGTAATTATAAGTCAAAACACTTTTCCCAATTCCGACACTAATTTGGTTAATGTGTTATACAGTTTTCTGGTGTTTTGTGGTGTTTTTCAGAGTAGAAATGTATTGTTTAGTGTTAAATAGTGTTTCTTGATCGTTTTTGTCACAATGTATATGTTCTGGAAGGATTTTATAATTCACTCTCGACTTTACAGTAACGTACTGTTCGCCACTGATCTTTAATGTTGTAAGATAGGTTAGATCATCACAAAACTCTCGTTTATGTTAACCGTTCAAAAACCAATAATTAACTAACTGTTTCCTTCAGTTTCAATTAAACTCTTAGCCCATATAATATTATTCTTAACATTGTTCAAATATTTTTTCACATCCTGTGTACACTTTACTATTTCACTATATGAATGCCTAAACTTTGGTTATTTGTCAATTTTATTCACTAGATGTGATTTAAATTAATCTTTCAGTTCATTCAGCTTATTTTCAGATTAAATAATGCCGTTTTATAGTGTTTTCTGTCCAAAAAATAGTAATTTTACTTTCAGTTTGGTATACTCTGAAAAGTCAAAACATCAAAATTTACTTCCTGTCATTATATAAATTCAGCCATTTTATCAGTTATATTTAATATTAATAATCCTATATTGTATTAAAGGGTTCATATTCCCTTATTTTCTGGTAATTAATTGAATTAGTTGTATTCTGAAACATTATTCAGGAATATATGACTCCCATGTCCAAATTTCTGAGTTTAGTCATTTTCATTTTTATTTATAATTCTGAATATAATTTATTAAAATCTCTCTAAATGGTATGTGCAATTATATGGCATGATCTCAAGTTTATTTTGTCTAAACCCCTTTTGTTTATTTGCATTTAAATGAGCAATTTCTCTGTTTTGATGTAATTTGTTAGTAAGAGTTTTACTAACAACGGCAGCTGGTTTAGTTTACTGGTAAATAATTAAACTAGTTCCCGATTTTTGTGTTGTCTTGCCAAGGGGCGGCACAAAATTGCGCCACTCTGCTGAATTTAAAATTGTGTAATTTACTTGGTAAAAAAAATATTGTTTACAGAGTGTCACGTACAGAAAATTGCAACATAATTATGTAATTGTTGTTGTGTAAGTTTATAAGTCGTTAACGATAAAAAGGACAAACATAAATTTATTCACTCAGAAATAAACAAAAAGATAAATGAGTAAAATTTTAATTATATAATAATAATATTAGTATCGCGAGTTTGCCGTGTTAAGCAAGTAATAGCTGGTAGGGAAACCATTCCAAACAGGTCAATTCCAAGCCAGTTGGTTCATGTTAAATATGTGTTGAGGAATGTAAACTCTCCCCTTTGTAAGAACCCATCTCATTCATAACCCCTCCTCCCTAAAGCAAACAAAGCCACGTTAGACAAGCTCTTTCCTGTTTTTGGTATTGTTCTGAATTACTACCCTATGCAACTAGACGACACCCCAAAACAGCTGATTCTTTGTGCTGTTTGTTAAATCAATGAACTTTCCGTATATGAAATTTCTCTCTACTAAAATAGTATTATCGTGTTGTTTTGATTAATTATATATGTCAATACTGAGAATTTAATTGTTGTGAAATAAGTTATGTTGATTAATTAAGATAAGATTACATCCCAAAGCTTAATATGAAATAAGATATATGTGTATGTGTTTAAATGAATTAATGTTATCTATTTTTAAACATTGAGAAAACGAAGTAAAGAAAATGACATAACATTTGTCGTTCGTAATACGTCGTGTGTAAAGTGGTTATTATCAAAAATGACTCAATTTAACCCCGATTTCTTGTTGAAAGACGAATTAACCTATGAAGCATTATGGCATGGTCTCCCCTACTCTAATGTAACTGTCGCGGAACTTCGCAAGACGTTACGCGAAAATAAACCGGACAAACCTTCATTATTAAGTCGTTTGAGTGTTTTAGATTTCAATAGCGAAAAAGAAACGTGTTATCGTAAGTATACAGAACTAACTTCGTACGCACAAACCCTGCGTGATGAAAAATCCCCCGCAGTAATATTACGCACCACCCAAAGAATTGAGCATCTATACCGTCGTATCACCAATTTGTTGACCTGGCCCGGTGATAAAGATATCCCTCCTGATGTAAAAAAATTCGCCGAGGAAGCATTAAAACAATTACCTGAGATAATACGCGAATTACGTAGACGATCCGAATTGTTTAGATTAGACGAAATCAAAGAAGCAATGACGAAATTAAATATTTCACCTACCCAATCGCCGACTCAAGAACAACCAAACGGTACTGCAAAAATTCAGATTCTGCAGGAATCCAATATAGATCCATTCAAGGAACGGTTAAGTGGTAGTCAAGTAAATATTCAAGCAGTAAACGTTACGTCACTCCCTAATGAACTAGAAAATATGACCCATACCTACGAATTACCTTCTCATTCGCGGACTAATCAACCTGCGGAAAATCCTAGAATGATGAGCCAAATAAATTTAACTCCCGAGCTCTATGGAAAAATAACCCACCCTGTAGAAAGTATTTTGTCCAATATACAAATCACTGATGGGCTGAATATTACAAAGCTCCTTAATTTTATCAAACATATCTTAGAATTAAAGGAACTGCAACAACTAAGAGATAACCAGATTTTGCAAGTTATTTTACCTAAGTGTAGATCTCCATTAAAAGATAGAGTGCTAGAATCCCTAAGGTATAATCAATCGGTAGGAGAACTTCATACCACACTAATAAGACATTTCATTCCCACCGGTATCTACGAAGAATTGAAGCGAAACTTAGTACTTCGTGCACAAGGTACATACGAGAGACTAGCTCATTATATTTCTGAAGTAAGAGAATCTGCTTTATTGTTACAAGTTAAATGGAGCGAACAACAGTTAGTAGACAATATCATAGTAAGACTATCCCCCGAGGAGCGATCTCGACTAGCACTCGTGAAGCCACCTACAACTTTTACGGAACTAGAACTATGTTGTATACATTCGTCCGACGTCTGGTATTCTGACCAGAATAGAAGTGTTTCTATGTCCCAGAGTCAACAAAGAAATTCATTCCAAACTAGACCTATTGTAAATGATACCCGAAACTACCGCGATAAGCGATTCGTAAGTACCCATAAAACCCAAAACTATCCCCATGTTTCATACTCTAAACCAAAATCCCGACAACCTACGAGCAAAGTAAGTGAGGAAAGAAGATGTTATAACTGTGGAAAGGCCGGACATATTAGCAAGTTATGTAAACAAAAGCGTTATCTACAGAAAACCGACCAATCAAAAAATGTGTGAAGCTGGAAGACCGAAAATCCTACGTCTTCCGAAGCACCCGAAGGAAAGGTAACAACAATACTAAGCGTCAAATAAAGATGAGTAAAAATAAACGCAGAGACCCTTATTTAACAAAATTTATCGAGAAGTGCAACTCTATTGGTGCATGTAAAACAAGTATATGCCAACTACCCTATGTACAGATAGACCTTGGAGCAACGAAAACCCTTGGTTTAATTGATTCAGGATCTACCCGTAGTATAATTAGTAAACAGTTAGCCACCTTATTAGCTAATCATAAACTGATTAAACGTAGCCAAATGGTGAACATAAAGTGTACCACCGCAAATAAACAAAACCTAAAGATATCTCACAGTATTACGGTGAAATTAAAAATTCAGAATTTTACTTGGTACATTCCACTACTAGTAGCTGAAGAGTTAGGACAGAACTTAATATTAGGCACGGATTTTATAAGAAAAACTGCTTTAATCCTTGATATATATGCAAAACAATATTTTTTCAGATTTGATCGTACTCAAAAATATCAGTTCGACTCCGAATTAAGTAACGACACTGTTAGTGAAACCGCAAATATTCATTCAGAGCCTAATGAATCGAGTCTAAGTCATTTAAAAGGAAATGAGAGACTAAGAATCCAAAAGTTAATAAAAGATTTTTCTGCTGTACTCACCCCCAAGTTAGGATTAACTCATTTAATTGAATATAAAATAAATCTTAGTGACAACAAAGTAATACGACTCCACCCATACAAACTATCTCCACCCAAGATGGAAATCATGAGAAACCACATTAACAAACTCCTTGATCAGCACGTCATTGAACCATCAACGTCTCCATATTCATCGCCTGCATTCCTAGTACCAAAAGGAACTGACAAACATAGAGTAGTCGTGGATTATAGACAACTAAATAAGAGTATAGAATTTGAATCGATACCACTGCCAGACATACACAGTGCATTTCACTATTTTACAAAAGCGAAAAACTTCACCATAATGGATCTTAACCAAGCATTCCATCAAATTCCACTAGCTGAGGAATCAAAACATTTAACTGCTTTTGCTGTCCCATTTAATCTATATCAATTTACGAGAGTACCATTCGGTATATCACAAGGAAGTTCAGTATGCAGTCGACTGTTAGAAAAAATTTTCCATGATGTTAAATTTAAATTTGTATATCATTATCTCGACGATATAGTAGTTGTAGCGTGACAGATGTATGCATAATATTGAATGGCGATTGATCATTAGAATAATGAAGTTAGAATATTTAAATTTGGAAGAAAGCATTAAGTTTAATATAAAAAGATTAATTCATAGCAACTGCGGAAAGAAATCATTATTATAAAGAAAATACAAGTTCAAGTAAAAGGAGTTACTAGTGATGAGTCATCCAAAACCAGTCTCATAACCAAAGGTTTTCAAGGTATAACCCAGGAAGGTAAAAAAGTAAAAAATAAAGCAGTACTGAATATGACCAAACCCACAACGAGGAAGAATAAATAGAAGAGAAACCCTAAAATAAGCCAAGATCAAACAACACAGGTGGTGTATTTCTGAAATAAAGAAGAAGATGGAGAAGATCCCAAGAAACCTGATGGCAACAAGAAGAAGATGGAGAAGATACCAGTCCCAGAAGGCAGGAGAAAAGAAGACTGAAGAAAGAAGAAGAGGGCAGCATCCTGAAGAAGATGTCATGCTCTTATAAAAGACACCCAAATCCCTATATCCCCAAAATAAATATTTAAAAATAAAAGTATAACGAAATAAAAACCACATGTATATAAATTTAAGAGAGAGAAGTGTATAAAGTAAAAGTTTCCTGTGAACTAAGATAAAACAATAATATAGTACCCATGGAACAAATCTCCATTGAAAAAACGCTAACCAATTTATTATGTTAATAAGACTATACGACCATTTAGCATTAACATAATATAAAAGTGCAAGTGAACCAGTGATAGTTTTGGGTATTATAAAAAATGAACCTTGTGTGTCATTCTTGGCAATCACAAACATTGGATGCAAGGAAATATGCATTTTTCAATGACTTAAAATGTGTACTGTGACAATATGTTGTTCATAAGACATGAATCTGTTTAAAATAACATTTTGTTTTACATGAAAAAAGAAAAACAGATTTCATAGTGCTTTTTGAACGGTTCATACTATTTATTTGTTAATGACAGGGTACAATTCCCCAAAGACAATGTATAAAAGACGGTATAAAAACTGTAGAATCCTACTTATTATAATAGTTAGAAATAAGAATATAAATATAAGGTTTTTATGTATATAGTATAAGAATGTTTAAAAATGTTTTAGATATAAGGCCATTTGTTTGGGTCTGAAACAACTAACATCAGAACTATAAAAATAGTTACCACTTGTAAATAGTAGAGAGTAATTAAGATGTTAGTTAGTAAAAAACCTTTTTTGTAAACCATGTTTCCATGTTGGAAATGGGGATTTTGTTGCAAAATGTCTGACTTGAAGACAACCATTTATTTTAAAAAAATATTCTTTATTTTGTTTAGCTATTATTTGTATTGTAACCAATACTAATTGTTATTGTGTAATTTGAAAACATGTTTAATTTATAATACTAAATGTAAAAGTCAGAGAGGGTATCACACATCATATATTGTTTGTAAAATATTTTGTAAGAAAAATTGTTAAAAAATCATAGGCCAAAAGAATACATTTTGATACATTTTTGATACATTTAAAATCGTCACAATGTTTAAGTTAAAAAGATGTTATGGAGAGTTGATAGAGAGAATAAATATTGAGAGACTTAGTAATATTAAGTACTTACCTAATGAAGTAAACAGTGCAGTAGGAAACAATGATTATATTGATGTTAATGATGATATACATTTACCTGTTGTGAGAGTTAGCGTACTAGTAACAGCTGATGGCTATGATTTAACTGAGGCAGATAATAATAAGAGAGACTGGACCAAAAATACTAATGTAGACATGGCATATGATAAAATAATAATGGGGGATAACCCTGGGAATTATTATTACGGTAAAATGGATAAAAAGGATTTAAATGGTTATTATATAAATGATAATCATATAATGTATGTAAATAAAACTGAAATGTGTAACGCGGGTATAAGATTAATTTTCGATGATGGTGGTTAGACAGTTATTACTAATGAACATTTAATTATTTGAGCTAATGGTAATTACTTGGCTTACTTATGTAATGAAGTGTGGTAAACAATAACAGGATATGACAAAAATTGTAAATAAATTTGTATTGGTGTTAAATGTATTGTATACTAGTTTCTATTGCTGGTATGTATATTGTATCTTGTATGATCAATATTTACAGTTATGATGGAGTTGATAACAACAATAATATTTTATTTTGATAAAGTAATTGACATTATTGAAATTTTATAATGTAATTGAAGTAATTTAAATTAGTGCAAATAACGTAATTAAATTAATTTGAGGTAATTAATTTTAATTAATTGAAAAGATATATTTAAATGAATTTAAAGTGTGGTAAAAGTTGGATTTTGCGTAACAATTTTGTAATAAAACAGTAATTGATTTCAGTGAACGGGTGTTTGAGTTAGACAATGAAATTAAACCGGTCAGAGTTAGTTTTGCACGGGTATTAGACATCATAAGAATTTCTGGAGGTAAAGTGAGATAAACACGGGTCAGTAGGGGGGACACAGAAGTGAGAGTGAATATAATGTAGAGCGAAAGGGAGTAATGAAAATAAAAATGAAACGAATATGGGAGAACAGATCACATACGTTTTGTAGTGAGGGTAGGGAGTCCCCAACGTAAGGCGTTGTGGCGGGTTGTGAAAAGTTTTAAAGGGGGTTGGTAGAGTTACCTGTACCGGTCCAGGAACTAATAAAGGCGTGAGTATAAGGTAAGGGAACACACATCCTATATACAAAAGAGGTTATAAGGTGCCCTATTCTGAAAGAAGAGGTTCAAGTAGAGTTAGAGAAAAGGTTGGAGGGAGATATTATTGAGAGGTTGGTGTCAACCTATTTAAACCGTTGGTAGTTGTTGATAAAGAATGAAAGAGAGTGGGATTAGGTCTAAATGCCCGTAGATAAAACAGATTATTATTCTTGAAAAGGGAGTCACTCGTTTATTGAAAAATGAGAATATGAAATAAAAAAATTCTGAGTAGAAATTATAATGTAACAATTGGAAGATTCAATAGAAAGTCGAAATTAAAGTTGTATTATGTTTTCAAGTTCTCTGTATAAGGTTATGCTGTTATGAGAAGATATCAGCTGATACATGGTGTATATGTATTATATTTTGTGTAACCAATTTATAGTTGCAATTGATTTTATGATGATAATAATTTTGTTATTTGGATAATTGTCAGTATATAATTATGAATGTTTATAATGAAAATTAAATTCATTTAAAATCTAGAAAAATGTGTAATAAATTTGAATAATTTATTTTTTTATTTGAAGTGGATAATAAATGGTAGACAAGTAAAATTAAATGATAGAAATGTTTAATAGAAATTCAGAGTTGAAGTCATAGTGTAACCATTGAATACTAAGGTGGTAATGTTTTGTTTGTAATTTTTATGCAAATTCAAAGGTGAAAGATTTATTTCAATGTAATAATGGTAATGTTTATTTGGAATCTTTATTATGTTGTATCATGGTTATTGGTGAAACATAAAGTGTTGAATTGAGTATTAGGTAATTGTGTATAAATGTAGAACAAATGTATTTGTATATTGTAGCATAACAGAATTTTCACCTTAAAACTAACTTAATACAACATTAAAAAAGGAAAAAGAAGAAACTATCAGTAGTGAGTGATAACTGAATGGTTAAAAATGAATTAAATAAGCTGATCATTATAGTCAATCAAATGTTAAAAATAGACTCTATAACAAAGAAAACTCTTGGTCCAAATAAAAGAAACCATCTATATAAAACCCCAGTACATCATCAGTATACCCAGTAGGATATGGAGCAGTAAATGAGAAAATAATCATGTACAACTTATTAAATTAATGACATCAGAGGACCTAAATACAAAAATAATAACCTACTCATAGAATAAGAAATAAGGAACAGACTATTTCAAGCTTCATACAAAGAATGCAGAATAAAGAAAGGCTATTCCCAAAATCTCATGAAGGACATGTACCAATTAAGAAATTTAAAACAATGACAAAACTTAAACCCAGTAACCCAAGTTACAGGATACATTACAAATGAAGTAAAAAGTGTAAATTAGATATAGACATAACTTCAGAATAAAGAATTAAAGACTACCATTAGAGTAGGTAATAAAAGTGTTTAGATAGAAGGAGTGAAAGACTATTATTAAGTGTAGATAATAAAAAGTGACATACCATAATAAAACATAATGAGACTTAAAGACTACCATTAGAGTAGATAATAAAAAGTGACATACCATAATAAAAAATAATAAGAATTAAAGACTACTATTAGAGTAGATAATAAAAAGTGTTTTACAATATTAAACCATAAGAGTAAAGGACAGCAAATGACTGCAAATATATTAATTATAAGAGTATTTAAAGGTAAAAAATAAGGATTGTTTGAACATTAATATAAATATGAAAACATGAACTTTCAATAGATGTAATGGAAAATATTAGATATAGAATGTTTGTTTATGATTAAATAATGTAGTTAAAAATGATAGACATAAGATGTTCTATTATAACTAAATAATAACTAAATACTTGGCCGCCCCGATCTCCATACCTTTTGTCTGTGACTTCTTTTTATGGGGACATCTGAAGAGCATCATGTACCAGACTAGACCAAGAACCCTTGCTCAGCTCAAGACACAGATTGAAGAGGAAATCGCCAAAATCCCAGGTGACACATTGCGCCACACTATGCAAAACCTACAAAAACGACTTACTGAATGTGTACTGCAAAATGGGCAGCATTTAACTGATGTAATTTTTAAAAAGCCAAACGATGTTAGCCTTCCTTGAAATTATGCGATCCCCAAACAAACGTTTCACTGCTGCCATAGACTGTCTGGCAGTGTGTGAGGTGGCTCCAGCCTGTTGAAACCAGGTGTGCTGAATGTCAAGATTTGGAAAAGTATGGAGTCTTGGAGCCAAAAATGTCTCTAGAATGTTGACATAACATTCAGACGTCACAGTGACAGCAGTGCCTCATTCATCTTCAAAAAAGTAAGGGCCTATCACCCCATGACACGACACTGCACACCATACGGTAACTTTGGCACTGTGTAATGGACGCTGGTGAGGCTGAGCAGGGTTTCCTTGAGCCCAGTAACGGAAGTTCTGCTTATTCACGTATCCACTTAAGTGAAAATGGGCTTCATCGGACATCCAAAGATTTTGAATGAAGTTAGCATCCTCATTGATTTTAGCCAACAATTGTTCACAAATTGCAGGCGCAATACACAATCATTAGGATTCAGTTGCTGCACAATCTGAAGTTTTTACAGATGAAATTGAAGTTCATGGAGTATTCTTTGAACACTCCGACATCCGAGCTGCAATGACGAGGCAATTTTTTGCACCGAACGACGCGGACTCCTTAAGATGGCAGCTCACACGGCATCAATGTTTTCTGGGGTACGTACAGACCGTACACCCCCACTAGACTTTTTCTTCAAAGCTGAACCAGTCTCTTCAAAATTACGAACCCACGTTTCGATTGCGTGTAATGAAGGAACTTGACCGCGGGGCGGGATCTGATAGTGGCGCCGAAACTCTCATTGTGCAGCTGTCAAACTGTCACCATGTCGGTAAAACGCCCTTACGGCGACCGCACGCTCTGCACCGCTCCATGGTAACTAAATGTCCGCTACTGCTAAATGTTTCACTTCTGCTACATCTACAGGGCTGCCAACATCAACTTCAAATTTTCCCGTTTCCCTGCGCCACCCTGTATGTTGTAAAAAAAAATTTCAAAATGATTAATGGTTAATAAATTTAGTTCATGCATATTGCAATATGCTACTACTATTTGTTAAAAAATGGTATAATTTTCTTGACAAAAGTGATATTGTAATTAAATAGTAAAATGGTTATAAATAAAAATATTTAAAAAAATGAGAAAAATGTAAATGAAAGTACACAATCTGACAATGTCACTTTTCTTTTTTCTTTTTTAATCTGACAGACTATACTTTTCATATTTACCCGCTCTTTTAAGGAGTCCATTTTCAAATTTCTCCTATTATTTCAAATGTAATAGTAGAAATCATCAACCATCTTTTAGAGACCAATAAAATCCTGGACTTGTGCAAAATCTCCCCAAGCTCTTCACATGAAAAAGAGGACATGCTTGGCTAAACTTAACAGATGAGAACCCTACTAAGTGCAGTACATCATAATAAAATTATGTATAAAATAAGTATCATATTATTCACATACTAATGGTGCAAAGATTTCTCAGCTGCTTATGACACACTGATAAAGGTATTACAAAAGTTGGAATTGCTACAAACTACAGTGCCATTTAGTTTAATGAATATTTAAATTCTGTGACATAAGAATATCAGTCTAGTTTCTAATACAATTTAAGTCCTCAACTTTATATATTTCATATTCGGTCTCCATTATTTGCAGTGAAACGTTTTTACTTCTTCTCACCCGGTCAGTTACACCACATACTTTCACTTGGTCGTAACTGACAGAATCTGTGGCAGCTAGTAGAAATGTTCCTGTTCACAACTTCGATGAGATTTCAATTCTGTAACTTTTTCCTTTGTGCAAGTAAACTCTCTTCCAATATTTTTGTTATGTTTTGTTGGGTTGGGTTATGGTAGGAATAAACAGAATTATATTGGTAATTTGTGTATGATTATAATAATAACATGAAAATGTTAGTAAGGATTGACACCACCGTAGGACAGTGTAAAGTTCATTCTACGATAGCATAGAGAAAATTGACTGGTCGCAACAGTGTATAATCATTGGAAACTGTCATAGTGCATTACCATTCTAGGTGTGAGTCTTCATCTCTTCACATGCCTTTGATAAATACAGTCTGTGTATGTAGCTTATAGGACGATATTTCAATCACAATTGGTCTGATTGCAATTGACTAGGTTCAGATTTCCACGATTGGGTCGAAAGTGACCGTAGTCCTTATATTTCCATATATTAGAACTATAAATTACTTCCAATCTGTTTTATGGTAATTTTTAAAGGCCCACTGGAGAAAAGAGATGTTTTTATAAATGTTGTTATATAATGCAAATATCTACGTGTGTATCCCATCTTCTTAAAACATTTTTATGTGCGTGATGATGTTGTTAAACGTCCCATGTTGGGCGCCATTTTATTATATATAATGCAAGGGACTCTGCCTTTTTCAAATACTGTATTTTAATCCTTGGTTGTATGTTGTTCTTTTTGTATTCTAGTGCTGCTAAAATTCGGTTATATAATTTTTTATTATTTTATTTATTTGTTTACTGTTAATTAGGTTGATAGATTTTTACCTAATTCAAGCCTCAATTGTTGGTCGTCACTTTATAATTATTATTATTTTATTTTTAAGAAATGTTCACTAGCGGTTTGTAGTTCGACGTTCTTCGGTTTATGAGACGAAACGGCTATGTTTATTTCTCGCCGTAATTAGATTTCGTTATTAGGAATTTACTTACTTGGAGTGAAGTTCTGTTAACAATGTAGAATTGAGATGAGAGTTTAAATTTCAAAATTATTTAAACCATCTCAATTGCCGCCACCAGTAGTACCACGTGTCTACCTAACCTGAAACGTCTAGTCCACTGACATAATTTGTTGAACTCTTTCATTGGGTAAAATTATGTTTTATTTCCCAATAAGATTAACGAAATTGTGTTAAACCACAATAGTATTGTTAATTATTCATTTGACATTACTGACAGACTCTTTAAAATTATTTTTTCTAAGGGTTTGCTATTCTGATTCTAATAATCGTCACGTGGGATGTTAATTTTTTGGTTAGATTATTTTATAAACATTGTAGGTTCTTTGAGACTGCAAGATACACAAACATAAAGAATTAGACTACTATAATTATTGAGTAGTAGGAGAGTGATTACATTACTGAAAACCTCTTAATTACTAACATGAAAATTCAACATATGACTTTTGTCAACATTTTAGGTTAACGCTGGTTTGTTTAACTAATAACCAATAACCTTTAATTACTAACAACTCTTTAACCTTTTAAAAAATATCTGTAAGATACGGTTATAAATTCATTTAGTGTTCATAAAACAATTCTCTGATTCATCAGATTGGATAACATGAAATTAGGTAAATGAATATTTCCAGTTATCATGTTTAAACAGTATTAAATATTTTTAACAAACACAAAATAAAACAAACGACTTAATTAGAATACTAATGTTCAAAGTTTTTTAAAGTTCATCATTAATTAACTGATACCTCATATCTAGTAATGTTTCTCAGGTCAATTATGAAAATTATGTTCGATTATCGTTAACTCTTTTTTATTTAAAATAGTTAATTGCTATCGTTATATTCATTGGATTCTTATTGTCCATATGACACTGTTTCTTTCATTATAAATACTGCTATTTATTAAAATCGTAAACCATTGATATAAGTAAAGTCATTTGTCTTTTTATTCTTCTTAATAATGATTATTAAAATTGTTCATTTAAATAAGGTCCCCAGCCTTGTTGTGTTCAATTGACGTAATATCATTAATTGTAATCAACAATATTTTTTATCGAAAACATGTCATAATTATTCTAAGTATTTAATAATTGTCACTATACTTGCGTTCGGTGCCTTTTTCTTTATTGGCACTATTAACTTTTTATTAATAATGAATACACTGCCTATGCACACATACTCCGATAAAATTTACTGAAAAAAGTCAACTTGACTTTGTTTACTTCCGGTATAACCTCACTTCACTTTTTTTTAGGTTATCGTTCCCATCAGCTGGTCGGTTCTTCTTAAAATGGCTTGCAGGAGCGACATGGCCTCTCCGTCAAAGTACTGTGATGGACTGTGTGTCTTCGGTTTCCGAATCTGGCGTCTAATGCTTAATGACGATCACTGATTGGTTAATTTTCTTAATTTTCGTGACAATTCGGTATATCTCGGCAAAATAGATGCCTTCAACGCGTCTTTCGCCTGGTTTTGAGATTATAAGAAATTGGTTTACAAGATGACGCCCAAGGGCTGGCAAATTATTAAATCTTTATAATTAACATTATTCCCTTATTTTTGGTCTAATTAACAGTTCATTATTACCATTGTTCAGGATTCTTTGAGATGGATATTTTGGATCCCCACACCATATGCGTTTGATCCTTATTAAGCCTTGTTCCCACGGCACGTGGCTTGGCGAGCCTCGAGGTTTGTACTGTGGACTTGTGGTCTGTCGAATTCCGAGCTCGCGCCGTTCCCACAGCGCGTGGAACGGTGTGTGGCTTGGCAAATCTCAAGTGGCCTCAAGTCGATCACTTCTCGTCAATACACCATTGCCAGACGTTCTCTTGAAGTTATGTTAGTTAAGTCTCTGAACAAGTATGAATAAAGTTTACGAATCGGACAGTGACGAGGAAGTAGCGTGTGCCGCAGCGGCTTATGTACTGTTGAGTGGGGAATTTTTGAAGAGGAAAATGGTGAAACGCAAAAGGCGTTGGTGGATGGTGTCATTAAATAAAAGTCGATGAAGGTAATTATGACAATACCGAAACTAATAAAATAAATATGAAATTTAAATTAGGCCGTTTAAAGAAACTGCAGTCAAACTAACTCCGATTTATTTGTTTGCAGATACAATGCTAGTGATATGCTGAGTGACTTAAGAAAAGAACCATCTGGCATATTTGAAAACTTTTGCCGAATGTCAGCAACTGATTTTGAATATTTATTGAGTAGACTCGGACCATTTATAGCGAGGCGAGATACAGACATGCGAGAAAGTATTCCCATTCAAGAGAGACTAGCTGTTACATTACAATTTTTTGCTACTGGGGACAGCTATGCCAGTTTATCCTACTTATTTAAGTTCTCAAAGCAAACCGTAACCAGATGCGTAGATGAAGTGTGTACGGCCATAACGCAAGGGGCCCATTGCAAATGGGTCAACTGAAACTTCCACCTGATGGGCAGCTGCCTTCATCTGATAAAATGTTACCGTATGTCTTCCTTGGTGACTCAGCTTTTGCCTTAAGTCGTCACATGATGAAGCCATATCTGGGTATCCTAGAAAAAGTAAGTGCGCAAAGAATTTTCAACTACCGATTATCTCGTGCACGCCGTGTTGTTGAGAACGTTTTCGGTATAATGGCATCAGTTTTCTGAGTTTTTAGTGCTAGAGCTGGTGCTAGAGCCCGATAAAGTGAGCAATGTTACTCTAGCGTGCATCCTTTCTCATAACTTCACGAGGAGAAGCCCATCATCAGCATCATGTTATACTCCTCCAGGTACGTTTGATACCGAAGTAGATGGTGAAATCATTCCCGGATCATGGAGAAACGACCAAAGTGGAATGACGTCCTTCATGACCATAAAGAAGCAACTAGAAAACCAGGAGAAGAAGCTAAGGCTATTCGAAACTCCTTTGCTGAATATTTCACAACAAGTAGCAAGTTACCTTGGCAAGACAAGTATTGTTAATTCAAAAGTATGTGAACACCTGTGAAAATAATGTTTGTAATGAAAACTGTGTAACTGGCTCTTACTAAAATGTGGCTTACTTTTTAAAAATGGGATCATGGATGTGAAATTTATGTCTAGTTTAAATTATTTTAAATTGCAGCCTCTATTCTTAGACATTAATTTATGCTAATGTTGTTACATAACATTTATTGTTAACCTACGAATAACCACTTGAAAAATAAAAAAATAAATAAATGAAAAGTGAAATAATATATATAAAAACCTATGTTTCGTCTTTCCACATCATACAATAAGAACCATTACGAGTATTTAAGAAATTCAGGTAATTTTATAAGAAATGACAATACGTGCTTACCTCAGTAGTTTTAGTTCCCCTTGGTGTGTAAACAGTGTGCAAAAATGACACCATTTTGTCGTACGCGAACCATTCTGGCTTGTATAATTCATTAGTTCCAGCCCCAGTTCTTGAACTGTTTTTTACTTTCATCGTCAACTTCCTGTAGGTAGCCAACAGATTTTCTTTCTTCCTCTTTAGCTCTTTCAAAGAACACTCAACACTCATGTTGCTTTGAATTGTTTCCAAGCATCATAAACCCGGTTCTTATCTTGATGGTGTTCATTTTGTGGATTCCATATGACAGGTTCTCCCTCGTATAAATCCAAAAACTCAATAATTACTTCATTACTCCACTCCATAATGAACTACTGATTATACTTCCGATAATGAAAATTGCTATGTTAAAACTGCGGAACTACACTTGTACAAACCACAACAGGACGTAGGAACAGGTGCATGAGCCGTACTGAGGCTTGTCATCCGTCGAGCCACAAGCCTTTGATGTCCAAGCACTTACCGACATTTCACGGGGAAGGGCGAGCCACGACGAGTCCCCTCGAGCGTTGACGAGCCTTTACGTTCCCATGGCACAAGATATGACAAACTTCAGACCAGGCTCGCCAAGCCATGTACCGTGGGAACAAGGCTTTAACAAAATTAAATTTACCAATATCTCTTATTAGCTTTTTATGTAATATAAAGTTTGTTTTAGTAATTTATATGATTAAATTTCAATAAACAGTGATTATTCCTTGCTAATAGTCAAGTATGAACTCTTTACAATCATTTATAAGGTTGTATTTTGATAAAATTTGTTTTTGGTTTTTTGGGCTTAACTCAATATTATTTACTATATTTTAATTACATTTTTCCATTATTATTCCTTACTTTTACTGTAACCTTATTACTCATAATTGTTGTCTACAACTTCTTATCACTATTACAATATTACTCATGACACAAGAAAATACTTATTTCTAATTAACTTTACCAAATACATTGGCTAGGCATATTGGCCTATGACACTATCAATTAGTTTTACTTATTGTCTTTTAATAGTGGTTTCTTAACCATTTCTATTTTGACACATTTACTCTGAAATGATCATTACAACTCCTGATCATCTCAGTTTCAGTTATTCCATCATTATTTTGTTCATTTTAGTCTTGATAACCACTCCTAGTTTGTATTCTAGGGTGTTACATGTATTATTTTTGTTAGAAATTACATAATTGTTTTTTAAGTAATTGTTTCTCACATAATATGTCATTACCATAATTATAAAGTTTGACAATGTTTTGGGCTGTACCAGTATATTCTCACTTGCTATTAACTTATCATTATTTCTTGCATCTAGTGCTGCATGACAAGTACTTTTAATTTTCATGATTAAGAAACAATTTTATTCTACTAATTATTGGTTTATATTCTATCAGTGGTATTATACCTTATTGACTCTACTGGTATTAACCTCTTTCTCTTATATTATATTTTCTTATATTCTTATATTATATTATATATTCTTAAAGGTTTCTTAGATTGTTTATTGGGTAAATCCTATTCTGTCCATTTCAGTTTGTTGATTTACACCAATCACAATATAAATCCTTCCTTGGTAAACTAGTCTTGGTACTGGTATGACCCTTATAACATCTAGTTTAATTACACTATACCAGAATATGGATTAATAACATTTTTGTTATCAATTCTTGTCATTATAAATGAAAAATGCTAGTGACTAGGTTATGTGTGTACTATACTGCCTTGCAACAATGAGTTCCACCGTGTGGTTTTATTTCTATGCTTTATACACGATAATTTAAGTGTCTTAATACTATTAATTATTAGTTATTGTCTGGTATTTATTTTCCAGCTTCTTTTATATTATTTTTATAATAATCTTGGAGATTATCAGTTTTTCTGATGTCTCTGTTTCTATATCATCTACCTACATATTACATAAGATACAATTTTGTTGTTGTTTTTTACATCTTGTTAATCATATTAGTACACAGTTTTAAATTCACTCTCCTGGTCATTATACTTTTATTTTAAATTAGGGTTATCGTCACAGTCACTTATAATAATCTTGTTATGGTTTGCTGTCATTGTGAAATCATTTAATAGGGTTTGTATCTTAGTTTTAAACTGATCCTCTTCCTCAATCATGAGTATTATTTTCTCTTTTCTTTATTTGTTATTTTCTTTCCCTTATCTATTAGTTCTCCTGGTTGAGTTACCTCAGTTCTTCCCTAATTGAACTTAATTCATTTACCTTCTTTAATTCATCTTCCTTTGTCTTATGTTCTAGTCTTCCTCTCACTGTCTGATCTATTGGGTATATTGGGTCAACGTTGGTCTTGTCTTTAGTCAGTTGTCTTCATTTCTTTCGTAGTCCATTATTTCTTACTGCTTATCTCTTTATTCTTCTCATTTAGTTTTCTTCTTCCTTTAAAATTCCATTTTAATTGTTCTGATGGCCTTTTCTCGATTATGATTGCTCCTCGTGGATGTTTGTATTTTGGCGAGTATATGTACTGTTACAACGTGTATTATAAAGACATGGAACTATTTATAATTACATATGCAGGTTTTTTACTTTTATATTTTTGATAATTAACTAGTTAGAGAACAAAATTTTAATGTGATGGAATAAAAGAACACTAAGTTTTGGTACATACCGGAATGATGAAAGGATCCAAAGTAGTGGTGTATGCCAAAAACTGAGCCTGTGTATCATACATGCTTAACATAACAGTTTTGTTTCATTTGAACTTGATCTGCTTTGCATCTCAAAGCCCAATACAACAAAATTGCTAAATATTCATGCTGTAACTTTTTATAACTGTTCTAAATCAAGACTGCACCATGTTAGATTATTCTACTAAAAGATATTTCCTTAAGTTGAAAACTATGTCTTTAAACATTGCTACTCAAGACATTGTTTGTGGGCAAAACATTTTGGGTTTCAGACCATTATTAACTTCTCCCTCAAAGATGTTATGATTTTAATATTGAAAGTATTATGCAGATTAATATAAAACCCTCTTCTGATACTTCACTAGCCACATTTGTAGCAGCCCAGCAGTTTACAATCAGAAGATTGCTGTTCCTAATAGTTTCAAGCTTTCCTCTTCTGAAGAAGCTGATAAATTGCATGTAGGCAGAAAGCACATACTCATGCCTTGTTTGTAGTACACTGGACTAGACGAAGCAAAACCATTGGATGGAAGTGACATAAAATTTATTGAACTCTCTTTTTATTTCTCTAATTATTTGTCTCTGAATTATACTCTGTTGAAAGAGTTGTAATAAGAATTAGTGTTTTCACAGGAACAACAAGTGTGAGAACAAATTCAGGAACATAAATTTGTAGCAAAGCAGGTAAATGGTACTTTAATTTGTAATCACCAAAAGCCTTGAAGTGAAACAGTATATGGAATTAGTACAACTCTTGATTTTCAAGTAACGCAGAGGAGAACAAGTTATTTTTTATTAGTTTAGATCTTGGAGATTAGTTTTATGTAAAAGCATTCTAAAACTTCAATGTACCAAATATTGTCATTTGACTGAAGTAAACATTTCATAAAAAACAAAAAGGAGATGCAATTAGAATGATACACATATGAATAAATATATTAAATCTATTAGTTTCAGCGTATAATTTTAATGTATGCTCTTTAACGTATTTAAAAAAATTGATATCTCTACATAAAGTATAAACTAACCAGAACGTTTACCTGTTTAAATTGTGGAACCGTTTTTTACATATAGCCAACAGTATGCCGTTTAAACGTCAATCAAGAGTTTTTATGCTAATCAAATCGTGTTCTTTTAAAGTGACGTCAGCTAAAAGGAATAAGAAACCTACGTTTTTCGTTTGTTTTTATTAACTGGATTAATATTATATACGTATGTATTCTGTTTACATCGAAATTCATACAGTATTCGATTTACGGTGATACTTCTGCGATCTATAGTTATTCAGTGACGATAATTTAGTACACACATATACGCGCGCGCGTGTGTGTATGTATATAACAAATTTTAAAGAAATTTACAACTGTTTTAAACTTGCAGTTTTTTTTAAATAGTAAATTTTATAATATTTTAACACTACCCTGTAATAATTCTTGTATTGAACAACATAGTGTAGGTTGTTACAATTGATTGTGCCAAAAGTATACGACGTTAGTTTGAAAAGTGCCTTTTAGTTATGCGATATCGTTCGTTCGAGTGTGGTTGGAAGGAGGTGGGTACAGTAACTTTATTAAATTGAATTGAAATTAAGATGAGCGAAAAGAGAAATAATGAAGTACCACCTGTAAACATATTTTATAAATGTATTGACTGGATAACAGCAATTATCGGACTAGGTAAGATATTTTAATTTTTTTCTCAGAAAATATTGAGAATATATGGTATATATTTTGTGTGTATGTGGAAGCCAGCCAGTATATCAGACGACGTACGAAAATAATGTAAATTGTAAACTGTAGTTTTTAGGTTATGGCCATGTAGGGAGTCTCGCTCTGGGGCACAAGTACCGATGTTTGAAAATTCAGCACTTTGGAGCTATAATTTTAATAATTGAGTTTCCTACTAAGCGTGTAACTAGCTGTAAGTGACCGTAAAATAATAGACCTTTTACGATAATATTGAGGTTAGTCACTTGTAACATATTTTCGTAAACAAGTTTTGCAATTTTTGAATTCGACTTTGTTAAAAAAAAAATTGTAACTATACAGATACGTATTGTTTAGTACCCATTCTGCAAATGCCCTAAAAATCATACAATCTAACCAAATCCACCTTCCATAAACGTTCTTGGTTTTATAAATTTTTTGTAAAGTAGCAATTTGAGAAATTCGAGTTGGAAATTTATGTAACTAACGACACTAACCATTCTTTTTCTGTATACTTTTTTTTGTAGCATCAGCAAAAATAAGGTCTATTGCTGTATCTCTGTGTACATCAAGTTATACCCTGATTAACGAAAGAAAGTGACTGGCGGAGCGGCCGCGCGGCGACCGATTTTGTAGTAAAAACATTCCACTTAATGACCTCGTGGAAACGTAAAATACAGGGCTAGAAATGTCTAATGAACTGCATTCTAATCATCAATTAAAGACGTTTTTAACAAACTTTTCTAATTTTTTAAATATTTTTTCAATTAATTTACATTGAGAATTAAATAAAAAAATACACGAATTTGAATTAAAAATTTAGGGTTTATCATTTTTATTACGTAAGAACTCGGAGGTTAAGCATCAGAAAAACATTTCTTGTAGACAAATGGTAGTCCACATTCTTTAGTACAATATGTCAAAAATTGAGATTCCTACGATTAAAATTAACGACGTTATTAATTTTTTTCTAATGTCCTGTTAACTCAGTTGTTAAAAGTTGTACATGAATGAGGTTTGCATGACGCTCTCTTTAGATAACTATATAAGTGTAGAAGACATATACGACTTACACCTTGTACGTGATAGGAATACTACAATGGATTAATATGAGTCTGTCCATATCAAAGATGGACATCTGCCTCTAATGTAGTTTTACAGTAGGTGAACTTTTTTGTATCTCATGTGTCCTCTAAGTAATTTAGAAAAAAACGATCCCAAAAATTAATCTGAATGTCCATAATCAGTTTTGATAATCTATTTCTTTTACTTTTCAAAGCAAACAGTTTAAAATTTGTTGTCAAAAAATGATATGTCCGGTTTTGATTTGGAATTCTATGTTTGTCCGGATTTGATTGAAACATAAGGATGTATGTCCGATTTTGAAACAACAACATTCAGACCATTTCTTTCAAAATCGGACATAAGCTTAACTGGACTATTGTCCAGTAAGCTGGACTTTTTGGAGAATTAAAAAAAAACTCATAATGAGAACAAAAATTTAATCTTTATTTTACAGTAAACAAGTTAAAAAAAAAATAATAAACTATAAAAATAGTAAGTCTTTAATACTGATCAGCTCTAATTGTCCTTTAGAAAAGTTATCAAGTTCACTCAAATACAAAAAATAAATTTAAATTATGAAAAATTATCAAATTCACTCAAATATAAAAAAAAAAAAATGTTTTGAGACTTTGTCATCCAAATAGGAAAGTGGAAAGTAATAGGTAATAGGAAAGTAATACAAAAACTGATTAAAACTGAAATAAGAAATTAAAAGAAAAATAACAACAAGAAAAACATTAAGGTGATAGCTCAACAGTTCATTATTCATTAATTTCCACAGCTAAAATTTCAACTTCATCACTGAACTCTGGGTTTTCACAACATTCACATTCACAGTTATCTTCGTGACCTTCTTCTAAATATTGTTTTTCAAGAACATCCTTGTACCATTGTAAATATTCTAAGTCTTTCCAATCATTACCAAAATGTATTTGTAATAATTTTTCCACATCATTTAATTTCTCTTTCTTTACAGGAACTCCGATGGGAATTTCTCTTAGTTGCACCTGATTGAAAGATGCACCCTTTCTGTTAATTGACTTTTCATTACCAGTTACCAGGTTATACAAGTATTCACCTCTAAAGAGAATATTACCCTTCTTCGTTTTGCGGATATTTATTTTCCGGCATTTTGAAAGTTTAAAGTGTAACTGCCCTGCTGATTTGACAGTTTTTTGAGCTGCCAGTTTCCAATCGTAAGGTGTCAAATCACATCCAATTACCTTCACAGTTCCATGTTCTGCAAACACTGATTGGTACTCTGCAGGTTGCAAAATAGTTTTCATATTCTTTAGACGTTTCTCAATTAAACCAAACACACGGTCGGCTGGTAAAAAAGAGTGGCCTGTAATGGGAAAAACTAATTCGATATTCATAATGGCAGGTGGTGCATTATTAGCAAGCCACTTTCCACACATTGTAAGAACATTAATGTTCTTATTTTGGCCTGGACAGCCATCAGCAACCAGACGAATTTTTTTGTAACCATTGAGATCAAGAGAGTTTATCTCATTAAAAACAACAGACGCGACTTCGTTTGATGACTTTTTCCCTTCATCTTCTGTCCACGTATACACAGAAACATTGTTAGGTATCAAAGAATCTTTTGAAATGCCTTTGGTTACGACAGATTGTAACAATAAAGTTGCCTTGAATAGTAGGCTAGTTGATCACTTACTTTGGGAAGGACGAGATTCTTCTGACAGTCATATGACATTAAAAAACAGTCATTTTCTTTGTTTCTCAAGTGTTCAAAAAAACTGTTTGCTTGCTTTACATGGAGGGTTTTTTCAGCTTCAAGTACTTTCTTCTTTTCTTCATTATTCATAGCTTCTGCAATTTTAATGCCAAGCTGTAGACAGGTGCTGCATTCATCCACAGCTGGTGCTGAAAAGCCTATGTTGAATTTAGAGCTAAATATCCAAAAAAAGAATGATCTCTTTACTTTCAAATCTCCTCGACCTTCATTTTCTTGCTTGCTGTTATACATGTTGAATAATTTTCCAATCGTTAGATCAGATGAAAGGTATACTCTTTCACTCTTACCTCGTCCATAATGACTTTCACAACCTTTTAGGCTTGTAATAAATAATGTAACAGCCTCACGTCGATCACCATACTGAACCTGCTTGTGATCTCCACCCCTGGTTTCGACAGGAACTTGTGAATTACCATTTTTGAATCTTGTGAATACACCAATTATTCTATGCTTGGTTATATTTACAACTTTAAGGAAAGTGTCTCTACATACTAGCATGTGATTTCCTGCTTGATTTACTATTGTATATTCGTAAGTGAAGCTTTTAGGTTTTTTCTGGCTGCCGTGGTTTTGCTTCTTTGGAGGTTTGGCTCTACAAAACTTCAATAAGAAAGCATCTTGCTTACCTTTGTCTGGAATTAAATAAAAAGAAGAGTGGAAATCTTTGATGTCCTTCATACTAAGGAGCATGCATTGAAATCGTGACCTGTGGTTGCAACTAGGATATTAAGGAAGACCTTTAGCTGAATACCTGAAACATGAAAAAGACGGTAGAAGATTAGACACTGTGATACAACATTATAATTACTGTTTCAGTGATTTGATCAAATCACTGAAATAATTGGCCGCCCGAACAACACAAAACATCGCACAAAGAACATACATAAAAGAATCAATTAAACAACTATATAAGAAAAAAGACGCTCTTAACCGCAAAGCATTAACACTACACCTACATATCGCCAACACATACGGACACAATTACATGACTGAACTAATACATCACACAAATGAATGGACAAAAAAACAAATACATATCATACAGACAAAACACGACAGAAAAATAAAAAACCTGACACCAATCAAAACAGATATAATTCCCTCGCACAAATTCTACCCACGTACAGTAAACCTCACGAACGTCACACTCACAAAAAACGAACAAACACTCCTTGATAAAGGCCTAAAACATAACATACATTACAAACATAACAACCAAACACTAACAAAGCTCATAATTGACACAGAAACAAATATACAAAACACAGCACCAGAACATCAAGACACATTAAGACATAATATAAACAACACAATAGGAGTACATAAGACACCAGACAACAACAACCACAACTCAGAAATACACACAGCCATCAAACTGAGGGAAAAGGCACACAAACACAACATCACATTTGTAAAAGCTGACAAAGGCAACACGACTGTAATTATACCCACAGACAACCTACACAAAAAAGTACAAGACTTCATAGAACAGAACAACATCACAGAACTAAAACACGACCCCACCGACAGATACCAAAACTCAGTAAAACAAATAGTCAACAAAGCCAAACACATTATGACACATAAACAAAAGCCCTACATGAAACAAATCCGACCATCAGCACCTACACTCCAAGCGCTTCCCAAAATCCATAAAGAAGACATTCCGATCCGCCCCATTATCAACTACCGTAATGCCCCTGCACACAAACTGGCAAAATATCTAGACAAAATTATTAGACAACACACACAAATAGACAACAACATTGCAGTAAAAAACAACACTGACCTAGTAACAAAAATAAAAGACATACACATCCCCCATAACGCCACATTAGCCTCCTTTGACATTAAAAACCTGTACACAAACATCCCCATCTCTGAAACAATCACCATCCTACAAAACAAACTCAAACAGAACAACACACCAGACGAACTTATCAATGAAATAACAGAAACTCTGAACATTATCACAAAACAAAACTACTTTACTTATAACAATAAATACTACACACAGAACGATGGCCTACCCATGGGCTCCCCCATATCCAGCATTCTAGCAGAAGTCTTCCTCCAACACTTAGAAAAAACAAAAATACTCACAAACAATGACAGACACTCACATAAAATACTATATTGGCACAGATACGTTGATGACATTCTAATACTATACAGGGGAAACAAAAGACAATGTGAACAGTTACTAACGCACATAAACAAAATACATAAAAACATAACCTTCACTGCCGAATACGAACACAACAATACCATAAACTTCTTAGACCTCTCCATCACAAAACTAGAACACAGGCACAAATTCAGTATATACAGAAAACCAACTACAACTGACACACTAATACACAACACCTCCAATCACCCAATACAACACAAACTAGCTGCTTTTAGAACCATGATACATAGACTTAACAACATCCCCTTAGATGAAATAGACTACAAAGACGAACTAAACACGATAAAATATCTAGCAGAATCTAACGGTTATGACAGAACAATAGTCAGTAAACTCCTACACAAAACAAAAAACAAACAACAGACAAAGACAGAAAACAACAAATTCATAACACTAACATACATCAACAAACAAACAGGAAAAATTGCCCACAAATTCAAAAAAGCAGGATACAGAATCGCTTACAAAACTACTAACAAAACAGAACACACACTATCAAAACGCATGCCCAAAGCACAAAACAAATTCGATCTACCCGGTGTATATAAACTAAATTGTTCAAATTGCAGTAAATTCTACATAGGCCAGACAGGACGTAGCTTCAAACAGAGATACATTGAACACACAAAAGCACTCCACACCACTACAGAATCTACCTTCGCAAACCACCTCATTGAAGCAAACCACACATATAAAAACATCGACAATAGCATGAACATACTACACGTACACACAAAAGGCCGAAAACTAGACACTCTAGAACAATTAGAAATATACAAACACACAAAAACAAATAAAAACGACATCCTAAACGAACAGACACAATTCAAATCGCACGCATTGTTCGAACACATCTCACCACACACACACAGCTTCAATCTTTCGAAACACTTTCTCGTCGCCAACAACAAGACGAGCAGCGCTACTAACGACAGCCTCTGATGAAGCCTTCTATAGGTGAAAGCCGGTTTAGGCTGTAAGGTAAAACTTTACGTTTTTACTTATAAACAACTTTGTGTTCCGAGTCGTCAATATTATAGTGATATTTAGTGAAATAATTGATTAAACCAAAATTAAACAAGAATTATACCTACTAAATTACAATTTTATATTTTTGTAAGTCTCAACTAAAAAAAATGTTAATAAAACATAACAGTTACAGAATGTTAACAAGTCACATTTGGAAACATGTTGTAAAGGTTAAAAAATATAACTTACCGTTTCTTTTTTTCAAGAGTCCGTTTCCAGTTCTTTGGGTTTGATTGTCGGATCCGAGCTTTATCAGACGACACTTCTTCTATTGAAACATCCTTTTTCACTTGAAGAAATAAATGTTTCAAATAAAATTAATCAAAACACACTTCAAACTGTACACTGTCAACAAAACAAACCCTTAACAACCACAGGCAGCCATGACAGTTTTGGAAGGTCACATGACACAATCTAGGAATCTGATTGGTTGAAAATCATATGTCCGCTTTTGATTGAAACAAGAGAGCAGCATGTCCAATTTTTGATTGAAACACGATATTTATCTCGTATTTTATTCATATTTTTGTCCGATTTTGAGTGAAATGGTTGGCACCATTCAATTCACCGTAAAAAATAGTATAAGAAACAGCTATTTTCTCAATTTCAAAAAAAAAAATCATTGTCCGTCTTTGATATGGATAGACTCATATATAAAGTGAATTTCACATAGAGCAGTGCGCCGCGCTCTGCGGCGGCAGTATAGTCAGAACCTAGTGGACCCATTTTATTCGCGTGCGCTACCGTCAACCCCATGCTAATAACAGGTAATTTACCAATTGTTTTTACATTTCAATACATTATAACAGTAAAATACTGTTATAATTATGCAATATACCTCTGGTAGACTGAGCTTTGCTCGGTAGTTTTAAACTGTAAACTGTATTTCATAGTTAAATAATTAGTTGTTGAGAAATTTGAATGGCATTAACAATTTCCCAGTAATTACATTGCACTTCAATTAGTAGTATTAAAGCTGATCACAAAAGTTGTCAAGACCTGTTGGTTTTGGTGAAGATCGGTTAAGGGAAAGAGGTAGTTTACCAGCAACATTTTATGTTTTAACAAGGTAATTTTTTCTATGACGAACGATAACTGCCGCAAATTCAAACAGAATCAACTACGTTTTTGCATACCTTCTTGAATTATACAGAACTCAAGGTTTGTTAATTTTGTTGAAGATCGGTTAAGGGAAAGGGGTAGTTTACCTGCAACGTTTTATGTTTTAACAAGGGTAATTTTTTCTATGACGAACGATAACTGCCGTAAATTCAAAGAGAATCAAATAATATTGTGCATACAGCCCTGAATTGTAGAGTTCTCAAGACCTGTCGTTTTTGGTGAAGATCGGTTGAGGGAAAGGGGTAGTTTACCAGCAACGTTTTATGTTTTAACAAGGGTATTTTATATGGCAAACGATAACAGCCGCAAATTCAAACAGAATCAAACTATTTTTTGCATACAGCCCTGAATTGTAGACTACTCAAGACCTGTTATGTTTGGTGAAGATCGGTTAAGGGAAAGGGGTAGTTTATCTGCAACGTTTTTTTTTTATCAAGGGTAATTTCTTCTATGGCAAACGATAACAGCCGCAAATTCAAACAGAATCAAATAATGTTTTACATACAGCCCTGAATTGTAGAGTTCTCAAGACCTTTTGGTGTTGGTGAAGATCGGTTAAGGGAAAGGGGTAGTTTACCTGCAACATTTTGTTTTAACAAGGGTAATTTTTTTTATGACGAACGATAACTGCCGTAAATTCAAACAGAATCAACTACTTTTTTGCATACCCTTTTGAATTATAGAGAACTCAAGAGGTCTGTTGATTTTGTTGAAGATCGGTTAAGGGAAAGGGGTAGTTTACCAGCAACGTTTTATCAAGGGTAATTTTTTTTTGCGAACGATAACTGCCGCAAATTCAAATAGAATCAAATAATATTTTGCATATGTCCTGAATTGTAAAGAAGTGAAGGCCTGTTGATTTTGATGAAGATCGGTTAAGGGAAAGGGGTAGTTTACCGGCCACTGTTCATGTTTTAACAAGAGTAATTGTTTCTATGACGAACGATAACTGCCGCACATTCAAACAGAATCAATTATTTTTTTGCATGCATCCCTGCATTGTAGAGGACTGAAGGTCTATTGATTTTTGTGAAGATCGGTTAAGAGAAAGGGGTAGTTTACCTGCAACATTTTATGTTTTAACAAGAGTAAAGTACTTAATTTTGATAAACAAAGTATCCTGATAAGAAGCTCATAATAATCCACTGTAGAAACGTAGATGAAATATCTATAAATGAAGAGGCTAGTTGAACGGGGTGGGGGTAATTTCCTATAATTGAAAATTATAGTTGAAGGGGAAGGGGATAATTTTTTATATGTGTACTACGTTATCGGCAACAAAGAAGTAGTTTTTTGTTAAAATTGCTTCCCGGGCTGTTTAGCCGTAGTCCAATGTTTTATGCAAAACCAGACGTTTCGGCAATGCCATCGACTGCCATCATCAGTGAAAATCGAGTGCGAAAACGTGAGGTGGTATACGTTAGTGACCACAGTACTGTGGTTAAGGCTGAAGCAATAGAAAGAAGTAGTTTCTATGGAAATATTTCATTTCGAATATGATTTTAAATATAATCTTAGAACGTGGAAGTCATGTATGGATCTCCATACCGATATTTTAGTTTTGAGTTCGCTTGTAGTAGAGCCTGTGGCGGGGGAACATCGTCGTGTATAGTTGAGTGCAATTGTGTAATTGAAAAATTTATTTATACAGCCATTCAGTAGTAGAAGTTTTACAGATAAACTAAACATTTCTAGCGGTAGACCAACCCCATTAATTCCCACGTTAACGTCAAAAACAAAAAATTATACACGACATTTAAAGGAACAACATTATGAAGTAAAAACGTGGTTTTGCGGCTGTAGAAAAACTTCAAAATTATACTGTTGGCCATGCATTCTTTTTTCAACTGAAAAAAATGTCTGGACAAATTCAGGAGTTTTTGATTTGAACAACTTGTTTAATTTACAAAAACGCCATGAGATTTCAGTCATGTTGTTTCCCTTCTTGCTTTAAAACAGTTCGGTAAAACCAGAATTGAATATGCCCTTAGTGAACAATTTAAAATTAACATCAAACAGCACAATGACATGGTAAAACAAAACCGGTACATTCTTCGCTGTCTAATTGACGTAGTGTTTTTTGGCTGAAAATGAACTCCCATTTCATGGACATGACGAATCTGTGGCATCGTCAAATCGAGGAAATTATGTAGGGCTGTTCAATTTGTTACGAAATTACGATGGAATGTTAGACAACCACCTTAGAAACTCTACAGTATTTTCTGGTTTATCTAGCGATATTCAAAATGACTTGATTTTATTAACAGAAATAAAAAATGAAATAAAACAAAGTCCCTTTGTAGCAATATTAATGGACGAAACAACAGATACCACAAATACGTGCCAGTTGTCAACTGTGTTTCGTTATGTCGATAAGTCCGGAGCCGTTCAGGAAAGATTTATCGGTTTTAGCGATTTTAGTGACGATCGTACAGCTAACGCGTTGGCAAACTACGTATTTAATGTCCTGACTGAATAGGACTGTGAAGAAAAATTAGTTGCACAAACGTACGATGGTGCTGCTGTTATGTCTGGTGTTGGAGGGTTACAGGCCCTGGTCAAAAGTAACTGCAGCCAAGCAATATTTATCCATTGTTATGCTCATAAAATGAACTTGGTCTTGAAAAATTCAGTAGATCACATTAAAGAATGTCACATATTTTTTAGCACATTATCTGGTTTAGCTTCATTTGTTTCAAAATCATCCAGACGAATTCATGCACTTGATCAAGAAGTGAAGAAGCGATTTCCATCATTTGCACCTACTAGATGGAACTACAACAGGAGACTAGTGGCCACTGTAATAGAACACAAGGCTGACATCATAAGTCTCTTCGAGTCTATGATTGGGAACGGAGATAAGCGGGACAACGAAAGTTATACTGGAGCAATAGGTTTTCTTGCTACTCTTCAAGATTTTGACTTCACATTTTTACTTCATCTGTTCAGTTCAATACTACCACAGGCGGATTCCATATTCGAAATTTTGCAGAAAAAAAGTTCTGAAATCAGTTTTTGTATGAACGCATTGAAGACTTTGATAAATATCTTAATTATTTAAGGAATAACTACAACAAATCTGGAGTGACCGGAATGAAATTCAGAATATTCCAACAGGGAGGTGGGACAAGCCTACAAACGCTCACAGAAGTAAAAGATTACGTATTGATAACATGTTGGATTTGGAAAGCTCTTATCGTAGGCTGTATTATGAAATTATTGATTCAGTAAAATGTAGACTTAATCAGAGGTTTGCAGATATAGGTCAACTTGATTTTATCGCTCTACTAGAATCACGACGTTTTCCAGAATTTTCTAAAAAGTTTCCAGAAGAGCATTTAGAATCTCTAAAACGCTCGTATGGCCAGTATTTTGATTTTCCGTTACTAAGGAGTGAGCTTTCTGTAGTTTATTCAAATGAGCAGTTTTGTAAAAATAGTGTTACTGATTTGTCAAAGTACTTAACATCAGCAGATCTGAGTGACACCATTCCTCAAGTGTGGAGGCTTGTAAACCTTATAATGACAATTCCAGTTACAAGCTCTTCAACAGAAAGATCGTTTTCAGCCTTGGAAGGGAATAAAAACGTATTTGCGTAACTCGCAAACTGAACACAGGCTCTCGGCTCTATTAGTGTTATCTATTGAAAAACCGCTTCTTTTGAAACTAAAAACTAATTCTGCTTTTTACGATACGGTTGTTGACTTATTCGCTGAAACAACCAGGCGCATAGAACTAACGTTTAAAAAATAACTCCTACAACTAACGCATAATAATTAACGATAAAGTGAATAATAAATTATTGTGAGCTGTTACAATGAATGAGTTAGTGTCGTTGTGGGCGATTTCAATTAGCATTGTGATCTGTATTATTTACGTACGACATATTAAACAGCAGATAAAAGATATTGCCGCGGCAGCACTACACACAGATAACATAATTTAATATCTAAGTACACCAAAATGCTTAAGACACTTTTAGATCCATGTTTTTCGGTATCCAAGCCACTTATAGTATATAATTAGTAAAATAGTTTACCTTTTTCTTGTCCGTCTGGTGGCCTTTTCTCTATATTTCATTCAATGCGTTTCAGGACATATGCCCCATCATCAGGATATCCCTTGTTGAAGTTCGCCGATCGTTAAAATATTAAAAACACTGTATATACAATTCTACACATAACAATAAATATAATATAAACATAAAAACACATAAAATACCCAGATTTTAGACACACACGATATCGGTCTTGCGCACCACGACATGCTAGCATGCTAATTATTGTTATGTGTAGAATTGTATATACAGTGTTTTTAATATTTTAACGATCGACGAACTTCAACAAGGGATATCCTGATGATGGGGCATATGTCCTGAAACGCGTTGAATGAAATATAGAGAAAAGGCCACCAGACGGACAAGAAAAAAGGTAAACTATTTTACTAATTATATAAGACACTTTTTCTGTGTTGTGACTTACCTCTCAAGTATTTCTATAATTAATATAATTCTGTAAAGGGAGGAGGTGTAAGTAAAAGAAATTGTGGAATGCGTCAATCTGCGAGCAGAGTCGGTTGCGACCCGTTTATTTAAAAAAACATTACGAGCCTCAAAATTTATCTAATTATGTGCCAGTCAGCAACGGTCAGTACTGAGCTAATTTTCTTTTGAAAAACTGAATATAAAAAATGTTAAATGCTAAATATGTGGGTGTCGCATAAATCAATGCTAGTTTACAAGATGTGTTCAGCGTACACGCTGTGATCTACTTAAAATTTCTGACACTGTTATCTATCGAAAAAGGTTTATAAAATTGTTTCAGACACTTGTAAGTAACTAGTTTGTCTCGTTTTTTGCTTCGTGATTATGCAACACTTGCCCGCGTAAGTTATTAGGTAAAAATGTTATTTGGCAATCCAGATAAATCCTTTTTGCGACCTGCTGTATCTGGTCGCTACGGCCGCGTGTTCCTCCATACCTGGTCTGGACCACTGCTATGTCTGTGCTGGAAGATCGTGTAAAACTGTACGAAGTTCGTGTTCTCGTGTCTTCTGTCCGGAACGTGAACCAAGTTTTAAACTGAAAGTTTTCACATGTTTTAGTACACTTTTATACCCACATCGTTCGATTAACACGCACGCATGCATTCATACAGTGCGTGTTACAATTTACAATATTACAAAATAGCATTACAAGGTTATGACTTTAAATTACATATATAACGAGTACTGACACTCAACCTTACATATCTTAGGTCTTTTCATCAAGTTGACTGACTGAAATTTAAATTTAGGCGAGGCTGACCTTTACAGACAAGATACATCTTGGTTGGTTACGGATAACAATCTTTTTACATCTATTACAAGTTTTCTTTTTTGTTACAAACGTAATACACAAAATTATTAGCCACTAGCATTGATTTACGATAGCTCAAAAACAATCATAGTTACCTTGGTTATTGAGGCTCCCATACTTGACGAAAGTCCGGCGACGGGCCGCTCAGCTCACAGCGTTTGATGGGAGACTGACTAGATTTTACAAAGCAAGCGATAGGGTTGGTAAAGGGGAGGGCGTGACGTCAGTGCGTCTGGCAAGGTATAATTCGCGGATTGTTGCATTCGGCAGGAGACGAATAATTACAACAGACTCCCCCCCCCCCCCCGAAAGACAAGCGTCGGGAGCAGGAGCGACGGTTGTCCAAGGTCAAATTCAGCGAAATTAATCGGTACGGTCAGTGTAACTAAACAGAGTCGAGTCAGGGGAACCACGTACCTTATGTAATGGGAAAACTCAGACACTAGTGTGGCACTAGCCGCCATCTGGAGACAACTCAAAAGGGCTACCTTCCGTCACCTTAGAAGCGCTGCCTGCGCGCAGCAACGCTTCCTCCCTGAAAGTGAACGACGAGGGGGTGATCAGTCCCCGCGCCGCTCTCCAGGCAAGGCGACGGAAGCGAGGTTACAGTATAATATTTTGATGAGCATGGAACATGTTCACGCCCGAACACGAGGACTGCGACTCAGTATGTGAGGGTACAACAGACTTGAGTTACAACAAGAGCCGAGAAGGGTGATTTGTCAAGAGCATCGACAGCCAACCGCGCGACTGAGAGCGAGAGATCAAACTGGAGGGGTCACTCACCTTAAAAGCGCTTTATAACCACAGCAACTTCTCTTTACGGCACACGGACGACACGTTGGAGAGCACATCTCTCCCTCGTTCGATCGTGCGAGGTGAGACAAAGGGGGTAGGTCGCACCATTACCGCTACCTGGGTACATTGCTAAACTGAGACCGGGGGGGGGGCACACCAGACTACATTCACTGGCAAACGGGGGTACACCAGACTACATTCACTGGCAAAAGGGGGGGGCACGCCAGACTACATTCACTGGCAAAGGGGGGGGGGCACTCACCTTAAAGCGCTGTGCCACCACAGCAACTTCTCTCTCTACGGCACACGGACGACAAGTTGGAGAGCACACCTCTCCCTCGTCCGATCGTGCGAGGTGAGATAAAGGGGGTAGTCGCACCATTACCGCTACCTGGGTACATGGCTGGACACCAGACTACATTCACTGGTAAAGGGGGGTACGCCAGACTACATTCACTGGCAAAGGGGGGTACGCCAGACTACATTCACTGGCAAAAGGGGGGGGTCACACTCTTTACGAGCCTTTTTCTTTTACGACTTTCTTTCCTGACCTCTCTCTCTCAGCGCGAAAGTTTTGCACTGTCGCTTATTACGAAGTCATTGATTCATTATAAAATAGTTTACCGTGACAAGGAAATGCTAGTTGACACGACTGGACAGTCGGGTTCTGTTTTTCTGAATGCCGCGTATATTAATTCGTAGTTAACGCAAACCAATTGACATGAAACAGGTGATAACGTGTGTGACAACTGACAACGAACATTTTCCATTAGTAAAAGACTGCTATTTTATGAAAATTTTAATTTTGATTTTCTTGTAACGCCTTCCACGAAACAAAATTGGGTTTACTGAGATGCGCACGTTTCTAAATAAATTTTACCGAATCAATAGAGTACGTCACTTTTATACAAACAACAAATGCACTTAACATATTTTGAATAACAACAGATTGGGAGGCGGTTAGCGAACTGGACAATCGGACATACGGCACGGTGAGCAAGGTACGGGGTTATTAAGCCGAGTATGTGGAGAGACCAAAACATTCAAAGCGCAACGATAAGGAGCAGCTGTTCGGTGGAATGTAGGTAAGACGTGCACAGGTTAGCCTTATCTGCCAGACAAAGTTCAACTTACGGTTTTCTACTCCTGAGCGAATAATTTACTCCTGAGCGAATCTGATTTTACGACAACTTACAGCAAAGACCAACTCGTGACAAAATTGTTAACTACGCATATAACATTTACAATACATAATCCTATACAATTCAAAATTCTATACAAAACTTCACGCGACCAATACGTGCAATACAAACAATACAAAATTTCAACATACACAACATCAACAAAATTACTCTTGATAACTATGGCTTATAACCCATTAAATTGAATTAAATGCCTAGTAACCCATGGACCAAGGAAAACCCAAAATAACCACGCTCCGGCTACCACTTCTGCCGCGGCAGCACTACACGCAGATAACATAATTTAATATCTAAGTACACCAAAATGCTTAAGACACTTTTTCTGTGTTGTGACTTACCTCTCAAGTATTTCTATAATTAATATAATTCTGTAAAGGGAGGAGGTGTAAGTAAAAGAAATTGTGGAATGCGTCAATCTGTGAGCAGAGTCGGTTGCGACCCGTTTATTTAAAAAAACATTACGAGCCTCAAAATTTATCTAATTATGTGCCAGTCAGCAACGGTCAGTACTGAGCTAATTTTCTTTTGAAAAACTGAATATAAAAAATGTTAAATGCTAAATATGTGGGTGTCGCATAAATCAATGCTAGTTTACAAGATGTGTTCAGCGTACACGCTGTGATCTACTTAAAATTTCTGACACTGTTATCTATCGAAAAGGTTTATAAAATTGTTTCAGACACTTGTAAGTAACTAGTTTGTCTCGTTTTTTGCTTCGTGATTATGCAACACTTGCCCGTGTAAGTTATTAGGTAAAAATGTTACTTGGCAATCCAGATAAATCCTTTTTGCGACCTGCTGTATCTGGTCGCTACGGCGCGTGTTCCCTCCATACCTGGTCTGGACCACTGCTATGTCTGTGCTGGAAGATCGTGTAAAACTATACGAAGTTCGTGTTCTCGTGTCTTCTGTCCGGAACGTTGAACCAAGTTTTAAACTGAAAGTTTTCACATGTTTTAGTACACTTTTATACCCACATCGTTCGATTAACACGCACGCATGCATTCATACAGTGCGTGTTACAATTTACAATATTACAAAATAGCATTACAAGGTTATGACTTTAAATTACATATATAACGAGTACTGACACTCAACCTTACATATCTTAGGTCTTTTCATCAAGTTGACTGACTGAAATTTAAATTTAGGCGAGGCTGACCTTTACAGACAAGATACATCTTGGTTGGTTACGGATAACAATCTTTTTACATCTATTACAAGTTTTCTTTTTTGTTACAAACGTAATACACAAAATTATTAGCCACTAGCATTGATTTACGATAGCTCAAAAACAATCAGAGTTACCTTGGTTATTGAGGCTCCCATACTTGACGAAAGTCCGGCGACGGGCCGCTCAGCTCACAGCGTTTGATGGGAGACTGACTAGATTTTACAAAGCAAGCGATAGGGTTGGTAAAGGGGAGGGCGTGACGTCAGTGCGTCGGGCAAGGTACAATTCGCGGATTGTTGCATTCGGCAGGAGACGAATAATTGCAGCAATATTATAAATTATTTTAAATAAATAATTGTGCAGTGTGTTTGTTTATGGATTCTGTGGCTGTATGTGATTAAAACAAGTGGAAATAACAGATGAATCGGTACCACCAGACACCACTCATCGTACTGGTAACTTCTTAATGCAGTCTGCTTGATTTACTAAAACAGTTTATATAATTCAGATTATTATGTTGGTCTCTATTAGAAAAAGGAAAAATTGTAATATTTACTCTTTTCTTATCTGTTGTTAATACTGTTGACTGGGTTTGATTATCACACGGAGAGAGAGGAGTTTTTATTTTTTGATGGCTGAGATAGGTATAACCGCATACACATTCTAAAAACTCACGCCTCGCCACTGGTCGAGTTTAATAATGACTATGACTCAAGAAGCGATTAAAGGTTTTGTCAGGTTCGTTTATTTACCAGACATTTGAGTTAACGTTTAGACAAAATTTACTGTCATCACAAGTAGGCCTACTTAAATACCTCAATACAAAAGGGATTAATTGCCCTACACCTGACTGCTGTATTTTGTGAATGTGTGCATATTTGCTACATAAAGATTAATATAATTACTCATACGTAATGGGTTACTCATACCATTGTTATTATGCGTATTCATATTGTACAATTATAACACCCGACACATGTTAATGGTCATTATAGGCTACATATTAATTAATTTTGTATTGCCCGTATACGCGGCCCCGCACATGGTGGTGATGGTGATGATCATGACGATGATAATGATGGTAGTAAATGTTGCCAAATCGTTGAGACTGTTTTAAAACTGTTTATTCGGTCCCGGGGCCAGAGCCCCCATGCTGTGAAAGCTGTAAATGGACTACTACTTCAGCTTACTAATCCAGCATTTTTTAATTGATTCCCTTTGTGTTTTTAATTGACATAGACAATAAAAATTGTAGCTGAAAATCACATACAACATCGTAAGCTGTCTGTTTACATTAATCAGACAAGTCTTTTTAAAAAGAGTGCGATGTACAATGCACCAAAATTATTTGAAGGTAATTAAACTTATATTACTAAGTACTTACATATTTTTGCGTTACACACAGGTTGTCTACGGGTTCTTAAAAATACGTGTTTAACCACGTAAATGCACATATTGTGTATTTACATAACCGTAAATAACATTACATGAATTTGTGTAAATTTAGACTAATGGTTTATAATCTATTCGAGTCAGTAGTGTTATAGGCCTAGTTGTTCGGTCACTGATCTCTACCACACTACCTGAGTGGAGTCGTAGAGTTTGATGAGTATTGACTAACCGCTTTCCTTATTGTTAGTAGAATGATTTGCCAAGGAAAACAATCAGTACGTTTCTTGACCATAGTGGGTTCCGTATTTTAGACTAAATAGCTGTTTAAAATATTACTAAAAGAAAACTACGGAATTTGGTCTGTGTCAACACTTACGACAACTTTCCGGTTTTAAAAAATTACTGTTAAAGAATATGGTAAAAAAAATTTACAAGTATTCGATTTACGGTGATACTTCTGCGATCTATAGTTATTCAGTGACGATAATTTAGTACACACATATACGCGCGCGCGTGTGTGTATGTATATAACAAATTTTAAAGAAATTTACAACTGTTTTAAACTTGCAGTTTTTTTTAAATAGTAAATTTTATAATATTTTAACACTACCCTGTAATAATTCTTGTATTGAACAACATAGTGTAGGTTGTTACAATTGATTGTGCCAAAAGTATACGACGTTAGTTTGAAAAGTGCCTTTTAGTTATGCGATATCGTTCGTTCGAGTGTGGTTGGAAGGAGGTGGGTACAGTAACTTTATTAAATTGAATTGAAATTAAGATGAGCGAAAAGAGAAATAATGAAGTACCACCTGTAAACATATTTTATAAATGTATTGACTGGATAACAGCAATTATCGGACTAGGTAAGATATTTTAATTTTTTTCTCAGAAAATATTGAGAATATATGGTATATATTTTGTGTGTATGTGGAAGCCAGCCAGTATATCAGACGACGTACGAAAATAATGTAAATTGTAAACTGTAGTTTTTAGGTTATGGCCATGTAGGGAGTCTCGCTCTGGGGCACAAGTACCGATGTTTGAAAATTCAGCACTTTGGAGCTATAATTTTAATAATTGAGTTTCCTACTAAGCGTGTAACTAGCTGTAAGTGACCGTAAAATAATAGACCTTTTACGATAATATTGAGGTTAGTCACTTGTAACATATTTTCGTAAACAAGTTTTGCAATTTTTGAATTCGACTTTGTTAAAAAAAAAATTGTAACTATACAGATACGTATTGTTTAGTACCCATTCTGCAAATGCCCTAAAAATCATACAATCTAACCAAATCCACCTTCCATAAACGTTCTTGGTTTTATAAATTTTTTGTAAAGTAGCAATTTGAGAAATTCGAGTTGGAAATTTATGTAACTAACGACACTAACCATTCTTTTTCTGTATACTTTTTTTTGTAGCATCAGCAAAAATAAGGTCTATTGCTGTATCTCTGTGTACATCAAGTTATACCCTGATTAACGAAAGAAAGTGACTGGCGGAGCGGCCGCGCGGCGACCGATTTTGTAGTAAAAACATTCCACTTAATGACCTCGTGGAAACGTAAAATACAGGGCTAGAAATGTCTAATGAACTGCATTCTAATCATCAATTAAAGACGTTTTTAACAAACTTTTCTAATTTTTTAAATATTTTTTCAATTAATTTACATTGAGAATTAAATAAAAAAATACACGAATTTGAATTAAAAATTTAGGGTTTATCATTTTTATTACGTAAGAACTCGGAGGTTAAGCATCAGAAAAACATTTCTTGTAGACAAATGGTAGTCCACATTCTTTAGTACAATATGTCAAAAATTGAGATTCCTACGATTAAAATTAACGACGTTATTAATTTTTTTCTAATGTCCTGTTAACTCAGTTGTTAAAAGTTGTACATGAATGAGGTTTGCATGACGCTCTCTTTAGATAACTATATAAGTGTAGAAGACATATACGACTTACACCTTGTACGTGATAGGAATACTACAATGGATTAATATGAGTCTGTCCATATCAAAGATGGACATCTGCCTCTAATGTAGTTTTACAGTAGGTGAACTTTTTTGTATCTCATGTGTCCTCTAAGTAATTTAGAAAAAAACGATCCCAAAAATTAATCTGAATGTCCATAATCAGTTTTGATAATCTATTTCTTTTACTTTTCAAAGCAAACAGTTTAAAATTTGTTGTCAAAAAATGATATGTCCGGTTTTGATTTGGAATTCTATGTTTGTCCGGATTTGATTGAAACATAAGGATGTATGTCCGATTTTGAAACAACAACATTCAGACCATTTCTTTCAAAATCGGACATAAGCTTAACTGGACTATTGTCCAGTAAGCTGGACTTTTTGGAGAATTAAAAAAAAACTCATAATGAGAACAAAAATTTAATCTTTATTTTACAGTAAACAAGTTAAAAAAAAAATAATAAACTATAAAAATAGTAAGTCTTTAATACTGATCAGCTCTAATTGTCCTTTAGAAAAGTTATCAAGTTCACTCAAATACAAAAAATAAATTTAAATTATGAAAAATTATCAAATTCACTCAAATATAAAAAAAAAAAAATGTTTTGAGACTTTGTCATCCAAATAGGAAAGTGGAAAGTAATAGGTAATAGGAAAGTAATACAAAAACTGATTAAAACTGAAATAAGAAATTAAAAGAAAAATAACAACAAGAAAAACATTAAGGTGATAGCTCAACAGTTCATTATTCATTAATTTCCACAGCTAAAATTTCAACTTCATCACTGAACTCTGGGTTTTCACAACATTCACATTCACAGTTATCTTCGTGACCTTCTTCTAAATATTGTTTTTCAAGAACATCCTTGTACCATTGTAAATATTCTAAGTCTTTCCAATCATTACCAAAATGTATTTGTAATAATTTTTCCACATCATTTAATTTCTCTTTCTTTACAGGAACTCCGATGGGAATTTCTCTTAGTTGCACCTGATTGAAAGATGCACCCTTTCTGTTAATTGACTTTTCATTACCAGTTACCAGGTTATACAAGTATTCACCTCTAAAGAGAATATTACCCTTCTTCGTTTTGCGGATATTTATTTTCCGGCATTTTGAAAGTTTAAAGTGTAACTGCCCTGCTGATTTGACAGTTTTTTGAGCTGCCAGTTTCCAATCGTAAGGTGTCAAATCACATCCAATTACCTTCACAGTTCCATGTTCTGCAAACACTGATTGGTACTCTGCAGGTTGCAAAATAGTTTTCATATTCTTTAGACGTTTCTCAATTAAACCAAACACACGGTCGGCTGGTAAAAAAGAGTGGCCTGTAATGGGAAAAACTAATTCGATATTCATAATGGCAGGTGGTGCATTATTAGCAAGCCACTTTCCACACATTGTAAGAACATTAATGTTCTTATTTTGGCCTGGACAGCCATCAGCAACCAGACGAATTTTTTTGTAACCATTGAGATCAAGAGAGTTTATCTCATTAAAAACAACAGACGCGACTTCGTTTGATGACTTTTTCCCTTCATCTTCTGTCCACGTATACACAGAAACATTGTTAGGTATCAAAGAATCTTTTGAAATGCCTTTGGTTACGACAGATTGTAACAATAAAGTTGCCTTGAATAGTAGGCTAGTTGATCACTTACTTTGGGAAGGACGAGATTCTTCTGACAGTCATATGACATTAAAAAACAGTCATTTTCTTTGTTTCTCAAGTGTTCAAAAAAACTGTTTGCTTGCTTTACATGGAGGGTTTTTTCAGCTTCAAGTACTTTCTTCTTTTCTTCATTATTCATAGCTTCTGCAATTTTAATGCCAAGCTGTAGACAGGTGCTGCATTCATCCACAGCTGGTGCTGAAAAGCCTATGTTGAATTTAGAGCTAAATATCCAAAAAAAGAATGATCTCTTTACTTTCAAATCTCCTCGACCTTCATTTTCTTGCTTGCTGTTATACATGTTGAATAATTTTCCAATCGTTAGATCAGATGAAAGGTATACTCTTTCACTCTTACCTCGTCCATAATGACTTTCACAACCTTTTAGGCTTGTAATAAATAATGTAACAGCCTCACGTCGATCACCATACTGAACCTGCTTGTGATCTCCACCCCTGGTTTCGACAGGAACTTGTGAATTACCATTTTTGAATCTTGTGAATACACCAATTATTCTATGCTTGGTTATATTTACAACTTTAAGGAAAGTGTCTCTACATACTAGCATGTGATTTCCTGCTTGATTTACTATTGTATATTCGTAAGTGAAGCTTTTAGGTTTTTTCTGGCTGCCGTGGTTTTGCTTCTTTGGAGGTTTGGCTCTACAAAACTTCAATAAGAAAGCATCTTGCTTACCTTTGTCTGGAATTAAATAAAAAGAAGAGTGGAAATCTTTGATGTCCTTCATACTAAGGAGCATGCATTGAAATCGTGACCTGTGGTTGCAACTAGGATATTAAGGAAGACCTTTAGCTGAATACCTGAAACATGAAAAAGACGGTAGAAGATTAGACACTGTGATACAACATTATAATTACTGTTTCAGTGATTTGATCAAATCACTGAAATAATTGATTAAACCAAAATTAAACAAGAATTATACCTACTAAATTACAATTTTATATTTTTGTAAGTCTCAACTAAAAAAAATGTTAATAAAACATAACAGTTACAGAATGTTAACAAGTCACATTTGGAAACATGTTGTAAAGGTTAAAAAATATAACTTACCGTTTCTTTTTTTCAAGAGTCCGTTTCCAGTTCTTTGGGTTTGATTGTCGGATCCGAGCTTTATCAGACGACACTTCTTCTATTGAAACATCCTTTTTCACTTGAAGAAATAAATGTTTCAAATAAAATTAATCAAAACACACTTCAAACTGTACACTGTCAACAAAACAAACCCTTAACAACCACAGGCAGCCATGACAGTTTTGGAAGGTCACATGACACAATCTAGGAATCTGATTGGTTGAAAATCATATGTCCGCTTTTGATTGAAACAAGAGAGCAGCATGTCCAATTTTTGATTGAAACACGATATTTATCTCGTATTTTATTCATATTTTTGTCCGATTTTGAGTGAAATGGTTGGCACCATTCAATTCACCGTAAAAAATAGTATAAGAAACAGCTATTTTCTCAATTTCAAAAAAAAAATCATTGTCCGTCTTTGATATGGATAGACTCATATATAAAGTGAATTTCACATAGAGCAGTGCGCCGCGCTCTGCGGCGGCAGTATAGTCAGAACCTAGTGGACCCATTTTATTCGCGTGCGCTACCGTCAACCCCATGCTAATAACAGGTAATTTACCAATTGTTTTTACATTTCAATACATTATAACAGTAAAATACTGTTATAATTATGCAATATACCTCTGGTAGACTGAGCTTTGCTCGGTAGTTTTAAACTGTAAACTGTATTTCATAGTTAAATAATTAGTTGTTGAGAAATTTGAATGGCATTAACAATTTCCCAGTAATTACATTGCACTTCAATTAGTAGTATTAAAGCTGATCACAAAAGTTGTCAAGACCTGTTGGTTTTGGTGAAGATCGGTTAAGGGAAAGAGGTAGTTTACCAGCAACATTTTATGTTTTAACAAGGTAATTTTTTCTATGACGAACGATAACTGCCGCAAATTCAAACAGAATCAACTACGTTTTTGCATACCTTCTTGAATTATACAGAACTCAAGGTTTGTTAATTTTGTTGAAGATCGGTTAAGGGAAAGGGGTAGTTTACCTGCAACGTTTTATGTTTTAACAAGGGTAATTTTTTCTATGACGAACGATAACTGCCGTAAATTCAAAGAGAATCAAATAATATTGTGCATACAGCCCTGAATTGTAGAGTTCTCAAGACCTGTCGTTTTTGGTGAAGATCGGTTGAGGGAAAGGGGTAGTTTACCAGCAACGTTTTATGTTTTAACAAGGGTATTTTATATGGCAAACGATAACAGCCGCAAATTCAAACAGAATCAAACTATTTTTTGCATACAGCCCTGAATTGTAGACTACTCAAGACCTGTTATGTTTGGTGAAGATCGGTTAAGGGAAAGGGGTAGTTTATCTGCAACGTTTTTTTTTTATCAAGGGTAATTTCTTCTATGGCAAACGATAACAGCCGCAAATTCAAACAGAATCAAATAATGTTTTACATACAGCCCTGAATTGTAGAGTTCTCAAGACCTTTTGGTGTTGGTGAAGATCGGTTAAGGGAAAGGGGTAGTTTACCTGCAACATTTTGTTTTAACAAGGGTAATTTTTTTTATGACGAACGATAACTGCCGTAAATTCAAACAGAATCAACTACTTTTTTGCATACCCTTTTGAATTATAGAGAACTCAAGAGGTCTGTTGATTTTGTTGAAGATCGGTTAAGGGAAAGGGGTAGTTTACCAGCAACGTTTTATCAAGGGTAATTTTTTTTTGCGAACGATAACTGCCGCAAATTCAAATAGAATCAAATAATATTTTGCATATGTCCTGAATTGTAAAGAAGTGAAGGCCTGTTGATTTTGATGAAGATCGGTTAAGGGAAAGGGGTAGTTTACCGGCCACTGTTCATGTTTTAACAAGAGTAATTGTTTCTATGACGAACGATAACTGCCGCACATTCAAACAGAATCAATTATTTTTTTGCATGCATCCCTGCATTGTAGAGGACTGAAGGTCTATTGATTTTTGTGAAGATCGGTTAAGAGAAAGGGGTAGTTTACCTGCAACATTTTATGTTTTAACAAGTGTAAAGTACTTAATTTTGATAAACAAAGTATCCTGATAAGAAGCTCATAATAATCCACTGTAGAAACGTAGATGAAATATCTATAAATGAAGAGGCTAGTTGAACGGGGTGGGGGTAATTTCCTATAATTGAAAATTATAGTTGAAGGGGAAGGGGATAATTTTTTATATGTGTACTACGTTATCGGCAACAAAGAAGTAGTTTTTTGTTAAAATTGCTTCCCGGGCTGTTTAGCCGTAGTCCAATGTTTTATGCAAAACCAGACGTTTCGGCAATGCCATCGACTGCCATCATCAGTGAAAATCGAGTGCGAAAACGTGAGGTGGTATACGTTAGTGACCACAGTACTGTGGTTAAGGCTGAAGCAATAGAAAGAAGTAGTTTCTATGGAAATATTTCATTTCGAATATGATTTTAAATATAATCTTAGAACGTGGAAGTCATGTATGGATCTCCATACCGATATTTTAGTTTTGAGTTCGCTTGTAGTAGAGCCTGTGGCGGGGGAACATCGTCGTGTATAGTTGAGTGCAATTGTGTAATTGAAAAATTTATTTATACAGCCATTCAGTAGTAGAAGTTTTACAGATAAACTAAACATTTCTAGCGGTAGACCAACCCCATTAATTCCCACGTTAACGTCAAAAACAAAAAATTATACACGACATTTAAAGGAACAACATTATGAAGTAAAAACGTGGTTTTGCGGCTGTAGAAAAACTTCAAAATTATACTGTTGGCCATGCATTCTTTTTTCAACTGAAAAAAATGTCTGGACAAATTCAGGAGTTTTTGATTTGAACAACTTGTTTAATTTACAAAAACGCCATGAGATTTCAGTCATGTTGTTTCCCTTCTTGCTTTAAAACAGTTCGGTAAAACCAGAATTGAATATGCCCTTAGTGAACAATTTAAAATTAACATCAAACAGCACAATGACATGGTAAAACAAAACCGGTACATTCTTCGCTGTCTAATTGACGTAGTGTTTTTTGGCTGAAAATGAACTCCCATTTCATGGACATGACGAATCTGTGGCATCGTCAAATCGAGGAAATTATGTAGGGCTGTTCAATTTGTTACGAAATTACGATGGAATGTTAGACAACCACCTTAGAAACTCTACAGTATTTTCTGGTTTATCTAGCGATATTCAAAATGACTTGATTTTATTAACAGAAATAAAAAATGAAATAAAACAAAGTCCCTTTGTAGCAATATTAATGGACGAAACAACAGATACCACAAATACGTGCCAGTTGTCAACTGTGTTTCGTTATGTCGATAAGTCCGGAGCCGTTCAGGAAAGATTTATCGGTTTTAGCGATTTTAGTGACGATCGTACAGCTAACGCGTTGGCAAACTACGTATTTAATGTCCTGACTGAATAGGACTGTGAAGAAAAATTAGTTGCACAAACGTACGATGGTGCTGCTGTTATGTCTGGTGTTGGAGGGTTACAGGCCCTGGTCAAAAGTAACTGCAGCCAAGCAATATTTATCCATTGTTATGCTCATAAAATGAACTTGGTCTTGAAAAATTCAGTAGATCACATTAAAGAATGTCACATATTTTTTAGCACATTATCTGGTTTAGCTTCATTTGTTTCAAAATCATCCAGACGAATTCATGCACTTGATCAAGAAGTGAAGAAGCGATTTCCATCATTTGCACCTACTAGATGGAACTACAACAGGAGACTAGTGGCCACTGTAATAGAACACAAGGCTGACATCATAAGTCTCTTCGAGTCTATGATTGGGAACGGAGATAAGCGGGACAACGAAAGTTATACTGGAGCAATAGGTTTTCTTGCTACTCTTCAAGATTTTGACTTCACATTTTTACTTCATCTGTTCAGTTCAATACTACCACAGGCGGATTCCATATTCGAAATTTTGCAGAAAAAAAGTTCTGAAATCAGTTTTTGTATGAACGCATTGAAGACTTTGATAAATATCTTAATTATTTAAGGAATAACTACAACAAATCTGGAGTGACCGGAATGAAATTCAGAATATTCCAACAGGGAGGTGGGACAAGCCTACAAACGCTCACAGAAGTAAAAGATTACGTATTGATAACATGTTGGATTTGGAAAGCTCTTATCGTAGGCTGTATTATGAAATTATTGATTCAGTAAAATGTAGACTTAATCAGAGGTTTGCAGATATAGGTCAACTTGATTTTATCGCTCTACTAGAATCACGACGTTTTCCAGAATTTTCTAAAAAGTTTCCAGAAGAGCATTTAGAATCTCTAAAACGCTCGTATGGCCAGTATTTTGATTTTCCGTTACTAAGGAGTGAGCTTTCTGTAGTTTATTCAAATGAGCAGTTTTGTAAAAATAGTGTTACTGATTTGTCAAAGTACTTAACATCAGCAGATCTGAGTGACACCATTCCTCAAGTGTGGAGGCTTGTAAACCTTATAATGACAATTCCAGTTACAAGCTCTTCAACAGAAAGATCGTTTTCAGCCTTGGAAGGGAATAAAAACGTATTTGCGTAACTCGCAAACTGAACACAGGCTCTCGGCTCTATTAGTGTTATCTATTGAAAAACCGCTTCTTTTGAAACTAAAAACTAATTCTGCTTTTTACGATACGGTTGTTGACTTATTCGCTGAAACAACCAGGCGCATAGAACTAACGTTTAAAAAATAACTCCTACAACTAACGCATAATAATTAACGATAAAGTGAATAATAAATTATTGTGAGCTGTTACAATGAATGAGTTAGTGTCGTTGTGGGCGATTTCAATTAGCATTGTGATCTGTATTATTTACGTACGACATATTAAACAGCAGATAAAAGATATTGCCGCGGCAGCACTACACACAGATAACATAATTTAATATCTAAGTACACCAAAATGCTTAAGACACTTTTAGATCCATGTTTTTCGGTATCCAAGCCACTTATAGTATATAATTAGTAAAATAGTTTACCTTTTTCTTGTCCGTCTGGTGGCCTTTTCTCTATATTTCATTCAATGCGTTTCAGGACATATGCCCCATCATCAGGATATCCCTTGTTGAAGTTCGCCGATCGTTAAAATATTAAAAACACTGTATATACAATTCTACACATAACAATAAATATAATATAAACATAAAAACACATAAAATACCCAGATTTTAGACACACACGATATCGGTCTTGCGCACCACGACATGCTAGCATGCTAATTATTGTTATGTGTAGAATTGTATATACAGTGTTTTTAATATTTTAACGATCGACGAACTTCAACAAGGGATATCCTGATGATGGGGCATATGTCCTGAAACGCGTTGAATGAAATATAGAGAAAAGGCCACCAGACGGACAAGAAAAAAGGTAAACTATTTTACTAATTATATAAGACACTTTTTCTGTGTTGTGACTTACCTCTCAAGTATTTCTATAATTAATATAATTCTGTAAAGGGAGGAGGTGTAAGTAAAAGAAATTGTGGAATGCGTCAATCTGCGAGCAGAGTCGGTTGCGACCCGTTTATTTAAAAAAACATTACGAGCCTCAAAATTTATCTAATTATGTGCCAGTCAGCAACGGTCAGTACTGAGCTAATTTTCTTTTGAAAAACTGAATATAAAAAATGTTAAATGCTAAATATGTGGGTGTCGCATAAATCAATGCTAGTTTACAAGATGTGTTCAGCGTACACGCTGTGATCTACTTAAAATTTCTGACACTGTTATCTATCGAAAAAGGTTTATAAAATTGTTTCAGACACTTGTAAGTAACTAGTTTGTCTCGTTTTTTGCTTCGTGATTATGCAACACTTGCCCGCGTAAGTTATTAGGTAAAAATGTTATTTGGCAATCCAGATAAATCCTTTTTGCGACCTGCTGTATCTGGTCGCTACGGCCGCGTGTTCCTCCATACCTGGTCTGGACCACTGCTATGTCTGTGCTGGAAGATCGTGTAAAACTGTACGAAGTTCGTGTTCTCGTGTCTTCTGTCCGGAACGTGAACCAAGTTTTAAACTGAAAGTTTTCACATGTTTTAGTACACTTTTATACCCACATCGTTCGATTAACACGCACGCATGCATTCATACAGTGCGTGTTACAATTTACAATATTACAAAATAGCATTACAAGGTTATGACTTTAAATTACATATATAACGAGTACTGACACTCAACCTTACATATCTTAGGTCTTTTCATCAAGTTGACTGACTGAAATTTAAATTTAGGCGAGGCTGACCTTTACAGACAAGATACATCTTGGTTGGTTACGGATAACAATCTTTTTACATCTATTACAAGTTTTCTTTTTTGTTACAAACGTAATACACAAAATTATTAGCCACTAGCATTGATTTACGATAGCTCAAAAACAATCATAGTTACCTTGGTTATTGAGGCTCCCATACTTGACGAAAGTCCGGCGACGGGCCGCTCAGCTCACAGCGTTTGATGGGAGACTGACTAGATTTTACAAAGCAAGCGATAGGGTTGGTAAAGGGGAGGGCGTGACGTCAGTGCGTCTGGCAAGGTATAATTCGCGGATTGTTGCATTCGGCAGGAGACGAATAATTACAACAGACTCCCCCCCCCCCCCCCCGAAAGACAAGCGTCGGGAGCAGGAGCGACGGTTGTCCAAGGTCAAATTCAGCGAAATTAATCGGTACGGTCAGTGTAACTAAACAGAGTCGAGTCAGGGGAACCACGTACCTTATGTAATGGGAAAACTCAGACACTAGTGTGGCACTAGCCGCCATCTGGAGACAACTCAAAAGGGCTACCTTCCGTCACCTTAGAAGCGCTGCCTGCGCGCAGCAACGCTTCCTCCCTGAAAGTGAACGACGAGGGGGTGATCAGTCCCCGCGCCGCTCTCCAGGCAAGGCGACGGAAGCGAGGTTACAGTATAATATTTTGATGAGCATGGAACATGTTCACGCCCGAACACGAGGACTGCGACTCAGTATGTGAGGGTACAACAGACTTGAGTTACAACAAGAGCCGAGAAGGGTGATTTGTCAAGAGCATCGACAGCCAACCGCGCGACTGAGAGCGAGAGATCAAACTGGAGGGGTCACTCACCTTAAAAGCGCTTTATAACCACAGCAACTTCTCTTTACGGCACACGGACGACACGTTGGAGAGCACATCTCTCCCTCGTTCGATCGTGCGAGGTGAGACAAAGGGGGTAGGTCGCACCATTACCGCTACCTGGGTACATTGCTAAACTGAGACCGGGGGGGGGGCACACCAGACTACATTCACTGGCAAACGGGGGTACACCAGACTACATTCACTGGCAAAAGGGGGGGGCACGCCAGACTACATTCACTGGCAAAGGGGGGGGGGCACTCACCTTAAAGCGCTGTGCCACCACAGCAACTTCTCTCTCTACGGCACACGGACGACAAGTTGGAGAGCACACCTCTCCCTCGTCCGATCGTGCGAGGTGAGATAAAGGGGGTAGTCGCACCATTACCGCTACCTGGGTACATGGCTGGACACCAGACTACATTCACTGGTAAAGGGGGGTACGCCAGACTACATTCACTGGCAAAGGGGGGTACGCCAGACTACATTCACTGGCAAAAGGGGGGGGTCACACTCTTTACGAGCCTTTTTCTTTTACGACTTTCTTTCCTGACCTCTCTCTCTCAGCGCGAAAGTTTTGCACTGTCGCTTATTACGAAGTCATTGATTCATTATAAAATAGTTTACCGTGACAAGGAAATGCTAGTTGACACGACTGGACAGTCGGGTTCTGTTTTTCTGAATGCCGCGTATATTAATTCGTAGTTAACGCAAACCAATTGACATGAAACAGGTGATAACGTGTGTGACAACTGACAACGAACATTTTCCATTAGTAAAAGACTGCTATTTTATGAAAATTTTAATTTTGATTTTCTTGTAACGCCTTCCACGAAACAAAATTGGGTTTACTGAGATGCGCACGTTTCTAAATAAATTTTACCGAATCAATAGAGTACGTCACTTTTATACAAACAACAAATGCACTTAACATATTTTGAATAACAACAGATTGGGAGGCGGTTAGCGAACTGGACAATCGGACATACGGCACGGTGAGCAAGGTACGGGGTTATTAAGCCGAGTATGTGGAGAGACCAAAACATTCAAAGCGCAACGATAAGGAGCAGCTGTTCGGTGGAATGTAGGTAAGACGTGCACAGGTTAGCCTTATCTGCCAGACAAAGTTCAACTTACGGTTTTCTACTCCTGAGCGAATAATTTACTCCTGAGCGAATCTGATTTTACGACAACTTACAGCAAAGACCAACTCGTGACAAAATTGTTAACTACGCATATAACATTTACAATACATAATCCTATACAATTCAAAATTCTATACAAAACTTCACGCGACCAATACGTGCAATACAAACAATACAAAATTTCAACATACACAACATCAACAAAATTACTCTTGATAACTATGGCTTATAACCCATTAAATTGAATTAAATGCCTAGTAACCCATGGACCAAGGAAAACCCAAAATAACCACGCTCCGGCTACCACTTCTGCCGCGGCAGCACTACACGCAGATAACATAATTTAATATCTAAGTACACCAAAATGCTTAAGACACTTTTTCTGTGTTGTGACTTACCTCTCAAGTATTTCTATAATTAATATAATTCTGTAAAGGGAGGAGGTGTAAGTAAAAGAAATTGTGGAATGCGTCAATCTGTGAGCAGAGTCGGTTGCGACCCGTTTATTTAAAAAAACATTACGAGCCTCAAAATTTATCTAATTATGTGCCAGTCAGCAACGGTCAGTACTGAGCTAATTTTCTTTTGAAAAACTGAATATAAAAAATGTTAAATGCTAAATATGTGGGTGTCGCATAAATCAATGCTAGTTTACAAGATGTGTTCAGCGTACACGCTGTGATCTACTTAAAATTTCTGACACTGTTATCTATCGAAAAGGTTTATAAAATTGTTTCAGACACTTGTAAGTAACTAGTTTGTCTCGTTTTTTGCTTCGTGATTATGCAACACTTGCCCGTGTAAGTTATTAGGTAAAAATGTTACTTGGCAATCCAGATAAATCCTTTTTGCGACCTGCTGTATCTGGTCGCTACGGCGCGTGTTCCCTCCATACCTGGTCTGGACCACTGCTATGTCTGTGCTGGAAGATCGTGTAAAACTATACGAAGTTCGTGTTCTCGTGTCTTCTGTCCGGAACGTTGAACCAAGTTTTAAACTGAAAGTTTTCACATGTTTTAGTACACTTTTATACCCACATCGTTCGATTAACACGCACGCATGCATTCATACAGTGCGTGTTACAATTTACAATATTACAAAATAGCATTACAAGGTTATGACTTTAAATTACATATATAACGAGTACTGACACTCAACCTTACATATCTTAGGTCTTTTCATCAAGTTGACTGACTGAAATTTAAATTTAGGCGAGGCTGACCTTTACAGACAAGATACATCTTGGTTGGTTACGGATAACAATCTTTTTACATCTATTACAAGTTTTCTTTTTTGTTACAAACGTAATACACAAAATTATTAGCCACTAGCATTGATTTACGATAGCTCAAAAACAATCAGAGTTACCTTGGTTATTGAGGCTCCCATACTTGACGAAAGTCCGGCGACGGGCCGCTCAGCTCACAGCGTTTGATGGGAGACTGACTAGATTTTACAAAGCAAGCGATAGGGTTGGTAAAGGGGAGGGCGTGACGTCAGTGCGTCGGGCAAGGTACAATTCGCGGATTGTTGCATTCGGCAGGAGACGAATAATTGCAGCAATATTATAAATTATTTTAAATAAATAATTGTGCAGTGTGTTTGTTTATGGATTCTGTGGCTGTATGTGATTAAAACAAGTGGAAATAACAGATGAATCGGTACCACCAGACACCACTCATCGTACTGGTAACTTCCTAATGCAGTCTGCTTGATTTACTAAAACAGTTTATATAATTCAGATTATTATGTTGGTCTCTATTAGAAAAAGGAAAAATTGTAATATTTACTCTTTTCTTATCTGTTGTTAATACTGTTGACTGGGTTTGATTATCACACGGAGAGAGAGGAGTTTTTATTTTTTGATGGCTGAGATAGGTATAACCGCATACACATTCTAAAAACTCACGCCTCGCCACTGGTCGAGTTTAATAATGACTATGACTCAAGAAGCGATTAAAGGTTTTGTCAGGTTCGTTTATTTACCAGACATTTGAGTTAACGTTTAGACAAAATTTACTGTCATCACAAGTAGGCCTACTTAAATACCTCAATACAAAAGGGATTAATTGCCCTACACCTGACTGCTGTATTTTGTGAATGTGTGCATATTTGCTACATAAAGATTAATATAATTACTCATACGTAATGGGTTACTCATACCATTGTTATTATGCGTATTCATATTGTACAATTATAACACCCGACACATGTTAATGGTCATTATAGGCTACATATTAATTAATTTTGTATTGCCCGTATACGCGGCCCCGCACATGGTGGTGATGGTGATGATCATGACGATGATAATGATGGTAGTAAATGTTGCCAAATCGTTGAGACTGTTTTAAAACTGTTTATTCGGTCCCGGGGCCAGAGCCCCCATGCTGTGAAAGCTGTAAATGGACTACTACTTCAGCTTACTAATCCAGCATTTTTTAATTGATTCCCTTTGTGTTTTTAATTGACATAGACAATAAAAATTGTAGCTGAAAATCACATACAACATCGTAAGCTGTCTGTTTACATTAATCAGACAAGTCTTTTTAAAAAGAGTGCGATGTACAATGCACCAAAATTATTTGAAGGTAATTAAACTTATATTACTAAGTACTTACATATTTTTGCGTTACACACAGGTTGTCTACGGGTTCTTAAAAATACGTGTTTAACCACGTAAATGCACATATTGTGTATTTACATAACCGTAAATAACATTACATGAATTTGTGTAAATTTAGACTAATGGTTTATAATCTATTCGAGTCAGTAGTGTTATAGGCCTAGTTGTTCGGTCACTGATCTCTACCACACTACCTGAGTGGAGTCGTAGAGTTTGATGAGTATTGACTAACCGCTTTCCTTATTGTTAGTAGAATGATTTGCCAAGGAAAACAATCAGTACGTTTCTTGACCATAGTGGGTTCCGTATTTTAGACTAAATAGCTGTTTAAAATATTACTAAAAGAAAACTACGGAATTTGGTCTGTGTCAACACTTACGACAACTTTCCGGTTTTAAAAAATTACTGTTAAAGAATATGGTAAAAAAAATTTACAAAAATATTGACATTCAAAATAAGTAGTTGATTTTTAAATGGATAAAATGTGCCTTAATTAATTCCATTCTCTTTGGAAGAGAAGAAAAAGTTCAATAAAAGGGAAATATAATGGTAGAGGCTGACGTTAAAAATAAACCTGTTTACAATTAAATGTAAACTGTGGCTGAGGCGTACAATTCTTGGAAAGAGGAGATAACGCCGGACTGGGTTAGGAAACAAAGATTACTCATTCACAAGGCAAGAAGACAGCCTGTGTGTGTGTGTGTGTGTGTGTGTGTGTGTGTGTGTGTGTGTGGAATCGTTCCTGTAATACAACCGCCTCCTCTATACGCTGGATTTTTTTGACTATTATAAAATATATAAGTGTGTGTGTGTTACTTTTATATATATATATATATATATATATATATATAATGATACTTGGAGCACGATAACTTTAAACTCTAGTGATGTCACAGCAGAAATGTGTATATGTCAAATCGTAGTGTTACCAACTGCTTCAGAATTCTAAGAAATAAACTTCACTAGGGCGTTTCAGCGTGTAAAGAGGAATTGGGTTGGAACTGAATATCGAGAAGAATAAAGTTATACGTGTTGGAAATTAGCTGAGACGGTGAACAGTTCGTGAAAGTCAAGCAGTATGAATACTTGGGTGTCAATTTTGATAGGGATGAGGGGATCATCATCATCAGTAGCTCCACAGCCCACCGTGGGCTTCAGCTTCCCTCAGGATATTCCTCCAGACTTCCAGCCAACATCCACCAATTTTTCACTCCAAGTACTTTCATATTTTCTAGGATTCCATCAATCCATCGTAGTCTGGGTCTTCCACGTCCTCTCTTTCCTTCTGGTGTGCATTTCATAATCCTCTTAAGAACATCCTCCTCATTCATTCTCTTTACATGTTCTGCCCATCTCAGGCTAGCCATCCTAATTGATGTTACAATGTCAGGCGATCTATAGGCCTGTAATTCATAGAACTCTCTGTTGTACCTTATTCTCCACTCTCCACCTTTCCTGATGGGTCCATAAATTTTCCCAAGTATTTTTCTTTCAAAACATACAAGTCGAAACAGGTCGGCCTGTGTCAGTACCCGTGTTTCGCTTCCGTACATCAGGACCGGTTTTACTAAAGTATTTTATCAGCCCATAGTAGCATATATTAGCATTCTGAATTCTTTTACTTATCTCTTCATTTATATCATTGTTTTCATTTACCAGAGAGCCTACATTCGAAAACTATGAGACCCTTTCAAAGTTAAAATTCATAATTTGTAAGTAAATGTGATGCTGATGGATTACAAGTTCTCCTATTTTTGACTATCATATATTTAGTTTTCTCCTTAGAGTTGAGGGGATAGATCAAGGAAATATCAAATCGTGTTAGGAAAGCAAACTCTGTATATTATACAATAAACAACACACTTATAGGAAAACGGAAGTCGGTAAGAAAGCAAATCGTTCTAAACAATTGGGGCTGTGCACATTGTCCGGCAGCGCACCTTATGGTAATGGTATCCTCAAGAAATGGAATCCATTCTGGGCACTAAAATTAATAGAACTTGATTTTGAAGCTGCAGCTGTCGCTGCGATGAGGAAGATATTTCCAAAATACTACAATACGTGGCTGTAACTTTCATTTTAATCAATCTGTTTGGATAAAGATACAACAACATTTGTCTACTATGGAGTACAAGAAAATAGACATAAGAGACCTCACGTGTAGGATGTTTGATACTTTAGCGTATTTGCCTTTTGATCGAGTAGAAGACGGATGGCTGCTGATACTTGAAAATCTTGCCGAAAATGAGAAATCAGTTTTTTTTCATGGACCACTGCGTTCAGCAATGGTTGGACAACTCTAAACTTCTTATTGAGCTGTGGAATGTTCATGGACAGCAACGCAAAATTAATAACATGGTTGAGAGGTGGTACTCAAAGTTGATGGACAGTGTTATAGGAAGACATCAGCCTAACGTTTCCCTGACGGTTAAAATGCTAAAAGGAGAAGCGCAAAAGTTTTTTTCTATTTATGATGAAGGATCTTAGAGAGCCGTGGTAGTAACGAAAGAAGATTTATGTTTAGACAGGACAAGAGAATTAACAACATGATGAACCTTTGGATGACGACAACAGCTTGGAGAAGTGTCTGAAAGCTCTCAGTTACGAAACAAATTGGATTCATAGAAAAGAGACTTTGGTTTAAAAATGCGTAATGAAGAACAAAGATAAAGTACAACAAAAATAATAATACACAAAATACGTTACTTACGTACTTAAACAAAAAATGTGTACACAATCCATTAAATAAAAATACTAAAAAACGAAAACGCAGATAAAACAAAAATGAAAAATACATTAATAAAAAATAGTAAATATTAATAAAAATTTTTAATGTATAATGCAGCTTGTAAACCACCAATGTCTTCGCTGTGCGAGTTTTTAGTTTCAAAATCGAAGTATACTGACAGTCCCAAACGGAGGCGGCGCACCCAGGATTTTTTTCGGGAAGAAGGGGGGTTGAAAATTTAGGAACAAGGTTCACACTTTTGATTTCCTCATTCCTTTCTCCTACAAGCACGGCTTTTTCGTGGAGGAACGATATTACGCAACTTATAAGAAGTCCATGTCGCAAGAACAGGTAAAAATGATCCTTGTTCATAGAATTTCTCTCGTGTAGGTTCCATCTATAATGCCCCATCTATTTTGCCTTCATACACATATTACATGAGCCCAATCTTTGTAAGAATCACGAGTAAAAATCATGTAATGACAGGCTTCATAATTTGCATATGCTTACTGAAAAATTTAAATTACCGGTACTTAATCAGTAGATGCTGACTTTATTGAGAGATACAATAATAAACAATAATGTGGTTAAAATAATCAGACCTGAAGCAGTCGCGCACGTTGTAGTATTGATAAGGGGGAAAAGTGTAATACACGTAAAGTAGAAAAAGGCTACAGTTGAAAATATTAGCCTGCTCCGTGAATGACGAGTATGAACGGAAGTCTTGATTTCGATTTCGACACGACTAAACAGTACTTATAGTACTGCAATTATTTTGTAAACAGTGACTTGGCATATTGTGTCTGTTACGTTGTTTCTCATTATTTCCTAGTCGAGCGTAGACATTAACAAACATTGTATATTTTGGAGTACGTAATACTTTGTGCACATATGACGATTCAGGAAAAACGTAGTAATGTATAGTCAGCTGGCACTGCTATCATAATTTGTTTGAATAAGTAATATCAGTAACAGGCGGCTCGAATGTGAAACGCGGACGCGATAAAGAACAGGAGAGACAATTTTAATGTAGCAACTGGACTAAAACTGTTGAAGCACATGATTACTTACAACCAATTACAAACATTTAGCATAGTCTACCACTGTCATTACCACTCGAATCGTCTTCACTTCTACTATGCCGTCCTATATCATTATAATTTCGAAACGATCTGTTACATTATCCACTCTTTGGTCTGTCTCACGTAATCTTTTCAATTTTCTTGAAGTAGTCACATCTTTTGATGTTCATTGTGTGGGGAGATGTAGCCTACACTCAGATTCCTTTTTTGCTAAGTTTATAACACCGTATACGGAAAATTGCAGGTTTTTTTTCTTTTTAACACGCTCCTTCGCGATGGTCCAATTATTTCTATAGGACTAAGATCCAAATGGTAAGGTAGAAATCGTAAAACGGGAATGCCCATGGTTTGCCAGAATAGCATCTATTTCAGAAGTTTTGTACGTTCGTTTATTTTGTGTAATTAGAGCATAGTGCACAGGTTTTTTTAACATAGATGGACTAAAGGAATACCATGATTCACTAACCAGTTAATCATGTCAATCTTTTTTGTTAGTATTGTTGGAGGTGGATTTACTTGTACATAATGCTAGGAGGCATTATCTATTACTAATAAAAACTGTTATTATTGAAGCTCGGAATAAACATTTCAGTTATCCACTTTTCATAATTTTCATAGTCCATATCGTTCTGATAATCTCCTTTTTCGGAACCCGATTTAAACATTAAGAGCCCATTAGGTACAAATCCATTTTCACCACCAGAATGAACTACAGCCACCTTTGTTTATTCCAATTTTCAGCGGCTTTGTCATCCATGTGTTCACGTTTTTGTAACTGACGTTGAACTGTGAAAAAAGATTCGTCTAGGTATACGGTGGAACGCCGTTCTTCTCTGTATTGCCGTAATTTTCTTATATAGGATTACCAACTCTTTGAAGTTTCTAATGTTTTGCTATTAAACATTAATATTAACATTCTATTAAACTTTCCTATTGCTTTCGGCACGAAATCCCATTTGACGAATAATGTGTCTTAGACTAGATGCAATTCCATTATAATTAATTCGTTCTTTAAAATGTTTTAAATAACTTTGAATGTTGGGTTTTCCCCTTTTGTGGATTGACATTTGTGAATAATTAGTCGAATAGTACACTTGTCGGTTTTTATTTCTAACGTTGAACGTTTTTTACGGAGAGTGCTGAAAGACTTTACATCACCCTTATACGGTAATGCTTCCTTAATAATTCTAAAAACAGTACTTAAAGATTAGAGACATAACATACGACAGAGCTACCCAAATTGTTCTGCTATTTCTTTGTCTTCCGATTTAATTAACTTGTACACGTTATAAATTATTTTCCGCGGCTGACTATATATGACTTTCCTTTGCACTAAAGTCTCAGTGTCTCAAAACCGGCTACAATTCTACCATAAAATATAAATCATAATATAATTTTTGGAAGTCAATTTTTTCGAGATAAGCACTAGACTATAACAAAACGTATTCAGCATTTCGGATTGCCCATAGGTCGCGTGGCTCCAGTTGTGGAGACAAGAGTCACGTGATGAATGCATAACCTCACGGCGTGGCAGTTCGGTGGCCGACGATATACACTTGTACAAGGTAAACAGAGGGTTCGATTGAAACTCTCCTAACGTCAAATCGGAGATAAAATGGCGGGATAAAATTCACCCCCTAGTAATGTCTTCATGTTTCAGAAAGTGTGGTGTGGTCAGACGACGCGGGTTTGCCGGTGATATAATCTACTGGAACAGCACTGTGAGAGAGATAACTAGAGCTGACCAGCACGATAAACAACAACGATAATATACGGCTGACTAATCAGTCTCGATAGTCATAACAATGGATGCTTTGGAACACAAAACCAAATGGAACATATTGTCGTATCAAGGTGTGAACAAACATACGGAAATTTGATCTAGTTAGGGGTAAAAAGGGAGTTGAAATAGTAAACACGCTACTTACAGCTATTTCTTACAGGCTAATTGTAGAAATATTATAGTTTCTTATGTTTATAAGTAAACTTACGGTTTGACGGGACAGTCCCCGTTTTCCATGAAATGTTCAACCGACCAGAATTTCTTTAAAATGTTCCGCTTTTATAGTGTCAAGAATTTTTAACAACCCACTTCAAATAATCTTCGTATGTTCGCTTTCCAGCCATTTAACATTATTTCCTAACCCAAGAAAATCTATTTAAATCAAGATATAACAATAATTGAAGTGAAGAGTGAAATTAACAGATTCTTAAATTGACGCAGAAAATCTGATCAAGTTTCTTACAAGGAGCGAGTAGTTTTGGATTGCCTTGAAAAAAATACACTTTTTAATTTTGTTTATTTTCAGTCGTGCAAATTATACTCTTTTCAGTATTGTCGACATAAATTATTGAACCAATACAATAATTGCATTACAGAAGAAGTCACAGCAAGTCTTCGAAAGCGCATTGCAAAATAGAAGTCGATTCACCAGTGTGTTATTAGCGTAAATTTCCCGCGCGCGATCGTGGGTCTATGTGTGTTCGATTCGCTTGCTGAATTCGGGATTGCCCTATTTTATTAGTGCCTTGCCTAGGCACTTCTCCCGAAGAGGGTATTTTATTTTGGGTAGTGGGCAAAATGAATTGCTAACTCTGTGGACTGGAAATTTTTAGTTACGCACTGATCGAAATGAAACTGTATTTCAGAGATTGTGCGAATGAAAGTGTCCGCGTTGTACTTTTGCTCAGGTAGCGAAGGAACTCACTACTGCCATCCAACGGTACAAGCATTCTGCATCTACCTCACATCTTCCATCTAAGTTTATTTTCATTTGTCAGCGGTACCACAGGGCAGTGTTCTTGGGCCTGTCTTGTATGGATTATTTACCAGTGATATACCAAACTTGCAACAAGCAAAATTGGCTCCTTTTGCTGATGATACAGCTTTGCTTACAACAGGGCAAGATGAGGTTATTTCAACCCGATTATTGCAGAAAGCTAGCAATACCATATATGAATGAACCAAACTTAAACTTAACGAAAATTAAACTTAACGAAGCCAAATCGGTACACATTAATTTCACCAATAAAAGATTGGAAAGAGCAAAAGAGCATGTAAAAAAGAAAAAAAGAGGAACTTAACCCTTAACTACTTTCGCTATTTAGACTTACATGAGTGGCTTCGTGGGGTAAATCTCTACCCCAATCAAAAACTGCAAATAATTTTAAAAGTGTGACGTTATGAAAATAGTGTTTTAGGAAATAATAAACAAAGGGCATATCTTTAATCAAAACAAACTTTAATATAAACAAGAATTGTACTTTTCTTTACAAAAATGGCACTTCTTTTACCAGTCTTCATTTTTCAAGACTAAAAACTAGTTTTTTATAAGTACATAGAAATTTACTTTAAACTATTGTGTTATAAAAATTAAATGCAATCTGAAATACTTAAAGTTACAAATTTTAAGAAAATAATAACAAATTTCTTCTCTACTCTTATAAAAAAATTCTGACGGGGTCTTTTGGTTCTATCATTAGTATACACTAATCAACAATAAGTAAGTCTATAAGTGAAGAAGGCACATGTTTTCAATCATCACAGCCTACGCATACTTTTTTTTTCTATGGATGAGTCTTGCAAATAAATTTCCCACAGTTTGAACATGTCGTGGTAGTCTTTGTGTCTTTACTACGTGGACATATATGGCAACGAGAAGTCTTTGGCTTCTTTGATTGACTAGATCCAGGCGACACTTCAATGGGGCATTCTATTTCAGTATTTTCTCCGAGAACTTGATCAGTTATACTCTTCAAATCTCTTGAGATATTTCTAGTAGAGGGAAATTGGGGGTTCAAACCCACAAAGGAATGCCGCCTTTCTTAAAAAACAATAAAAAACACTAAAAACATGATCTCAGAGATGACGCCGCCACCGCTGGACCCGCAGCATCCCGATGGACCACAGCACCGCGAATTTCCGCGAATAAATTTTTTTATTTTTTTAATTTTATTTTTTTATTTTTTTAATTAAATTGATTTGGTGGGATGATGTTCAATGGACCACCAGCATCCGTGAATATACTTTTTTATTTTTTTAAGAAAGCTGATTTGCATATCAGTGGGTGGTGTTGGGTGGGTGGTTTTTTTATTTCATATCAGTGGGTGGGGGTGGTTCCAACTCGAAGCATTATAGTGTATACTAAAATATATGATCAGGTGTACCAACCTTTGCATGAGTTCAAATTTGTCGTGTGTTATAATGTATATTAAATCTATATGATCAGGTGTACCAACCTCTGTAGTATTATTATAGTGTATAGATATTTTATATGAGCAGGGTTGTCAACATTTTCTGCGGTGGGGGGAGGGAAATTCAAATATGTGTTATATAGTGTATATATTAAAATATATGATCAGGGTTACCAATCTTAAATTATTGTGTGCGTGTATAGAGCAGATCTGCCAACATTTCTTTCTCTTCTGTGGTGGGAAATTCAAACTATATATGATCATAATTGTTACTCTCTCTCTCTCTCTCTCTCTCTCTCTCTCTCACACGGTGTGTATGTCTCTCTCTCTCTCTCGTTGTCAAACGTTATGCTCACCGGCATTATAGTGTATATTAAAATATATGATTAGGTGTACCAACCTTTACATGAGTTCAAATTTGTCGTGTGTTATAATGTATATTAAATCTATATGATCAGATGTACCAACCTCTGTATTATTCGTCCTCTCTCTCTCACACACGTTGTGTATGTCTCTCTCTATCTCTCTCTCTCACTCTCTCTTGTTGTCAAACCGTTCTCCTCTCTCTCTGTGGTCAGTACCGAGCGCATGTATATGAAATTAGAAAGTTTATATTTATTCGACAAATATTAACGTCCTCTCTCTCTCTCTCTCTCTCTCTCTCTCTCTCTCTCTCTCTCTCTCTCTCACTCTCACTTGTTTCAACTGTGTCAACAAATAGTAACGTCCTCTCTCTCTCTCTCTCTCTCTCTCTCTCTCACTTTCACACGTTTCAACTATGCAAGGTTCCATACCCTTTCTCCTGTCTCCCTCTCGTACATTGAGTAGTTGGTGTGATGAATAAATAATTTTAGCACTATCTCTCTTTCGTTGTCAAAACGTCGTCTTCATTTTCAATGTATTAAATAATTAATTAATAGTTTTATAATGCAGTCAGTGTGATTGATCCTTGTCAGAAATATATATATGTGACGTCAATGAACTACTTACCTGTTATGTTGTTACAGACAATACTTCTGTTTTAAGGTTGCAGTTTACACACACACACACACACATAGGTTCAGTAGTGTATAGCGAAATAAATTAAAATTATACACACACACATGAAAACGGCGGCTGAAGTTCATACAAATCTTCTGATGTAACAGTTCACAAAAAATAAATTAATTGTACACATGTTCAGAGGTGTAGAGTGAAATAAAATAAAGTCATAATTTGTTAATGATTAAATATATTTTAACATTCACAATATAAAATTCACAATTAAATAAATACATTAGAAATTGATATTTTTCGAAAGTTTATATATAATTGTGTGTCGTACTTGTAGAAGAAGCAACCTGCAACATAACAATACAACAACATTAAAATCATGTTAAATAACACACACACACAGATGCACACGCAACGCGCGCACATACAGACGCATACGCAACGTAATCACACACACACACACACACACATACATACGCATACGCAACGTAACCAAACACGCAACGCGCCCACACACAGACGCAAACGCAACGTAATCATACACATACATACAACGTGTACACGTTTGGTTTGAATCATGTAGGGCCAATAAACAGATAACAGATTTAAATATGCTATAGTCATTGTAAGACGTTACAATCATTGAAGTGGTTAATAAGTAAATTGTATGTATGTATATATCACTGAATAATAATAATATAATCGTTTGCTGCAACAGGTAAAGCAGTTACAAATAATTACATATAGGTTCAGAGGCGTATAGTGAAATAAATTAAAAATCCATTCATCAAAACTTTGTAAATTAGAATCTGCACTACATTCAAACATACGTACACACACACACACACACACAATGATAAAAAATTGTTTATTAAAAGTAGTTTGTTACCTTAACGAGGTACGATTTCCATATGTACTGTTTGATTCCTCATGCCTCGAAACACGAGATGTAGGTCGCTGGGGCTTATATGACGGAGCTCTTCATCTGTAAAGACGCAAGCATACCTCTTAGGTAGATATACACGATAGCGTAGCTCACCATCTGCCAACGTTACAAGCACAGACTTCCCATATCTTGTGTCCACATGCACCATGTTAACAATCGGATACTGCTTGTTCAATGTTAATTCTGCACACCGTTTGTACTCAATAGCAGAAACTGCGTTGAATTTTGTGATAAACGACATTATTTATGAGAAGTGAAGACGTCTGTATCAAGCGAGGTGGAACCATACAATGTCAGAATATTCGCTACAAAGAAGACTAGTGAAAGTAATGGTGTGGCCATCAGGAAAGTTCACGTTCATCGCCCGAAGCTTTGCATGTACATACACACAGGCAGAATTAGCACTGTTACAAAATATATATATTAGGAAAGTCAAGCACACAGACTACTAGAAATAGTTATCGTTTGAAAAAAAAAAAAAAAAAGAAACCGCACATTACGAACTAATATCGTTACAATAATAATAATACATAAACTTACGTTTACGGTCGTCCAAACTGAAGTATGGAGTGACAATAACTATAGATATCACAGTAAGAATTTTTGTTGTTGTTTTAACAGGTGATGTTTTTCATCCCCTGAAGCATTGTATGCAGAATTATGACTGTTACATAATATATATTAGGAAAGTCGTCAGAAATAGTTATCGCCTGCAGCAAGAATTTTTGTTGTTGTTTTTAACAGATGGTGTTTTTCATCCCCTGAAGCTTTGCATGTACATACACACACACACACACAGATGCATACGCAACGCGCGCACATACAGACGCATACGCAACGTAATCACACACACATTTAGTATGAACAGACGTGTCTTTGTTAGTAAAATGTACAAATCACATGACTTTATGTGAACTTCAAAGGGTTCAAATGTTTCAAAATAAAAATACAGAATATATGAAATGTATATTACAAATAAAATATATATTACATATTATGAATTTGTGAAGCAATCTTCTTCTTCTTCATTTGGTACTACATTAAGACAGTCCTTGGACTTCACTTTTATGGGGTTTTCATAAACATAAAGATCACTACCACCAATAATTTGTGGTACAATACTTCTGTTTAATGGTAAAACCTAAAACAAAATCACTGTTTTATTAATTTAAAATACTGTATAATTGCTTACGATTAACAAATAAGAGAAAGACATACATTACAATTCTTTTCATTATTTTATTCAAATGTAACATTCAAATTTAAACGTTACAATCTGTATAACGTTCTGTTTCAGATAATAGTTTGAATATAAAATGAAATGGAATGCAGTATTTTGTTATGAGAAATTACATTTGTAAATTACAGAATTGTTCCAATTTGTTGACAGAAAACAATTATGTGATCAAATAAACAGTACAAAGTCATACTTTTGGTGAAGAAAATCACGTCATCAACAACAAAAGTTGTTTGTGTTTAAACAGCTACAAACAATAATTAATTTTCTTACACTAGTAAACATTTTGCTGTAATTGTTTCAATTAAAGGAAACATATATATATATATATTCGTTGAGAAAATCTGTTGTGGCTGGACGAAACATGTGTCTGAATAAATTTTCTCTCTACATAGCAGTTGTAAAAGTAGTCATATACATTATGTGCTATATATACAAAAGGCTTTCAACGTGTTTGTCATTTCAATCAATTTGTACAGCGCTCTAATTATGTAAAAATAACTGTACCGCTCCATACAACTGAGAATAAATCCACACAAACACACACACACACATACGCATACACACATACACATACACAACGATGTTTCTACTTATTTGAACAAGTCCTGTATTAAATGCACTTGTTAATGTTTTAATGTGAACAATTTTACGTTTAAATAAAATCTGTACATACAATAAAATTATCTTTCAGTATTAATGATATAAATATTACTGTTTTATTAATTTAAATTACCGTATAATTGCTTACGATTGACAAATAAGACATACTTTACGGAATTTCTTGAAATTTTTGCATTTAGTCTTCTGCTCATGTGTACTAGCAACCTGTTTGGTTACGGTTAACCATTTAAATTCAATGTTCTTGTTGTTGGTAACCTTCTGCTCGTCTCCCTTTCGTTTACTGACGGTATGTTTGGCTACAGTTAACCATTTAAGTTCAATGTTCTGAGAAGTATTCATCATCTTCTTGTTCCTATAATAACAGTACTTGCTTCAGTACTATATATATTATGTGCTATGTATACATAAGGCTTTCAAATCTAATTGTGTAAGAATAACTGTACCGTCACATACAACTGAGAATAAATCCGTACAAACACTTAGCGATGTTTTTACTTATTTGAACAAGTCATGTATTAAATTCAATAAATAATGCACTTGATAATGTTTTAATGTGAATAATTTTCCGTTTACATAAAATCTGTACATACAATAAAATTATGTTCACTTTAAGAAATAGCAAATCTTTTACTTACCTCTTAAATGTTGTTGTTGTTATACACAATAGTCGATTGTACGATGAGTGTCTCATACAAATGAGAAATAGTGACATGTCGTCTTGTGTGTATATATATATATATATATCATACGGCGGTAGCGTACACGTTTGAAAGTTGATACATATTAAATTCTCTCTCTCTCACACACACATTACAGAGGTTGGGTGTCTAAATCGATGCATTTTACTTTCTAATTTGACACATGGCTTACTTCCATACATAAATAGCTATCGTCTACGAGTGTTGCTAAACGAAATTAAAAAATGTTGTAATACATAACGTCCTATGAAATAAATATGGTATGTTTTTAGGACAGTCAAAAGCATGAAAGTATTTAAATCTGTATGGAAGTCGTATATAAATATCGAGTCAGCGCGACACAACGTAACATGATTCAAGTCCACGTCGTATGTATGTGTGTGCGTGTGCGTCTATGTGTTCGTGTGTGTACGTGTTTGGTTACGTTGCGTATGCGTCTGTGTGCGTGCACGTCGGATGTGTGATTACGTGTGCGTCTGCATTATCGTTATTTTGACTGAGCTATGTTAACTTCACACATGGAAATGTAAAAGCGTCTGAGGGCAAAGTTATGCAAGAGGTTGTTGACGAGAACCAAACACACTTGGATCAGCCAGTAGTGTTTAGGTCATCAGTACATGACGCAACGGTAGTGATAGGTCCAACAAGAATCAGATGTTTTGTATACGTTCTAGGTGAAAAACTACTGGAGATGTCTCTGACTTTAGTTGGAAATAAATAACATTACAGATATTGATATGGTACTATGAGGAGCCTATACGTGAATACTATACATCAGACTGATTGTATCCGTCATTAGCAATCTAACGTTACGACGGCAGTGTGTACGTATGCGTCTGTGTGTGTTCGCGTGTGCGTGTTTGGTTACGTTGTGTACGTGTGCGCTCGTTGCGTGTGTGCGTGTTTGGTTACGTTGCGTATGTATGTGTGTGTGTGTGATTACGTTACGTATGCGTGTGCGTCTTAATGTGAACAATTTTACGTTTAAATAAAATCTGTACATACAATAAAATTATGTTTCAGTATTAATGATATAAATATTACTGTTTTATTAATTTAAAATACTGTATATATATATAACCTAGGAACTTCGCAGGTGAAGAAATTAATTTCTATTTTTCATCTGTAACGACATGCGTGTATAATTTTAATTTATTTCACTATACACCTTCGCCACCGCTGCTATCACAGTCGTCAGTAATAAAAAAAGAAGAAGAAGAAAGATCAGTTAGGAAACGCATCAGTACTCGTTCGAAACGATTAACATCAGTCCCAATGGACCACAGCATCCGTGAATTTCCGCGAATAAAAAAAAAAAACGTAAAACGTTCTACTTACGTTTCATGTTAGGTTAAAAAATACAGTCCACGTACGTTTCACGTTTACGTTAGGTTAAGATGCAGTCTACTTACGTTTCACTGTTAGGTTAAAAATGCAGTCCACGTACGTTTCACGTTTACGTTAGGTTAAGATGCAGTCTACTTACGTTTCACGTTAGGTTAAAAAAATGCAAACACACACACACACACGTGTTAGGTTGCAACCTAACGCGTGTGTATGTTATTTAAATAACAATTTAAATAATATACACGTGTGTGTGTGTTTTCATTTTTTAACCTAACGTGAAACGTAAGTAGACTGCATCTTAACCTAACGTAAACGTGAAACGTACGTGGACTGAATTTTTAACCTAACAGTGAAACGTAAGTAGACTGCATCTTAACCTAACGTAAACGTGAAACGTACGTGGACTGTATTTTTTAACCTAACATGAAACGTAAGTAGAACGTTTTACGTTTTTTTTTTTATTCGCGGAAATTCACGGATGCTGTGGTCCATTGGGACTGATGTTAATCGTTTCGAACGAGTACTGATGCGTTTCCTAACTGATCTTTCTTCTGCTTCTTTTTTTATTACTGACGACTGTGATAGCAGCGGTGGCGAAGGTGTATAGTGAAATAAATTAAAATTATACACGCATGTCGTTACAGATGAAAAATAGAAATTAATTTCTTCACCTGCGAAGTTCCTAGGTTATATATATATATATATACAGTATTTTAAATTAATAAAACAGTAATATTTATATCATTAATACTGAAACATAATTTTATTGTATGTACAGATTTTATTTAAACGTAAAATTGTTCACATTAAGACGCACACGCATACGTAACGTAATCACACACACACACATACATACGCAACGTAACCAAACACGCACACACGCAACGAGCGCACACGTACACAACGTAACCAAACACGCACACGCGAACACACACAGACGCATACGTACACACTGCCGTCGTAACGTTAGATTGCTAATGACGGATACAATCAGTCTGATGTATAGTATTCACGTATAGGCTCCTCATAGTACCATATCAATATCTGTAATGTTATTTATTTCCAACTAAAGTCAGAGACATCTCCAGTAGTTTTTCACCTAGAACGTATACAAAACATCTGATTCTTGTTGGACCTATCACTACCGTTGCGTCATGTACTGATGACCTAAACACTACTGGCTGATCCAAGTGTGTTTGGTTCTCGTCAACAACCTCTTGCATAACTTTGCCCTCAGACGCTTTTACATTTCCATGTGTGAAGTTAACATAGCTCAGTCAAAATAACGATAATGCAGACGCACACGTAATCACACATCCGACGTGCACGCACACAGACGCATACGCAACGTAACCAAACACGTACACACACGAACACATAGACGCACACGCACACACATACATACGACGTGGACATGAATCATGTTACGTTGTGTCGCGCTGACTCGATATTTATATACGACTTCCATACAGATTTAAATAATACTTTCATGCTTTTGACTGTCCTAAAAACATACCATATTTATTTCATAGGACGTTATGTATTACAACATTTTTTAATTTCGTTTAACAACACTCGTAGACGATAGCTATTTATGTATGGAAGTAAGCCATGTGTCAAATTAGAAAGTAAAATGCATCGATTTAGACACCCAACCTCTGTAATGTGTGTGAGAGAGAGAGAGAATTTAATATGTATCAACTTTCAAACGTGTACGCTACCGCCGTATGATATATATATATACACACAAGACGACATGTCACTATTTCTCATTTGTATGAGACACTCATCGTACAATCGACTATTGTGTATAACAACAACAAAATTTAAGAGGTAAGTAAAAGATTTGCTATTTCTTAAAGTGAACATAATTTTATTGTATGTACAGATTTTATGTAAACGGAAAATTATTCACATTAAAACATTATCAAGTGCATTATTTATTGAATTTAATACATGACTTGTTCAAATAAGTAAAAACATCGCTAAGTGTTTGTACGGATTTATTCTCAGTTGTATGTGACGGTACAGTTATTCTTACACAATTAGATTTGAAAGCCTTATGTATACATAGCACATAATATATATAGTACTGAAGCAAGTACTGTTATTATAGGAACAAGAAGATGATGAATACTTCTCAGAACATTGAACTTAAATGGTTAACTGTAGCCAAACATACCGTCAGTAAACGAAAGGGAGACGAGCAGAAGGTTACCAACAACAAGAACATTGAATTTAAATGGTTAACCGTAACCAAACAGGTTGCTAGTACACATGAGCAGAAGACTAAATGCAAAAATTTCAAGAAATTCCGTAAAGTATGTCTTATTTGTCAATCGTAAGCAATTATACGGTAATTTAAATTAATAAAACAGTAATATTTATATCATTAATACTGAAAGATAATTTTATTGTATGTACAGATTTTATTTAAACGTAAAATTGTTCACATTAAAACATTAACAAGTGCATTTAATACAGGACTTGTTCAAATAAGTAGAAACATCGTTGTGTATGTGTATGTGTGTATGCGTATGTGTGTGTGTGTGTTTGTGTGGATTTATTCTCAGTTGTATGGAGCGGTACAGTTATTTTTACATAATTAGAGCGCTGTACAAATTGATTGAAATGACAAACACGTTGAAAGCCTTTTGTATATATAGCACATAATGTATATGACTACTTTTACAACTGCTATGTAGAGAGAAAATTTATTCAGACACATGTTTCGTCCAGCCACAACAGATTTTCTCAACGAATATATATATATATATGTTTCCTTTAATTGAAACAATTACAGCAAAATGTTTACTAGTGTAAGAAAATTAATTATTGTTTGTAGCTGTTTAAACACAAACAACTTTTGTTGTTGATGACGTGATTTTCTTCACCAAAAGTATGACTTTGTACTGTTTATTTGATCACATAATTGTTTTCTGTCAACAAATTGGAACAATTCTGTAATTTACAAATGTAATTTCTCATAACAAAATACTGCATTCCATTTCATTTTATATTCAAACTATTATCTGAAACAGAACGTTATACAGATTGTAACGTTTAAATTTGAATGTTACATTTGAATAAAAGAATGAAAAGAATTGTAATGTATGTCTTTCTCTTATTTGTTAATCGTAAGCAATTATACAGTATTTTAAATTAATAAAACAGTGATTTTGTTTTAGGTTTTACCATTAAACAGAAGTATTGTACCACAAATTATTGGTGGTAGTGATCTTTATGTTTATGAAAACCCCATAAAAGTGAAGTCCAAGGACTGTCTTAATGTAGTACCAAATGAAGAAGAAGAAGATTGCTTCACAAATTCATAATATGTAATATATATTTTATTTGTAATATACATTTCATATATTCTGTATTTTTATTTTGAAACATTTGAACCCTTTGAAGTTCACATAAAGTCATGTGATTTGTACATTTTACTAACAAAGACACGTCTGTTCATACTAAATGTGTGTGTGATTACGTTGCGTATGCGTCTGTATGTGCGCGCGTTGCGTATGCATCTGTGTGTGTGTGTGTGTATGTACATGCAAAGCTTCAGGGGATGAAAAACACCATCTGTTAAAAACAACAACAAAAATTCTTGCTGCAGGCGATAACTATTTCTGACGACTTTCCTAATATATATTATGTAACAGTCATAATTCTGCATACAATGCTTCAGGGGATGAAAAACATCACCTGTTAAAACAACAACAAAAATTCTTACTGTGATATCTATAGTTATTGTCACTCCATACTTCAGTTTGGACGACCGTAAACGTAAGTTTATGTATTATTATTATTGTAACGATATTAGTTCGTAATGTGCGGTTTCTTTTTTTTTTTTTTTTCAAACGATAACTATTTCTAGTAGTCTGTGTGCTTGACTTTCCTAATATATATATTTTGTAACAGTGCTAATTCTGCCTGTGTGTATGTACATGCAAAGCTTCGGGCGATGAACGTGAACTTTCCTGATGGCCACACCATTACTATCACTAGTCTTCTTTGTAGCGAATATACTGACATTGTATGGTTCCACCTCGCTTGATACAGACGTCTTCACTTCTCATAAATAATGTCGTTTATCACAAAATTCAACGCAGTTTCTGCTATTGAGTACAAACGGTGTGCAGAATTAACATTGAACAAGCAGTATCCGATTGTTAACATGGTGCATGTGGACACAAGATATGGGAAGTCTGTGCTTGTAACGTTGGCAGATGGTGAGCTACGCTATCGTGTATATCTACCTAAGAGGTATGCTTGCGTCTTTACAGATGAAGAGCTCCGTCATATAAGCCCCAGCGACCTACATCTCGTGTTTCGAGGCATGAGGAATCAAACAGTACATATGGAAATCGTACCTCGTTAAGGTAACAAACTACTTTTAATAAACAATTTTTTATCATTGTGTGTGTGTGTGTGTGTGTACGTATGTTTGAATGTAGTGCAGATTCTAATTTACAAAGTTTTGATGAATGGATTTTTAATTTATTTCACTATACGCCTCTGAACCTATATGTAATTATTTGTAACTGCTTTACCTGTTGCAGCAAACGATTATATTATTATTATTCAGTGATATATACATACATACAATTTACTTATTAACCACTTCAATGATTGTAACGTCTTACAATGACTATAGCATATTTAAATCTGTTATCTGTTTATTGGCCCTACATGATTCAAACCAAACGTGTACACGTTGTATGTATGTGTATGATTGCGTTGCGTTTGCGTCTGTGTGTGGGCGCGTTGCGTGTTTGGTTACGTTGCGTATGCGTATGTATGTGTGTGTGTGTGTGTGTGTGTGTGATTACGTTGCGTATGCGTCTGTATGTGCGCGCGTTGCGTGTGCATCTGTGTGTGTGTGTGTTATTTAACATGATTTTAATGTTGTTGTTGTATTGTTATGATGCAGGTTGCTTCTTCTACAAGTACGACACACAATTATATATAAACTTTCGAAAAATATCAATTTCTAATGTATTTATTTAATTGTGAATTTTATATTGTGAATGTTAAAATATATTTAATCATTAACAAATTATGACTTTATTTTATTTCACTCTACACCTCTGAACATGTGTACAATTAATTTATTTTTTGTGAACTGTTACATCAGAAGATTTGTATGAATTTCAGCCGCCGTTTTCATGTGTGTGTGTATAATTTTAATTTATTTCGCTATACACTACTGAACCTATGTGTGTGTGTGTGTAAACTGCAACCTTAAAACAGAAGTATTGTCTGTAACAACATAACAGGTAAGTAGTTCATTGACGTCACATATATATATTTCTGACAAGGATCAATCACACTGACTGCATTATAAAACTATTAATTAATTATTTAATACATTGAAAATGAAGACGACGTTTTGACAACGAAAGAGAGATAGTGCTAAAATTATTTATTCATCACACCAACTACTCAACGTACGAGAGGGAGACAGGAGAAAGGGTATGGAACCTTGCATAGTTGAAACGTGTGAAAGTGAGAGAGAGAGAGAGAGAGAGAGAGAGAGAGAGAGAGAGAGAGAGAGAGAGAGAGAGAGAGAGGACGTTACTATTTGTTGACACAGTTGAAACAAGTGAGAGTGAGAGAGAGAGAGAGAGAGAGAGAGAGAGAGAGAGAGAGAGAGAGGACGTTAATATTTGTCGAATAAATATAAACTTTCTAATTTCATATACATGCGCTCGGTACTGACCACAGAGAGAGAGGAGAACGGTTTGACAACAAGAGAGAGTGAGAGAGAGCGATAGAGAGAGACATACACAACGTGTGTGAGAGAGAGAGGACGAATAATACAGAGGTTGGTACATCTGATCATATAGATTTAATATACATTATAACACACGACAAATTTGAACTCATGTAAAGGTTGGTACACCTAATCATATATTTTAATATACACTATAATGCCGGTGAGCATAACGTTTGACAACGAGAGAGAGAGAGAGACATACACACCGTGTGAGAGAGAGAGAGAGAGAGAGAGTAACAATTATGATCATATATAGTTTGAATTTCCCACCACAGAAGAGAAAGAAATGTTGGCAGATCTGCTCTATACACGCACACAATAATTTAAGATTGGTAACCCTGATCATATATTTTAATATATACACTATATAACACATATTTGAATTTCCCTCCCCCCACCGCAGAAAATGTTGACAACCCTGCTCATATAAAATATCTATACACTATAATAATACTACAGAGGTTGGTACACCTGATCATATAGATTTAATATACATTATAACACACGACAAATTTGAACTCATGCAAAGGTTGGTACACCTGATCATATATTTTAGTATACACTATAATGCTTCGAGTTGGAACCACCCCCACCCACTGATATGAAATAAAAAAACCACCCACCCAACACCACCCACTGATATGCAAATCAGCTTTCTTAAAAAAATAAAAAAGTATATTCACGGATGCTGGTGGTCCATTGAACATCATCCCACCAAATCAATTTAATTAAAAAAATAAAAAAATAAAATTAAAAAAATTAAAAAATTTATTCGCGGAAATTCGCGGTGCTGTGGTCCATCGGGATGCTGCGGGTCCAGCGGTGGCGGCGTCATCTCTGAGATCATGTTTTTTAGTGTTTTTTATTGTTTTTTAAGAAAGGCGGCATTCCTTTGTGGGTTTGAACCCCCAATTTCCCTCTACTATTTCTAGATTCCATTTTTCTCTCCTCGACATGAGGTTTGACTAGTGACATACCTACTTCTTTTATAAAATCGCGGCGAAGCAATTTTTTTTCACAGTTGATGCTTTCCAAATAACGAAACTGTTGACCGTCGCTATATTCAATACTGCTCCAAAAACAGTAGTTGGCCAACGTCTAGATCTTCTCAAAATAGAATACATTGCACATTTCTGATCGAGGGCGTCCACGCCACCTTTGGTTGAATTATAAAATTCTATGATCTCTGGTTTTGAAGACTGTGGATTCACCTCCGATGAATGATGCATCGACGATACTAAGACCACGGCTTTATTCTTCTTTGGTATATATGAGACCAAGGTTTTATCTTGAACAATTCCAAATACAGAAGACTCAATAGGTCTTGTTTTTTCTGGTAGAAATTGTTTAGGGATTTCTCTTTTGGTTTTGCGCATGGTTCCGACATATGTAAGACCGCAGCGTTTCAGAGCATCCACTAATTCGATTGATGAAAACCAGTTACCCCCGGTAATATTTCGGTTGGTGTGAAACAAAGGTTCTGCTAATCTTAGGACACTTCTCGTGGGTACTGACTGGAGTTATTAGCTCGTGTCTGCTCTTTTCCTGAGTATATAAATGCGGATATCAAGTAATGAGTCTTTGCATCACAAATGCACATAATTTTTATTCCATATTTTCCAGGTTTTGATTTCATGTAAACTCGACAGAAACAACGTCCTCTGAAAGGTACTAACATTTCGTCTACTGTCACGTATTCCGAGCACGTATAATTTGCTTTACAGTTCTCCATAAACTTGTCAAATACGTAAGAAATGAGAGCCAAACGATTCGTTTCTTCTCTTGCTTCGCGAGTCTGTATGTCATCAAACCTCAATGCAGATAACAAAAATAAGAATCTGTGGAAACTCATCACGGCCCTGAAAACATTACGTCCTGTCCCATCAATAGCCCATAAGGTACGTACATTTTCATGATTGGACTTGAATATACCAGTCAGTAACAAAAAACCAAGAAAAGCCTTCATTTCAGTTTCACTAACGTGGTTAGTGTAGGCAGGAAAGTTAGAACTCGCGCTCTTTTCTAAAAGTTCTGTTATTTTGTCATTGGTCTGTGCTGTAATGTAGGCTATGATTTCATCTGTGATGAGCAAAGACCATGACTCAACAGGTGTCAAATTAGGTTTTTCTGCAGCCGGGCCTTTGATACCGGGTAAATGTAAAACGATATTGTGCGACCTAGTTCTTGAATGTGCGGGTGGAACTTTGGACCATTTATAACAGTTTCTCCCATAAAAATAACCAGACTCTCTTATTCTTTCTTGTTCTCCTTCATCTGCATTCTCCTCTTCTTGGCCATCATCTTCCATTTCATTTTCCGTATCGTGCTCAGACACTTCAGTAGGAGCATCGCTAAATTCACCGTCATCTTGAAAAAATCAGGTATATCTGGTGGATCTGATACATCTTCTTCTTCCAATAAGTCAACAATTTCTTTTTCAGTCAAAAATCGTGCCATTTTATCTAAAAAATAAAAAAAAAAAAAAAAAGATATAAGAGTAAAAAAAGTTGACGTAAGTGGCTTCGTGGGGCATATTTCTACCCCACTACATACGTACCTCCTATACTATTGGTTACAGCGCGCTCCCCGTCCAACCGCTGCGAGAGCCAGTTACTACTGAGATTACATGGCAGGGGAACGGCAACGTTGCAATAGGGCCGAAATTATAAACAAAAATGTGCCGCGTGGGGTAGAAATCTACCCCACGAAGGTACTTAAGGGTCTAAGGGTAGTCAAGTGTTTATAAGACTTTATTGTGTTTATAAGATTACGTCAGACTGGCCAGAGTTAAAGGTCAACATGAATAAGTACTGCACTGAACGCGCAATAGCCTACAACAGGGGTCTCCAAAGTTTTTCACTTGAGGGCCGGAATTGAGATATCTTGGAAGTCAGGCGGGCCAACACACACACACACACACACACACACACACACACACACACACGCCTCTCAGCATTAGTGGAACAAGTTCATACACACGTACAAGTGGCAACGTCAGAGTTAAACACGCTACAACATAGGTCTTTTACCTCTGATTTTGACAATTTCATTAATTTTTGTATACACACCAACTTATTATGGATACACTCGATATCCATTGTTGTGGCAACCGTGCCACGCTTATTATAATTCGTGAACTCCATACACACGTTGCCACAATACGTTCGTATCCATGTCGTGTGTATACAGCGTTGCCAATTTTCTTCAGGCAAAGCGCGCCAAAACTCGCTCATAGCAACAAGACACTTGCAACCTGTTTACTGCTGATACTATGTTGACAGTCTACAAGAATTTTTTTCTCGTTGTCATGCGGGTCTTTGCTTAGTTTGCGTGGTATAACCATTACGCTTAATTTTCTTAAATGTTTTCCAACGAATAAGAGCAAACGTTTTAAAATATTCTGAACATTACTGATTATTTGCATATCATTTACATTTACATTTATGAAATCTGCGCATTGTGTTTTGCATATTTTTATTTATTATTTAATCTTGTATTAAATATAACAAAAGCTTATATTGTAAAGTACAAACGAAGAACGTATTTTAGTGGAAAGGGTGCAATTATTTCAAATTTTGTTTAGTTAGAGTGTCAATGACAACTATATTTTTCCGTATAAAGAAGTCTGTGCAGTTTTGAATAATATAATAACAATTGTGTTTTTGTCCCCGTTGTTTTATTATTACAACGCTAATACAGAAAAATATTCTCATGATTGAAAACTCAGTGGTACAACGACAGTAGCTTGCCGGAAATTTACACTTTAGTTTAGATTCTTTAAGTTATATCCGATTTTCAGATGAAGAGCGTAAAATTTTGTAACTAACTGGTGGTTTGGTGGGGCAATAACGCCAATTTATTGAGAATGTTTAAAGTTATTTCAATGAAATGAGACACAAATTTATTAAGAATTCCTTTTATTTAATATTTCAATAAACTCAGAAACAAACTTTATTCCCACCAGTTTTGCGCTGTTAGTCGTCGGTGATAAAAGTAGCCTAGGTGGTTGCATCGTTCTTTAACAGTATTTCTGTGTATACGACGTTCTTTGTATATGCCGTATCACCATCTTAGCATAGATCGAGTTTACACTGCAGTAGGCCTACTCTATCAAAATCCCCTGAAAGTAAACACAGCTCAGCTTTGGTTGATCAGGTTGCAGTTGTCGTTTAACGGACACTCAATAATTCCCGTTTGAGTTTCTAAACATATAATTTTATTTTATTTATAAACTTATTATTTGAAATAATTTGCATTATTTCCATTCAATTAATTTTGCCAAATACATGGTTAACAACTGAATATTTCTTGCATATAAATCTGCTGGGAATATTAAAAATATTTCCATCGTGCTGTGTTTCCATCACAGGAAAAGTTCTGTTCCCCAATCGAAGTTTCCACTCCACAAATTGTTGTTCATTAGCACTGGCACACATATTATAGGTCAAATACAGTATGGTTATAAAGGTCATAGTTTTGTTTGTTTGTCCCGCCTTTGGGACTAACGTTAAGACCTGTCTGAAGTATCCACTAAAAGTATCACTTTTCCATCCATCTGAACTATACTTAATAATGGATGTCTCGAAGTATACATCGAACTATACACTTCATTATGTTTCAAAGTAAATGATCCATACTGCTACTGCAGAGATCGTTGACATCTCATCAATTAGAATAACTGAATCTTTGTGTAGAACTGTAGCTTTTCCTGACATAGTCTTAATGGAGGAAACTGAAGAAGGCAACACTGGAACAAGAAGACCAAATAACTAATGGAGTATAATTCCTGCAACCAAAAATTGCGCAGGTTTGCATGTCCATTTTGTTACCAATGCTAAATGAGCCTGTTCCCTAACAATATTCAGAATATTTGCTAATACGTAGGTCATGCTACGTTCTGCTGCGGCTTCTAAGAAGAACAGCTTCTCAATTGTCTCGCCTGCTATGGCCTACATAATTTGTCTCGCCTGCTATGGCCTACATAATTTTACTTGCAACTAATTTTTTTTTTCATTTAATTTGCTATGTATATTAGCACCATGACTGGCCTCTTCATTCATATTGCGTACAGGGTTAATAAGCATTGGATTATTTGGTATTGGCAAGCCGATGCTCCTGCACTCCAAACCATTACTTCTTAGAATGTAATGTATATCCTGCAATGCTGCATTTTCAGCTGCATTTCCTTCAAGGGCCTGCGTATCGTCTACATTAGTGTTTTGATAATCGTTTACACTTGGAACGGTAATGTTGGTTTGTAGAAGTACCACATTAATGGGAACAACTCTCGTAGTTGCCACGACATGTACAGTATGTGCTCTGCATTTCCTCCCAACATTTGTGCGAATCTGTGTCAATTTCAAGTAGCCCACTGTGACGATTTAAATTGTGACAATTATAAAAAAATAAAGAAATAAAAAAAAATTTTAAGTTGCGAACAATTAACCATTTAAATCTCACAATGATAATAAAAAACATGTAGGCACTAAGTGTGAATGGAAGTAGTAATTAATAAGGGCAAAGAAACGGTAAAGAAAAGACATATTGTAAATAATTATTATTGTCGCATTTAACCCTTTGCTTGTTATCAGGCGCCTACCTGTTGATACCGGACTCGACATGTTTACCGAGTCTTCTGTAATTAAAATAATATAGAAAAATAATGTTAATAATTAAAGAATCTGAAGACACAGATAGTCACGAAAACAACTAATTTAAATGATGTATTTTTATCTAGCGATAGTTTGTATAAATAAAAAAGTTTTATTTAGAGAGAGACCGGGACTATATTCTCGCGGAATAAACACCCCACTATCTATTGTCCTGTACCAGTGGTAGCGAACGAAAAATCTCTCTCTCGCTATGACGACTCCAAGCAGTGCACACGCACGAGCGAAATGCTCTGTTAAAATGTTATGTGATTGGTTATTAGTTTGGATTAATTCTTATGTATTTTACTAACTGCTACAAAAGAGTGTAATATGTAACGTTAAAAAAAAAAAAATTAAAAAACGTAACAAGAAGAAATATGTGACAACCAATAGTACGAGTGTTAATAACTATAACAGCTATCTTCTCCGATTGACGACTCTTCACAACATCCTCCCTGGAGACATGAATCATCAGAATTACAACTCTAGTAGACCCGACCGATAATGCAGTTCGAGACATCTGAGAATCAACGAGTACCTGTGTAGAAGGCCCACTCTATCCTGCAGACGTTTAAGCCGTGAACAACTGAGACCAGACCTAGACGAGGACGACGCTCTTAGGATTCCCAAGATGTAACCATATGGAGGAGACTTCTACATCCCAAATTAAAGGTGACTCGATAGCACGTCTATCGAGGAATAATAATAATAGTAATTGTAACACAATACTCTCTTAAAGAGACTTTCAGAGACGATTGACTTTATAAGAATATAAAAATGTAAATCTAAGAATTTAATTGTAACTATTCAGGCTTCTTACAATTGTAACAGTTTAGATTTTAACGTATAGTAGTATAATTAATACCATTCTTCAAATGGAATAATAATGAAACTTAAAAGTAAAAGTAAAAGTAAAAGTAACAGTCTTGCAAGCTAATATCTTGAATTGAATATAATTAATTTTTAAAGTTTAAAGACTAAATACCAAATGGTTACCCGGATCCGGGGAAAAGCTAAATATAATTTGTTGTGATCCCACAGTCTATTTAAAGCAATTTAAACAAGTTAATAATTTAATTAATAATGTAATGGGATCTGTCTTTTGAGTAAATGTCATTTGTTTTTTTTTAAATGTTTAATAAAGGGAAATCTTCTTGTTGCACACATATACTGAGTACATAAGTCAACAGTTTTCCCTTCCATGATTCCTTTTATATTTACTGTGTGTTGTTCTGTTTAAATTTCAGCTCGTCCCGAATAAGGCAGCCTGAAGTAATTGGCCGAACCAATTACTTTGGGTTCCCTCTGTTATAACTCAAGAGAAGAGGTTATAAATTGCGCCACTCTGCTAATTAGTTAAAATTTTGCTGCTAATTAAAAATCACAAAAAAAAGAAATTTTGTGACTTGTGTTATTAAGCAGTAATTGTGCCTATTAACCCAGACCATAATCTGTTGATTTATTTACTCATGTACTTTAAATGTGTCTAAAATCTTAAATAAAATTAAACGATAATAGTTATTATAATAATTTTGTAAATAGGTAATTTTAATTATTATTTAGATATAGCAATGATCATAATATTAACTAAAGACGCCCCGTGTATTCGATATAACATCAGGTATGTGCTTGTTAAAAGCTCATTCAACAACACGTCTGTTTGTAAACAAAATCAAACCAGTTTAATTCTTGTCCAAGCCTGTGTGAGAATGTCCTTGTCACCCTAGCGCAAAGTTGCGTTAGACAATACATCACCTCCCTCTATTGTATAGTAAAGTGTGTGACCCCTTGCCCAGTAACAAAAGATTTCAGACCTATGTTGAAAATTAAAACAAAAAAAAAACAAGTAAATAATTTTATTATTAAAATGCGCCACTGTTTTTGGTTTCATGTTGTGTAAATGCTTAGTGTACTTAGTGTCAATTATAAAATACTCCATTCTGTATATCGATGCACTCAGTTAGGAAATTGTATGTAAAAAGAAAGAGGCTAAGTAGCATATATGAATAATATTGACGAGATTTATAAGTGTATAAATATAAGTGTATATTTTGTGTGAGATTACGCACATACTCGTATATAATTATACGTGAAAAGATTAGATTGTATTATACCAATTCATGTATGTACGTGTCAAAGTATTCAGTCTCTAACACGTCAATTTTACGACGATTTAAGACCTGTAGTTTTCCTGTACAAGCCTGCATAAATGTGTAATTCGTGTTTCTATTGACACGATGAGTTATGTGAACTACTGTCTAAAAAAAACAAGTGTACTAATTAATTTTATGGAATGATGCTTCCCGAAGTAAACAACCGAGTCCTAAACAAATGAAAAACGAAGTTTCTTAAATCTGAGTAAAGTAAATAATAAGAAATAAATGATTAGTCATTTAAAATATAAGGTTTAATAATATCGTAAATTATTATAACACGTTAGTATAATTATAATTATAAAAGTGTAACTAAACTCAGCTTGGTAACGGGCCGTAACATTGCGTACGCATCGCACACGCCACCCCTTTTGAAGCAAGCCAGTGCAAGTTAATTAGGTGTCCGTTAGCTATTGTTAAATGGAACAATAGAGAAATATTCTCCCTCGAGTTGACTTCTCCCCTTTGTAAGCAAAACTATGCCATTGTTTAAAACTAGTCTAACCTACTTTCCAGCGAAACAGCTGATCGCTTAAATAAAAAACTAATGCTATGTTTAATTACCTCTGTTAATAAACGTTTACCATGTACTAAAGTGTGTAGGAAATAATTGTGTAGTATAGTAAAGCGAATAATATTGTGACTTAAATTTCAAATGAATAAATGACTTAGTTAACCCTCCCTTGTTAGATAAAGTATTATACCCCAAGTCCCAAAACAAAGTAAATAAAGAGTATTCTAAATAATATGGTAGTAGATAGTAAATAATTCTAGGTGCGTTTCGTAAATGCTCCAAAGTAATTAATTAATTATAAAGAAAGTAAATCAGAATAAAAAGAATAATAATTGTTTAAATAATAAGGCTAAATAATTCTTGATTTAAACTAATTGTGTGAAGTGTAGCGTAGAAGTAAGAGAAAAGAATAATAATAATACAAGTAACGTAGATTAGTAAGCAGCCCAGTTGTGGTGGCCAGTTAGAAGAAATAATGCGTGTTCAGGATTGTACTAAGCAGCCACCCTCTCTATTGTATAAACGGTAGCACTCCCTAAACAATGAATGCCACCGCGTGTGAAATAAAATGCAGCCTGTAAAGTGTCCCCTTCCGCATAGTTTGTCTAGTTATTGTTAAAGAGTTAAAAGAGAAGTATCCTCGTGAAATTCCGCTTCTCTCCAAGTAACTATAATCAAGAGTGTAGTATGAGACCCTCTTTGGATTATTTAAAAGTAAGTCTATGGTATATAATCAAGATAGAATTATATACCGGTGTATAATCAAGATAGAATTATATACATGTTAAGTAACGAGTCACAACGGCGCCGGCTGAAAAGGATAATGATGAGCCAAGAGATCATTTATGAATGCTGAAAGCTAACCTGTAGTGTTAGAGTAAGCTGATGTCAGTCGGGCCACGATATTGTGAGTTGCTGAAATTAGGGAAATTAGTATTATAAGTTATAGTTAACTGCATGGAAGTAGTATCGTCAAGGTCACACCGCTTACTTACAGCGTTGGCACTAAGCAACAGTTTCCCTTTCTTCCGAAAAATGCTACACTAGTAAGTAGGCCTACTTAATGTAAAGAATATAACAAAGTGGTTTTTAAATTAAATATTTACTTTGTTGTTATCAATAAGGCTTCCATTAAAATAATTTTTTGTGCTTTAAACTGTTGAACATTCTAAAATCAATGACAATAGAAGACTGAAAAAACAACGATACATTTTGAAGGTTCATAGATGCCTACTGCAGAAATTTTATAGATAAAATTTAATGTTATTTAAAGTAAAAACATTTTAAAATCTTACGAGTATCACACAGTTGTTCTGGTTTTGTAAGATAGTGTAATGTAAGGTTAACTTGCGTTTTACTGTATTTTTTTAAGTAAAATTGTACAGGGAGAAAGTTTCTAATACATACATTAGAATACATTGTCAATAATTCTTAATAATAATTACATCACAATTAATACATTATTAATAATTAATTAACAATGAATTTCTGTAACTTATACATAACATTCAATGCGATGCGTCAGCTATAGTTTGTTTGAACGAATTTTCACACGCATCCTGTGTCTTAAGCTTGCCCCATTTAATTATTGAAGAGACACCGCACTATTCGTGACTCTGAAAAATATTCTATTTTTATTTCCTGCACTGCTTATTAATAATTCAGTAAAAAAAATAGAACTATACTATAAGACGTTACATGCACAAGTAGCATAAAAATAATCGTATGTATAAACGTGAAACGAATTGGATGTCTTAAGAAAATAAAGATAATTTTATAAACAACAAATACAAATACCTCATGAAATAAATTTAAAATTCCTTATTCATATATTAATATATTATAAATCTTTAAATATAGAAATTAAATTTATAATTCTATATTTTATGAATTGTCCTTACAAATTTTATAATTAAAATTTTCCTTATTTTATAAACTATAGAATTCCTTATGAGTATTATAAATAATAGTCAGTACTCTAACTGAAATGGGATTGGCTTTTGCCACAACAGCGACAAATTTGTTTACAGAAATTGCTCAGTCCTATTTATCTTTGTGCAACGGAAGAAAGGTAGTAAGCGCGGCCAGTAAACATACACATTTTTTAGGGGAGTGTAAAATGACAAAGGCATTCATAAAAGTGTCAGACAGCAATATTTACCGAAAAGACATGCTGACAGGGTATACGCAATTTGCATACCAAATGTGTACATATACCTAACAGAACTTCCGAAACATATGGCTTAGGAACGACCGTGCAGAGAACAAAAACAGATTCATTTACAAAAGGGAAAAGACCGTGAGTATGAAAAAATTAAAGCGACAACAGCAGGCAAGGTCAGCGTTCTCAGATAACTGTCAGTCTGTAGGATAACCACCCATGAAGAAGACAGTAAAACTTTAAATAAGTAAGTTCACTGTACGGAAAACACAAAATAACTGACCTAATGGTACTTCGTAAAGTTAGGGTGTGTATTGCTAAAAGCTTTAGATGTTGGAACATAAGAAAAACCAGCGCAGTATAAATCGTAGATTCAGATAACTGCAAATCGTAACAAAAGAAGCCAAAGAAAGAGAAGAAACGCAAAGATAGAAATTCTGTAGATATTTACGCGACAAAAAAAAATATGTTGCCGACTCACACAAATTTTTATAGCTCAAATACTGGCGCCCACTGAGTAATGTTACCCACAACTAATTATTCCTGATAAAAAATTCATTTACGCGATACGCATAAATAAATTTGAAACGAGCAATATAAGGTGGATGTATGAAATTTGCTTTCGTAACACTGCTAAAACGCTACACACTGTACTAGCCGGCAACAACGCTGGGCGAGGGGCGTGGAGGTGACAGGGAGGAGCAGTGAAAGTGAGTGACCTTGACGGTACTACTTCCATGCAGTTAACTCTAGTACTGTAAGAAGTGAGATAAAGGGAATTTCACGAAAGCGAACATTTAAATGAGAACTAGATCATTTAAAGAGAATTTAAAACAAACGAACTGTGCAGTAATAATAATAAAAGAGAATAATAATAAATAATGATAATAATAAGCAATTTCACACTGTACTCCTCCCCAAGCATACTCTCGGTACGTATCTAACCAAATTTTCCGGAGTCGGTGTTGGTTAAGAGGCGGAGTATGTGACGATTTAAATTGTAACAATTATAAAAAAATAAAGAAATAAAAAAAAATTTTAAGTTGCGAACAATTAACCATTTAAATCTCACAATGATAATAAAAAACATGTAGGTACTAAGTGTGAATGGAAGTAGTAATTAATAAGGGCAAAGAAACGGTAAAGAAAAGACATATTGTAAATAATTATTATTGTCGCATTTAACCCTTTGCTTGTTATCAGGCGCCTACCTGTTGATACCGGACTCGACATGTTTACCGAGTCTTCTGTAATTAAAATAATATAGAAAAATAATGTTAATAATTAAAGAATCTGAAGACACAGATAGTCACGAAAACAACTAATTTAAATGATGTATTTTTATCTAGCGATAGTTTGTATAAATAAAAAAGTTTTATTTAGAGAGAGACCGGGACTATATTCTCGCGGAATAAACACCCCACTATCTATTGTCCTGTACCAGTGGTAGCGAACGAAAAATCTCTCTCTCGCTATGACGACTCCAAGCAGTGCACACGCACGAGCGAAATGCTCTGTTAAAATGTTATGTGATTGGTTATTAGTTTGGATTAATTCTTATGTATTTTACTAACTGCTACAAAAGAGTGTAATATGTAACGTTAAAAAAAAAAAAAATTAAAAAACGTAACAAGAAGAAATATGTGACAACCAATAGTACGAGTGTTAATAACTATAACAGCTATCTTCTCCGATTGACGACTCTTCACAACATCCTCCCTGGAGACATGAATCATCAGAATTACAACTCTAGTAGACCCGACCGATAATGCAGTTCGAGACATCTGAGAATCAACGAGTACCTGTGTAGAAGGCCCACTCTATCCTGCAGACGTTTAAGCCGTGAACAACTGAGACCAGACCTAGACGAGGACGACGCTCTTAGGATTCCCAAGATGTAACCATATGGAGGAGACTTCTACATCCCAAATTAAAGGTGACTCGATAGCACGTCTATCGAGGAATAATAATAATAGTAATTGTAACACAATACTCTCTTAAAGAGACTTTCAGAGACGATTGACTTTATAAGAATATAAAAATGTAAATCTAAGAATTTAATTGTAACTATTCAGGCTTCTTACAATTGTAACAGTTTAGATTTTAACGTATAGTAGTATAATTAATACCATTCTTCAAATGGAATAATAATGAAACTTAAAAGTAAAAGTAAAAGTAAAAGTAACAGTCTTGCAAGCTAATATCTTGAATTGAATATAATTAATTTTTAAAGTTTAAAGACTAAATACCAAATGGTTACCCGGATCCGGGGAAAAGCTAAATATAATTTGTTGTGATCCCACAGTCTATTTAAAGCAATTTAAACAAGTTAATAATTTAATTAATAATGTAATGGGATCTGTCTTTTGAGTAAATGTCATTTGTTTTTTTTTAAATGTTTAATAAAGGGAAATCTTCTTGTTGCACACATATACTGAGTACATAAATCAACAGTTTTCCCTTCCATGATTCCTTTTATATTTACTGTGTGTTGTTCTGTTTAAATTTCAGCTCGTCCCGAATAAGGCAGCCTGAAGTAATTGGCCGAACCAATTACTTTGGGTTCCCTCTGTTATAACTCAAGAGAAGAGGTTATACCACATGCAAGAGCCTCTCCTTTGTATGGCTTATAAGTTTCGTATATATTGCTGTAGCTGCGTGGACATGCGAATAATGTTCCTCCTTTAATATGAAGTAGTAACATACGTATGTAAAATCTGTTATGATCGTTTGGTGCGACAGTGTACATTCTCCCTATCATTTTGCAACCATCTCTCTTTCCTGGAGTCCATTTGTTATCAGCGAATCCGTAAAGTCCTGAAATGCCACTATACAGGAATTGACAAGCACAGGGATCGCATTGATTAAAATCAAACCATGATTTCATCAATGTTGTGCGTTTTGTTGCAGGTCCTTGGATTGCATTCTCATCCCCTGCCCTAATACACATTATAATATCCATCTTCAAGCATAACTAAGCGAACGATTGTATGTGACTGATCATGCATTTATTTTGAATGAAGGCACAGAATATCTGATGAGAGCTAAAGTATGGCATATTCGCGTATGTTATAGTTACAACATATCCAGTTAATGATCGTCACTGACGCTTCTTACGAATTGCATACATGTTGAGTCACATTATTTATACATGTATTGGAATAGGTTTTCAATATTGATGTGAACATTGAACTGTAGAATTAGGAAGCGATTGTAGAGAACGAATCACGATTATCAAATTATATATTCCTTTTAGTTCAACAATTCCGTCATCTCGTCTCCGGTACTTTGGATAACCATTGTTATTTTCAGTAGTTGAATGGAAAAAGTTGCTCGGTTATTATGTGTACACATTCTATCAATCATGCAAGGAACATTAGGATTACGAGCTCTACAAGATCCATGTATCATAGTCGAGATAACAATTTTATGAATCCTTGGAAAACTGACTGGGTCAGGTATTTCTCCGCACAAAACTTGGGAGAAGCATGAGGTAGTGTATTAATCCACGTTTCTCGGATTCAATAATAATGTGTAGACAACAACTGCTCACAATGAGTGATTTTTTTAGTAAGTCATTTTTATCACTAGTTGAGTTTGCAACAAACACTCCAGAAACTATCACGACGATCGGCAGATTTTTCATTTTCACCAAGTTAAGAAGTTATAGATATAACTTCCATTTCGAATTGCAGGTCATGGTTAAAAACCTGTCCAGTTTTCCAGATTTGCGTACTGTGCGATCGCCATCACATCCTGGTACCGAAGAATCATGTTACGTAGTCTGCTCCTTCATGTTCGATAACCTCGGCTGTGTAGTGCGTAAGGATTATTAGCCAGAAAGCTGCCAGGATTGTGAGTAACGAATGTTGAAACTCTTCGTTTTCATTACGAACAATACGTATGTCATATTCTGCCAAAGAATAAGGTTTGTCGCCAGCAAGTGGTAAATAATCGGAAATATATCTGTGAATCTGTCCCTAAAATTTTAAGGAGTAGAAACCTGTACCAGGGATATGATTTTCGTGACCAAAAAGTAAGAGAATGCCCTCATACTATTATATTTCCGGATGTTTTTGACAAAATTAATGCTGTTAAGAAGTAATTCTTTCAGTTGCATACTTACCTGAGTTCTGGAAGGGAATAGACCGTTATGACAAGAATTGAAATTACCATTTACTGACTCGTTAACGAAACGCAAGGAATGACAGTAAAAACATTAAATATTCATTCCATTCAGACAGTGCTTAAATGTGGTAGATTCTTCCAATAAAAGATTAATGAAAAACAGATGGGCTTACGATGTACCTGGCCTGCGATAACACTCAATACGTGTGTATAGAAATTCCTACGCTCAAATTCATTACGAAAATCACTGTCGCGTTTTGCTCATGTAACAGTACTCATCGCAAATACTGTAGACACAAGCCGACTCTATGTGAATATGCTGGAAGCTTCAAGGGAAATGAGCGGCCAACAGCGAAGCACATTCGAACCTGCCAACAGACAGATGGGAGTGTACTGCAATTCTCCCTCTCGCTCGATCGTCTCAGTATATACAATCCAGTACTTTACTTTAAAAAAATTTGAAACAAAATAGAACTGTACAAAACTTATTTTTATATATTAATACATATATATATAATATTTAAAATTTATATTTATTTTACCTCAAGATGTTATTTTTCCCCTATTTTGGAACATGTTTCGGTACCCTTAGTGTTCCCATCATGAGCCTCCCAATTTTGAAAATTGTGTAGTACCTGTGTGCTGGTTGGCGGTTGTTATGGCTTCCCGTTGGTTTTTGGTTTTTTAATAAATATTAAGTATATTATATACATCAAGAAATAGACTGTAGCAAAAAGTGTCAGCCATGGCACAATGTTTATTAAAACAGTAAATTAAAAATAAATAACTATTGTATGTATTTTTTATTTCCCAGTTAAAGAATTGTCGAATTAGATAAACTGAAATATTGATTTAGTAAAATACAGTACGGTTTTAAGTAAAAAAATATATGATTTTCTTTTTGAGAGACAAGGTTAAATTTTCGTATTGTTTTTTATGAATCATCATGTCAGACGTGTCAAGCATGTACAGCTGCTTGGTGACAGAGCATACTAAACACATGAAATATCTTGGTTTCATAATAGACAGTAATCTCTCGTGGAAATGTTTTATTTGTAACCTGAAGAAATAGTTATATACATTCTTACGAAAATTCTATTAGTTACGAGATTTTTGTCCCGAAATAACTATTCCTCGATAACATCCAGATAAGTCCTGTGATCAATTCACGGCCGTGTAACTGGTTAGTTCGAATTGCTTACTACAATAATTGTCATGTGTAAAATTTTCGTACTGATGACTAACAAAAATGTTTCATGAAGGTATGCAGCAATTGTTGTCAGATGTGGTATTATCAATGAGAACTATGTAATAACAGACATCAGCAGCCTTGTGTATACTACGCACACAAGCCAGTTGAAGACAATACGCAGTCCTGTTCGAATAAACAAACTCGTATTCATTCATTGTCCGGTCTTGGATAAGTAGTCACAACTGTTGTGTGAATATAAACACCAGACAAGTTGAACAAAAGAAGGCAATGCTTTATATCCGCGTAAAAACGAGTGATATTTTAAAGTAATAATGTGCATTTTAGATAATTTATTTACATTTTCTGATAAACCTAATTTGCATCATTAAATTATACGTAACAGTATAACAAGTATTTACATTACTACTCTTACTTTATTACATATTTACACAAATATACTCCAGAAATATTTCAGTGTTCACGTAAGTTTTATAAGAACAAAAGTAATGTTCTCTTAGTCTAGTGTTCATTAGTTTAAAATGCTTTCAGCTTAGCAAATATTCCGTTGCTTAATATTCCTTATTAAGTTATTAGTATTAAGTTTATTAGTATTAAGTTTATAAGTTTATATTAAGTTTATGGCTTAAACGCGCGAATACAGGCACGCGCGCGTATACACACATATATACTCATGACATTTCGACAATCTGATGTTGAAGACTCCAATCGTGGGTATTTTATAGATACAACCTTTTTAGACTTGTGCTTATTGTGGGAAACATATTGTACAGAATACCGTAACGTTAAATGAAATGTATTTACTTTATTCAGCTGTTAAAATAAGATACTTAAATTGGATTGCATTTTGTAATGTAGTTGTATTTTTATTAAGTATGAACTACAAAGTTTAATTTAAATTAAGATTAAAAGTGCCGTTGATTCACAAGAATTTGCTGTCATGTGTTCTTCTCTGATACGCTTTAAATAACGTTAATTCATATCCTAAAATTTACAATTCAGGTCAAATCAGGTAGTAATCCAGTCCAGTTCTAGATGTGCCACTATTAAAGAAGGAACATAATTCTTATTAAAAATAACGAAACTTTTTAGACCTGGTATTACTAGATGGTAAGTTAATAATCAAAATGTTTTATACAATTTGTAGGTTCCTTGTTATTCAGTTCATTCTATTTATAATCAAGTTAAAAACATTCGCTAGCATTTTTTATTTAATTCCTTCAAAAAAAGAACACTCGGGAGAAAATTTTTAAAACGGTTCGAGTAGTTTTCAATATTGTTCTTTTGGAAAATAAGGGCATTACAGTCTGTGTTATGAATACCAATTTGTTTTACGCCCTCAAAAGAAACAATACTGTGTATTCATTAGATGTGTCTGTAATACTGGCTTGAGCAGAAGCATGACAATCAGAAGCCTCTGATGTAATAACGTGTTTAATTACGCAGCACTTTCCGAAACTATATCTATGCGCCAATCAGATTATACCTTTAGTAAGACAAGATAACAGTTTTGAGTACACGTTGTCGCTGTGTAGTCACAATTAGTATTCATGAATCCCAGCTTTAAGTGAATCGGCCTATCGTGTTGTCGTCATTTTGCTGTCGGTATAGTCGTTGTTTAATGATGTACAGTAACATGACAACAACGTAACTACACACATAAATAAATAACCATTGATCCCGACTGCCACCCTTTGACCGAAGGTGTATTAGATTTTTAACTGTTTACACAATGATCTTTTTTACTTTCTTATTTGGCAATGAAAGTACTGTAATTGATAATTAAGTTCTTTATTTGGGATCAGATTGTAATTTCGTGTAGACCTAATTACGTAGCTGTGGCATCTATTAATACACGTCCAACATTTTTTATTACAAGATATGTAGCATGCACAGAATTAGCACCAAATAAATACCAAAACTATTAGCTTATTATAACTTTATATTTTGTAACAATTTGTTCGTATGCTTGTCATGTATTAACATTAAAAGTTATAAATACGTTTTTAAAACAGTGATTTCAGTAAAAGAGTGTAGAAATAGATAAATAAAGATACGTGTAACACAATACAGACAGAAAACGGGACTACACAATTAAGAGACAAGTATCCTTAAATAAGCAAAGTCAAAATACAGCAATGTAGGTACGACACGAATAAATACGTAAATAAAATCTCAAAGGATTAAAAACACATAGAAACAAAATAACAATTATAATGTATTTTATTTGTGTGTGTGTGTGTATGATATATATATATATATATGTAGAGAGAGAGAGAGAGAGAGTGGGTATGTCTTCGGAGGGAGGGGGAGAAAGGAACGTTGAAAAACTCTTGTTATGGATGCTTAAGCTTACAAATTGTTATTATTATGTTTTTACTATAAAATGTTCATATTATTTTAACATGATTTTCTGGACATGTTTGGTGGAACGTAAAAACAGACAGCTGATGTACAGTTGCATGAGTTCAGACGTAGATGTGTATATATGTGTCAGCCCAAACAGTAGTATGTTTTGTAAACATACACGCTGTGCCATTAAAACATTAGGAATGTTATTTGACCTTGAGTCGGTACTCAATGTTGGCGGGATTCTGATGAATGAGAAATCTTGTCTCTGTGCTGGAGACCTGTGGTGTTACGCTGAATAGACACAACACATTATCACTTATAACATCTTTACTTGAGTTATAACATAGGGAACCCGTATTAATTAGTTCTGCCAATTACACAGGCTGCCTTCGTTGTAACAAGCTGAAAATTAATCAAATCACTAAAACAATTAATATACAAGGAACTTGGGGGGGGGGGGGAGTCTGCTGATTTATGCACTCAATTTAGTATTGTACTAAAGATGACATCTCTTTATTTCTGTCTATTTGATTATACATAACATATCAACTTTTAACTTACAGTGAAAATTGTAATGGGTTTTCTACATTAAGATTTATAATACAGTTAGCGCATTTTACCTCGGATCCGAGTTTATATGTATTACTTAGGAATTTAAAGTTTACTCTACTCCATTAATGAATTACTTTATTACTCTTTATACCATTTGAGGAATGGTTTCATTTAGCAGTGCAATGTTCCAACGCTACATCACACTTGTTACTTTACAACTTAAGGTTACTGAAATTACTTGTTACAACATTTATTCTTAAACTTTAGAGATTGTCATTTTAAAGTCTTTTAGTTTACAATTACTTCTATTTCAAAAGATACATATCCACGGAAGACAAGCCTCCGCGTCACCTCTTAGTTAAGGGTTTTAGTCCTCGTCCTCCACGCGTGATTCTTCGGTCCTCTCTCTGTAGTGGGTTGTCATCGTGGTAGTCTTTCTGGTGAAGGTCCTCGGACTCAACTAATGTAGATTCGGATGTTACGGTGTCTTGAAGTAGTCCGGTTTCTCGTTGGTATTGTAAATACAGCTGAGGTCTTCGTCTTCACATTTTACAGTTATGCACATCACATTTGGTAATAGTACGGTTTTATTTGAATTTACATATACAACCCTAAAATAACTTTAACTATATTTCTTACTGGGAGACGTCACCTTACGCACTTAATTTTCTACATTCCTTTTTCCTGTTACACACTACATTCTCTTTATATAACTCTTCACACGGTTATTTGAAACTAATAACCACATTTAACAAAAAAATACATATTTTGTACAGCGCTCTGCTTTGAGCTGCTTACTGGTTGAACGACGCATCATCTCTGCTCTCTAACTATGTAGGAAGGGTCAGTAAATCGCGCGGAGGTTACGCGTCGCAGCGAAATAGGTCCAAATTTCTCCTTTATTTAAATGGTTAAAGTTTGACCTTTTAATTATTCAAAGATATTCTTAATTACATACGTTATTAAATTACACTACTGTGGTCTTGTTTAATTATTTAAATAATGTCAAATTTACAAGTATTATTAGTTTGTTTAGGGGTCGGTATTCAAAATAATTCCGGTTAGCGCATGTCTATCCAGGGTTAATTAACAAGGTTTACCCTATCTGTACACTCGTATTCCTTTTTATTTTATTATTTAAAACTCTTTATTAAATATTATTATAATTTTATGATAGCGAAAAAATTTAGTTTAAATGTGCGATTTTATTAAAACTTAAAATTTCTCAGCCTTTTACATTACCTATTTATTAATTATTTTATTTTTAATTAATGAAATCGTCACACACTCTACACAGCAGTGGCTGACGTGTATTAACCATTTCTGAGTTCGGGATACCACAACTCAGATTAAACTGTACACAATGTTTGTAGAAAAGACGGACGTGTGTGACGTAGACGCCAGTTTGCAAAATGCATCATCGTTCCCGCCAGAAATGTTTCTCGTTTATCTTGTCTCAGCCAAATAAACATTACTATGAGTTTACCATATTCAAGTGTCCTTCATATTTCATAAACACTTGAGAAATTTTATTGTTTCTAACAGAGGTGTCCGGCAGGTGTAACTGTACATAACCTACTTGGCTCATTCTTTAATAAAAATGAGGGAAAGAAATAGAACGAATAAGGAGAGAGAGAGAGAGAGAGAGAGAGAGGGGGAGAGAGAGAGAGAGAGAGCGAGAAAGTGAGAGAGAGGTACACAGACAGAGGGGAGCTATATACATTTTTTACCATACTTCATTTAGTTTAGAAGTCACATGACATAATTTGTATAAAACATCAATTAAACGCGCGGCCAGAATGTCGCATCCTATATATAATGCGACACAATACGTCACGTTTGTACAGTTCACATAAGTTCCTTTTTGATAACTACTATATTACTTTTTTGTAATATTTACTTGAGTACGAGCATTAACACAGAATTTGCGTACAAAAGTAATTAAATACGGTTATTTAACAGAATATGAAATTCATTAAATGATTATAAAATACACATTATAATATATAATATAACTATTATGAACATGTAGCCATCATTAATTAGTAACCTAATACGAAGCACAAGTAGGCCTACATAGACTTATACCTAGCAACATCAGCGCTCACATTACAGGCCTACTTAGTACTTAAATGAACGATTATAACGCGATATAACACATTTGTTATAAATTATGAAGTATTATAAAATATAAAGTGCCCTGAGATTGTGTGATATTTGCGATGAAACAAGACCTTCGCTTTAAACTAAGGGATAAAAGTAAAACGAAAAAACTTGAATTAACATTCATTCATCAGCGTTGTACACATCCGTATCTTACTGAAATGGAATACAAAAGTGTTAATAATTTTCGGTGTTTCATTAAAAAAAAAAAGGGTATCAGAAAATGTGTTTGAGACTAAAATATTCTTCCGTTATCAATACAATGTGTAAAGTATGATGGTAATATGTTAACAAATGTAAAAGGATAAAGAAACGTCACCTTCAGATGTGGTAGAAGGAATTGCAGAGCTACAACAAACATACATGATTACACTTTTTCGGAATAGCGCGTGTTCCTGCATTATCCGTACTGTGTGTGTATTTGGATTTTGAAATATCAAATTTCAGTCATTTCAAAACAGATCGACATAAACAGGAAAACTACGCAAAAATTAATAAATAAATAGATCCTTACTGTCTGGTTGATAGACAACAGCTCAAAAATTGGCTGCCCGGGAGATACTGAAATTGATGAAAGTGCGTTTGCTTGAAGGAAGTACAACAGAGGCCGAATAACCAAAACTCCGTGGGTACTTGGGAGCATTTGCAGGAGAATAAAGAAGTTGTTCCTAAAGGTGGTGGATAAACGTGATGCAAACTAAATATATTGTGTAATTTTAAATAATATGGAACCAGGAACCACTATAGTTGCAGATATGTGGCACGGGTACAAGTCGCGAGTACCCATACATACCCAAATCTCTCTCTCTCTCTCCCTACTCATCCTCTCTCTCCTACTCACTTACTCTCTTAATTACACACTTTTATCCTTTTACTAATTCTCTCTCTCCCCCCTCTCGCTCTCTCTTTCTCTCCATCTATCTACCTATCTATCTGTCTGTCTGTCTATCTATCTATCTATCTATTTACCAATCTCAATCCCAAACAGAACTATAGACTATTAAGAACTACAAACTAAAATCATAACATTTTGTTAACCGCAAAACTGATACAAATAAATGTTTTATAGCATTACTTCAAAATACTGTATGTATAATGATGAATATTGACAAAAAATATAACTGATTATATTTGTTATATAACTAGTATATGTTTATTACGTTTGGCAATACATTTATTACTTTTGACTGCCAATATGCGTAGGAAATTTCTCTAGTAAATGAAATCAACGTTACATTATCGCCCGGTGTCAATGCATGTGAGAAAATATTAACATCACCGTTAATTACGTTATTTGGTCCGACGAGAAGTGGTCAATTTTTACATCATTCGAAAGGCCAGTATGCTACGTTGGCATGCTTCGTAAAACACAATAATTATATTACCACGGTTAATAGAATTGGATAGTGAAGTTTAAAAATTGTTGATAAATATTTGACACTACTAGTTAAAATTATGTTGTAAAGTTAGCGGGTGAACGAAGGAAAAAAAATAACTGCCAGGTCATTCGCCTGCAGTTAGTCACTCTTTCATAAAAACAAATAAGCGTCTACGAAAACTGTGCAATACCCGGGGTTGAAAACTGGCAAACGTCGCTGGAAGCAAAAACGGCGAAAATTCGAAAAAAGTATACATTTCAGATGCTTAATTGTTGGGAAATATTGAAAAGACGCCCTATTGTCGTAATTATGAAAAGATGCCATAATGACAGCGTTTTGTACAAAAAAATTATTTGCTTATTTTAAGAGTATATTGAAATATAAAATGCAAAACAAATAACATATTCACAAGAACGTAATGTTACAATAAAATTTCAATATACTCTTCGTTTTCAGGTAGACGCCAAAACGTATACATTTTGAAAAGACGCCATTTTGATACATTTTTATAGAAAAATGCACACACACACACACACACACACACACACACACACACACACACACACACACACACACACACACACACACACACACACACACACACACACACACACACACACACACACACACACACACACACACACACACACACACACACACACACACACACACACACACACACACACACACACACACATGTACCATTTATAAATATAAAACATATAAATCATATAGCTTTATATAAAAAACAGCTTTTATAAACAATAGATTTTAAATTTGTATAACTATTTCTTTGCACATTCTGTTCCTGAAGATGACAGTAATGTATAATAAAACTGTTGAAACAGTGTAATAAATAGTAAAAAACATATTCTTGTTGAAAACAAAATATTATTTATTTTTTAATGTAAAACTATAAATCTGGTGTTTATGTTTGACATAATGATATGTTCAACACTACAGGGTATCTGCGTACTGTGAAATATGATAGCTATTTTATATTTAATTAAACTTGATACTTTAAGAAAAACTGCATTTTTACCAAGGTCCTGGAAATATGACCTGAAGAATGAGCCACTTCCGAAGGTCGTACGAAGTACATAACTTCCGCAAATTTGTGTCCCTTACTGAATTATAGCCTATATTTAGAATTCCAAAACAGTAAATTCTAAAAAAAAACGCTGGAATATCTTGAATGTACGACGTAGCCATGGTTGAAACTTTCAACATCAGAAGTATCAAAATCAGATGAAATTTTTTGCGCATATATATAAGTAAATTCAGTAATTATAAATAATAATACGAATGGAGTAGAAGTAATGAAAACAATAATTTTGTTTAAAGGATGGCCTCCACATATCCCCTTATAGCCTCCTTAAAGATTTCTATCTAACAGGGAAACAGAATTTATTCTGATGCAAAGAGAGTGCATATAACACACTGCTATTCTTAATTTCTCTCTTCAGAGAAGCATCTTTTCCTTTCTGAACATCGAAAATTCTCGCAATGCTGAATCATACTCGTTTTCTTAAACTTTTTATGTTCTGTACTCTTTTGCTTTAGGCATTTTATTTCCTCTATAGTAAACCACTAAACCTTACACCCTGACGAATACCGACTGCTTCGCTTATGTTCGTATCTTTCCGTAAAAATGTTCGTACAGGTTGATTGCGTTTCAGTACAGCAGGCAACCTGACACATACTGAGAAACAAATATTTATTGAGCAACACGATTTTTACGGAACTTCCTTCGCGCCAAATTATGACGTATACAACTGAATGTTTATTTATGTTTGTATTGTTTAAAAATGCTTACCTCGTTTGTCATTTCCACTCAGAGCTGATACGCTCCGGTTACGTAGACTGTACACACTTCGAAAGCAGCTGATCCAGGATGAATCGTAATTGTTCACAGACGCGCGACAATCATTGGAACGAAACACATCGATAATTATTAACAAGAAACTACACTATTAAATACGTAGTCCTATATGCACATTAAGTACACACGCGCTGAATATTTAATAATTTAATGAATAATGTATAATGATACTTCAACTAACAAATTTAAAATTATTTAAAATTCTGTTTAAAACTTAAAAATTATTTAAAATTCTTTTTAACTTTATAACAATCATTTTTTTGCAGCAGCAGCGACAGAGCAGTGTTCTGTATGCCGGTTTCATTGGGCTTTACCATAACAGTGCCGTGTGTTGATTTCTTTTTTTTTGGTGCAATAAATTCTCCTCTGTGGCACGATATTTCTGTTCTAAGAAGTCGAAGAGCTGGGCATATTTTGAACTGCAACGCGAGAGCGAATTGCACTTAATGTCGTTTTTAAATTAGCAGTTTCTCGTTTAATCACTTCCAGTTCTTCTAATATAGCTACATCGTTAACTAATTAAATTAAATCCCCTTTGAGTGATTCTTTTTGAGTCTCCATACATGTCAAAAACTTTCTCTTTTGCTGACCTGGAATAAAATTTCTTTTTTTTCCGTCGTATCAATTTCGTTCTCCGGATGCACAAACAACCGATCGTCACCATCGTCTTCGTTATTGTTAACATTCGACTGCAAACTACGCCCTGCTTTGTTAATCCTGCAGACAGCATGAATATGTTTACACATATTCCACTTAATACATGAATACATACATTCTACATACGTGCATGAATATTTATGTACACACACATCACAGTCTACACAGATCAAATTACATTTGCACTGCACATCATTTTCATGTACTAAATATACCTCTTTCATGCCAGAAGACGACGGTACTTTCACCCATTGTCTGTTTCTTCTCTGATAATTAAGTTACTGTCGATTTCTGTAATGGACTTATGTCTTTTTCTAATGTCTTTCAACTTTGTAGTTAATTTGGCTATGCTTAAGATAATAGGACTATCAAACAACTTATCGCGGACGAAAGACATTAGAGCAACTATAGCTTTATCCAAATGTTTTACATTTTTGCCGTGTAAATATATATATATATATATATATATATATATATATTGTAACTCTACTTATATGCGTTGTTGTTGTGTTGTATGAGTGTATGAGCACCTACCTGCTGTCCGATCTTGCGGTTTTCTTCCGACTAGGGCGTGTGGATTTTGGATTTGATTTCGCAAGTATGTAATCTCAAATATATGACAACAGCACTCTAAATAAGTTACTTTAAAAGTGAAGAGTTTTGTGAGGTTGGTAGGCTCCGTAGTACAGCAATAAAAAATACAATATGGTGTAATAAAATGGTGTTTATTACTCCAATAACACACAAGAATAAAATGGTTATATGATCAAATATCCTTACAGTGTAAACAATAAATAATTTTAAGAAGTTGAGCTCGTTATTTTGAATGAGTTAATTTTAACTGAAAATTCAATTAATTAATTTGCTTTAATTTAATTAATTAAATTGCTTTAAAATTAGATTCAAATGAAAATAAAATAAAAACTCTAAAGTTAATTGAATATATTCCAAAAGAAACTAGGCGTGACAGTCTAGTTCACGTCCCTTTATTTAGTAGTGATTTGACTCTCGTATACTGCAGTATGAGCAAATTATTTAATTGTTTGTTAAGATTTGTATAGCGCTTTCTGTTTTATCTCTATTAATTCTTAACTAAAGCTTACTAATTACTTATACTGGCTATACAGATTATCACAAATGAATTATTCTTATTTACTAGAGTCTTTGATTTGTGGCACCTGAATGATTTAAATTACAATGATTTTAATTGAAAAAGAAAGAAAATTTAACGTTTGAAAAATAGATAACTTGATTTTGCTTTCCTGGTTTTGAAGTGGATCGTAGAGATGCTCCAGATGTCCCTCGCTGTCCTTGTCCAATCGGCTAGAGATAGTGATCTACTTGAGCGTCCTGGGTTTCGGCGTTGAGCTCGGAAATCTGCAACCTCTCCTCTCCTGCTATTTGTGAAGTTTTTACGTCTGCGGCTTTCTGCGAGAACTGCTTTACTTTACGTCCCTCGTCGATTGCACGTCCCACGTCAGCGCGTGTGTGTGTCGTTCGAGTGGTAGCTCTGCTCGTCGGCTGATTCACAATGGTTTAGACGGCCTCTCTGTCGTATTCTTGAAGTAAGGTCTTGTAGTCTTGTAGATCTCTTGCGTGCTTATGACCACAGCTTGTAGTGCACAATAAGCTTGTTTGTTGAAATGAAGAGTATCTTGACTGGATGCTATAATTACGAATCGTTACAGTTGATCTGTGTTATAATGTTCGTAATTATGCGTGTTGACCACGTAGAGTCTTCATATGAGTCTTCACAAAACTATGGTTTTGAGACGATCGAAGAAATACGTCTGTTCTTCTCAAATACTGGCAGTAGAGTGTTCGGTCAGCCCCAAAACTCTGCGCTGGTTGGAATTTCTTCGAATGATTTGATTGGCTGACACACTCTCCCTACTACACAAATTTTGAATCACTTTAGTCCGTGAGAACGAAATTAGTTTCCCACAGACGGAGAATTTATATTATTACTAATATTCTTAACACAACGGAACTGAATTGTCGCTCCGGATTTCCTGTGACCGTTTTAAATTGCGATTTTCTTGGTTGCAAACCAAGTTGTGCTAATTCCAAAATATACAATTTGTTGTAAATTCTTATATTTATAACATATTAAAAGCTCATTAATGTAGCTCAATTATTACAGAAGTTATTCACATTAAATTAATTAACTCTGTTATTATTTAATTATATTGCGCAAAATTCGCACACCTTATTATTAATATTTCGGCAAACATTTTGGCTATGATGGATTTCGCCTTAATTTACTAGTTTCCGAAATATTAATAATTGAAAGTTTGGGTGTGGTCGCCTTCTTTCCACAGCGAGTTGATTATGTAACAGCCGCGTGTGCTTCTTTTACAATGCATTATTATGATCGCTATTACATACGAGTGGAGTTTCGACTATTAAAATTTATTTAAACATGAATATAGTATACACTTAACATATAACTCCAAATAAATGATATTTGGTCCTGTTATATACTCCTCTACCTACTTAAAAAAAAAAAAGAGTAATAATTACAATTATTTTTTTTTTCAATTATTTTAAATGTACTTTGAAATGATTATACTTGCTACTATACAATGTATTAATTATTTATGGACACATACATGGGTGTCAGTGTTCTTTCATATATACAACTTAATTCTAATTAAACCTTATTAATAATATTATATTTGAAATCATTGCGTAGTAAATGTTTTCAGGACGGGTAGTATCTAATTGCAGCGTTTAAGAATGTCAGATAAGGGGTAGTCAACAGCTGACACGCGCACGAAGGAATGCGCTGACTTTGTTTACAATTGTTATCACACACCGCGCGACGCTAATTACCTGACCTACATTCTAACAGCTGAGCGGTACCATTGTGTTATATAACAATTTCCGGCAGCCGGGGTTGGCTTCGCCCGTCCGCGTGTACGCTTGTTACTACCGCGCTACAAATGCATTATCATTTATACACAATTTATTTACAATTATTATTAATATTATAAAACACACATTTAATTTATTTTAATACTAATTATTATTTAATCAAATTATTATAAACTCTAAATATTATTTATTTTCATAGTCGTATTATTTCGTACCGACGCGCCTTGGAATTTCATGTTACTCATAATATTTCCTTAAAGAGCTCGCATGATATTTTCCTACCGTTTTTGTTCGGTCGAGCGTCGTAACGATAAAGGTGTGAGGTGCTAGTTGCTCAGCTAAGAGATACGGACCGTTATATAACCGAAAAAACTTTGCGGCGACATTTATGTCTGTCCGGCCCACGGGGTTTGCCTTGAGAAGCACTTTCTCTCCTACTACAAAGTTGGCTAATTTATGAGTGGTATTGAATTTTTTCGCCCTTTTGCAACTATCCTGTCCTTCACAAGTTGGTTTTTACACTGAACTGGCAGAGGTAGATTATAGGTCTTTGGCCTGCGTAAATAATTATGCCAAAATCTCTCTGGCTTTGTTCCAGAGTCTAACTCTGCTGGTGTGTATTCAGTGGTGTCATGATAATTTTCGTTTATCGCCGTTTCAAAGAATGATAGGAACTCGGGCCATTTGCTTTGCTCTTTATAGCAATATATCCGGAGCATTCTTCCTATTTCCCTATACACTCTTTCGGCGAGGTTGCCCTGTGGTCGTCTTATTGAGGTGAGGATCGCTTTAATGCCATTTCGTTCCAGGGTTGCTGCCCAGTGTTTATTTTGGAATTGCTTTCCCTGGTCGCTAAGCACGCTCCTTATCGGTCCATGTTGCGGAATATACTTGTTAAGTATAATGTTCAAAACGGATTTTGTAGTGGGTCTAGGGATCGCGTATAGGCTAACTTTCTTTGTAAATACGTCGACACAAACTACAATACGTTTTAAGTTTCTGGTAGCCTTAGGTAGGGGTCCCAGGAAGTCGGTGGCGATCATCTGTCCCTTACCTTCCGTTATGACATTTGCCATGGGAACGTAAGTGTGCAAATTTGGTGCTTTCGCGGTTTGACATGGATGACATGTTTTTAACAACTTCCTCACTCTTCGATACATGTTTGTGATAGTAAAATCCTCCTGTAATATCTTTACACATTTTACCGGTGATGCGTGTGCTATTTTTACATGTAATGGGTGTATTATACACGCAAGCATAGCTGGAGATAATACCACCTTCCATTCGCCGTGTAACAATTTATACAGTATATTATCTTGTATCAGATAATGCGGACTTGGGTGAGCTGCTATCATTTGCTTTTTAGCAAGGAGTCTGGGGTCATTGTCCTGCTCGCGTCCTATGTTTCGTAGCATGTTGGTTGCTTCAGGCGAGACAGTGTACTGCATATTTAATACCCTCAACTCGTCGTCAGCTGCTTCGTATACCTCTTCCTTTTCTACGGGCGGATATCTGCTTAAGGTGTCTGCTGTGGTATTCTCTGCTCATTTGCAGTATTTAATGGTAAAAGAATACTCTTGAATAGCTAACACCCATCGTGTTAGTCGGGAATTGGCTAGTCGGCATTTCAATATAAAGGATAACGCCTGATTGTCTGTGTGGATCTCGAAATGGGTACCGTATAGGTAATGTCTGAATTTTCTGAGAGCGTTTATAATGGCGAGTATTTCTTTCTCAGAAGTACAATAATGCAACTCTGCGCCTTTGAGCGTTCTATTAGCGTATGCAACAACATGAAGACTACCTTGCTCGTCTTCCTGGTGCAACACGGCGCCGATAGCGTACTCGCTAGCGTCAGTATACATTACGTACTTCCTGCCCTGTTGTGGATGGAACAATTATAAGTTAGTTTGGAATAAGCCCTTAACCCTCTCAAACGCATCGTTTTGTTCAGAACCCCATTTCCACTTTATATTTTTGCGTACCAGCTGTAGCAAGGGGACTATATTCGGCGTATTTGCTGGTGAATTTCCTGTAGTATCCCGTGAGTCCAAGGAATGCTCGTCGTGCTTTGAGGTTCTTGGGCACCGGGAACTCCACAATACTCTTGAGCTTCTCTGGGTCCGTACTGACGCCTGTAGCTGAGATTATATGTCCCAGGAACTTCATTCGTGACTTAATGAACTCACACTTTTGTAGTTTGAGTTTGATGTTGGCTACCCGCAATTTCTGGAAGACGCTCCTCAGATGCTCGAAGTGTTCTTCCAAAGTGCGGGATATCACGAGGATGTCATCAACGAATATCACAGTGTAAGGGTCTACCTCTGGTCCTAGAGCTCTCTCGAGGCATCTTACAATAGCGGCGAGACTCGTGCTAAGGCCAAAAGGTACCACCTTGTGCTGGTAGCATTTATTGTTATAAATAAATGCTGTATACTTACTGTCATGCTCGCACAGCGGGACCTGCCAGAAGCTCGCTGTCAGATCTAGCTTCGTGAGGTACCTGGCTCCTTCACATTTAATGAAGAGGTCCTCCGCTTTTGGCGCGCAGTCAAATTCCTTTTCTACCAAGTTATTTAAATTCCGCATATCCGGGCAGAGTCGGATTTCTCCAGTCTTCTTGCGGACGACTAGCAGTGGGTTGAGGAAGCTGCTATTAGATCTTTCTATATTGTCTTCCTCCAACATCCGCTGTATCTCCTGCTGGACCTCGGCCTGGTACTTTATCGGTACCTGGTAGATTCTTCTTATAAACTTTTCCGGTTCTATGAGGTTAATCTTGTGTTCATAAACTGACGTGATTGAGTGTTCCTCACTGAAGATATCGCTGAACTCTTCTTGCAGCGACGACAATCTCCGTTCAGTTTGGGAGTCTAAGGTTGATTCCCCCTGTTCACCGTTTTTATAATTAATTGTCTGTTTTGGTGGCCGTGTAATTTTAATTGGGTCACCGTGGTTTTGTATGTGTGTGGTGTGTTCAATTTGAAGGTGTAACTAATGTTGTTAATATTACATTTTAATAAGTGTTCACTAGTGTTAATCTCCGCGGGTATTTGCTCTAATACGTCCACCCCCAATAACACATCACATATCAAATTGTTTATACCTACTACGCACACCTCAAATTGCACTTTTTCTAGCATAATTGTTAGATAGTACTGCGTGTCAATTTTTTCTTTGGTATCTGTAGCGGTACGTATATAAAATTGATTTATTGGCAGTGATGGGGCCGTACGAAAATGCTTTTTGTTCGCACGCAGGAATCTTTCACTTACGCCGGAAACAACGCTGCCGGTGTCCAACAAAATTTGTGTGGGAACACCGTTGACCAAGGCGTGCAATACCGGACACGCCGCGCTCACTGGCCTTTGTTGTGCGGTACCGGATTCCAGCAACGGATCCCTGACGTCTGGTGGGAACACATTATTAACAGGCATATAAGTTACATAATCAAGAGTACACTTTTCACACAATATATGGTTCTTATATCTATCATGCTTACATCTAGTTATTTTTGCCGGGTTTATAGCGCGTCCTTGTTGGATGCGCATTTCGGCACGTTTTTTGCAGATTGATAATTTTTTGATTTATTGCTAGGGTCCTTAATGCTTTGGGTGTCGCTGTCTTTCGCAGTTGTATCACCTTTCGCTATTTCGACCGTTTGAATTGCTGTGATCGGGGTCCCATCGTTGCCTTTACCTTGCCCCTTCTGTCTACCGACATTTGGTTTACCTTTGTATTCAAAGGTCTTATTTGGCGGTTTTGACGGTGTCTGGAGTGGAGTAGAACTCGTACTTGGTCTCTGATCAGATTGCTGATGGTATTGTACCCATGTATTCTGACCGTCGTTATTTCTGCGAAAATCTGGGTTATAACGCCAACCGCCTAAATCAAAAACTGTCTCGCTTTGGGACACTAAAATTAGCAATTCATCGACCGTGCGTATACCTTGCGTAAACACAGCTACCCGTATATTGTGGTTGAAATGATAGGCTAGTTTAGTGACAATGTCGATCTCTGAAAATGCTGGGGTTAAATGCTTTGCGCGCTCGACCTGCTGGATGATATAATTTTCCGCCGTAATACCCAATTTCCGTTCAAAACGTCCATATTCCAATTCGTTGCGTAACAGTCTTTGAGTGTGCGAATTCCAATACCGGCTTTCAAATTTCTGTTTGAATTCCGCGTATGTGGACACTTTATCGCGCACAATTTATACCATTTACGCGCCGAATCACGCATCGCGTTTACTACCCATTGTATTTTATCTTGATCTTCGAGTCTCGAACCTACCCTCGCCATTTCATTTTCACAGGCTAACAAAAATTCAATAGGGTTTTCATTATTTTCCCCTGTAAAATATACACGATTCTTTTCATCGACAGGACCTTGTACTAGAATATTAGGAGCGGATCTCCTGCGTACTTCCTGTTCGTACTTTCAAAATCTCGTCATTAAGTGCTTGCAATGCACTTTCTTTATTAGAGTCTATATTTGATCGCGTTTCTACAATTGAAGCATCAAGTCTGTCAACGCGCCGTTGTGTTTCCGTCACGTCCGCTTGAATGTTTACTTCGAGCGAATCAACTTTTTTCACAACATCAGCGGTCTGTTTTTCGCACCTACTAATGTGTTCTTTGAATCGGCCCTCCATACGCGTAACTTGTTCTATAAACGATTTCTGCATTGTGGTCTCAAAAACCTTAAACCGTTCGTTTCTACCGTATGTACTTTTTCTCCGATTTCCGTAACTTTAGCGGTTAACTCTTTATTACTTTCTTTAATTTCTTTATTGCTTTCCGCGATTTCGGTGACTTTAACAGTTAATTCTTTATTAGTTTGTTTAATCTCAACATTTATGTCCGCGTTGCTATTTTCTAATGCTTCAGTTAAGCTTGATTTTTGCGCGTCAATTTTGGACGTTAACTCTGCGATATTGAGTTCAGCTTTGGCTGCACTTTGTTCAAACTTCGCGTTCATGTTAGCAGTTAAATCCGCGTTTGTTTTCTCAAATTTCGCGTCTATTTTGGGTACTAATTCCGCGTTTGTCTGTTTCATATTAGCGGTCATTTCTGCATTCATTTACTGCATTTGTTTAAGTATTTTTTCCATATCCATTTTTACACAATAATTTCAAATACACGATAATTTCAAATACACTTGCTGCTGTACCACTACCAATCACAAAACTTTTCTTTGGGGATTGTTCAGTTGGACGCCAGCTGTTTTAAAAGTTAAAACAGCAAACTTTGTTTTCACGTAAATTAAATTTAAATTTAATGTAATTTAATTTCGTCATGCCCCACGTTCCGGGCAAGCCATATGTAACTCTACTATTAATGTCTTGTTCGGAACGTGAATTCAATGTACGTTAAATTTATCGAGCCCCACGATATTGGAGCGCCATATGTAACTCTACTTATATGCGTTGTTGTTGTGTTGTATGAGTGTATGAGCACATACCTGCTGTCCGATCTTGCGGTTTTCTTCCGACTAGGGCGTGTGGATTTTGGATTTGATTTCGCAAGTATGTAATCTCAAATATATGACAACAGCACTCTAAATAAGTTACTTTAAAAGTGAAGAGTTTTGTGAGGTTGGTAGGCTCCGTAGTACAGCAATAAAAAATACAATATGGTGTAATAAAACGGTGTTTATTACTCCAATAACACACAAGAATAAAATGGTTATATGATCAAATATCCTTACAGTGTAAACAATAAATAATTTTAAGAAGTTGAGCTCGTTATTTTGAATGAGTTAATTTTAACTGAAAATTCAATTAATTAATTTGCTTTAATTTAATTAAATTGCTTTAAAATTAGATTCAAATGAAAATAAAATAAAAACTCTAAAGTTAATTGAATATATTCCAAAAGAAACTAGGCGTGACAGTCTAGTTCACGTCCCTTTATTTAGTAGTGATTTGACTCTCGTATACTGCAGTATGAGCAAATTATTTAATTGTTTGTTAAGATTTGTATAGCGGTTTCTGTTTTATCTCTATTAATTCTTAACTAAAGCTTACTAATTACTTATACTGGCTATACAGATTATCACAAATGAATTATTCTTATTTACTAGAGTCTTTGATTTGTGGCACCTGAATGATTTAAATTACAATGATTTTAATTGAAAAAGAAAGAAAATTTAACGTTTGAAAAATAGATAACTTGATTTTGCTTTCCTGGTTTTGAAGTGGATCGTAGAGATGCTCCAGATGTCCCTCGCTGTCCTTGTCCAATCGGCTAGAGATAGTGATCTACTTGAGCGTCCTGGGTTTCGGCGTTGAGCTCGGAAATCTGCAACCTCTCCTCTCCTGCTATTTGTGAAGTTTTTACGTCTGCGGCTTTCTGCGAGAACTGCTTTACGTCCCTCGTCGATTGCACGTCCCACGTCAGCGCGTGTGTGTGTCGTTCGAGTGGTAGCTCTGCTCGTCGGCTGATTCACAATGGTTTAGACGGCCTCTCTGTCGTATTCTTGAAGTAAGGTCTTGTAGTCTTGTAGATCTCTTGCGTGCTTATGACCACAGCTTGTAGTGCACAATAAGCTTGTTTGTTGAAATGAAGAGTATCTTGACTGGATGCTATAATTACGAATCGTTACAGTTGATCTGTGTTATAATGTTCGTAATTATGCGTGTTGACCACGTAGAGTCTTCATATGAGTCTTCACAAAACTATGGTTTTGAGACGATCGAAGAAATACGTCTGTTCTTCTCAAATACTGGCAGTAGAGTGTTCGGTCAGCCCCAAAACTCTGCGCTGGTTGGAATTTCTTCGAATGATTTGATTGGCTGACACACTCTCCCTACTACACAAATTTTGAATCACTTTAGTCCGTGAGAACGAAATTAGTTTCCCACAGACGGAGAATTTATATTATTACTAATATTCTTAACACAACAGAACTGAATTGTCGCTCCGGATTTCCTGTGACCGTTTTAAATTGCGATTTTCTTGGTTGCAAACCAAGTTGTGCTAATTCAAAATATACAATTTGTTGTAAATTCTTATATTTATAACATATTAAAAGCTCATTAATGTAGCTCAATTATTACAGAAGTTATTCACATTAAATTAATTAACTCTGTTATTATTTAATTATATTGCGCAAAATTCGCACACCTTATTATTAATATTTCGGCAAACATTTTGGCTATGATGGATTTCGCCTTAATTTACTAGTTTCCGAAATATTAATAATTGAAAGTTTGGGTGTGGTCGCCTTCTTTCCACAGCGAGTTGATTATGTAACAGCCGCGTGTGCGTCTTTTACAATGCATTATTATGATCGCTATTACATACGAGTGGAGTTTCGACTATTAAAATTTATTTAAACATGAATATAGTATACACTTAACATATAATTCCAAATAAATGATATTTGGTCCTGTTATATAATATATATATATATATATATATTTAATTGTATTATGCATTCTTTCCATATGCATGTTGGTGTTCAGACCTCCTTGAAGTCGATGGCAGTAGGCCCAAGACTGAATATTTTTTGAGTACGTTTGTTCAAAATAAGTGCCGAATTCAGAAGTGTCTGGATCATCAAGTAGTCGCCTAATTGCTTCAGGCAGAATTTTTTCGAATGCAGAAGAGTCTATCTCCTGCATTAATGTCCTGACTATTCTACTACGTATAAACGTAACCCTGCTTCTCTTTGCTTTTTACTTTGGAACTAATATTCCTTCTGCAAGCCCTGTCAACGTGCCAAGTGCAGTACAATGTCATTGCCGGAGCTTGCATTGTTGATATCCACGCATTATAAAAGCATTCATCCAAATCGGACATAAACACTTTCGGTAAAACTTCGCCTACTTCTGCCTTGATTACTGAAAAAACAAAGAAAGCACTTTTTCGTCAGTTCGATTTGATATGAGAAAAGCATAAGGAAATCCCTTTCTCATGTCGTCCAAAACAAGTAGGGTTATTAGTTAAAAACCGTTACTGTTCAAATCGTGGGTGCCATCAATGCATATGCAATCACTGCCATATTTCTTCAGTATTTCACTCTGTACATTGTTCATTATAATTAAATAACTCGTCTTTTTTTAAAGTTTGATCAGTTTCTCTGACGACCCCTTGAAGCTTATAAAATAATACACAAGGCTGATCACTGGAAATTACCTCATTGACTAACGCTTCAACACTTGTACCATCTTCTTGACGTCTCACCGACTTCGAGCATAAATTATATGCGTGCTCCATGTTGTACAGGTCTTGCTTCGTTAATAAATGAATTCTTTCTAATTTACAGCCTGTAACAGAATCGCGTATTGTATTAAGTATTGCTTGAAGTGGTATCTGATTTGCAATATCCACAGCTAGACTTTTTCTTTCGTTGTCTGTAAGACGTAAATGGATTAAGTCATTTAGATGACCTACATGAGTTGACACTTATGTAGTCTTACAGGTACCATCTTCATTTTCAGTGACGCTAATGCTTAAAGGACAGACAGCATTGATTTTGTTGCTTCTCTGTAATTTTATGTGCCGTCTACCTTTACTTTCAGACACAAATTTTTCGGACCTACGGCATACATTATAGGCCTAATGTCTCTTTGTGCTGTCGGTAGCAGAATGAGTGCCACGCTTTTTAACGTAACTTGAAAATGTTTCTTTTTCAGTCTCTTGTTTATACTCCAAGAAACTTTCTAAGAACTTAAATTCTTTAATTTCAGACTTTACTGATATGTTGTGCTGGAATTCGAAGTGTTCAAGTAATGCTTGTTCCTTCGCTGCTGCAAGAACACATAAGGGGCACTTAACATTATTCGGTGCTGATACCCCTCTACCGTGGGATTCGCGTTCATGACGCTTCAATGTGTATCCGTGCTTAAACTGTTTTTCACAGATGTTACATTGTTGTGTACGTGACTTCAAGTTGCTCAAAACCGGCATTCCACTGTTTACTTCTTCGGGATGTAATTTCGAATGCTGGTTAAGATTATCTACATTTTCACAATCCTTACCGCACTACGAACATAAGTATTGTTTAAGCTCACTGATTTTAATAAACCAAAAATAAAAAGGGTATAAATACTAGATTATGAAAATCTAAAAAAAAATCACAAAAAATTACAAATGAATATCACACAACTCGATAAACACACGCACGGATAATGTAAATGAAATAAAAATGTATATTATAAAACGAACTACGAAGACATTTGATACTTACAGTGATATTAAAGAATAAAATTATAATTAATAGATGATCGTCGCACACTGTTAGTTAACACACGCACAGATAATTAAACTGAAGCAGTAAAGTAATATTTTAAACGTGAACTATTGTCATGCTGGTGTTACTGTACTATAATTATCGACACACTATTACTTAACACACGTACAGTAGGCCTATATTAAACGGCACGTTGTGTCTTTTACGGTACATTTCCCGCCTAATTCAACATCGGAGGATTTCGTACCTGCTCGTAGCATTGGGTAAAAATTGGATATTCGCTCCTTACTCAGCTCTACGAAGAGATATGGAAGTAAAGGAAGCAGTTGGTATGCGTCAGGGACTAAGGTCTAGTTAGAAAACCAAGCTGGATCCTTCTTTTACAATAATTTCCTTACTGATACGTGCTTTGTAATAATAGCAGACAAGTTCTTGTTTAGATAGTAAGCTGCTGCGTCAATATCACAAGGTGTGTAGACTTTATTCCAGTCAGCTGTTAAACAGCGTTACAGATCTTTTTCGGTAATCTCAATTCTAATTCTCATTGGTACAAGAGATTAGTGGATCGCAGTAACTCAGAAAACAAGGCCTTAAAATCAAGTTAAAAGTTTATTTAAAAATTGGAGAAAGTTCCCGCCTTGAAATGAAGACAGAGGCTCGGGCAAAGATATTGAAGGGTAGGGACCAAACGAATTCGGTGAGAGAAGGAACCTTCAACTCTCGCCTGATAGCATCATATCTGACAAACCAGGGAGAGTTTGAGATGTACCAGAGGACCTGGGATTGGAAAGCTTCCAAACAGGCGACAATGTTTGGGCTGAGTTATGCCCAAAAGGCAGAGGCTGCAGATGTTAATATTGCTCTGAGAAAGATCAAATAGATGGTGAGTTTAGTGCGCACAGGCACTGAACTCCGATGAGTGAGAAAGGGGTATATTTTGGGTTTGACGCCGCAGGCACACTGGAGACTCAGGGAGACGTGGGTTTCAAAGCTTAGGCGCCAGTCAACAGTGACGTCCAAGTATTTTACAGACCGGTTCCATACGATTGGACTCCCTTCTAGGGAGAGAGACTGGAAGCGGGAAGTAAATTTACGAGAAAAGGCGATCGCCTCGGTTTTTTCTCCACATTGATCGCCATTCTTCACTTCCAAAGCCAGTCTGGAAGTTGGACGAGCTGACGTTCCACCAGGCAAAACTAAGGTTCGCTGAGCTAGCATGAAACATGGCGTCATCGCATAGAGCGATACAGACAGAAGGTACAGAACGTGGCCTAGGACAGATCCCTGAAGAACGCCTGCAACGATCGGACGAACGGATGGGTACGACGCGTACTCTACAGACGCGGTCGCAAAGATACGATCGCAGAAGATGAACGAAAGAGACAGGGAGAGGGGATTGGGCTAGTTTGTAGAGAAGGCCTTCGTGCCAGACTCGATAGAAGGGTTTACTCACGTCGAGTAATACAGCGACGGAGGGCTGACGCTTGTTCTCGGCGTCCGTCAGTTGGGTAACAACCCTGACGAGTTGAAGGGTCGTCGAGTGTTCTCTGCGAAAGCCGAATTGCTACTGCCGAATGAAACCATCCAACAGGGGCGCATATCGGCTGTGCAGGTGCCGTTCGAACGCTTTCGAGATGATTGGCAATAGAGATATTGGGCGATGATTCTCGGTAAGTAGGCCTATACGCAGCTTACGAGGTTTGGGAATCATGGCGATTTTTTCACGTTTCCACAGTCTGGGGAAGTGACACAAAACGGGCCACAACAACAAGTATAAGTGTCACTTACTGCAAAAATCACACAATCTCAAACACACTCAACCGTCAGTTAGCAAACGGAAACAAAAAATACTCGCCACAACAATAATTAACATTTATCGCTAACGATAAAGATTACAAAGCCTCAGCAACACTCAGGTGTCAACCAAAAGGAACCTGCTGCCACAACAACAAATTCGTACGTATTACTTAATAGCAGCGATTACAAAAGTCACTGTGTATTATCTCAACTTCTACATGACACCAGATACACCGAATGAACTGTCTTTGTTTCAACAGCTGACTCGTGACTAAAAGACAATCCGTTGACCTTATAATCTTTGTTTATACACTACCGTGTCTTCATTCTTCTAACTTTAAAAAGTTCAAAAGAAAAGTATCGCGTATATTAAACGTTTTTAAAAACTGTAATGTAGCCAACGAATTTAGTTAATGTTGGGAGGCGAGGTGTGCATGCGATATGTGATGCTGAGCGATACGAGCGCGAGGACCAAAACCTGCGGAATAAAGGTCGGAATTGCAAATGATACATAAAATTCAATTAGTGGGAAAAAATCAAAGACGGCAACAATTTGTTAAAGAAATTTAGGAACAAGTCAAGGCAACGTAGTGAAAATTATGGAGTCACAATAGTGCAGCGTACAATAATTAAATATGCACTGGACACAAGCGTGAGAGAAGCAATCAATCGCACGAGTATGTTGAGCGAACATGACTAGCAGATAGATGAAAGTTACAAAACTAAAATAAAAAGGTTGTTTGTGAATAGGACAGGTTTTCCTTTATTTTCCTGTAATGACTCTGTGATGATTGTGTAAGACTGACTAAATGAGATGACCAATTTAGTCATTGCGGTGTATACAATAATTCATTATTGTCCGCAAGATTACATAATAGAGCTACTAAGCAGATTTACTGAATTATATTATCAAACAGCATATGGTGGCAGAAAATATTTAAATAATATTTTGTGTAGTTTGAAAACGCTAGTAAGGCGTTTTATTTATCATTTCAACTTAGGCTACGTTTACTTCCATTAGAAATTACACAATTTATAAACTCTTCGTAACAACTCATTTGTTTCTCTGAAATCAGCTAAAAATCCCGTACTGTGTTTACGTCTACTTGAATTGCTGCTGGCATTGAATGTTTTGTGTAGGCCCTATATACCGAGAACGTTCCGTGTTTATCTGAACTGCTCTACTGAATAACAGCTGCTCATTTTACACTTCTACTGTTTCTTCAAAACGCAAATATTGGAGATATAACAGTCTGATTTACTTTGTAAGTTTTGTAAAAGTCAATAAAATTATATAATATGTAATCAGTGAACCATACAATACTGCAGTATCAAAATATGGTTATTAATTTATTATACAGAATTTATTATTTGAGTTTAAAACATACGAAGACACTAAAACATGGCTCTATTTCCACTTAATTGTATCTATTTTTTTTTTTTTTTTTTTTTTGCTAAACGTTTTAGAACCCACAGTCGTCACATAAAAGGTTTTTTTATTTTAGTGTAGCAGAGTGATTACGAAATTACACATTAGCAATACCGCTGAAGCAAACGTAATAGTTTATATATAATATATAAGTAATTTATGTAATATGTGTATCTACGTTGTTCAGTTTAAATAAAACACAAACTCTATAAAAGAATTTACTAAGAAAAGATATCCTGAAACGACTATTCGCTGTCATAGAATTTGAAACTACTTGAAATTGATTAATCCGATTAAAGTAAACAAAGTTCGATTTCTTTGCCGATTGATAGTATAGCTTACGTTGATTGGCTACCTTCAGCAACTTATTCACAGGCTTATCATGATAATTTATTCTCCTTTAAAGTCGAAACAAATTCTACCTTTAAAATTATAATCGCTATTAAGAAATTTTAAGTGTAGTAACTAAGATCAAAGTAAACAAGTTTAAAGCTTACGAATGTGAAAGAAGAGGCAGCAAATATATCGAATATATGGCAAACCCATAACTGCTGCAAATACAATTCTTAGGTTGAAACACAAAGAAGAGGCAAAGACAAAGAAGAGGTCTTTTGTAACTTCTGAAAATTAGGCCTACATTCATAGTCATCAGTCAGCTATCCATAGTGTAATGAAGACAATTCTCACGGATGTGAAGGCGAGAGTAACATTTAAGTACACGTATATACGAGAAAGAATGATAAAATCCTTAGACTCAACGCTGACATAACGGATATGAAGAGAGTTTTAACAAAGCAAAATGTATCTAGTATGTTTACATAGTGTTAATTTGGAAGAGTTGATGCCTGTAGATGACACAAAAAAATCATAGTGCTCCTTGTTTAAGTGATATCAATTTGAAGCTGTTGAAGTATAAGAAACTAGTTCTATGCTAATACTCCATTTTATCAATACAGTATGTACTACTGAACACAAGAAATCCACACACAAAATTTCTACTGATTACTGTTTTGATTGTACAAAATGGGGATCCAATGAAACCAATATTGTAGAGGAATCAGTCTTCCATCCACAAACGTAACACAAACTTTATACTAAAATAGTAAATAGGCTAGAAGATTAAAATAAGTTTCGTATGTTTTCATATCAGTAATCAGACTGGCTTTAAGAAATAAAAATATTGTACAAACGCAATTTTTATGTCATAACAAGTAATGGAGAAAAGGTTGTAAACTTAGCATAAATTTAAGACCCACTTAGATTTTTACAGACATAGGCAAAGTATTTAACAGTATAAGTGGACCTGTCTTATAAAGATTTTAGAACAGATAGCATTTTTGGGCAATTTAATGTCTATTATTTACTGTTTTATATTATTATTAATAATAACAAAATATTTTACAAGAATATTTTTTTTTATTATTTTGAGAATTACAGTGTTCTGATAGTATTCAACTAACATAATCAGATATAAAATTATATTGATAGTGATATAAAATATTATATATAATTTTATATCAGATGATGATAGTTGAATACTAACAAATCATAGTAATTCACACAAAAATAAAAAAGTATATTCTTGTAAAAATGTTGTTATTATTATTAATAATATAAACGGAAAGCAAAACCTTTCTAGAAGTGTAAAAGTCCGCCATTATAGCATTGTGACCAGGCCGGTGATCATGTATGGAGTGGAAACAAAGTGCTTTCAAAACTTGGAACCTCTTCTTAAAATTGAACGAAGAATTCTTCAAAAAATTAATGGGTACAGGCATAGACCCAAAGAAGAGCTGTAAAGCGATCTGGAAGTTCTATGCTGTGGAAGCGCTATACACCAACATTACTATGCACCACAAAGATAGGGTCAAGACTATCTGATGAACCTTCAGTCACTAAGGAATTGCGACAAGGTTGTGCTATATCACCCGCTTTATTTAAGTTATACTTGAAGGACAGTTTTATTTATTTATTCAGCTTTGGAACGTTAGCGACGCACCTGTCGCAACATGGAATACTATCAAAGATGAAAAGCTCTTCATTTGCATGGTTACAAACGACAGCACACGTGTAGCAGAAATACAAAATCATATAGGATAAGGGAAACAAGTGACGGGGCAGTGCAATCCACTTTATAGAGCAATCAACTAAGATTCAAAACAAAAATTTGCGTATGAAGTGTAGTCCGTTAGCTGTGTATTGCGTGAGACCTTGGCGTTGCCTAATGTTAGTGGTGCGGGTATTCTGGTCCACTGCGTTGTTTTGCGAGAAAGAATTGACACCAATTGCTGCTCAGAAGAGACTTATTGTTGCGCAGAGGAAACTGTGTCAATAATAGCCTAAATAAAGAAATTCTGACTCACTTGTTACAGACAGAACCACGTGGTTGGCCAAAAATTTCCAGCCCCTTACGGTAAAAGTTAATTACCTGCGGTAGCAGGCTTTACTCTCTTGTTACGCCTGTCACTGCTAATGTTGTATATCTATAGTAGTCTGACATATTTATGATGTGCAAATTCCAGAGCCTTTTTGAAGTCTATGCGACTGTTTGTTTGTTTTGCCACAGTGGTATGATTCTTTGTGCAGTGTTGTCTGTGGTCAAAGGCTCTGCAGTACGTAAGTACTTTCGTGTTTTAGTATAGTCTATTGTTTTGTACTTGTGTTTCCCCTCTCCTATCAAGTCGTCTTTCAGCTGTATTATTAACTACTTTTGAAAGCTCATAGTTTGCAAGGGGATTAAGAAATTTGTGATTATCTTTTTAAAAATGTCTTGCATATAAAGAATTTGTTGTTCTATTACCGTCTCCTCGTTTATGGTTAGACAACCTGCATTCAAATTTCCGTCCTGTCTCGCTTAGGTACACTTTGTTACATTTTTTGCATTTTATATTAAGAAAAACTCCGCTTCTTTGTAAGATTGGCATTTTTCTATGTTTTTATTCCTTATCTTATCAAATACTCTTTCACATTTTTAATTGCTACATCTATTCCGTATTTTTAAAACAACATGTATAATTTTTCTGGTATATGTTACTGCATAGTTCCTTTGTTTTAGTTCATTTTTAGCTTTCTTCCTGTTAATAGAACAGAGATTAACGGTAATACCGGGTTAGTACCATCCATTACACTCCCCGTTAAAAAAAAAAAATGACAGTCGGCATTAAAGCAACTGTTATAAATAGTAAATAATTTTTTTTATCTGACGTCAGTGTAGTTACGTTGTTGCGATGTTTCTGCACATGAATTGGTCGGTTTCATTGAAAACGATAAGCGATAACTGTGGATTTGAAACACCAATCTCATCTTACTAACAGAGGAATCTGATTAGTGTACATAGGCAGGTTCGAAAAGTGCTACGCAATTAAGAGCACATTGTGACAACAAATGCTTCCGAATATTAACCTTCTGACTGAGCGAGGTTTGTGTGGTGTGTGCACGTAATTCTCATTTTGTGTAATAACGTAATTAAAATATTTGCCCGGGAAAGCCATTGTTTTATGAAATTGACACAAACACATTTTATTTCTTTCCTTCTCTCTCTCTCTCTCACACACACACACACACACACACACTCTCACTCTTTCCAGCGTTACTACTAATTATCAAAGATTCTAATATTAAAGAGAGTATTTCTTATTGATGAAATAGCACAAAAGTACGGACATGACGTCCTAAGACTGCTCCCGCCGACTACAGCTGTAAGTTAAATTCTATCGCTCTGGTATGGGCACGCTTAGAAGAAAGATGAGATAACGAACGAGCGTGTGGCAAAAAATGAGACTGATAACGTTTCTTTGAATGACGCTGTCCACTGTTTTACCGAGACGACTACGCTAATATGTAAGTTTTATCTTGTTCCTGTCGACATCACAATGGAATGCGTATACTAAGCATCTCGTTGTTGCTGTCCTTCATAATTTACTGTACATTGTAAACAAAGGTTGTTTGCTATACTTTCCAGAACACTAGTGCTGTATTAAACAACAGCGTCTCAAAAGAAATTGTTATGAATGAAATTTTCTTGGACCTTGATACCCAGATTGCGAATTAAGAAAATGTCAGCGAAGAGTTAGAAGTAGGCTGTGATAGACTGCGACGTTTACTGTTATTATGATTATGGTAATTGTTATTTTCATTATACGTACTAAACACCTTAATTCGTCGCAATTTCTCTTGACAGTTGTGACACTGATCCTTTTGCAATACTGTCTACTATTTGTTCAAGTAGGCCTATAGGCTCCTAATTGCATCAATGAGTGTCTCAAAATACATCTGGCTTATAGAAATCCCCATAAAGTTTTAACTCTATCAAAGGCTTTTTCCGTAATCTATAAAAGCTATGTGTGTTTCTAAATTGAATTGCCGACGTTTTTCAATGTTTTGCTTTAGTATATATACACGTCAATGCATGAACGTCCTTTTCTAAAGCCCAACTGTACTTCTAATAATATGTTATCGGAAATAGTTTGCAGCCGTTGATTAAGGGGTCTACTACATATTTTGTAACTCCCATTGGAGAGACTTATGCCTTTATAATAATAGATACATCATTTTTGTTTCCTTTTTTGAAAAGAGATATAACTTTTGTCTTTTATAACGTTAATATCCGCAGCATCTCTCGTTTTTATTCATGCGTTTTATAAGTTTATATACCATATTCTGCCTTTCATGTATACCATTTTTGTGTAACATGATGTATTAAAATTCCATGTACTAAAATGTGTGGAAAAATAAACAATTGTAATAGTGCATAAACGATTCCATAGTTCAATTGGTTTGTTTCAAAGCTAATAAAGTACTTAAGTACATGAGTAAAGATATGTTTATCTGATGTTTGTATCCGACTGATGTTTAGATAATCTCTTTAGAAGAATACCAAAATTAATTTTTGTCTATTTTTTTGTCACGGGATTAGCTAAAAGTGTTAAGGATGAGAAGTTATATATCATATTTTGTTGTCTTTCACTGTACTCGACACAAAATTTTCTTTGTCCATTGGTTGTCTCCATAACGGTAGTTCCACACTTTTGTCTTCTCTTAGTCCTTACCTGCAGGCTTCCTGTCACTGGGTTGTACAGTCGCCGCACTTTTAAAGATTTGTTTCTAAAATTTACTTGCATTTTATTTTTCTCTGTTAACATTGGTATATCATAAAATACCATAAGCGGATATTGTCATCCGCAACGTGTGAGTTGAAAAATTTTAGGTTGGTAGGTTATTGGCATGTGGGTGAACAATTGATTTTCACACCTGCACGGAAACGGTTTATATAAAATGTATATTACACCCAATTTCATATGTGTTTATTGCCTACGTAACAAATGTAATATATTTGTGGCACTAATTCTAGCTTATTGTTTTATATACTTCATATAAAGTACGTTAAGGCGGTTACACAAGTTTGTAAATGCAACCTTAAATATAATGTGTCTAGCAAAAATTACAGTGACTTTTATTGTATAAAGGAACTTGATTCCATTTGGATTATTGGGTTAAAGCGCTGTAATCCAAGAAGGCTCTAATCCAAGAACGCTGTAATGCACCTTCGTTACAGTCACACTACTCAAAGCACTCCGCGTCACTCATATGGCACACAGCGGACAGTTTAGATTTAGTTTCCCGCTAATTTTGCAAATTTCAGCGTGGCAACGTTGTATAATCTGTCTGGAGACCTTGACATTGCAATTATATGATAATACATTTTATTTAAAATTTAAAACTACATTTTATACATTTCAATTTAAAATCTATAGAAAGGCCACAACAACGTACATCACAATTCATGCCGATTCATATCATCCCACCTCGCATAAAATGGCAGCTTACAATAGTTTTGTGCATAGATTGCTAACTATACCGTTAAGTGAAAAAGACTACATTGAATAGGTTAATACCATCAAGCACATAGCAGCGGCTAACGGATATAAAAGTTCATTAGTGGATAAATTAATAAGTAAACACAAAGAGAAGAAATAAAAAAAGTCGAACAATGATAACACACTTCCGGTTAATAAATACATATCTGCAGATTACACAAACATTTTACCAAATATTCTAGTTAACGAACTCAAGAAACACCATGTAATTGTAACTTTCCGTACAAATAACAACATTCAGAGACTTCTTAGCCGGAAAAACAGTATACCAGAAAGAAAAAGAACCGGCGTATACAAGATGAATTGCAGCTCATGCGACATGTTCTACATAGGCCAAACAGGCAGACCGTTTGAAGAAAGATATAACGAACATCTTCCCAGAAGGGAATTACATAAAACAACATCTAATTTTGCCAGGCACCCGATACTATGTAATCATAACTACAGTGATTTTGAGACAAATTTCCAGCCTTTGCATTGCTGCAGGAAAGGAAAATACATGGACGCGCTTGAGGAATACGAAATATATAAAGCCGTCAAAATCAACCGTGATTATGTCTTGAATGATAAACTTACATTTTCACATAACATATTGTACGACACGGCAATATTTGCACACGGGCGCCGGTAAATGAAATGTCACAGTACATACGGGCTATAATAAGCAAAACAGGTTTATCAGTGGCTATATAAACAGTGAATCAGTTGATCGATATTGTCCACGCGAAAGCAGTCGATCGATATTGTCCACGCGAGAAACATAAACTTTCATGTTCGCGTCTGTGAGTTTCCAATGTCGTAAAAGTGCACTTTTACCGTAATGATTTTAGTGTTTTTAATTTTTTAACGATCTCCTATGAGTGATTAAGATTTCTGAAGATGGCAATTCGTTGCCGAAACGCGTCAAAATAAGACGAGAAAAACGAAGTCGCACGACGGATATATGGTAAATATCTATTATAATTATATGATGACAAGAATGCACGCTAGGTTCGTATGAGTACAGCGGCGTGCATGTGCCACAGATGCGGTGGATTGCATACACTCACACAACCATGCATTTTCCTACTTTGTGGAACAGTAGCCGTAAAAGCTAGAAAAAATGCTGAAATGCCGAAACGTTGCATCTAGGTTACAGTAGGAGTGGTTTTATACTCTTACGAATACATAGGTTACAAAAAAATATTTTAGTTTAGGCGAAAATATAACTTTTATTAGTGGCACGCGTTTTACGTTGCCACTAATACTGAGGTTGCCACAGTACGGTCTCGGGTCGGCGGAAAATGCCACAACTCACCACACGCACACGCACACGCACACGCACACACATACGCACGCACACACACACACACACACACACACACACACACACACACACACACACACACACACACACACACACACACACACACACACACACACACACACACACACACACACACACACACACACACACACACACACACACACACACACACACACACACACACACAGAGTAAACTTTTTTAAGTTTACGAAATAATCAAGTTAATAAAATGGTATTTAAATAAAAATTAAGCAGACTTATCGAAAGAAAACAATTTCAGTTATTCAAAATAATGTAAATAAATGTAAGGAAAAAATAACATTTAAAGATATTTCTTATGTATTATTTTTTTGGCTTTCTTATGTTCGCATGGGATGTGTGGAGTTGCTTCTGACATATAATGTCTGTCCATTTTGATGCTTCTAACACTAGAACGGATTTCAAGTGTTCGTCTGACAAGTTAGCCTTGTACTTTAATTTTTCAAAGTTCATTTTTGAAAACGTTTGTTCGCAGATATAGGTCGATCAAACATTGGAATCATTGCTCTTGCAATTTTTTTAGTTCCTTGAAATTACCACTCCATGAGATGCGAGTGAAAAGCGTGATTCCGTGATTCATTCAAGGTAGGCAGACGTACAAGCACATTAACCACGTACATGTTTTAAACGTGTACAAAATATAACATTTTACTGAAGTTATTACGTGTTTAGTGATTTAGTAAAATGTAATAATATTTGAACTATTTTTGTAACCCCTCTTTCAAACTTTAGACTTTATAAAAAAAAAACCTTTTTTTTTTTTTTTTTTTTTTTTTTTTGAAAGAGGGGCCACTAGTTATTTAAAACTAGGCAAGGGCCTAGAGAAGCCAAAACTGCGCTGGGTCCAGTATGACGGGACTTGCAATTAAACTCGTTGTTAAGCAACAATAACAATTTTATTCAGCCATTTCAAATAACATGCAAGTATCACTCCCAGTATACAATATACTTTTATAGAATTTTAAAAAAACTTCATTACAAACTTTTACTCCCCTCCCTGTCATTACGATCCTCTGAAAATATGCACGTGTAATCTCATAAAATTAGAATATATGTAAACATGAGCATAATAATTTCTCCCAAATATACATAAATAGAACATCAATCAATATAGTTACATAAAAACTTTTACTCCCCTCCCTTTCATTACAATCCTCTGAAAATATACACGTGTAATCTCATAAAATTAGAATACATGTAAACATCAGCATAATAATATCTCCCAAATATACATAAATAGGACATCAATCAATATAGTTACATCAAAACTTTTACTCCCCTCCCTTTCATTACAATCCTCTGAAAATATACACGTGTAATCTCATAAAATTAGAATACATGTAAACATCAGCATAATAATATCTCCCAAATATACATAAATAGGACATCAATCAATATAGTTACATAAATACACATAGCACACACATATCTATATACACACATATATATTACACACATGTTCACCTGGCAGGCAGCCCATATACATTTCACCATGCCGCCGAAGAATACAATCCTCAGTATCAGTGACCTAGACCCCCATCCCAAACTACTGTAAAAGGGTAAAGTGCCCAGCCTCCATAAAAAAACTTTTCATAACCCCATCCATTAACCCGTCCGGGTATGACTGCTTGCAACCAATGAAATTATTACAAGTATTCAAAATTTTAGAAAGGTTCCCCCAGATAGGAATGTGCCATCGCCAGGTCAGCATGGCTGCACGGCCGTACAAAATGTATAACAGAATTTATGATTGGAAGTAAGAATCAATAGTGTACTCATATTAACAACTGAACTAGTAATACACTGGCTATGGCAGTAAAAGAAAATGAATGAAATTTCACTTATACTGAATTATTACAGAGTTAAGATAATTTTTATAAAATATATATATAATGACAATTTTAATAAAAAACTTTATAACATCAGCCCCTAATAAAACACATTTGAGGTGTTCATACAGAATTGGCTTGGCCACAGGCGAGGCCATGCGCACCACCAGATCCAGCAACCTAAAACATGCTATAGACCTGTAGCTAACGGCACCAATAGGTGACGTCCATAGGTTACAGCACCTCCCCAAACCTTTAAATCTACTAAACAACAAAACCCATATAGCTCTGAATACCCTTAATCAATGCAAGCATAATTCACCCCCCCCTATAAATCAGTAATCTTAAGTCACACACACTTTTACCCTAAAAGAAAATTTCGCAGCAAAATTCGGTAACGCATGACCCCGTCCGGGCTCACCCTTACTCAGGGGGGGCTTAAGCCTTAGTAAAATACACTGACAAAATTTACAAGCACTAATTGTCTCGCTGGACTCGTGTCCCAACAACTTTAACTGGAGATGTTCCAGGAAGAGAATAAGATGTTCTACATTGTAGAGGCCAAAAATATATATAAATGGGTTAAATGTCACCTGGTATAATCCGGCACAAAACCTGAGGTACTCATGATGTATTGTCCATTTCTTCCTCCCGACGGCACAGACGGAGAATCACTCGTTTTAATGCCATTGGTGGCAGATGTTCGGCCACCAGCAGAAGTGAATCGGGAATCGTCTTAGGTCGGGAACCCTGAAAAATTATATATATTGACAATTACTCAAATGTTACCCAATTCACGATTCCCCTAATATTTATGACTCCAGCATAATTCACACACTACCACATGCTCAGATTAAAAGAAAATTTCGGAAATTTTAAGAATGCACAGAAATTACCTTGAGAAAAAAAATTCTAGAATTAAATAACTTGTATTTATAGACTGTTCGTCAACTTAATAATACCTTATTACAATTTCGAGATGAGTTGCAAACTTAAACAGGATCATAATACATACAGTTTCATATACCTCTACATTTAGTTAATAAAACATTCTCTTACGCCCCCCTTTAATCATAATGATAAGATTATGATATAATTAGAAAAAATACACAGCCATAAATACTTTATAAATACTTTAACTGAGCCAGTGTTAACTTTCAAGATATGCATAAACAGAATTTAACCCGCGCTGGCCACGTGGTGACTTCCGTATTTATATCGCATTGCATCGGCATTAATTTAAGCTAAATTACAATTCTTTTATTAAATAATAAGTAAGTTACCTTGAACAGACTTACCGGAGAGTCGCGTAGTCGATTATCTAATCATGATAGATTTTAGCAGACAAAAAATTCAAACTGGTCGCCGCCGGGAGAAAATGGTTGCTGCGTCGCGTTCGGCTGCCTGGCGAAAACTGGTCCGCGCAGTCACAGAAAGAACATTACATATTGTGACGATTTCATTAATAAAAATATGGTAATTATTAAATTGGTAATGTGTAGGCTGAGAAATTTTAAATTTTTAATAAAATCGCACATTTAAACTAAATCTTATTGCTATCATTAATAATAATAATATTTAATAAAAGGTCTAATAATAAAATAAAAGAAATACGATTGTACAGAAAGGGTAAAGCTTGTTAATTAATCCTGCATAGACAGGCACTAACCAGAATTAACTTGATTTCCGACCCCTAAACAAACTAAATATACTTGTAAATTTTGACATTATTTAAATAATTAAACAAGACCACTGTAATGTATTTTAATAACGTCTGTAACTAAGAATATCTCTACTTAATTAAATAGTCAAACTTTAATCCTTTAAATAAAGAAGAAACATGGAACTACTTTTATGTTGATTGGTAAATGTCGCGAGATTACTACTCTCACCCCTAACTATTTTCACGCACTTGAAATGGAGCGGTCAACCCGTAAGCTGCGCACAGCAGTTATGTGGAACGTTAAAAATAGTTTGTTTCCTAAAGTGATTAATCCGTCAGTTAAGACATAGAGGCATTCTTTATACTATTACACAATGTGTTGCGTTAATATAGTTGAACCGCGATTCATATAAATATGTTGTAAACGAGTAAGAAAGAATAATGAAAATTTAGCGCCTATGACATCTCTACAAAAATCTTAAAATATAAAACTTATGTAATTAAAACTGTGGTAAGACCATAAAGTGAAGTGCAACAATTAAACAATCATGTGAAGTAGATACAGGTGAATAAAACTTTTGTGTTAATCATTCAAATCAATGAGCTATTACTACCCGTTAGCCAAGAGCAGAGAACCAGGACCCGCAATGATCTAAAAGACTTCAGGACTACACCATCCCCGGATACGAAGATAACGAGAGATAGCTGACCTACATCAAACATGCTGCAACCGAGGACCGAGGACTGGAATAACGAGGAGCTGGAGGATATCCAAAAGATGACACGGAGGCAAGCCTTCCGTGGTTATGAAATACTAAATATTATATCCAACCAAAGACAATTAAATTAACAACATTAAGACATTTTAAGTACTGACAGTAATTGTATTCTTATTTGTAGTAAAAGAGTAAATTTAAACTAAGGTTACTCTAGTAAACTCTAGTAAAGTTTAAACTGAAAGCTTTATTGTTTTAAAAAGATTAATAAAGTCCATTCTTCAAATGGCACAATTTTAAAGATTGTATATGGCGAGGTGACCATTATTAACATACTATATTCAATCCCGGATCCGGGGAATTAATTAAATTGATGTACATCTTATTTTGAGGGCCCTTGTAAAAGAATAAAATATAATCATCTTGTAAACTGTAAGCTGTTGAACCATATATGTTGAGAATTTTAAGTAGAGCAATTAATACCATATGTAATAAAGAGATGTCATCTGTAGTACCGACTAAACTGAGTGCATAAATCAACAGTCTCCCCCTTCCAGAATCCTTTTATATTAATTGTTTTGGTGTTGTGATTAATTTTCAGCTCGTCACAACGAAGGCAGCCTGTATGATTGGCATTTCTAATTAATGCAGGTTCCCTAGGTTATAACACAAGTTGAGATTTTATAAATTGCGCCACTCTGCTAATTTGTTTAAATTTTGCTACTCCTTTGTAAAAAAAAAAAAAAAAAAAAAATTGTGTCTTGTGTTGTTTAAGAAGTAATTGTGTCCCAATATTACACACACACCCTGTTGATTTATTCACTCATTTACTCTAAAATGTGTCTAAAATCTTAAATAAAATAAAACGGTAATTATTATTATAATAGTATAGTAAATAAGTAATTTGAATTATGATTTAGATATAGGAATGTACATAATGTTAACTTAAGACGCCTCAAGAATATGAAATAACATCAGGTACGTGCTTGTCAAAAATTTCATTCATCAACATGTCGGTTTGTAAACAAAATCCGACCGGTTGAATTCTTGTCCGCGCCTGTGTGAAACTGTCATAGTTACCCTCCCGCAAGTTGAGTTAGACAATACGCCACCCTCTTTGTTAGTTCTATTGTTATAAGAAGCGTGTCTTTTCCTGTGTTTAGTAACCGAAGATTCCCCCTTTTGTCGAACGTATATTCAAGCCTGTGTGAGATTTCTCTCTCTCTACCAATGTAAAATGATAAAGGTTGTCATCACATTTTAATTGTTTATTTGTAAAAAAAAAGGGTAAGAATACGATTGATTTATATTTTTAAATTTTTTGTGTGTATAAAAAAAAGAAAGCATTGTATAGCATTTAATGCAAATAGTAGAATAATTATTTATAGCCACTCACATTACGAAAATGGCTGAATTTAACCCTGATCTATTATTAAAAGATGAGCTGTGCTACGAAGCAATTTTACGAGGTCTAAAACACGTGAATGTAACCGTGTCTGAATTACGAAAATCATTACGCCAAACCGGATCAGATATACCCTCGCAGTTAGATAGATTGCGTGAACTCGATTATGACAGCGAACGAGAAACCTGTTATGCGAAATATAGGGAACTGACGGTATTATCTCAGAACCTTCAGGACGAAAAATCACCTACTGTAATATTGCGCGTCACGCAACGAATAGAACATTTAACCCGCCGGTTGAACAATTTATTAAGCTGGCCCGACGTCACCGTAATCCCCGCCGATGTGCAGAAATTTGCGGATGAGGCTTTACGCCAATTACCCATAATTATCAACAACTTACGACGAAAGTCAGACTCATCTAGAATGGAGGAAATTGAGCACTACTTACAAAAATTATATATTTCCCCAGTTCAATCCCCTACTTTAGAACACCCTCCCTCCACCTCGAACCAAGAATCACCCACCGTATCGAAGATACAACCGACTCATGAACAGTTACCTAGTAGAGAATTAAATACCCTAACTATATCAGAACCCCTACCGCCTAATGGTCACCATACTCGCACTAGTCGATATGCGATTACAAATCCTAATGCAACCACCAATCCTTCGAAAAGTATACCAAACGTAAATTTTAATGTAGACCTCTACGGAAAGATTTCCCACCCAGTAGAGAAAATAATTAATGAAATTCCTTACACCGATGGCTTAAGTATCACGATACTGTTGACTTTTATCAGATACCTACTGCAAATAAAAGATCTACAACAATTGAACGATTGGCAAATACTGCAGGTAATCCTACCCAAATATAAACCACCTTTACGAGATCGTGTACTAGAATCATTAAACTCGACTCTTCCAGTAGAAGAACTTCATACTACTATAATCAAATATTTTATCCCCACGGGAATTTACGAGGAGATCAAAAGAAATACCGTACTTCTAGTACAAGGAGCCCATGAAAGACTGGCCCACTATATTGCAGACATCAGAGAATCTTCACGTCTACTGCAAGTCGACTGGAGTGAGAAACAATTGGTCGATACTATTCTAGTAGGCTTATCTCCTGAAGAACGCTCCCGTTTAGCACTAATAAGTAGACCCCTCACTTTCGCTGACCTTGAACAATGTAGTGTTCACTCTTCAAATGTGTGGTACGCAGATCAGCACAGACATGCATCGGTATCCACTACACCACATAGAAAGGAAACGCAAGCCCTAGTCTCAGATGCAAGAAGTCTACGAGAAAGACGACCATTTCGGCGATCAACCTATGTTCATGGCCATGGTAAGTCCAAGGAGCCTCATCCACGACAGGAAACCAGTGAGATCCCACGTAAGGAATATGTATGCTATAACTGCGGAAAACCTGGACACCTCGGTAGAAACTGTAAACGGAAACAGTACAATCAGAAAACTCATAATCCAAAAAACATGTAAGGCAGGGAGATCCGAAACCCTGTGTCTTCCGCAGCATCGTGAAAACAGGTAAACCCCTGAGAGACAACAAATTAAAACAAATTAATAATAATAACAAAAGAAAATTAGACCCCTATGTTAGAAAATTTATTGATAAATGTAACGCTATTAATAAATGTGATTTCAATAAGTGTCAATTACCGTATATACAAGTTGACCTTGGTGTTACATCCACCCTCGGATTAATTGATTCCGGATCAACGCGAAGTTTAATTAGTCAAGAGCTAGCCAATAAATTATTTAAACACAATTTAGTTAAACGCAGTCAATCAGTAAATATTAGATGCGCTACAGCTAATAAACAAAACTTAATGATAAAACTTATCATCACGTTTAAAGTAAAAATTAAAAATCTAACGTGGTATTTTCCAATGTTGGTATGCGACGAGTTAGGACCCGAGTTAATATTGGGAGCTGATTTTATCAGTAAAACAGGAATAATTCTAGATATTCACGATAAGATATTTTACTTTGGATTTTTTCGTTCACGAAAATATAACTTGGATGATAATGCAAATAACAGAGAAAGTACTAGCACTACTTCTACACATCTAAAGCATCACGAATCTAAATTAGGTCATCTGGAAAGTAAAGATAGACGGAACATACAGACTTTAATAAAACAATTCTCCAATGTCCTCACCCCAAAGTTAGGACTGACGGACCTAATAGAGTACAAAATCAATTTGAGCGACAATAAAGTAATACGTTTAGCCCCATACAAGTTATCACCTCCAAAAATGGAAGTAATGAGGAACCAAATTAATAAATTGTTAGAACAAGGAGTCATCGAACCCTCTACGTCATCTTATTCATCACCCGCGTTTTTAGTACCCAAAAGTAACGACAAACATAGATTAGTTGTGGACTATAGACAACTAAATAAACGGATAGAATTTGAATCTATACCGCTTCCCGACATCCACAGTGCTTTTCATTATTTTACGAAAGCAAAAATTTGTACCATTATTGATTTAAATCAGGCATTTCATCAAATACCCCTTTCGGAAGAATCGAAACGTCTAACCGCGTTTGCCGTCCCTTTCAACCTGTACCAATTTACGAGGGTACCCTTTGGTATTTCCCAAGGTAGTTCTGTATGTAGCAGATTATTAGAAAAATTATTTCATGACATAAAATTTAAATATGTGTACCACTACTTAGATGACATTGTTATCTACAGCGAGTCAATTGAGCAACATCTTAAACATCTACGTGAAGTACTATCCCGATTGGAGAAAGCTGGATTAACCGTAAACCCCAGTAAAGTAAATTTTGCTGTGACACAATTCTCATTTTTAGGTCACATCGTAAAAGCCAACGGAAAGGTAAGCATAGACCCCGAGCGAACCCGTGCTATCAGAGAATTTTTACCACCGCGGGATGCGAAAGGAATAGCCCGATTTTTAGGAATGATAAATTATTTCCACAAGTATATCCCACATCTAGCTGAAATTGCAGCACCGCTAAATACCTTAAGAAAGAAGGGAGTTAAATTTGAGTGGAATGAGCAACACCAAACCGCATTCGAGAAATTAAAAGAAAGCATCATATCACCCCCCGTACTACAATTAGCCGATTTTACAAAACCGTTTGTTGTGCAGACAGACAGTTCAAGTGTAGCCCTAGGTGCAGTAATATATCAGGAAGTAGATAACTCTAGATTACCTATTAGTTACGCTTCACGCACCCTGACAGACCAAGAAAAGAAATACTCCGCATACGAATTAGACTGTTTAGCTATCGTTTTCGCTTTTGAGAAGTTCAAACCCTTTTTAGAACATAAAGAGTTTTTGTTAGAAACAGATAATCAAGCATTATCTTGGCTACTAAATCACCCAAAACAGTTAGGTCGTATCGGAAGATGGGTATTAAGATTAAATTGTTTTAAATTCAAAGTACAACATATTAGAGGCACCCAAAACGTAGTTGCCGATACACTGTCACGTATGTTCCAGCCGAGTAGTAATACTTACGAAAACAAGAGTAGAGATAAGCCGATAATCAATACTTTAATTACCGAATTTCCTCTTGCATTTACGGACTTAGCCCAGTATCAACAACAAGACCCACGTTTGAGACCAATTATTGAACAACTCGATAAAGGAAATAAGTCAGAAAAATACATATTAAGTAAGAGAGTGTTATGTTGTAGAATAGCGAACGGAAAATATTTACGAATAATCGCCCCTGATATTATTAAACCTATGCTGATGGAATACTATCACTCTTCCACCATTGGAGCACATATGGGAATAAATAAAACCATACATCGAATTCGTAAAGAATATCACTGGGAAAATATGAACAGTGAGATCGCTAATTTCGTGAAAAGGTGTAAGTTGTGTGCACTCAGCAAACCAGCGAGAAACAGCCAAATAAGTCAATTAATCTCGGAGATTCCTGCTACCCCGTTTTCCAAAATTTATTTAGACTTTTCAGGACTCTACCCGCGTTCTAAATCAGGAAATACAATGTTACTAATTTGCGTAGATTCTTTTAGCAAATTCGTCTGGATGTACCCCATGCGGCGAGCCGTAGCTTCTACCGCAGTAAGTATTTTACAGCATAGATTATTTAAAGATTCGGTACTCCAGTCCATCTAGTGTCGGATAACGGACCACAGTTTAAGTCCAAGGAATTCAGGAACATGTGTTTCAAACTAGGAATAGACCACATTACCACTACAGTGTATCGTCTGCAAGGAAATATAGCTGAAAGGTATTTGCGAAACCTAAAATCTGCTTTAATAGCCTACCATGCTAACGATCATACGTCTTGGGACCAGAACCTATCCTGGATACAATTCGCCTTTAATTCAGCATATCATGAAGGACATAAGTCTACCCCATTCGAATTATTGTTCAAATATAAACCTAACCACCCATTATCCACTAAGTGGAAAATACATGAGTTGTTACCCCTTGAAATTAGGGATAAAAATATTAAGAAAATATGGAATGAAGTGCGCGCTAATTTACGAGCAAACTTAGCGAAATCAAGGAAATATCACGAGCGAAATAAGAATAATAATGAAGCAAAGTACCAAATCGGTGACTTAGTTATGTATAAAACACACCCTACGAGTAGTGCAATCAATAAGACAACTTCCAAGCTATCATACCGATGGTGCGGTCCTTATCAAATTCACAAATACTTAACTCCAGTAACTGTAGCCCTGTACGAACCCTCTACTCAAAAATATGTACGAAGGACACATATTTCGCAGATAAAACGTTATCACAAAGAAGGAAATAGTAGAGTGCAAGCTTAATAAATGTAAAAAAGGTATATGTTTTGTACTCAACTGCAAAGAGTACTTGAGTAACATTTGGCTACCTTATCGTATAAATAGGTACGAGGCCTGATCAACCTTGAATCCTATTCATCGAAAAGTAGAGCAAAGTAAGAAGTCAGCTGACATCAAATATGAGGAATAATTAAGTAACAAATTACTTAAAGAGTAATTCTATAACTAGAATAACTCACAACTAAAGAAAAATCCGGTAGTAGTCATAAGTAGTAGAGTTAAGAAAAATTTAGAATGTTTACAATATGTTTTATAATGTGTGAATTTTATGTAGTATTAGAATTAGTCTGTAAAGTATGAAGTATATATATAGATAGTAAGAATAAGCAAGTCGAGAGTGACTTATGCAGCTCGTAATTACATACAGAGAAAAACGGGTGAGAGAAATTTCACACGGGAAATCCCCAAGCATACTCCCGGTACATTGCTGACCAAATTATCCGGAGTCTGTGTTTTTAAGCGGCGGAGTATGTGACGATTTCATTAATAAAAACATGGTAATTATTAAATTGGTAATGTGTAGGCTGAGAAATTTTAAATTTTTAATAAAATCGCACATTTAAACTAAATCTTATTGCTATCATTAATAATAATAATATTTAATAAAAGGTCTAATAATAAAATAAAAGAAATACGATTGTACAGAAAGGGTAAAGCTTGTTAATTAATCCTGCATAGACAGGCACTAACCAGAATTAACTTGATTTCCGACCCCTAAACAAACTAAATATACTTGTAAATTTTGACATTATTTAAATAATTAAACAAGACCACTGTAATGTATTTTAATAACGTCTGTAACTAAGAATATCTCTACTTAATTAAATAGTCAAACTTTAATCCTTTAAATAAAGAAGAAACATGGAACTACTTTTATGTTGATTGGTAAATGTCGCGAGATTACTACTCTCACCCCTAACTATTTTCACGCACTTGAAATGGAGCGGTCAACCTGTAAGCTGCGCACAGCAGTAATGTGGAACGTTAAAAATAGTTTGTTTCCTAAAGTGATTAATCCGTCAGTTAAGACATAGAGGCATTCTTTATACTATTAAACAATGTGTTGCGTTAATATAGTTGAACCGCGATTCATATAAACATGTTGTAAACGAGTAAGAAAGAATTATGAAAATTTAGCGCCTATGACATCTCTACAAAAATCTTAAAATATAAAACTTATGTAATTAAAACTGTGGTAAGACCATAAAGTGAAGTGCAACAATTAAACAATCATGTGAAGTAGATACAGGTGAATAAAACTTTTGTGTTAATCATTCAAATCAACGAGCTATTACTACCCGTTAGCCAAGAGCAGAGAACCAGGACCCGCAATGATCTAAAAGACTTCAGGACTACACCATCCCCGGATACGAAGATAACGAGAGATAGCTGACCTACATCAAACATGCTGCAACCGAGGACCGAGGACTGGAATAACGAGGAGCTGGAGGATATCCAAAAGGTGACACGGAGGCAAGCCTTCCGTGGTTATGAAATACTAAATATTATATCCAACCAAAGACAATTAAATTAACAACATTAAGACATTTTAAGTACTGACAGTAATTGTATTCTTATTTGTAGTAAAAGAGTAAATTTAAACTAAGGTTACTCTAGTAAACTCTAGTAAAGTTTAAACTGAAAGCTTTATTGTTTTAAAAAGATTAATAAAGTCCATTCTTCAAATGGCACAATTTTAAAGATTGTATATGGCGAGGTGACCATTATTAACATACTATATTCAATCCCGGATCCGGGGAATTAATTAAATTGATGTACATCTTATTTTGAGGGCCCTTGTAATAGAATAAAATATAATCATCTTGTAAACTGTAAGCTGTTGAACCATATATGTTGAGAATTTTAAGTAGAGCAATTAATACCATATGTAATAAAGAGATGTCATCTGTAGTACCGACTAAACTGAGTGCATAAATCAACAGTCTCCCCCTCCCAGAATCCTTTTATATTAATTGTTTTGGTGTTGTGATTAATTTTCAGCTCGTCACAACGAAGGCAGCCTGTATGATTGGCATTTCTAATTAATGCATGTTCCCTAGGTTATAACACAAGTTGAGATGTTATAATATCGCTCCCCACAGAGAGCGCGCGGATCGGCAAACAAGCATGCAGATAACAGAGTAGATTCCGCTCAGGCAATTAATTCACATACCCCGCAATGACAGTCACATAATTAACTGGGAAATAGCCGAGTATTCCAAAACTCGGCACACCCCCACTCCAAAAGGGCAACATGGTTGCCCCAACTGGAACTCAGTGGTACCCAGCAGTGTACCACCCTTATATTCCAACTCGAGTTGATATCGGTTTTCCCTCTCAGGACAACAGACCTACAACAACCCACAATCAAAATTTACAACAATCAACAACGAAACAACAGCACACTATCACTCTCCATCATAACCTTCAGAACAGGGGAAACTGACGATCTCCAACTCTCTAACTTTCTCCCTGATAACGTTCCAGAACAGGGGAAACTGACAATCTCCAGGACCACAACCTAATCACTTCCGGCAAGTCTCTCTAACTCCTTATTGATAATTTTTTTTTTTTTTAAGGGGAGGGATAGGAAAATCGGGAAGATGAAACGGGGCAAAAATTATTTGGCGGTCAATAGTTAGGACTAAAGGTAAGGACATGGTTCCCTCCGAAAAGGAGAATGACTGGAGAAAACCAAGGCTCGCGTGGGCAGGGGCGCAACCCTGAAGTAGACAACACCACTGGGAGTGTTGTGAACATCTACCCGCTACCCGTTAACCGCTATGGCGAACTTTAGGTACTCGTTCCTTTTGGACACCACTCTCTGAGAGATTATTTCATGTTGAGCTGTACTGACTTGTTTCCTCGGAATCAGGTTACCTCACTACTTTCACCCCGATTTGGATTATCCTCATCATCTAACTCCTCTGCTTCTGCCTTCCCTGCTTCTCTTTCTTCCACTTCTTCCTTTTCTTCTTCTTCCGCAATTTCCCCTTTTTCGTCCCCATAATCCAAATCAAACTCATGACACTGCACCTCCTCACCACCTTCCAGTTGCTCGCCTTATCCATCTTCCACCGCATCTTCTCCCAGCTCCTCACCGATTTCTGCATCACCCTCGTCACCAGCTCCTTCACAAACTTGTTCACTAACCTCCTCTCCAATCTCGTTTTCCTCAACACATTCATCACCAACATCATCGCCATCACATCCACTACCACCATTCGAACACTGCACATCTTCATCCTCCTCTAGTTGCTCACCTGGTCCACATGAAACTTCTTTCCGTTCTTCGGAATCTTCACCACTACTTACAGAAGGCGTCTGCACATCTTCACACACTACATCATTCTCACTCGCACACTCCACAACGCTGCCACCAAATTTCTCCTCAACTTCTACCTCATCTACTTCTACCACACTTGCAGCATGGACATCCCCTTGTCCATCCGCAACCTCAGAAACACTTGCAGCCTGGACATCCCCGTGTCCATCTGCAACTTCAGACTCTTCAGTCTCCCTAACACCTACAACTATACCTCCCTGTGCAGCATCCGCAGACCGCTCTTCTGCCTCTTCTGTCGATTCCACTCCTTCACCACTTTCAGCAACTACAACGTCCTCAACCTTTTCCACCCTCGAATCCAGCTGTCCAGGTTCATGTGCAATGACTAAATTAATTTCTACCGGCGATGGTAAAGCTACACCATCAAGTGACTTCTCATATCCCGGCGTAGGCGATGATGATGTTACAGGATCTGGATCCCTCACGAACCGAGATGGAGATACCGGAACAAATTGTGCGGCCTCTGGATTCAACCATGACGCCCTCGTTGAGTCCTGTAATTCAGTATCAACAGACGTTTTCTTGTCGTCTTGTATTAATCCACAGAAGTTATTCCGCTTTTCTTCTTTCTCTTCACCTTCTTCATCCACAACTCTTTTAGGAACTGGTACTTCCTCTGGAACCTTTAAAGTTTCCTTACTCTCCAAATAGGAATAACTTGCTACCGGCTCCCTACTTGCCGATGTTTGTTTACTAACATAATTTCTTCTTCCCCTGTGAATTTCATACTTCTTTGTTTTCTGTGCTGTAGCTGTTGTTACCGTCTTCTCACTTGCCACCCTCTTGTAGCCTCCATTACTTCCGGAATATTCAGTTTTTCTGACTGTCTCTTGTGTTCTCCATCGACCACCATGTTTGTCTTCTTTAGCTCTTCCTAATAAACCACTGGAGTATTGGACATCTGTAGCAGCTCTTCCCCGGGACTCGTCATTCGCCTGGACAGTCCTGGCATGCGCACACCACTGGTCCAGGTCCGCAAAAGAACGTGGAGGCTCTGCGAAAACCAGCCGGGACTCTCTTGGGGAGTCAGACCTTCTCGTATTACCTGTGTGTCTTCCGTCTCGGGCAACCCCAGTCTTAATATACGGGCAGCTTTCCTTACATCATGGACGAAGTCCCCCAATGCCTCTCCGTTGGCCTTAGACGATAGAATAACTTAAACTTCAACTGGTCTTGTCGTCGACGGGGTATGAAGAAGTCCAACACCTCCGCATGGAAAGTGTCGACACTGCAGTCCCGACGCAGAATGCTGGTGACCAGCCATGCCAATGAACCCCGGCAATACGGGAAATAAGGGATAAGACCTCCTCATCGGACACACCCGGAAAATCTGCCAACTGCAGGACTAGGTCCAAGAAAACCAACAATTTGCCCCCATCTTCTCCATCCACAACCGGAAGTCTCTGGAGAATGCCGGAAATAGGGTTGGGTAGTTTCTGGTAACCTACCCCCGCCAGAATCGCAATTCAAAACCCACAACAACAAGCATAATTCCCACGAAACACCTAACACAAAAACATGACTTACAAAAGGAAAATCTTGAGTACTCTCTCTTCCATCAAGAGGCCCCCGGGTTCCCTAGCGCTGCGAAAACCCGACCCACTCCAGAACCAACTCTCCGTCAGCCGCCAGACTCAAAGAAGAAACGACATCCAACACTAACACTAACATACAATCCACACTACCGAACAACTACCACAACATATAACAATTCAACAAGACATTTATTATAACTTCCGCGACTAAGTCGGGTCAATGACAGTACCGACTGCCGGTCAGGCCATACCGCATCCAGTTAACCTCTCGCGCTATTACTTCATAACTATTTAGATAAGGCAGCCCATTCCCCCCGTACTCTCCGGTAAGGTCCAATCTCAACAACAACAAAACCCCAACTGAAACGCATGCCACGTGGCGGCACCAGGTTTACAATTCAAATCACATAGCAATAATTCATACCTAATACATATATACATACATACGATATCAAACCTGCCATTGCATCTACCAATTTTCATTTTCAAATATTGCTGATGTTTGATGTTCTTTCCAAACTATTTCCGAGTTTGCAAGCCCCGTCACACCAAAGGACCCAAGGGTTCGACCAAAGAATCGATCGCGCTGTGCTACCATTTGTAACCCCTCTTTCAAACTTTAGACTTTATAAAAAAAAACCCTTTTTTTTTCTTTTTTTTTTTTTTTGAAAGAGGGGCCACTAGTTATTTAAAACTAGGCAAGGGCCTAGAGAAGCCAAAACTGCGCTGGGTCCAGTATGACGGGACTTGCAATTAAACTCGTTGTTAAGCAACAATAACAATTTTATTCAGCCATTTCAAATAACATGCAAGTATCACTCCCAGTATACAATATACTTTTATAGAATTTTAAAAAAACTTCATTACAAACTTTTACTCCCCTCCCTGTCATTACGATCCTCTGAAAATATGCACGTGTAATCTCATAAAATTAGAATATATGTAAACATTAACATAATAATTTCTCCCAAATATACATAAATAGAACATCAATCAATATAGTTACATAAAAACTTTTACTCCCCTCCCTTTCATTACAATCCTCTGAAAATATACACGTGTAATCTCATAAAATTAGAATACATGTAAACATCAGCATAATAATATCTCCCAAATATACATAAATAGGACATCAATCAATATAGTTACATAAATACACATAGCACACACATATCTATATACACACATATATATTACACACATGTTCACCTGGCAGGCAGCCCATATACATTTCACCATGCCGCCGAAGAATACAATCCTCAGTATCAGTGACCTAGACCCCCATCCCAAACTACTGTAAAAGGGTAAAGTGCCCAGCCTCCATAAAAAAACTTTTCATAACCCCATCCATTAACCCGTCCGGGTATGACTGCTTGCAACCAATGAAATTATTACAAGTATTCAAAATTTTAGAAAGGTTCCCCCAGATAGGAATGTGCCATCGCCAGGTCAGCATGGCTGCACGGCCGTACAAAATGTATAACAGAATTTATGATTGGAAGTAAGAATCAATAGTGTACTCATATTAACAACTGAACTAGTAATACACTGGCTATGGCAGTAAAAGAAAATGAATGAAATTTCACTTATACTGAATTATTACAGAGTTAAGATAATTTTTATAAAATATATATATAATGACAATTTTAATAAAAAACTTTATAACATCAGCCCCTAATAAAACACATTTGAGGTGTTCATACAGAATTGGCTTGGCCACAGGCGAGGCCATGCGCACCACCAGATCCAGCAACCTAAAACATGCTATAGACCTGTAGCTAACGGCACCAATAGGTGACGTCCATAGGTTACAGCACCTCCCCAAACCTTTAAATCTACTAAACAACAAAACCCATATAGCTCTGAATACCCTTAATCAATGCAAGCATAATTCACCCCCCCTATAAATCAGTAATCTTAAGTCACACACACTTTTACCCTAAAAGAAAATCTCGCAGCAAAATTCGGTAACGCATGACCCCGTCCGGGCTCACCCTTACTCAGGGGGGGCTTAAGCCTTAGTAAAATACACTGACAAAATTTACAAGCACTAATTGTCTCGCTGGACTCGTGTCCCAACAACTTTAACTGGAGATGTTCCAGGAAGAGAATAAGATGTTCTGCATTGTAGAGGCCAAAAATATATATAAATGGGTTAAATGTCACCTGGTATAATCCGGCACAAAACCTGAGGTACTCATGATGTATTGTCCATTTCTTCCTCCCGACGGCACAGACGGAGAATCACTCGTTTTAATGCCATTGGTGGCAGATGTTCGGCCACCAGCAGAAGTGAATCGGGAATCGTCTTAGGTCGGGAACCCTGAACAATTATATATATTGACAATTACTCAAATGTTACCCAATTCACGATTCCCCTAATATTCATGACTCCAGCATAATTCACACACTACCACATGCTCAGATTAAAAGAAAATTTCGGAAATTTTAAGAATGCACAGAAATTACCTTGAGAAAAAAAATTTTAGAATTAAATAACTTGTATTTATAGACTGTTCGTCAACTTAATAATCCCTTATTACAATTTCGAGATGAGTTGCAAACTTAAACAGGATCATAATACATATACAGTTTCATATACCTCTACATTTAGTTAATAAAACATTCTCTTACGCCCCCTTTAATTATAATGATATGATTATGATATAATTAGAAAAAATACACAGCCATAAATACTTTAACTCAGCCAGTGTTAACTTTCAAGACATGCATAAACAGAATTTAACCCGCGCTGGCCACGTGGTGACTTCCGTATATATATCGTATTGCATCGGCATTAATTTAAGCTAAATTACAATTCTTTTATTAAATAATAATGAAGTTACCTTAAACAGACTTACCGGGGAGTCGCGTAGTCGATTATCTAATCATGATAGATTTTAGCAGACAAAAATTCAAACTGGTCGCTGCCGGGAGAAAATGGTTGCTGCGTCGCGTTCGGCTGCCTGGCGAAAACTGGTCCGCGCAGTCACAGAAAAAACGTTACATATCGCTCCCCACAGAGAGCGTGCGGATCGGCAAACAAACATGCAGATAACAGAGTAGATTCCGCTCAGGTAATTAATTCACATACCCCGCAATGACAGTCACATAATTAACTGGGAAATAGCCGAGTATTCCAAAACTCGGCACATTTTGACGATCTATTTAAAAACTGCACGCAGCATCGGCCGGTTGCCACGGGCCGGACAATGACTCTTCGAGGGCCGGATCTGGCCCGTGGGCCATAGTTTGGAGACCCCTGGCCTACAACTCTGGTTTTCTCAAGCTTCCACTCCCTTCGATGTTTGTACTTAATACGCACACTTACTGTCTGAAAACTAATTGAAAAGCGCGCCGTTTTAACTAGACGAGAGAGTAAAGGATATGTACATTCTACCAGGGGTGCTGACCCCCAACCTATGATGCTTCCCCCAATTTTATAAAAAAAAAACCCTTTTTCTGACAAGACCTTTTCTCTCTTTTACAGTAAAATTTCATACCTAATCGAGCAAAGGCCGGGGCTTTCTAACTCAAAACTATTACGAAATATTTACCTTTTACCGAAACGATATATTGATTGTAGGTTGTTATAAACTAAAAAAATAAGGATTTCTAATAATAAATCACAAATTAATATTTTCAGTAAAACGTGATTTGTTTTAAATACCAGTACTCTATGATTGTTGAAAAGATACTTAGTTTTGTATCTATACTATAGAATATCTGTAACGACAAGAATACGTTGTAATCTGTATCTTTCTGGATACCTGCCTATGAATCAGGCATCACCTCCATACCGGGCATTGGTTATGTCGATGAACGGCACTGACTGTAACAAAGTACAAATTGTACGTCTCTTATCCCTAACTAGATTCGGTGACACAATTCTCTTATGTGTTCCTCAGCTTCCTTATCGACGTTCGGCATCCTCAGTGTTTGCCATAAGCCGTCACACGGTGACACCTTGAATTCGATCTGTAGCCAGTTTGAAGCATCGAGTAGAAGACTTGGATCCTTTTTTCCGTGCACATCGCGCCTACAGCCCGCTCGAAAAAGTCAACTGGGTAGATTTATTGTGCGTCTGATGTGTTATTATCCGTTATAAGTTTTTTACAGTTTTATAAAATTGGGGAAGATTTTTCATGCAATACTAAAAAAAAAACTCAAAAATTTTCTAAATGTCGCCAATGGCGACACGATCCCCCCCCCTGTAGGCACCCCTGTATTCTACCATTTTATGGTATTCTTAATCTGTTCAAAAATTATTCATCAGCATTTGAAAACCGTAAATTTAATTAAAAAAAATCAAAACTTATGAGTTAAAACGCTTTTTTAACTAGTGATTAACATATAAAGCATTATTTGCGTTATAAAACAGTTTAAAATGATTAAATTGGCTGAGTCTTACTCGTAAGTTGTGTTAAGAGACGTCTCTAAAACGGATATTTATGTGAGCTGATTCCATGTAATGTCTAAAATTTCTTATACACGTTCTCTGTAGAGCCTCCACTCCACATTTTTCGTAGCCACTCCCCCCCCTTACTCTTTGGGTCCGTCTATTTTAATTTTCCTTCTGTTTTCAGTATCTCAAATTAAGCCCCCGGCCGAGATACGATTAAGGAAACAGAGTAAATGGATAAATATAAAAAGAATGTTATAGACGACAGGTGTACCCAGAATTTGGTTTGGGGAGGGTCCGGTCGACTCGGCTTCATACAAACGGAAAAACAAGTTGAGACTAATGGACATTACTATCTTTAAAATGGTTGAAAAACGTGTTATCGTGAAATCAATCCCATTAAAGTAAACGGTAATAACACAATAAAAATATGCGGTATTGAAACATTGTTTAGAAAATACTTACTGACTGAATTGAATTTCCTATATTTTCTACTTCAAACTTACACGCAAATTGCTGTGTAATAAACGTATTTTATATTTTAGAAAGAGTTACTACTATATTAGCGTACTCAGAAAACAATAAAACAGCCTAAAAAGTAAGAGATTAGCAAAATTCGTCTACTTTTTCGACCCTCTAGGGGGATCCAGTCCCGTTCGCCCCTTCACGTAATACGCCCCTGCTAGACGGATAGCCAGAATGTATTTTTTATGTGACTTAGGAATGTGCAAATGATTTTAGATGAGCAATTTTCACGTTTCCTTTCTTTTACAGTTGATTTCTACAGAGCATAATTTTGTAAACATTTTCTCGTGAATTAAAGGACTTTCGAAGGACAGTACATGCAGCGATAACCAGCAGCGTAATCGTTTCTCGTGTGTCAGTTTTGATGAGGAGAGGGAAGTAACCGAGTCCGGCTACTCGAGCTTTCTCCCACAAACATGATTCGTGCAAACATTTAGTTATCCTAATATTGGTACTCATGCGGTTGGGCTCTTGCTTGCTTTGATACAGATGAATGTTGTTATGTTTCGTCCCGTAGGACCCTTAAATGTTAGGAAGAATGATGCTTTGTGGTGCCATTGCCAGGATGCAGAATAATGACGATAGTGGACTGTATTTAATACATTTATTAAGTTTGTAGTACACTTAAATGAGAGTGTTAAGGTTGGCTACGTCTGAAAGACATTTAAATTTTGAATGAACCGAGTCGTTTAAGAAAGCTACATGGCAAATGAGGCGCAAATGTGCAACACTCCAACTACATTAAAAAATGTTAAGGCCTAAGGCCTAGATAATTGTCGCGACAACAAGAAAAAATTATAGACAGAACAAGGCCAGCAAACGTTCTGACGTCTGCCGCCCGCCAACGCTCGGTGAACTGTGTCGATGTATAAACATGATAAACGCAATTTTTGAAAGTACAGATTAGCCAACCTTTGAATGCGAAAATTACCACATTACTGTCCATAACTGCCCGCAAAAACTCAAAAGATTTTTTAATACATTTTAATAACTTATTATACGAGAACACAGTGTGTTCTTAATAATAGAAGTCAACCTCAATAAATTGGATTGAACCTTGAGATTGAAATGTTAGATAACAGTTATGACATTAACTGTTTAGAGATAAACTTGAGTGATGATGATAAGAGTTGAGCAGGCCACAGTTGGCTTGCAACCTGATTTATACATGAGTATAAATGCAAAAATTAGCAATGTATTGCCAATATATATTGTATGTATACAATATAAAACAATATAAGACATGAAAATACATAGTTTGACAATGTTCAATGATGAATAATCGGTGACTCATCACATGATGGGCCCGATACAAATTGTAATATTTATGCAAGTCATAATGGTTAGCTTGAACCAGTCAAGGCCAGTTGACCTATACAATAGTATTGAGTGTAAAATGAACAGACAAAATTATTATAAAATTATACATGTAAAGACATAGATTTAGCATGACGCTTTATAATTGAACGATGCATGCTATACCTGAAGTTTCAGGAATGTACAATAAATTGTTATGTGAAAACAAATTATACATTGTTGAATGATTGCAAGTACAAAGTGTAATGACATGTATGTCATAATTAAAAGCATGAATAATAATTGTGCAATACGTGATCACAAAATACAAAATACACAATATAAAAAATATAAAAATATAGGCGTGGCGTATGGTTATAGACAGTAGATGCGAGTAAAACAATGTGTTTTACATAGATACAAGTTATACATAATAAATACAATAGAAATCGGTTTAGATAATTACAAATACATGAATACAAGGCACAATAGCATAAGTGACAAGTACAACAAATGTGTTTATACAAAATGTAATACATGTGTTGAACAATTGCGAGAAATAAATTCATAGAGTAATAAAATATCACACATATTGACAAAAATGTGCAAGAAAATGCATACGTGGTTTGTATAGCTGCAGACCATGCGAATATTATATAACAAAATTTTTACATAAGAACAATACCACCAATGACATGACACATAACCCATTACCAATATCAAAATGTAAATATATAAAGGACATAGTATGTCTCACAAATTATTAATATATAAATACAAAAATAGTAAAGTATACCACCATAACAATATGATAAGCATAGATATAATAACATAGTGCATGGTTGTAAAATTACAAGTCACATGCGAATTTAGTATGAAAACACGCAATGATGCAAATTAACATAAAAATGTTGTGATGATACATATCACCAATTAAGTTGACCAAATTGTCAGACAATAAGGTAATGAAAGCCAGTGGCCAAGTGAAATATAGCATTGTGCTAAGTAATTATATTGACCTTGTGTCTAAGCCTCGTCCCGCGCTGGCAACAAACATAGCTTGTGAACTGGTCTGCGAATAATACCAGTAGGCGTGCGAATGTCTACTACTCTAATTAAGTTGTCTGGGCCGGGAAATGTGGCGGTAATTACACCAAATTTCCACGCTAATGGAGGTAAATTATCCTCAATCAGCAAAACCAGGTCACCAGTGGAAACGTTTTCCTTAACGAATTTCCATTTGTGACGTTGTTGTAATTGATGTAAGTAGTCGCGAGACCAAGCCTTCCAAATGACTTGGACAAACTTCTGGAGAAGTTGCCAACGTCAAAGACGAGAGATGAGAACGTGAGATAAGTCAGGATCAGGAATCGCCGTTAATGGTGCGCAAATTAAAAAATGGCCAGGTGTAAGTGGCACTGGATCATTTACATCCGATGAAACGGCAAATAATGGACGTGAGTTTAGACATGCCTCTATCTGAGACAAAACCGTCGTAAACTCCTCGAAGGTGAGTATAGACTTGCCGACCACGCGGCGCAAATGATACTTTAAACTCTTTATACCGCTCTCCCAAAGACCACCAAAATGAGGTGACGAGGGCGGAATAAAAGACCATGCAATACCATGAGAGGTCGTAAAGGATTGGATTGATGAGGTGGCATCCTTATTATGCCAAAGATTGTAAAGGTCATGCAAAACATTGCGGGCCTTCCTAAAGTTCGTGCCATTATCAGAATATAACTGGCTGGGTATGCCCCTACGGGCCATGAAACGACGTAAGGCAGCTATAAACGCGTTGGCCGTAAGATCGGAAACCAATTCCAAATGAATGGCCCTGGTTGCTAAGCAAATGAACGAAGACACATAGGATTTTGACAGAATCCTAGATTTCTGCCCGCCATGACGAATCATGAAGGGACCACCATAATCAACTGCGCAGAATAGAAACGGCCGCGAAGGAGTGACTCTAGGAGATGGCAAAATACCAAGCCTTTGAACCTGATGTTTGGCACTAAACCTGAGACACTTGACGCGTCTACGAATGATGGAGCGGATGACTATCTTGGCGTTAATGATCCACCAACGTTGACGAAGTGAATGATGCACGAGTTGAGCACCAGCGTGGAGTAGACGAATGTGTTCGCGTTCAACAATAAGGCGAGTGATATGAGCCGATTGATGCAAGACAATAGGATGCTTATTGTCATAAGGTAGTTGCGACTGCTGTAAGCGTCCGCCGACGCGTATGACGCCAGACTCATCAAGAAACGGGTCCAGAGAAGACAACTTACTCCTGATAGAAACAGAAGACCCATTACGAAGACAATTAAGCTCAGTAGCGAAGTGGATTGACTGGGATTGTTTTATGAAGAAATTAAGAGTGAAATGAATTTCAACGGGGGTAAGAGCGCCCGAAATTTTCTCAGCCCTGGAGAGTCTAATATTTTTGATGAATCGAAAGCAATAAGCGTATACGCGAGTCAGACGGTGCAACGAAGAAAAGTCCTTTGAAAGATCAACAGATAGGGTAGATAGAGAAATTTTGGGTGTTTGTTTCTCCTCTTCGGTGAATTCAGGAGAAGACAGATTAGAAGGTAAAAGGGGTGGAAAAAGATTGGACTCGGAAGATTGAGACAAACAAGCGGGACCATGCCACCAAAGTGAACAATCGCACAAAACGTCGGGGTGACATCCCCTAGAAATAATGTCAGCAGGCTTATGTTGTGAATTGATGTGATGCCACGTGTAGGCTTCAGTAAGACGCTGAATCTCGGCAACACGATTAGCGACGTAGGTCTTCTACCTGGAAGACTGGGCATGAATCCAGTAAAGGGACACCATGGAGTCAGAATACAGGTGAACACTATTGATAAAGGAATGAAGAGCAGGGGTGACCTTGAATAAGAGTCTAGTACTAGTACAACTAGTACCAGTTGGTGGTGGCTATTGTTTACCAATGCAAGCTTTCATAACAATAGGGGTGGCTTACTACAATATTCCTGCACGAACGAGTTTGTCTTATACTGGCAAGCTGGGGGAATTATTTTTCGAACAGGCCACGACTGGGTGTTTACACGATTCAAATATACTTTTATTATTATTTTCTCTTTACTCATTTTATTACTACACTTTTCACTTTTATTACACGTTAGTTTACTTTAAGATATTATTAAAACTTTTTATTTAAAGTACTTAATATTTATTTTATATCAAACACTTATAAAATTTGAATTCATTTAAACACACACATATATATCTATTACTACACATAGAATCTTATACTAATTAATCAAACTAAAATTATCTCAAATCAATTCAATTTTCTGTGCTCCTAGCAATTATCAGTCAAGACAAAATGATAATATTATTTTATAGTGGAGAGAAATTTCACACACGAACAGTTCATTGCTTTTATAATAGCACAATGTATCAGCTGTTTGGGGAGTCTTATTGTTTACGTAGGGGTGGTTTAACAAAGGAGGGTGATTCGGACAATCTCAAACACGATTATTTCCTGTTCTGGACGGTCTGTTATGTCCGCGAGGGAATCCCATACAAACAACTTACTTGTGTACAAGGGGGAGAGCGTACATTTCTCGACACGTATTTAACATGAAATAGCCTGTAAACACCGACAGGTTTAAAATGGAATATTTTTCCCAGCAAGGACTTGTTTATTACGGCAATATCCTAATACTAATATTATTATTTCTTAATTAAAACTTTATTTATTTATTTGTTCACGATTTCAGAGTGAATAAATTTATATCTTCTACAAAGTTACGGTTAATTAATTATCACGACGTACACAATATTTTTACACAAAAGCAGCAGAGTGGCGCATCTTATAACGTCTCTCCTGCAAAGACATTATAACATCGGGAACCAGTTCAATTGTTCGCTGTTAATTAAACTAGCTGCCGTAGTTAGTAAAATTTACTTACCAGCTAATTATGACAATGTATATATCAGGAATTAGTCAAGGGTTACATAAATTTATTCACTCTCTGGGTATTAGCGAAAACATCTCTTTATTCTTGTATTTTAACTAAGTATAAAAGTAATAGCTTTAATGGTCATCCTTTAATTTTTTACTTAATTTAATTTACTTTTAAAAGAAAAATTCTGCATTAAATATTCTTTACAATTTTTATTCTTACTCTTTTTTATCTCAGAATCATTCAGCTATGTATTATTTCAAGTACCACGGATCCGGGTCTTAACTTTGCAATATTCTAATATATCACAACATCATCCAAACTATTTGAAGAATAGTCCGGTGTAATTTTCAGAATTACTTTACCTTTAAACATCATCAGGTTATTACTATATCATTACAGAAATTACAAACATTTATATGCTAATCTTTAAGTTATCTAAAAGTCTTTACAAGAAACTTTACTACTCTTTTTGTTTCGGTTTTTAAAAAAAAAAACAAGTTATGCACAAATGTTATGATTTAATATCACCTGAATAGAACGTGAGTTTGCTGTGGGTGTTCGTGATGGTCTTCTTGGGTGTAGTTCATTGTTCCTCTGGATCCTCCATTTAGTTGATTGTTTCCGAATTGTAGTCTAGTTCATGACGATTGGATTCTGCTACTTGAAGTTCACACGGTTGTTGTTGTAACTTTCTTCTTCTGGAGTTGTTTGTTCACATTTTACATTTTAATTGTTCTTATTTTAGCAGCACTGATGTTTACTTTAATATGGTAAGGAACATATCTTACCACTTACTGTTTGTAAAGAGATGTGTCAGCTAAGTTTTTTTTATATATTACCAATATTTGCTTCACGCACTACATTACTAGTTTTTTAAGTTTTATCCCAACGCTACATTGGATTAAATCAATTATAACAACTAACGTCGGGTTGTATCGTTGTTTAGCGGTATACACCTAAGTGTAACTTTACAACACATTTTTGACCTGCTTACATGTCGAAGTTTTTCCGGCGACTGGGGACTGTTTAGCGGCAGGGAGTCTGTAAGCTGGCGCGGTTTACGCGCTGAGAAAAGTAGTTCTTTCCTTTAGTATTATTAATTGTTCATTAATTAACTAGTAATAAATTATGCTACCTTTTTGTTATGAGTTAGATATTTCCTTTATTATTAATACGTCTTTTATTTAATTAAAACAATTATTATTTTTCGCTTAATAACATTGTACTTTGCGTGTTCGTACTGGAAAATTTGCACGTTGATACAGGAATCTAGGTACAGATAAGGGGTGGATAATACTCTCACTTGTTATAAGAACAATAATTTCTCTAATTTGTGCTATTTAAATAATTTTTAAATCGTCACAAGAGGCCGATGAATCATGATAAATGAGTCTAATGCAAACACAACACCCATAGCCTCTTTCAGAAGCATCCGCAAACCCATGTAATTCAACTATCTTTGCCTTAGACTTGCAGCGAATAGAACGTGGGACAATAATTTTACCGATCAGACATAATTTATCGCATAATGAATGCCAATGCAAGTGTAATTGCCCGGAGATTGGCTCATCCCAACCAAGATTGCACAGCCAGAGTTGCTGCATAAACTGTTTGTAAAGGAAAACAATGGGACCGACGAGTCCGAGTGGGTCGTATATACCCGCGATAATCGATAGGATTTTCCTCTTAGAGATGCTTGATTCAACTGGGAATGATTTGATGTCAAACAAAAATGAATCTGTAGAGTTATTCCAAAGAATGCCCAACGTACGCACATTACCTTGTTTGTTTAACGGGAGTGATAAATTATTATGATCTGCGACCACATTGGGTTCATTTGATGCCCATTTATGCAGAGTGAGGCCGTATTGACTCAACAACGTTATTTTTTACCTTTTAGCTAAATTTACAGTAGCTAACAATTTTTACATTTTTACCCATAAAAAACTTTGTATTTCCAAGTCGGTAGTGAAATAATTATATTTATTTAAGTAACGGACACGTCATAGACAACGAAATCAAAAAAAAAAGTACAGTATTTTTAAAAAGAGGATATTGTTACTCATTGACAGTCACCAGTGTGTTCAGGTAACTGAGTTCCTCAAAGTGTGTAAGTACTGATACCAAATAAGCATTTTGGTACAAAATTTGAAAACTTACTCAGCTGAAATGTTGTCAACAAAGTAGACTCTCAAGAACTAAACTGAAGGTACCTAAATAGGTCATAGAGTTTGAGGATGAGTGGTAAAATAAAAAATTAATTAAAAGCCAGCAATATATGCAGTTATCTAACATGATCATGATAGTATTACACTTTTATGTTCTAGGTAGATAATAAGACTAAAAACTTTTCTGGATTTGATTGAAGTCACTGATGCCTGTGAATTCAAGACTCAGTATGCTATAATTACATAAACCTTTTGTCAAATTAGTGATAAGCTGTTAGAACACAATACTTCTACATAGACCCATCAAAAAATTGTTTTAAAAGTATCATACATTACAGCAAATACATAGATATTATAACATTGATCATTCGCTCTATTTTTATAGGCAAGTTTTCTTTTGTACGTAACACTATGATTCCTGTTGTCAGGGAAACATCTAACACCTTATAAAACAAATAGGATTAACATTGGTTAGTAAGAAGAATGTTGATCCGTCACGTTAGGACCAAATAAAATGTTATGTTGAGCTGCGGCCGAGTGGACCGCATAAAAATGTGTTGTATGTCGGCACGTATGCCTTTTTCCATCAGAAAGAATGAAACTTGGTGTGTTATCCACTTAGGGTGGAAAAAGATTGGACTCGGAAGATTGAGACAAACAGGCGGGACCATGCCACCAAAGCGAACAATCGCGCAACATATCGGGGTGACATCCCCTAGAAATAATATCAGCAGGATTATGTCGAGAATTGATGTGATGCCGTGTGTAGGCTTGCGTAAGACACTGAATCTCGGCAACACGATTAGCGACGTAGGGTTTCCACCTCGAAGACTGGGCATGAATCCAGTAAAGGGATACCATAGAGTCAGAATATAGATGAACACTATTAATAAAGAAATGAAGAGCAGGGACGACCTTGAATACGAGTCGTGATAACAATAAGCAAGCGCAGAGTTCAATGCGAGGTAATGACACCTGTCATAGTGGGGCCACGCGAGATTTAGAACACAGAAGGTGACAAGAGGCCGATGAATCTTGATAAATGACTCTAATATAAACACAACACCCATAACCCTTTTCAGAAGCATCCGAAAACCCATGTAATTCAACTATCCTTGTCTTAGACTTGCAACGAATAGAACGTGGGACAATAATTTTACTGATCAGACACAACTTATCGCATAATGAATGCCAATGCAAGCGTAATTGCCCGGAGATTGGCTCATCCCAACCAAGATTGCACAGCCAGAGTTGCTGCATAAACTGTTTGTACAGAAAAACAATGGGACCGACAAGTCCGAGCGGATCGTAAATGCCTGCAATAATCGATAGGATTTTCCTCTTAGAGATGCTTGATTCAACTGGGAATGATTTGATGTCAAACAAAAATGAATCTGTAGAGTTATTCCAAAGAATGCCCAACGTACGCACATTACCTTGTTTGTTTAACGGGAGTGATAAATTATTATGATCTGCGACCACATTGGGTTCATTTGATGCCCATTTATGCAGAGTGAGGCCGTATTGACTCAACAACGTACCTAAGTCAGATTTCAACTTGGTCAGATCAGAAATGGTGTCTGCACCGGTTAACAAATCATCGACATAGAAATCATTAATTATAGCTGACGCAGCGTCAGGAAAAGAAGCTTCATGATCCTTACCAATCTGATTAAGACAGCGAGTAGCCAAAAACGAAGCACTAACAGTACCGTATGTTACAGTTCGCAATACAAAATGTTTAAACTGTTCGAGGGGAGAGTTACGCCACAGAATACGTTGATAATGACAATCCTTATCAGATACCAGAATTTGTCGATACATCTTCTCGATGTCGGCGATGAGAACATAGTTGTGCATACGAAATCGCAAAAGAATAGAAAAAAGATCTTGTTGGACGTTTGGGCCTACCAACAAAATATCATTGAGAGAAAAGCCATTGGTAGTTTTGGCCGAGCCATCAAAAACGACGCGAAGTTTTGTCGTAGAACTAGAATGCTTAAAGACGGCATGGTGAGGCAAATAGTAGGTATTTGAAACCCCGGAATTGATAGAACAATCGTCGACAGCGTCATGTGGCCAAGATCCTTATACTCCTGAATAAAGTTTGCGTATTCGCGCGCAAGCTCAGAATCACGCATGAACCGGCGTTCTAAACTCAAGAATCTCGCTTCAGCGTTAGCATAGGACTCACCCAACTGGGGATTGTCAGACTTAAATGGTAGCGAAACAACGAACCTACCCTCATCATTGCGATGAGTGGACTTAACAAAATGCTCCTCACAAGCTGAATCGTTACTAATGGGTGCATTATCAGGGATAGTTTCGGTCTCCCAAAATTTCTCAAGAGATGCCAAAATTTGACTGTCGTTGTTCCTAGCCAGGAACGAAACAGCAGGACCCTTATAACGGGAGTGTTTGGGCAGATTGCCTGCTAGAATGCAGCCTAACTTTGTTTCTTGTATAATAGGAAAGTGAGAACCGCGTACATATTTGTTAGCTAAAATTAAATCTAAATAAAATTGCGCTCCTAAAAGTATGTCGATATCAGCTGATATGTTGAAATGTGGATCGGCGAGAAAAACGTTACTGGGACGTTAAACTGATTTATGTCGAAAGATTGTGCTGGCAGTTTATGGGTTAATGCAGATAAGACCGCGCATGCTGCTTGGAAGCTAAATCTTTGATAGCGAGAAATAATGCGAATAGACGCCAAGTTAGTGGCACAACACGCCGCATTATTAATACCTGTAATCGGTATGTTAGATTTAGTCAAGTTAAGCCGTAATTTCTTAGCAAATGATTCCGTACAAAAATTAACTTGTGACCCAGCATCCAGTAGAACTCTTGCAAGTTGTCTGATACTAGCCCGGTCGATGACAAACACAAGTGCTGTCGATAAGAGAACATTGTTTGTAGACTGTAATTTAAGTGAACAATAGTTGCTGCTGCTGGCAGAACCTGATTTTGACACATTATTTATGTGCAGAAATGTATGGTGTCGTTTTGAACAGATCTTGCATGATTGTTTGACCTTACAATTAGATGAAAAATGATCTGGTCTTAAACAATTGGTACAGCATTTATGATTTAATATAAATTGCCCTCGTTCTGATGTGCTTAATGCACGAAATTTGTCACACATGTAAATTGGATGACTAGATTTGCAGCATGGGCATAAATAATTATTTGAAGCTGAATGATAACTTTTAAATGCAGTGCTGCCAGCAGAGTTTCGTGATTTATGTTTGTCAGATTTATTATTGAACCTTAAAGTTAGCTTGTTGAGCAGCTGTCCGGCATCGATAGGTAATGTATTCTCTAACAACTGTCTACGTGAGTTTAAAAACTGAGTGAAGCTTTGAAAGTTAGGAAGATTATCGGGGTCTATAGACTCCTTCCATAATTCAAACGTGGTATGGTCCAGTTTTGCTGACAATAATTGTACAGTAATAAGCTCAAATGAATCCACTGACAGTTGCATGGCCGCCAGCGAATTAACTGAAGACGTTATTGTATTTATGAATTCTGCCAGACTTTGGACAGAGTCCTTAATTGTTGACTTTACTTCAAGCAAATTTTGAATATAATACTTCGCTAGTATGAATTTGTTGTCATATCTAGCGGACAGCAAAACAACGCTATCGAGTAGTTCTCCATTACAAATAGGTAATGCCTTAATTAGATCTAGTGGCTCATTTTTAAGAGATGAATACAAATAATGTAATTTCTGCACTGACGTTAAATCAGATCTGGCGTGCACCAAGTCCAGAAATATTGAATAAAAGTGCTGCAATTCTAAGATATTGCCTGTGAAGCAGGGCAAACTTATAGGTTTTAATTGCATATTGCTCGTTAATACTGGAGATACAGTCTGAACGTTGAAAGTTTCTATTAATTGCAAGATATTGGCTTCTGTTGAATATAACAGCTCTTCAACCTCAACTCGGTCTTCTTGAGCAGCGTTTATGTCTTTAGAAATGAGTTCCTTTTCGGACTGTACCTCATCGTATTTTGTTGCCAAACTTTTTAGACTTTCGAGTCTAACCGTTAAAAAATGTTTTGGATTAGTGTTTTTATCAAAGTTAATTATAGCCTAATTAATTCGCACTATGGCAGACTTTAAGCCGCCTCTCTTTCTGACCAACACTTTGAGGCCTTCTTCAGCCATTGTACGCACCTGTTAATGATGTTAATGACGTCGTACCTGGTATGCGATGTCCTGGAGCGTCGAAGCCGTGGAATAGATGGCAAACACGCACGGACTGAAGAGATGACTGCTCAATCTGGTGTGTAGACGCTAGCACATGGATGATCTTGCAGTGGTGTCGTCACGAGGCTCAATGGCGACGAAAGAAATGCTGACTAAGTCCCGACACGGTCGGATCAGCGAACATGCTGAATCGCCCGTGATGGCCAGAAATTGGGGTAGAAAAAATGATGAGAACCGCTGTAATAAGTTGCAGAAAGTAAATGACGAATCCAGGCACGGAGCGACCAAAAAATGTTATGTTTCGTCCCGTAGGACCCTTAAATGTTAAGAAGAATGATGCTTTGTGGTGCCATTGCCAGGATGCAGAATAATGACGATAGTGGACTGTATTTAATACATTTATTAAGTTTGTAGTACACTTAAATCAGAGTGTTAAGGTTGGCTATGTCTGAAAGACATTTAAATTTTGAATGAACCGAGTCGTTTAAGAAAGCTACATGGCAAATGAGGCGCAAATGTGCAACACTCCAACTACATTAAAAAATGTTAAGGCCTAAGGCCTAGATAATTGCCGCGACAACAAGAAAAAATGATAGACAGAACAAGGCCAGCAAACGTTCTGACGTCTGCTGCCCGCCAACGCTCGGTGAACTGTGTCGATGTATAAACATGATAAACGCAATTTCAGAAAGTACAGATTAGCCAACCTTTGAATGCGAAAATTACCACATTACTGTCCAAATGTATTGCCAGTAGTGGAGACCGGAGGCGGCTTTTTGATTTGAACCTCCCAGGAGGTACGCTTTTTTATCGTATACGAGGGTAGTTTGAAAAATTCTCGACCTGGCACAGAGATAGCGCCAGGTGTATCAAATAGCTGTGATGGGTCGCAAGTTCAATCCGTCGCGTGGCGTACAGTGACATTTAAAACTGCTGTATAGGGTATACTTCTTTGATTTTTGTAGTCAAAGTAAGTAAGCGTTTGTCTCAGCGATGATTTCGATATTCGATCAATCTTCTACCGGCGAACCGTTTCTTCAGATATGGAACAAGTAAAAGTCACAGAGATATGGCGAGTACTATTCGTGTGGCTGTAATTCGTAACGCATTTCAGGAGCTTTGCAACTGCAGTTGACGAACTGTGTGTGTGAATGCATTGTCTTGATGGAAAAGCACTTCTTCTGTGCTAATTGAGGACCCTTTGCCGTTATATCATCATTCAGTTCTCCAGAAATGCTGCATAGTACTTTCCGCTGCTACGATGTTTTTCTGAATAGTCTGTGATCACCACACACTGCGAATCCCAAAAAACAGGTCCCATCACTTTCCGGCTGATGGAACAGTGTTCGTCATCTTTGCAGAATTTCCGCTCGCTTCCATCCATTGTGTGGACTGCTTTTATAGTGGTGAATCTGTGTTTCGCCAACCGGTGATAGATCGTCGCAGGAACTCAGTTGGATTGCGTTTAGTCATGTCCAAATTTTCATAAGAAATGCGTTCATTTGAAACCGTTAGCAAACTTGGCACCCATTCACCGTGGGACAGTTTTCTCATGTGCAAATGTTCGTGTAATATTTTGTGGATACTATCTGTTGAGATGTTCGCAATGTCAGCGAGCTCACGCATTTTACGCGTAGACCATTTAACACCGCATTGTGGATTTTTTCCCAATGTTTTTGTCAGTTGTAGCGGTTTATGGGCGACCTTAACCTTTTTTTTTTGTCACAAATGGACGAACAACCAAGTTTCTTTAGTGTTAGCAGCCCGTTTCTTTAGTGTTGAAAACGAGGTGGACCTATATTTTATCTCTGCCCAACATTTAATTTTTTTAATGAACACCAAGATTGCGTAGTGTATTTGATAACAACAATCAGTCTAGAAAATACAGCTGTTTTAAAGGGTATGGTGCGCCATCCGACACATTGAACTTGCGACCAGTCGTAGTCATTTCAAACACTGCGCTATTTCTCTGTCAAGCCGAACATTTTTCAAACTACCGTCGTAGGTATATTATTACGAAAAGTGTACCTTTGTATTAAGAGTGTTAATATGTAATAAAAACTGGGTTGTTTAATAAATACTTTTGCTCTATGTGTATCTGTTTTTGTCAGTTGATACTAATGGTTGCGTGTTTATTCCTCGTATATATGTTAATTCTATTTAATTATAATTTTATTTTTTGGATGAATCTTCTTTATCGGTTAATTCTAGAATTAACTGTAGAGAATTCTTCAGTTCTTCTGCTTCAAATGTTTGAATATAGCGGTTGTATCGTCCCAAAACAATTTCTTAATGAATACGTCCGATTTCCATCTCAAACGTATTCGTTGAGGTTAATTTCGGTTTCCGTAATTTTTGTTATTTTTACAACTCGCAGACGTCTTCTTGATCTTAGTGCGTATAGAGCGAATCCTATTTATACTTTACCTTCAAGAAATAAAACACATGGAAATGATATTGGTAATAATAATGTTTAATCTTTAAAATTTTTATTCAGTTTTAGTAAAAAATTGTTATTTCAATGTTAACGTTAACAATGATCGATTCTTATCTCAGGGTCATTTGTCAAATGAATTAAGTATATAAAAGTGAAGTTCTTTTGGCTGCTACGCAAGGTTCAATTAATTAATTAAAAACAAATAAAGAGTACATTACAATGGAAATAGATTAATACTTATTATCTAACATAATATTATAAATAGCTGTTAATGTTTGAACAGTATGACCTGTAATATTTCATTTCGTTATGTGCGCAAGGCATGCTGGTTGGTTAGTGACGTCATTATCATGGCCAATGAGTGACCAGCTGTAGTTGGGGTAAATTAGTTCCCAATGTATATTAATAAAATATTGTCACTTCGTGTTCACTATTTCTTATATATTCTGTTCTTTTTTTCTTTTATAAAATGTTTTATCAGTTACTAATGTGGTGTGAGTTGTTGGTGTTGCTGGTGATTATTCGTATTTGGATTACAAGAATTGGTTGGTTAAATTTTGTAGAATACATACAGTTCTTTAGTTAATTTTAATTTAGGCTTCCTTCTTGTTCATCTCCTTATATTTTCGTTAACTTCACTGGTAGTTGTTCATGTTGGGTTAGATGACTTATTGTAATGACTTCATGATTTTTCTTTTTTGGTAATTCATCCTTCTGAGTTTGGTTCCTTTCTTGAAACTTTTTTACATAATTTTTTTATCAGCACTCCTCAACCGTATTCTATCGTGGTTAACAATCAAGTGTCCCAATTTCTTCTTTTTTTCCACAGAAGCTGACCAAAATTTCTTGGATTCTTATTGGCCCATTATGTAAAGTTCAAGTGTTACATTACCGTGATCATTAAAATACATTACATTTTATATTTTGCCTTCAAATTACCTTTTTATCATAACACAATAATATTTAATACAATTTATATGTGGTTATTCCAAATAAAATTATAAATAATTTGATACCAAACATGGCTTGGTTTGGTCATGTAAAAACTAGTATCTTGTGGATTTTACATTTATCTTACTAAACAATTTAGAATGATGGATGACAGTTGACTATGACCTTTTGATACAATATTAATTTAACTTGATCTGCTAGTAACAAGATCTTGTTTTAATATAACACAAAACTCTTAACTATACTCCTTATCTTAATAATTATAATTTCCTACATTTAATTGGTTACACACTACTAAACAATTGTCTGTGTGTTATTTTCTAAATCGTTAGTATCAAATTCTGTTTGATTGAACATAACTTCTTAATACTAAATAACACTCCACTTTTAAACTATAGTCTGTGTGATTATTATTATGCCACCTTTTATATGTTTGTTCTCACTTTTTTCACTATAGGGTTTTGTGCCCTTTTGTCACCTTATTTTACTAAAAGAAAGATTTTTATCGGCCTATTTAGTTCTATAGGTAATACACATTTTATGTTATGAAGTGGCTGTACTCTTTATTATTTTGGTTATTGTTTCTTTACTTGATGCTCGTTTACAGCTTTACTTTTTTACTGATTTACTGCCCTATCTAACTGGGTAATGTCTGGTTATTATTGGTTAGTCATAGTCATGTCAATTTTTGGTGTTGTTGAGTTAATTTTGTCCATTCATTATCTTTAATTTTGGGGTTTTCGGTTTATTAGCTGGTGATCATAATGCTTGGTTCTATTCCTGAATGAGTTTTCACAGTTTATTATTTATAATTAGTCATACTGTTTTCTGTTTCGTTACAAATTGCCCTCCTTCAGAAGTAATTATTTCTGAACACTTCGTTAGGTGTGATGACATAATTACTTATGTTACATTTTCCTTTTCTTCTTGTTGATACTTCTTCAGTGACAGTTGATTGTAATTGCCTTTTATCTTCTTCGAAATGGGGTTGGTCAATTCGTGTTATTGTTGTGGTTTTTTGTTACAGTGTATGGTCCTATATAGAGTAATAACAATTTCTTCGAAATTCCTTCTAGAGTGCTGGGCAATTCCCTGTTCCTTAACAATACCTTCTCACAGTTTATTATTTATAATTAGTCATACTGTTTTCTGTTTCGTTACAATATATTTTGTAGTTTTTTTAGTAATACGTACGTAAATATTTTCCTTGTTATTTATAGATCTTAACGAAGGGAAAAAAGAAGTTAATTGATGACTCGTTGGGCACTTGGTGAAACATTGTTTATTATTGACTAAATAAAAAACTGAAACGTACCAAGTGTTTATTTATTTTTTTAAAACCTTTGAGAAAAAGAAGAGTACAAAACGAGAAAAATCAAAGTTTTATTCATTTTTAATTAATTTTCGTAGAAATTAAATTATGTTTATTAAAGACAGGAACTTGTATTATGGTTTCGAGCCTTTGTTTTACTAAATTATTACCTATTATCCCAGCAAAACCCAAACGCACTTTTCCTTTGTATAGTTAAAACGGCAAAGTTTTCGCAATCTTTACTCACTGCTCGTTATATACGGTAATTTTTTATTAATTTATATTTGAGAAACTTCTTCTTGCACATGAGACCACAGACACGCAAACGGTTAAACAATTCTGTGAGGTGAGACATTGGTTGGGAATGGATTCAGTGAATTCCTATTTGACAGTAAACAGAATAACTTCCTTGGCTGCTTCTGACGATGGCATTGTCAAGCGCATATACATAGAAATCTTTTTGTTTCTCTCACCATACCTTACACATGTCTGAGTTTTTCTACGACCGTTTCTAAATTGTATCAGATACTTCCGTCAAGAATTTTGTTTGTACGATGTTAAACGCACACTTTATATTAAAATATATCTATTGTTTTATATTTTGACTGTTTCGCATATAGTTCCATAGGGGTGTGCCATAATAGCCATATAGGTCACTTCGTGGCACAGGACCTTTGCGATAGTTCTTGACATCTACTACGAATAAAAAATGTTCAGTTATAGAGTATAAAATGGAGATAGAGGATACTATTGAAACATGGTGGAACCTACACGACCGCTTGACCGCTTGACGTTGTTTGTTATTATGTGTAATTACAAAATGACTTCTGTATGTCTAATAATTATTCTGATTTACACGTACTTCAGTGGCCTCCACATTCCTTTTTTATATCAGATCAATGGTTCAGCGAATGTTTTTTGTGTTCATATATCCCTCCAAAGATATATGAGAACAAAAAGCAATGTCAAAAGTTGAAAAAAATGTGCTGGTAAAAATGTAATCTTAGAAGTTGAATTAAATAATTAGGCTTCATTGTATTGCATTGCATTGTGTGTCCGGGGTGTTTGCAGCCATGGAAGAATTGCAGCATGTGGGTTGAGCCCAATGACTGCCAGAAGATAAACTTTAGGCCACTAGTTCAGTCGACGAGTGGAAAGGAAACCGCCAACACGGTCAGCCGCTAGATGGCGGGGGAGAAAGACTTGTTTTTTCTGGCACTGGTGCTGGGACCGATTCAGGCAACAGTCCCAAGCTCAGCAAGCAGACGCCGTGAACTGTCGGTTGCTCTCCCCGAGGCAGAGAGCCTCGTGCCAGTGACAGCGTCAAGCAATTGATACAGCGTGGCTAGGAGACGGTTAACGTTGGAAAGAAGGACCGTTTTCAAATGTGAGCCCTGGGGCTGTGGAGTGAAGTTACTGCGAGGATGGTTTTATGGTGTGTCATCAAGAATCGCCCGAGGGCGCGTGACCCGAATCGTTGATGGAGGTTCTGAGGTGCTGATGGTTCGCAGGTATGGGAAGGGTGAGGTCGCAGCTGCAGCAAAGACAGTTACAGCTAACGACCGGGCAAAAGCAGACAAGGTAGGAACTTGAAGACCTCTTTGGGTTACGTCATTTCTGACTAACCAGGGAGATCCCGACAAGGAACTGAGGGTTTAGCATGGAATCGTTCCAGCTTACCCCTATTGGTGGTTGACAGAAGTGACAACCATGCGGGAGCCGCATACGCTAGTACAGACCTTTGAAACAGAAGGTAGATCGTGACTTTTGTGCACACGGCCGAGAAAAATGTCACTTTCGTGGCGCGAGAGAAATGGGAATTGGCTGGGACGAATAATGAGTACCCTTCGAATGTTTATTCAACCTGCAGTGTATCCAGATCGGTTTACGATATTTGTAGTGTAATAAATTATACCACAGCAACTGGGAGACAATTTCTATATCAAACAGTTTTTTGCTTCACCTTGCGGGGATTCGGAGACCAAATTTTCGTGTCTACCCTCCTAAGGTATCAGAGTGCCCCACTGTCCGCACGGGGTTTGGCAAGCTGCGCGCGGCGGTCAGTGGGTCCTGTCCGAGGGTTTGTATATAGTGCGCGCGGCGGTCAGTTTTTGCTTTACGTTAAGACCGAACGCGGAGTTCAGAAGCCACATCCCATATTCAGTTTTTATGTTAAACATTACATTATTACCATCGTCCCCCCCCCCCCCAAATTAAAGGTATAAAACCGCCACTGAAAGTATTTATAAGGTAGGATCCAATTTTTAGAAACCAGGCCAACAATTCAATAATGATGTCATTACCTTCTATACACACAAAATATAAAGGTAATTAGAATATAACTTTTACAACTATTACAGTATAGAATATAAATTGGCTCCTTCGTAACTCTTTTCTCGGTATCACGAATCCTGCAGACAGTGATCCACTGTGATACCTGAGGAGGGTAGACCGTGAAGCCACAAAGATACGGCATGTGAAGTGTGCGGACACTACCAAAACTTGCACGCTTGTGACGTACTTGTCAGAAATCAATTTACATGTTAACTTTATCTACAGGGTGATTCAAAATTGCACGGCAATCTCTCGGAAGCTGATTCTATAGCTAAACATAAGAAAAAAAGTCCATATAAACTTAGGTCCGAAAACGGTTTGTTAGCGAGTTACTAATTGAGATAGAGCTCTGGGATCTCTTATTTAATTTTTTAGATCAAAAACTATAAGAAACCACCAAATTTACCCTTCACTTTATACCCCAAGAATTTCAGTATTGGCGTCATTTTACCGTGGGAGCAGAAATCAGGGCGAACTGGGTTCGCGAGCCGTAACTCCTTATAATATATATGTATGATGCTAGTCATTTTTTCGTTTCTAACTCAGGTTTAATATTACTTAAAAATTGTCGTCTCTTTTTACAAACTTCGAATTTAATGTTTTTCTTATTGTCCGACATACGTAGTAATTTGTATGTCTTTCAGTACCTGTAGAAAAACAAAAACATTGGGATGTGGGGCACTGAACATGTTCGCTAGCGTTGAATGAAACGCTTCATATTTTTGGGGACAGGCACTGTTACCCTCAGTGACAAACGGTTGTTTAGGCCTACATCCTGTAATCTCTGTAATCTCAGATGTGAATGTTTATGTATATTAGTAAAAAGCCTATTTTTTTTAGTAAATGTAACAACAGAAATTAAACGAATAAGACGAAAATATTTAGATGCCTAAAGGCATCCGTTTATACTGTTCAAGTAGCGTGTACATGAAACAGTTTTTGTTGTTCATGTATTTCAATTTAACTAAAATTTTAATATTTGACGATGTCGTATGAGGGGTATGTAGCGTATGTCTTAAGATGGAACGATCGTTCCGAAACGCGCGAAAAAGCTACTAGCAGAAGTCACAAAACGGAAGTGAAATACAGTAAGAGAATATATTAAGTAAATAAAATGTTGTCTCGCGCACACCTTGTATAGGTACACCTCAAGAGTTGCCTCCGCGCACCTTTTTAAGGTTGTAAAGTGTCCATTCAAAATCCCTTGACCGCTGCGCGCACCTTCTATAAACCCGTCCACACACTTCGCTGCCACACACTCTTCGTATATCCTTTTTCTCAGTAGCTCCCTAACATCATCGTCATCAGCCGTGGCTCTACAACCCTTGGTGGGTCTTGGCCTGCTCCAAGAGGCGATTCCATTCCTCCTTATTGCGTGTCCTGGCTTTCCAGTTACTTATGTTCAGTTTTCCGAGGTCGTCCTCTATCTGGTCTTTGAATCTTCTTCGGGGTCTTCCCCTTTTTCTACTACGCATTGGTTTCTGATAGAAAATATGTTTCGTAGGCTGTTCTTCCTCCATTCCCTCTATGTGTCCAACCCACCTTAGCCTGTACATTTTGATTATCCTGACAATGTCCGGCTCTTTGTAAAGATGGTATAGCTCATAATTATAGCGCCTGCGCCACATTCCATTTTCTTGAACTCCTCTATATATTGTTCTTAGAATCCGTCTTTCACAGCAACCTAGAAGTCTCTCGCTATTTTTTGTCATTGTCCAGGTTTCTGAAGCATATGTCAGCACTGCATATGATAAGGTTTTCTATATTTTGCATTTCGTGCTTCTTGAGATGAAGCTAAGATGTCAGGTGGCTCCCTAACATCGTTGCAAAACGTCTTTGTGAGCCTGTTTCACACACACACACACACACACACACACACACACACACACACACACACACACACACACACACACACACACACACACACACACACACACACACACACACACACACACACACACACACACACACACACACACACACACACACACACACACACACACACACACACACACACACACACACACACACACACACGCACGCACGCACGCACGCACGCGCGCACGCGCGCGCGCGCGCGCGCGTTTAGCGTGTTCTTCCTGAGGTGTCGCGTTCACTTACTTCATAGTTTGTGTCCAGTTGAGCCATTTCTTCTTTGGTATATTAGAAGTCTTTTTGAGCTGTTGTTGTGTTGTTTTCTAGGTCAACCAGCGTGTCTTTTGTTTCCCCTTGCGTTTCTCATTTCCCTTCAGTCATTCTTTCATTATGTCGTTCTCATCGTTTGTCTGAACCATCTCAGCTGCTGTGTTAAAATTTTTCTCAACACAGTTCTCACATATACTATTTGCTTCACACCAGATGTTACCCACTCTAAATAACTCCTTCAAATTATCTCATCACTTTCATTTCACGTTTTCATTATTTTAAATAAGCCTTTATTAACCACGATTCACGGCTATATATGACCATTCTTCTACATACTGTATAATATTCTGTATGATGACAAAACTTCACTAATTCTGCTTGATATTGCCAAATTTGTATTTCCTGTTCTATCCGTTATCGGTCCTGGATATTTCATTTATCGCATTTCCTGCATTTTCTTGTCTTTACCACTATCTCTACTTGCTCTGGAATCTGCGCCGGTCTGGAATTACTTCCGGTGTTATCTCTTTCTTAAATTTGTTTTTATCCCATAATTTGTTAAAACTTCCTTCATATCAAATATCCAGTTCACTTAATGCATATAAATAATACAAGGTCATGAGTATAAACAAGTTCATTCGTTCTAATTGGCTTCAACTTTATACATCGTAGGTGTTTTTTTTTTCATTATAAAACTATAACTGTTTGTGAAATATCTCTCGTTAATACTGTGAATAATGTGGGTTCAGGATAACACGCACTAACTGTTAATACACGCCCACATATTTTTAATATAGAAACTTCTAGCTATCTGACAAGAATTTTTCAGCTACCCTTATAAAACCGTGTGCATCTTTATACATCTATATTTAATTGTAACTCGTAAGTTTCTTCCAGATATAATACATAACGCTACTGGTATTTGTTGTAAAACGACATCATTTTCTTAAAGTAAACGATACTTTAATTAAAAAGGAAAAGTTATAAACGAAAAATTTAAATAGGCCTACTAATCGCAAAATAAATGAAAGTTCACAGTTGCTTACCTTTTTTTGTTTAACGTGACAATACTTTTTTATGTGTCCATTCGTGAGATTCTTTTTCAATTTACTGGTTTCCAATCAACTTTTTTTTTAACAAGAAATACCTTTTTTGTAATATGTCTGTAAAGTAAATAATGCAGTGTTGCAAACTGGTCAGTAAAATCAGTAAAAGTCAGTATTTTTGAGCAAGTCAGTAAAAAGCCAGTATTTTTTAAATTGGTCAGTAAAGTCAGTTTTTTAAAGCAGAATTTAGTGGTTCTTAAGAAAGGGTTTTTACTTTGCTTCCATCCTGTGAAGACATTCGGGAGACTTTTGAAGCGATGTTTCCATCAAGTGTTCCTACAGATTTTTCACTTTCATGAACAAAGGCACAATACTTGATAACTGATGCTTTGGCACCATTCTTTAAAAAGCAAATGTTGAATGAAATGGATGGTGCTCTTTTCACATTATGTTTTGACGAAACTCTTAATGCTGGCTCATCAAAAGAACTTCAAACAGCTGTTAAGTATTGGTCTCCATCTAAAGAAATGATTGTTACAAGGCATTTGCAGACTTTTTTTATGGGGTCAGCTACCGCTGATGAATTGTATAATAAGCTGTGTGAAGCTATAGATAACACAACCTTACTGCGAACCAACTTACTGATGCTCAGTAATGATGGGCCCAATGTCAATAAAGCAGTTACAAACCTGATGAATGAATCTCTTATTTTATTAAGAAAAAAACGAGTGGTTGACATTGGTACATGCAACATTCACATACTTCACAATGCTTTTAGGCGACTTCACAATGCTTTTAGGCGCGGTATGAAAGAACTTGGTGATAACGCTTCAAATTTGATATTCCTTATTCATGACTTTTTTTATGGTTGGCCTTCGAGATGGGAAGATTTTGAAAAAATTCAGAATGATCTGAAGCTACCTAAGCACAGGTTCATCAAACATGTTTCTTCAAGGTGGTTGTCTTTGGAGTCAGCAGGTTTAAGACTCCTAGAACAGTGGCCAGCAGTCACGAAGTATTTCATGGTATTTGTGCCAAAATATAAAATTGATTTAATGATATCATCCAAATACAAGAACATTGTTAGTCTTCTGAAAGTTAACACAATGAAAGTGGAAATAAACTTTGCTTGCTCCAGTGCTCACATATTTTCACAGTTTACTGGTCACTTTCAGAAAGAAGAACCTTTGATTCACCTTCTGTATGATCACCTCAAAACTCTAACAAGCAGAATAATGGCTCGTATATGTCATTCTGAGGTTATCTTCTTGTTAGATTCCTTGAATGATGAGAAAAGTTTTCTTCCTCTTAAAGAAGTAAACTGTGGATTAGATGTAAAAGAATTACAAATGTTACCAGAAAAGGACAAACTTGCATTTCTGCTCCAAGCAAAAAAGCATTTCATTGCTAGTTGTAAACACATTTTTACCAAGTCTTCCTTGAAGTCAAAACCTTTATTGAAGCATTTTGAATGTTTGATCCCATCCGAAAGAACAAAAGACAATAGTTGGAAGTCCATCATTGAAGTGGCAAAAGCATTGCCTATTGATCTGAACATAGCCTCCCTTATTGATGAATGGAAGTTACTGAGTTTAGAAGAAGATGAGCTCCATAGCAAGAGCAATCGTATTGATGTTTACTGGAACCAGTTTTTTAAGAAACTGAAAAGGCAGGTGAGATGAAGTACCCACTTGTTTCTAAGGTTGTCAAAGCAGCTTTATCTCTTTCTCATGGTTCAGCAGATGTGGAAAGAGGCTTCTCAAGCTCACAGAGAGTTATGACCTCTGATCGGGCAAGTATGTCTGAAAGAACTCTGGATGCCTATCTTCACGTTAAGAAGTTGCATAAACTCTATGATGGAAAAGTACATTTGGTTCATATAAACAAAGAGCTCTTGAATCTCGCTCAGTCAGCCTATATACATCATAGGCAGTACCTAGAAGAACAACGTTTAAAGAAAGAACAGGAAAAGAAAGAAGAAGAAGCTAAGGAGAAAGAGCGTATTGCCGAAAATGAATTAGAGAAAAAACTCTCAACTTAGAGGAAAGGTATTGATGAAAAAGAAGTAGTATTAAAACAACTGAAAAGTGATGAAGAAGAGAAAAGAAAAGTAGCTGATACTCTTTTAAAAGATGCAAATGAAAGATTAAAGCAGGCTATTAAAAATAAGGATCTTGTTGCGGCTAATGTTGCACAGGCAATCCTGGAAAGTGCTCAGAAAGTTAAAGAAGAAGCTGACATAAAAAGACATGATGCGGAAAAAATTCAGAAAAATGTTGAGAAAAGAAAATCTTCACTAATTACTTAATTTTTCAATAAAAAACCCAAGCAATGAGTTTCAATTACAATTCTTAAGCAGACTGATCATAGAGTACCAAGGATATTTAACATTCTCTTGGTATGTACATTATATTATTCTAGGAATATTTAAGATGGGTAATTATGTTACAGTTTTATTAGATATAAGATGTAAGTTAAGCGCTGAATAATATGTCAATAAAATAAATATACAAAAGTAACTTATAATGGTGGCAAGGGAAATTGGCCTGAGTAGCTGTAAACCAGTTAACAATATGCCTGCTGATTTTACTTGAACAATGTTTAGTTTTTAATATTTTTTAATAAGTCTCAAACTAAAATAATGCCGTTGTATGTTAGATTTTGTTTTACTGCTGCTCAGTGGGGAGAAGGGTGGCCAATTATAAAAAATATGTTTTAAACTGTCTCTAATTACTAGTAAATTAATATTAATATGGTCGATGGAGGTCAGTAATTAAGGTCAGTTATTTTATCTTAGGTCAGTAAGAAGTCAGTATTTCAGTGATTTTAGTCAGTAAAATCAGTAATTTAGACCTCAAAACCAGTTTGCAGCCCTGATAATGGAACGCCAAAAATAACAGAAGGTGGCGCTGTATTTATTTAAACGCAAAAATCGCTACATAGAATCACTTGTCGACTAACTCACGGTGTGTACTGAAACCGAGTTAATGGTGCTGTTTAAAATCAGCGTTACTAACTGTTTTTTAAGAACTGATCAAATCCGAGACATAGACAAAAGTTCTCCCCCACTTAACAAAAATTGGCGACGTGTACGGGAAAACCCGGCAGCCCTACTAAAGGAGATGCCACCTGTAAGGCAGACGTAGCGGATCTACCTCTATACAATCAAGGGGTTATTTCACACATTTTATAAATTCCAAGTCAGCTATTTTCCGTTTCAGTATTTAAATTAAACTTTAAGGATTTAATATGCGACAATTAGTAATGTAATACTTACGTTTACATTACCTTAAAAATAATTCGCTATAAACAAAGTGGAAAGTTATATATCTATTTATTAAAGGTCTATCATTGGTTCGCCGTGCAGTCACTGAAGATTTTACTTTGCACTTACAAAGTGCAATTCTACTGTTTTACATGAATAAATGGAGTACTATTAATTTCGAAAACAGTTAACACGACCACAAACACAAATCAAACTGACGCACGGATTCACGTTGCTTCGGACTCGTACAGTCATACTATAACCTTGTCAGTAAACAATGTTGCTTTACTATAGTGTTAGTCTCGTTTTATGTTTGTGCCCTATTTGTAAAGTTAATAGAACTGCTTAGCATCATCCACTATTTTAACGCCTGTGTAACGTTTCACAATGTCTACTTTGGCTTTTAACACAATATGTACGCCTACTACAGCTAGGGGTGGGTCGATATACCTGTAACAGGTATTTTGGAACGATTATTTTTTGGAACGGATATAACAGTTACTGAAAACTTGAAATACCTGTTCCGATTCACGGATAACTGAAAACTGAAAAGTCGAATTACCCGTTCCGAGTCGCAGGACCCCCCCTACGCAACTAACGAATAAACAAGTAAACGACTACTACGAGTATTATAAAAAAAAAAAATCTGGCAGTGTTTCCTGAACAGACATCTGCGCCGACCCAATGCATGATTTACCCCCGCTGACAAGTATAGCTAAGTTGTCTAAAGAGGAGAGAGAGGAGAGACAACGCGATAACAGTACACCGTCTCACTCATGTACCTCTGTTTCTGTCACACACATGCTTCCATTGTTCTCGCCAGTCTTGTTTCAGCCGATGTTCACACTATTATGAACGCTGCAAACGCTGTACAAGACTGTTATGCGCATGTGCAAAATGACTGAAAATTTTGTTAGCCTCGCAACGAGGTTTTTGTACGCTGCGCACTGTTCAATTTCTATCGTCAGGTTTCTACGAGTACACGAGTACAAAGCCACTTTTTGGTGCTGAATACTTCATTCTGCGCATGTGCCGGTTGCCACACAAGTACGAAACGAAGCAAAACAGCGAGGTTCAGAATATCTCTATGCCAAAGAGACGAATCGGTTTTTAATAAATGAAAAAAATTCATACTCATGTTACATTTATTCTTGTGTGTTATGCATATATATAATATAGATTATAATAAAAAATTATATATTGTACTAGTCACCAACTTGGTAAATTTTGAAAAAGCGAATTATACAGGGTGGCCCATAAGTCAGTTGGCAAAATTGCAAATAGCACTTGTATTGTAGAGGTGCAGCAGGGATACAGATACAGATAACGCATACAGATAGTGATTAGTCCCGGTCCAAGTGGACCGAAACTGTTGAATGAAATAATGTTCCACAAGCGTGGACAGGAAGTGTTAATTAATTGGGCCCAAGTGGGCTAAATGTATGCTTCTTGAATTAAATATTCTGTTGGCTGGTCTTCCATATTGATTGAGATGATGTGTAAAATGAATTAATTCTGCATTAAGAAATAACAAGAAGTGGACTGTATACGAATAATTTTAATATTTTGAATAATTACATTACAGCTGTAAATTTGAGTGAGGCTGGCTAATACTGCATGTTGCGAATTAGTATGAATTTAGCTAATCATCAAGAGGGCCTAGTCGGCCATAATCGAGAATACAAAGGCCTAAAGCCTACATTTAATGTCGACACTAATTGACAGCGAAGGATTCGGCGAACCGAATGCCGAGATAGCTAGCTAAGCACTGTGCAAGGTACAACCACGCGAAAATTGATGCGCGATATAAATCAGATTAGCCAACCTAGAAAATAAAATCATTGCGCTACCGTCCAGATAGTTAATAGCATAGTTCTCATTACCTACAAGAAATGCTCAAAGTGGCCTCCATCCTTTTCTATGCAAATTTGACATATTCGAAGCACTGAAGCACAAATTATGTCCAAAATATTCAGGGACTGTAGGTGTTCAAATTCAGATTGAATGCGTTCCTTCAATTGTTCCACATCACGAATCTTCACGGAGTACACTGCATTTTTTAGTATACCCCAGAAGTCCATCGGGGTAAGATCAGGAGAACGTGGAGGCCATTCAACACGACCCCGTCTGCCAATCCATTCATTGAACGTTGCATTCAAAAAGTCTCTCACAATCTGTCCATGGTGGGGGGTATAGCCCCATCTTGTTGCTATATTAACTTTTCTCGAATTGGCTGCAGGTGTTCAAAAAGTGGACTGTTTTCTAGTGCCATCAACACTTCGTAGGTAACTTTCAGGATTCACTGTAACATTAAAAAATTAGGGTCCGATGATCCCACCGGCAAAGATCCCTGCCCAAACAGTAACCCCTGGAGCGTTTAACTCTGTCTCTATCACCACATGTGGATTCGCAGTATCCCAGTAAACACAGTTGTGCCTATTCACTGTACCATTCAGCTTAAAAGTAGCCTCGTCACTACAAAGTATGGTTTTGTAAAATTGTGGATCGGCTTCTTGTCGTATTGCGTACCATTCTACCATTCGCAGAATTCTGTATGCCTATCAGGATCATCTTCATTTAGGCCTTGGAGTAAAGTGGGCTTATATGGTCTCAACTTCAACGTTTTCTGCATCCTTTGCAGGCTTGTTCGAGGTATTCCATACTCATTGGAAGCTTTTCTTGTTGATTTCTTTGGCGACTGCACAAAACATTGCCCAACGATATTTAAATTCTTTTCTGTTATAACTGTTTTTGGCCTACCTGATCGAGGAAGTTCCACTACCATTCCAGTCTGTTCAAATCTCGTATTCAGTTTACGACTACCTTCTCTAGATGGAGGTGCGATGTTTAGAAAACGTTCCGCAAATAACTCAACAACATCACTGTAATTATGGTCCTGTTTCCACCACATCTGCAGTACAAAAACACGCTGCTGTGTAGTTATTTTTCTATTCATTGTCTCGCAAACAACATGAACAACAAACAAGCTCTAACAACAGCATACACATCAACATCAACCTAACCTCATAACCTCAAATCTCAACTGAATTATGAGAACTACTGCTCTAGTCAAGTCAAGTAACTACTATGCTAGTCAATCGAGCGTCTATATACTGCTAGTGCCAACTGACTTATGGGCCACCCGGTATTGTGTTATAACCTACAGAGTGGTTGATAGGCCATATAGTACTTTTTGTTAATGGGATTTCGGAGATGATTTTAACTTTACTGCACATCTCATGTACATTTTTTTGACATTCTTTGTTGTGCTGTTACGTGCACTCTAAATTTCATTGCCTGAGTTTCGCAAGTGATTTGTCTAACCAAAATGGAATCAATAATTTAATATTAAATCTGTCAGTTTGTTTACTTGTAGTGAAAAATTAGTATTCACAAAGGGAGATAGACCTAAAAATTCTTTTGTTTCTTATTTTCTTTTAAACAGTAACAGCTTAATAAAGTCACAGTGTAAAGTAACACTGTTAATACTTTTAGTTTCATTTTATTTCTTATAACAAATTATATAATACATGCATATGTATAATAACTATATAATAACAGGTATTTGTAGGCCTACGTGTTCTTTTTTTGGACGGTTTCGTTCGTACCTGTTATTTTCAAATACTAGTTTAGCACACCTCCAACTACAGCTGCTCCAATCTGGCGGTGAGGGCACCCTGGCCCTCTCATATATGTTACATAATAACGTTTTGTGTGGTGGGGGGGGGAACTTGGTTGATGTTAATGATTTTTCAGCGTAATGAAAAAAGTTCTCGATTTATTTTCTCAACATGAGATTTATAATTTCACACACACAACTATAAATTGTGAGCGCGTGCAAAATGTACATACATACATATAATATGTATATACTGTAACTATTAACCTGCATTCCACCAAGGTATGCAATATATTGTAGTGTATATAGTAGAATGTCATTAACTGAAAATCGGTTAATGAGAATATAACTTTTAATCGTTGTCCACCAATCATCAATGACAAGGTATGATCCCTAGGTGAAGTAACTCATTAATAATTTCAAAAAAGTTATTCAGTTCCAGAAGTGATTAGTTGCCGAGTTCTGTGGGAACACTATAGTGTGTGGTGGGTTGAAAAGTGAATGACCTTAGAATTTTAGTATAGTTCTTCCATGTGCTCAGTAGCGAATCTAGAATATGGTCTTGGGGGAGGGGGTCTGATCGAATCAGCTTCATACAAAAGAAAAAACAAGTTAATACTGAAATCAATCCCATTAAAGTAATAACAGTAAAAATAAGCGCTATTGAAACATTGTTTGTAAGATACTTATTCACTTATCTTACTTGATTTTCCTATATTTCATATTTCAAACATATGCGTACATCCAAATGCTGTGTAATAAACTTGTTTGTAGGCCTATATTTAAAAAAGGGTTACTATTGTATTGGTCTACAGAGCTGAGAAATTAGTAAAACAGTTTAAAAATTAAGAGATAACAAAATTTATTGTTAACTTTTGACTCTCGGGGAGGGGGGGTCCTGTCCAGTTCGCCCTCTCACATAAATAAATACGTAAATACGCCCTTGCATGTTCTGTTATGTACAAAGACGGATGGATTTCTTTCTACTTTCTACTGTTATCTCGTTCGCCTCCTCTTTCTTGAAAAAAAAAACTTGCGAGCTATGGGAATTGACACTTGTTTTAAATAATAATTCTTGTAACCCACCGAGTTACCCACAAAACTGCACATGTTTTAATGTATACCGTGTGTGAGTCTATGAGTTTTTTTTCCAAGTGTGAACAAAGGCCTATGCACGATTTACTTCTCCATTTTTATGTTTCTTGTGGACTATTTTTGGAAATTTCACAAAATAACCATTTCTAATATGATTGATTATTCATAGAGAAAATTTCTTTCTAATTCACAGACACTCTACTGTGTGTAGCCAAGTTTAATTGTTTAATTGAACAGAATTGACACGCATTTTGTTTGTTTTCAGTTTGTGCATTCACATTGATCATATGAGGCGCTGACTTCCGTGAGTATAACATATCTTATAATCTGCTTTTTTTACTGTTGTTAGGTGATGAAAAATATAAAATCCCTCTTTACTTGCTGGAGTACAGTCGTGATTGTGTTCATTATCATAAAGCTGGGCTGTATATTCTCAAGCTGACATTCCTGTAAATTTAAAGTAATTCCTATGAGTGAAGAAATTAATGATCAGTACTTCTGAATGTCAGTTGATATAAAGACTGTAAATCTCACATGAATGATAGATAATACAATAATATAGATAATGATATAATTATGCAAAGAAGAAAGTTTTGCAATCTACTGTTTCTCATTGGATATTATCAAAAGTGCCAAGTATTATCTCATCCTTAGAGTAGACAAACTGTATAATGTGAGAATGAGATACCATATTTTTGTATTTATAATGGACACTTGTATTGTAAATACAACTATTACATTAACGACTTGGAACACAAAGTTTTTTATGAGTAAAAACAGTAAGTTTTACCTTACAACCTGATTCAAAGAGGTTTTGAACCTCTGAAGAAGCTTTTTAAAAGTGAAAACCGGTTCAGGTTGTAAGGTAAAACTTTATGTTTTTACTCATAAAAAACTTTGTGTTCCGAGTCGTTAATGTAATTGTTTGTAACGGTACAGAAGTTTGGGGTTTATTTTAAATCAAATAGAATTTAAATCAAACAGATTTTAGTATATTTTCTTCTTATAATTAGCGTAACTATTTAATTAGAGTAAATAAAGGCAACCCAGCACCTGCTCATTCATTCTTACCATTCACACATTTTACCCCATTTACTTTAGAGCTCTTTTTTAATTTGTTATATGGATTTAATTAATTTTGAAACAGTTACTTTCCTGTTATCTCCCTGAGAGCACGTGTTGAAGTTAGTCCGTTTTTTTGTTCCCTTAGTTGTCCAAATTATGTTTTCACTGTTTAAATTTTGACCACTGCCGATTTGTTAATGTTTCACTGTTGTTTGAATATTATATCACATTATTATTTATAGTTGAATCACATTTTTTAGCACTTTTATTAAAATTTAGGCTCGAGAGCCTGTTTACTGAACCGGCCGGTTCTGCTGGATGATGCTAAGTGGCTCGAGTCATTTTCAATATGGCCCTTGGCATCACGAGAGCGGCAACTTGCGTTCTCATTGGACGAGAGCATTTAACGTAGACTCTCACCCGACGACCAGCGAAACCGTACGTGATCTTCACTCTGTCAGGACAGGCATACGCGCACTCTGACACATTCCGATGCTCCAGCTTTCGATGTATGTTGACGGGCTTAGCCCTCTGAACAAACCGACAACTGGGTGTTTCAAAAGTACACTCTGCTTATTACAACTGAAAACCTGTCTGGGCGATTCCCCATCATTAAAATGAGGTTGTGTAAGCGATTGTGAGAGAGTGAGAGATGTAGAATTATTCACATTGAGAGAGAGAGAGAGAGAGAGAGAGAGAGAGAGAGAGAGAGAGAGAGAGAGAGAGAGAGAGAGAGAGATTGTTTTATTTAATGTTATTAGAAGTTACGAAGAACTATTAGAGATAATAAATAGAGAGAGAATTAGTAATATTGTTGACTTACCTTATTGTGAGAATAGTGCAGCAATAGATGATGAGAACGGTGATAATTATATTGAATACTTACCTGTACATAGGATGGGGATATTAATAGCAGCTGATTTGGATAGTAATGAGATAATAAAATGCTTCATTGAGACAGATAAAAATACTAAGCAAGACTGGACCAAAAATACCAATGTAGACGGGTTTTATGAATTAATAATGGGAGTAATTGGGTGAATTATTCTTGCGATATAGGGGATGAATCAACAGTAAAGAGGTATTACATAAATAATAATAATAATAAGGTAATGAGGGTAAGTAAAGATGAAAATTGTTATGTGAAAAATAAGACTAATTTTCGATGATGGTGGTTAGAGATAGTGAATGCACATTTAATTATTTTAGTTTATGGTAACTACTTGGCTAACTTATGTAATGAGGTGTGGTAAACAAGAATATGATATGACGAAGAAATTGTAGATATTTTTGTAGTGATGATTAAATGTATTTGTGGAATAGGTTATGTGGTACTCTGTAGTTTATGTAAACAATGTATGTATGCAAGGGGAATGTATTTTATAATAAGAATAATATTTTATCAGACTAAATAAATAACGAGAGTATATAATGCAAATGAATTGTAATTGTGTTGGATAAAAAAGGTGATTAAAGTAACTTTGTGTTTAAAAAAAAAAACTGATTGAGTAAATAAATTTGAGATGAATTAATTAATTACTTAATGTTGTATAAATTAATTTGGATAATGAATTTAAATGATTTTCCTAAGATTTGAACTTTATAAGAAATAGTAAATGAATAAGGATACAATGTGTTTAGGTATTGAGTTATATTGTTATTATAAGGTATCAGAAGGTACATATGGTTATGTACAATATATTTGTTGTAATGAATGTTTATATTTTTGAGTTTATGACAGTAATCATGTTTTTATTTGATTGAATGACTGGGGATATTAATCTATACCATACGTAGGTAGGAATTTTATAATGAAATGGAAGTAAAGTAAAATGTTTTAATAATGACATTAAATGAGTTTAAAAGGTTTTAAATTAGGTGATTACGTTAATTTGAGGTAGTTATGAATTTTCTAATGTAATTTTCAATGATTAACTTAATGTAAAATGTTGTGAAAGATGGAGTTTGGGTGATGATTATTTCAATAAGGCATTGAGTTAGCGTTAACTTTAAATGGGTGTTAGACAAAATAAGAATTTCTGGAATAAAAGCAATACAGAAACAGGGTAGTAGTAGGGACACAGTAGGAAGAGTGAATGTGTATAGAGAGAAAGTATGTAGAGAAAGTGGAGAGTAAATAGGTGAGAGCAGGGTACATAAATTTTGTGGTGAGGGTGGAGGTGTAAGGAGTCCTCAACGCAAGGCGTTGTGGTGGGAGGTGAATAGTTTTAAATGGGGTTTGGCGGAGTTACCTGGGACGGCCAGGAACTAATAAGGGAATGAGTATAAGGGAAGGCAACACACATCCTATGTACAAAGAGGGTATCAGGTGCTTTGTTATAAGAGGAGATTGATTTACGTAGAGTTAGAGAAAATAGTGGAGGGAAATATTGAGAGATTGGTGTCACCCTATGCAAATCCGTTAATGGTTGTTAGAAGGAAGAATGTGAGTAAGGTTATATCTAAATGCCCGTTCAATAAATCATTGTGAATGACTGAGAATCACTCGAACCAATTGATGATGAAAATACTTAATAGAAATTCATAGTTGAAATGTAATAATAAATGTAACCAGTGAAAGCATTAATAGAATTTGAAATAAACTTAAATTTGCAGTGTTTCTCTCGATGTAATAATAGCAATGTTAATTATGAGTGTACTATGTTTTATTATGTTTATTATGTTAGTGCAGTGGCGGCTGGTGGTTGAAAATTTTAGGGGTTGCAGTTGTGGGTTGGATGGTATTAAATTGTTTAAATAGAAAATGCAAAAATATCACTAAGTTTATATGACTGAATGACAAAGTTAGTATTGTTTTATTTAATTCAAAATTATGACTTATATGGTAATATAACATTTTCCGTGTAACAGCATCCAAAAAAATGTATTGAAATTATTTTGAAATTAGTTAACATAATAACAGGCCTATTTATTTTAGTATTACTTCACTTTAGATAAACTATTTTACTGTGTAGACATAATTAATATTGAAAAATATAGTTATACTTGGGAATAATTTTGTCACTTATCCTTATTTGAAAAGAAAATCCATCCGCCTTTCTTTCAGACTGGCAAATTTTTCAATCACCTTCTGATTGAAATCAGGAATTTCCATGATCAGGTCCCTTTCTATTGAGAGCATGGCCAATGCAGACAACCTCTCTTGTGACATGGTGTTCCTTAGAAATGTCTTTATTCTTTTAAGCGTCGAAAAACATCTTTCTGCTTCAGAAGAGGTCATTGGTATTGTAATCAAAATTTCTAAGAGTTTTACAGCTTCACTAAAAGTTTCTTCTAACTTATTGTCTTTGAAAAAAGAGTACAAACTAATAGCCCCTGACAGTCTTCTAAAATCCGTTGCACTATAGATTGTTGCAAGTTCCATACAGAGTTTTTTAAAATTGAGAAAATTGTAAGCGTTGCATACAGTTTTTACAGTGTCTTCTGGAAATTTAGAATCATAATCTGGAAACTTTTCTGACATGAACAAAGATGCTCCTACGAGATGGCTCGTGAATCTAAACTGTTCCTTTATTTGGCATATAATCACATCACATACTTCCTTCGCCTGTCTCTTCCACTCAGTTTTGTCAATCTTCCTTTTCTTTGGAGGTGAACTTTGTGATGACTGTTGTGGCTCTCCAGTGTCTGTGTCAATATTATTTCTGATTTTCAACACATTTTCTTCAAAACTTGTAAGAGACCATTTTATAACAGTGAGATCAATATCTACTTTCTGGAGCTGATTAAAGAGTATGTCAGTAAGTGGCATAATTTTTCTAAAAAATGAGGGCCAAAAATAAAGTTTTGACTTACTAAAACTTTTAAGTAGCCAGAAGCCTGTGAAAGATTACTGTCATTTTTTATGTTATCAGAATCTAATATTGTTTTCATGCACTTTATTAGGTCCTGCCTGTGATCATAAATTGTTGTGGCACTTCTCGATTGAAAGTTTCATCTGGTAGGTATAGATCTAGGTAACCGCTTTTTTACTACTGCATCTAGTATTGATGTTCTTTGCGGACTAACTGAGAAAAATGTACAAAGACCTTGAACATTGGAAAAGAAAACTCGAACTTCCCTGTTTATTGATGCAGCTTTTATCACAACTAAATTCAGCTGATGTGCATGACATTGAACATATTGGGCATCGGCATAACAATTTTTTACAATTGCATGTACACCACCACTAGAAGTTCCAGCCATTACAGATGCTCCATCATATGTCTGTGCAATGAGCTTTTGGGGAGTTTCATTTATTTTGTGGTGTTTTAACTCATCAAGAATACATGATGCTAAGGCATCATCATGACGAGAAGGGTTAAGAAAAGTCCAGAATCTTTCTACAGGTCTGTTTTTTGCTATGTACCTATAGATAACAGCTACTTGGTATAAATTAGACACTTCGCTGGTTTCATCAGCAATAACAGCTAAAAAATTTGCTTGTTTAATTTCATCTGAAATTCTTTCGTGACAGACTTCTAGCATTATTTGTAGTAATTCATTTTGAATGGTTTTAGAAGTATCCCTAAATACTGTTGAAGTTCCAAGATGGTTTTTAAAACTGTATCTAGCTCTGCACTAAAATCTATTAACCCTCTAAAAATTCCTGGATTATTTGATTCTTTAGACTCATCGTGGCCTCTTAAAGCTAGTTCAAACACACCACAGAAACGAATACAGTTGATAATAATACTTAGCAGATATCTATTCTGCTTAACTTGTTCATTGTGAGCTACAGTATTTCTCCTATAAGCTGTATCTAGTTGTTCTGCTATGTTAGTTGTTCCTAACAATGCTAACTGTAAACTAATTTTTATGTGGGTACCTGAAGCCTCATGTTTTTTAGTTCTGTCATTAAAATGGTTTAAGTCTTTAAATCCAGTCTTAGTCCAAGTCTCCTCCCCTCCAAACAATATACAAGGAAAGCAAAATAATGCAATTTTAGTGTCACACCCACATAACCAGGAATATCTATTGTATAAGTCTGTTTTAAATTTACGATTAAAAATTCTATTACCTGACTTTACAGTTTGATTAAAACTTGAAAGATCTGGTGTAGGTCTACCTACTCTCTTAATTTCAATTTTTTCCTCAATTGGACGTAAACTGAACGGTGTTTTCGTTAAGTTTTCGACAGAATTCATTGCGTCCAACGAGTTATATATAACCAATATCTTATACTATGACGCCTTAATCCTTTAATATGCACTATTATTTATATTTAACAATGAATTGTACTAACACTTAACAAACACTAACAATAAACTTCACAATAAATTCGACACTAATGAACTGAACTAATAAAACAACATAACCATACAAATTCCAACTGTCGCACACCACGTGTTATTTACCAACAAACTGGTGGTGCCGTGACTGACAAGCGGAGTTTGCAGTCCCTAATCACACCAGGCGAAGCTATAGCGATGTAATAGGAACACCCTAGTGTAGCCAGCCAGAACACAACTACATTGTGTTTCTCCATATACCAAGCACGTCACAGCTGGTGTACACACCTGTAGTACACCGAGGCGAGAGGGTGTACGGTTTTTATTAAGTGTTCTGCACTTTTCAATCAACAAATGATTAATTACGATTATTTAGCTTGAAAACACTTATTAATTATTGTTTTTTTTCATAATTTTATAATTTAAAATACAGTTTATGGGGGATTTACAGGATTAAAAGTACAATTAAATTTACAGGATTTAATGGGGGTTGTGCAACCGTGCAACCTAAGCACGGGCCGCCACTGTGTTAGTGTGTAGGAATTTTAAACATGTATTATGTATTTTACATGTGATTCCCCACTTTCGGGCGGTCATGGCGTCACCGAACCCTGACCGTGGATTTGGATTATTGGTAACAAGGGTGGTTAGGCAGATTGTATCCTAGCCATACTTGTTATTATTTTCAAAATTGGTGACTTTAGAAATTAACCGGGGGGCAAATTAGGGGAATCACCACAACTATGGTACAGCGGCTATCATCGAAGGGGGTGATAGTGCCGTGTTAAGGGCATATAAGTAATTTTTAGTAGGATTACTGGTGTCCTCGGACATCAGTAATGCCGAATGTTTTGTAACTCTGAAACAAGAACGGTGTAGGCAGCGTCTATACCCTAACTAAACTTCAGTTCTTGTGGATGCAAATGGGCGCTACAGTCCAACCTCAGGAAATAATAGTGTGTGTGGAAAAGGAGCTGGCCGTTACAAGCCAGGGGCATAAATACCGCATTTATGCACAAGGTAAATGCCTGATCCGGTTTACCTGGCAGGTGATTTACCTAATTGTAACTGGGTTGGGGGGGGGGAGATAATAAAATGATGTAGAAGCAGGAGAAGTATAACTGAAAAGTCAGTTAAAAAATTGTTAGATCGTAATCACGGTGCAATCAAGTTGCTTGGCCCTGAGTAAAGAGGTGTATTGTTGTGACTCAATTGCTGTTGTAATGATTATGCATTGATTTGGTATTAAAAGGAAAGTAATTTTCAATAATGGTGATCAAACAGTTATTAATAAAAATTCAATACTGTAGTGATTTTAGAGTTAACAAGGACATTTTATGACTTATTTTATGGATAATTATGTGTATTTAGTGTATTTGTATTCAGTGTACCTAGAGTAAGGTTATGTTCACATGTTGGTGCATGGTGTTAGATGTATAGTACCTATGTTTTGTGTAATCAATTTATAGTTTCAGTTGAATTTATGGTAATAATAATTTTGTTTCTTTTTATTAATTGTCAAAATATAGATATATTTCTGAAAGTTAAACTCATTTAATTCTTGAAAAAAAAAAAAAAAAAAAAAATTTTTTTTTAAATGTTAGCAGTAAATTGTTTTGACTAGTAGTGACTCAAAGGTTACAGAGATAAGGGAAGTTAATAAATACAAAATGCAGTTATAGCAGTTAATTGAAAGAGAGGATTTAATTATATTAAAATGTGAAATTTTGGTCATGAACTTAGATTTATTTGGATAAATGGTTGAAATTTAAATGATTTCTATTTGATCTGATATGATAAGTCCAGATAAATAGTTAAAATATCTAATTAATGGAAATTAAAAGAAAAAGCATAATGCGAACGAATTGTAGATTATGTTAACTTAAAAGTGTTTATGCTTATTTTGATGTTAGGGTTTTGTAAAATAAGGAATGTTTATTTGAGTTAAGGTGTATTATGTTTAAGATAAGAAAGCACATATGTATGCACCCAGTACTTTGCTAAAGGCAATCCAGTACGGCTAAGAGGGAGATATATCAGTTGAGGATCTGGTTTGGTGTAAGACCAGTTAGTGATTTTTCATTGAATGTTACAGAGTTAGGTGATACTGTGGTGAGTGCCTGTCTGATTTTACGGTGTTGGGATCTCGGACAGAGAAGTCCAGTAGAGTCATTCAGGTACAGCCATAGTCACCGAACTAGGGGGGGGTAGATTATCCATGATTTATTAAGGAATTAAGGGGGGTTGTTGGCACCATATCCTCGCTGGTCCTCTTAGGTTTTAGCAATGAGAGTTTTTCTGTTTCGGCAGAAAACCTCTCATTGGGGGGGTATTGTAACAGTACAGAAGTTTGGGGTTTATTTTATTCTGGTATCAATGGTAATGATGGGGAATCGCCCAGACAGGGTTTCAGTTGTAATAAGCAGAGTGTACTTTTGATACACCCAGTTGTCGGTTTGTTCAGTAGCCTAAGCCCGTCAACATACACCGAAAGCTGGAACATCGGAATGTGTCAGAGTGCGCGTATGCCTGTCCTGACAGAGTGAAGATCACGTACGGTTTCGCTGGTCGTCGGGTGCGAGTCTACGTTAAATGCTCTCGTCTAATGAGAACGCAAGTTGCCGCTCTCGGGATGCCGAGGGCCATATTGAAAACGAGCCACTTAGCATCATCCAGCAGAACCGGCCGGTTCAGTAAACAGCCTCTCGAGCCTAAATTTTAATAAAAGTGCTAAAAAATGTGATTCAACTATAAATAATAATGTGATATAATATTCAAACAACAGTGAAACATTAACAAATCGGCAGTGGTCAAAATTTAAACAGTGAAAACATAATTTGGACAACTAAGGGAACAAAAAAACGGACTAACTTCAACACATGCTCTGCAGGGAGATAACAGGAAAGTAACTGTTTCAAAATTAATTAAATCCATATAACAAATTAAAAAAGAGCTCTAAAGTAAATGGGGTAAAATGTGTGAATGGTAAGAATGAATGAGCGGGTGCTGGGTTGCCTTTATTTACTCTAATTAAATAGTTACGGTAATTATAAGAAGAAAATATACTAAAATCTGTTTGATTTAAATTCTGAAAGTTATACAAAAGAGAAGTTATACTATTATTTTATTCACAAAAAAGAGAATACTAAAAAGAATGTTAAATAAAGTTCAGAGAGTTAACAAATGCAATGAGAGTCGAATTTCTTAAAAAACATGAACCCTAAATCACACTTATAGGTCACGAGTTCGAGTGAAAAATCTTGGACCCCGTAAAGGTAAGAATCTTGGAATATGTTTATTTTTTATTAATTATTATTTTGGCAAGTAAAAGTAGCTTCACAAGTTGTATTTAGTTAAGTAACGGACACATCATGGACAACGAAATCCAAGAACTTGTATTGTATCGGATAATTTTACAGAAAACATAAAAGTATATTATGAAGATAAATAGTTAATAAGCATTTTGTAGAAACGTATAACTACTTATAGTTTAAATAAAAAAGAATGTGTAGATAAAGGTTTCATTTAAAAGTAATGAAAGAATATTTGTTACTTATTTATTTTAACACACACAAAATTATTACAATTATTTCAGAATTTAGAATAATGTATATTATGCACAGTTCATAGAATTTCATGGTTTTAATTGCAGAAATTGTGCCAGAGTATTTTGCAGAAATTGTTGTTTTTAATTGAAACATAGTATATACAAAGAAACAATACTCACCAATAAAAAATTACTTTTCTCTCTCTCCAGAAACTTAGCTTTTTACCAGGAAAAGATTAGATTTCCTTTTTACTGGGGAAAGCTTAGACATTAGATTCAGGCACACCCAAATGCTGTCCAGTTGCTTTATAATGGGTTCTATGTAATTAAATTTTTCATGTACGATGAGTGAAAATGTTTTCCCATTCTTTATGAATATATAGTCTGTTTATTTACAAAGTAGGAATAATGGAAAAGGAATAACTACAGACTAATGATGATGTAGTCAGTGCGTTTCATATAAATATATAATACATATGCATAAGAACAGTCCAATTTTATACCAGCCAACTGTCTCATTACTCAAATTTGTGTCTGCCTCCACAGTTCCCATCACCACCACTATCTGTTTTAATTTTGAGCTTACCATTTGTCTCTCTGCTCTGTGTAGGCTTCCCTCATCTTCCTGTACTTTATTAGACTATTTCAGTTTTTCAGATATAAAGTACTTTCATGGAGGCGAATAATCTCATGGTTCCAGATTTCAATATGAGGCAGCTTCATAAACATGTATGTGTGTTTTCCAAAGTCAACTAAGCTTGCGTAAATGAATTGCATTCTGTGATTATAATGGGTGGTTGAAGTTTAGTGCTGTGTGTTGTGCATATATTTTCTTGTGTACTATATGGCTTTGGACCTCTTTAGCTACAGTACGTCTGTGCTATAAAATTGAGCTATTATTAATAAACAATTTTATTGGAACTGTCAGTATTAACATTGAACACATAATTGTTGTTGTTACAATACACACATTATTATTATTATTATTATTATTATTATTATTATTATCCGATTGATATGTTAGTGTTATTTCACGCGCGCGCGCATGCGCGTGCGCACACACACACACACACACACACAAATATTAAGTAAATGTTTATGCTCCAGTTGCTGAAGTGTATGTGTACATTCTTTATATGAATTTGCTTTCTTTCAGAAATATCCTTACAAAAATCGACACAGTTGACTTGAAAGTTGTAAAGAACTTAAGGAAGCCATACAGTGTGTTACCTTCCTGCCTTTGTCAGTCACTGAACTTTTATATATGAGAGTATTTTTACTTGTTGGCATTGTGAGTCAGTATTGTAAATAAATAGTTACATAGTAGTAGAAGCTCACAGCATTGTTCTGTATCCTCACAGTTGAAAAACATACTTTTTTGTTGGATGATCACTACTGGTGGTTTGGGATGTAAGGCATTATTAATTCTGCTGCAGCCAAATGGATGGCAGTTGAAGTCTTTGGTGTAATAACGTGTCCCTGTAAAGTCTTGACACTGTCTCTGCACCAATCAGATTTTGTCCTGTTAATGAAATGACTATCATTTTTCATGCACATGGACTTTGAATTATGACAATTAGTATTCATCAGCCGCAGTTTATCACCTTCAGTGGAGCCAACCTGTTGGTGAAATTCATTCTTCTGTCAGTATAGCTATCATTTAATGATGTACAGCAACAGGTCAACAACATATATATACATGTGTAAAACATCCTTTGAGTATTGAGGTTAACCTTTAAAATGAGACTACTAATACCCTCTTCTGTATCATCAACATGTATTAGGAGAAGCAGGGTAAGCTTCCTGTATGCACCATACATTTTATAAGGAAGGCAGTGTGCCCAGAACTATACTTCAGCCACCAATTGTTACCCCAAGTACTTGTTTATCTAAGGATCAAAGGTGGGGTTTGATTGATCTTGTGGTGTTTCCAGGAATTGAGCTAAGCACCTCTAGTAGTCGAGCGCCATACCCATTGATCAACCAAGCTTCAAATTCATAAAAGTTAGAAGTTTTAGAACCAAATATGAAAAGTAAAAACTGTATATTGTAGCGTGACCAATGTACACAGAACTAAGAGCTATTCTTAACAGTGAAAACTATGCATAATACAGAAGCAAAACCAGCCAAATTTAACCTGTAATAAAGAATTAATCATGAAAACTAGATCATATAAGGTGAAGAATTTAAAAACAAAATAATATGAAATTAAAGGAGTATTAAAACAAAACAATCACTATGAAGAAGGATTAGGTGATAGATAGAATTAATAAAGAGAAAACTAGGAGTCCAATGAGAAGGAAATAGATACCCAATAACAGACTAGACATACTGAATAAAATGACTATAAAAATAACTAAGACTTAAAATGTCAAAAACTCAACTAGATTAGGAGAGTGGGATATTGAATATAATTGTAATTAAGATGATAAGAGAATAAAATTGTATTTTAAATAGTAACTATACCAGGGATGTAAATCATAGAATATCAGAAAAGACCGATTGTTAAGCAAAAATGTATTCAAAGTGATAAGAAAAACTGGATAATTATAACCAGCATTATAACTAATAAATAATATTATATATAGATGATGAGATATGTATACTATAACCAATAGAAACAAACAATGTAAGTGAGATTTAGTCTGTCAGATATTTTGTTTTCATAACAATAATAAAACTCCCCCTATCTCGACTTAATTAGTTCTCTAATAGAGTGCACTCCCATTAACTGTTTCAAAGTACAATTCACCTAGTAATCAACAGTCATAATTAGAGCGTTTTCGTTCCTGTAGTGTAAGGCATATCATGCAGTTCAGTTCTTTTTGGTTTATACACGCATACCGCAAGAATAGAAAGTCTATTCACCGCTGTTGTTATTTTACTTGTGCTTATTTCATGTGTTTAACGTTTATTAGAATATTCTTGTGAAGTTTAGGACTGCCTAAAAAATCAGCGAAGTGTTACTTACAACGGGACATTTACAACGCTCAAGGACAAGGTCAGTGAACGCTTAATATTTATGCATTGTTGATTACATGAGAATAAATCCTTTTAACTATTTAGTTTTACAATATACAGTCCACTGCTAATAAAAAAGAACCCCACATTTTTGGTCCGTCCAGCCCGGATAACATCTTTCATTCAGAATCCAGCACGTTGGAAAGCAAGATTTTTATTAATTATTACGCTCTTTATTATTACGTTTATTGAATTATTGTAATGCTTAAATATTTAAAAAAAAAACAATTATTTACTACTGGAAAGTATTGCCAATACTCAGTGCTCTTTTCATTTTGTTATGATTTTTTCATGTTTTTTCACGCAAGCATAGTTTATTGATTCATTGTGCAGCGTGTGTTATTTCATGTTTTATCTAGCAAGCATAGTTCTGAAGTGTAGTGTGTTTCTTCAAAACCGACCTCTGTATTAGTTTCTATAAAATACAGTAGCCATATTCCTTTATTACCATATTACCATTATTACTGTCATTTACGCTATTGTTATTTTAGAGTGATAAAAAAAATAAATAAATTAAAATTATTTGGACTGGAAATTACTGAATACTGGAAGAACATTGTGAATTACAACTTTTACTTAGAACTCTTTTGTTATTTACATCTGAATCTGTTTTTTAAAGCGAGTGTATTAATAAATTACCAAAATGAGATTTTCTTCTTTTGTGAAGCAAAGTGAACTGATTGAGAGTAGGCTTCATAATATTAACAAGCAAATTGTTGCTCTTGAGGTTATTGGTATAGGTAATTTAACTGAACAGCAAACACGAAAAGTTAGTTTGCTTAGTTCCACTGCAGAAAATAAATATGTTGAATTTGAAAGGCTTATAAATAAACTATTTAGTACAACACCTTTACTAGAAGATCTGGATAATGAACAGATTTCAAGATTACAAGATTCTATATCAGACTTAAATATAGCTATACAAAGTTCGTGTGCTCCTTTTCTACCATCGCTACCGCAGGAAACCTTGGATCAGTCTCACACTGGTGCATCACAACTAGTTGCGCCTACTCCCACCGTAAATTTACCTCGCTTAAACTTGGGAACATTTTCTGGACAACCTGAGAAATGGGTAGCCTTTCACAGTCTGTTTGAAAATGCAGTGCACAAAAATGAAACCATTTCTAATGTGGAGAACTTTACATACTTGCTTTCTTGTTTGACTGATGAGCCGCTAAATTTAATTAAATCGTTGCCTGTCACTAATACAAACTATGCCATAGCCTGGCAAACTTTGCTAAAAAGATATCAAAATTCTAGATTGTTGATAACATTTCATGTAAACAATATATTTGAGTTACCACAATTGCACAATCCTTCAGTTAAACAAATGAGGAATTTCCTGTCGACCTACAATGAAAATTATCAAGCGCTCAAAGCACTAGGACATGATATTGCTAGCGAAAGTTTGTTGTTGACCTCATATATTTTGCGTAGATTTGACACGGAATTCAGGACCAAACTTGAACGTTCTCGAGATAATTTACAAAATGTTCCTACCATTACAGAAGTAATTACATTCTTAGAAAATGAATGTTCTTGCAAAGAGGCAGCAGGTTTAACTAATATCATCTCAAAAAATGAATCTTCTCTTCAAACCTCTCAAAAAATCAGTGGTTTTAAAATGAATACAAACCAGTTTAAACCGCACAAAATAGCGATGGTCACTACTCACACTCAGCATTGTATCTTCTGTTCATCAAATTCACACAACATATATAGATGTGCAGATTTTTCTGCACTTACTGTACAAGACAGACAAGCTTTTGTTAAAAATAAGAACTTGTGTCAAAATTGTTTTGGATCACACAAGTTAGTCACCTGTAAATCCGTCCACACATGCAATGTATGTCATAGGCGTCGCCATAGCCTACTACATTTTTTTTGTTCAGAACCGCTCCGCACAACTGCAACAAAAATTGACTCAGTCAAATAGACCTACCTTGTGCCCTTCTGTTGAAACGACGATGCATAAGCAAAACCACTCTGCAGAGTGTCACCAGGATACTACCTTGATAGGTGTTTCTTGCAATCAGAATAACACTGTGTTACTCGCAACCGCTTTGGTGCATATCACATCTGCCAATGGAAATGCAGCAGTTGTACGAGCTGTGCTTGATAGTGCATCCCAAACAACAATTATTTCAGAAAGTTGTGTAAAGACTTTGTGTTTGTACTGCTCTCAAACAGATGTTCCAGAACTTAGTGGCATCTCTACCGCCTCAGTGAAAACAAAGGGACTTACCTTTGTGACATTGTCTTCGCTCAGTGGGAATATTTTAGCAAAATCTCACCCAGTCATGATTCTTAATAAAATATCACGCAATCTGCCTCGTGTTCAGCTCCCACCAGAAATTAAAGAGTGACTCAAAGGTTATATGCTAGCGGATCCCACTTTTGATGTTCCGGGTCCAGTTGACCTTCTGATTGGAGCAGATTTATTTGCATTGATTCTTAATGGTACCTTTATCAATCTCAGCAAGAATATGCCATATGCTGTCAATACAATCTTTGGCTATGTTGTGCTTGGTCCGACACCAGTTTCACTTAAGTCTAAGCCTTACTCAGGCTTAGTGACTCTTTTATCGACGAATGATCGTGATCTGCACGCAACATTGCAACGTTTTTGGTCCATAGAGGAACCACCTCACACTACAAAACTCGCTCCACAAGATGAAAAATGTGAAGCTCACTTCGTCTCTACTCATAAGAGAGATGCCTCCAGCAGATATGTTTGTCACTTGCCTTTCAGCGGAAACCCTGCTCAACTAGGTGACTCTACAACTTTGGCAAAACGCCTGTTTAATACACTTGAACACAAATTTGAATCTCAACCTGAGTTTAAACAGAAGTATGTAAATTTTATGAATGACTACATAGCATGTGGGCACATGAAACTGTGCACATCTGTGCCGTCTCTGAACAAGCTGCATTACTTTTTGCCACATCATGGCGTTTTTAAAGATAGGAAAATCCGTGTTGTTTTCAATGCATCAGCACCATCTTCAGGTGTCTCACTGAACCACATTCTACATCAGGGTCCAAAGTTGCACAATGACATTACTGATATAATTCTTCGCTTTCGTCAACATAAATTTGTTTTATCTTGTGATATCAAACAAATGTTTAGGCAGATATCCATCTGTAAAGATGATCAGATCTTTCAGTTAATATACTGGAGAGAAGACACTTCAGTCCCGCTAAAGGTCTACCAATTGACTATTGTCACTTATGGTGTGACGTCCTCGCCTTACCTTGCTGATAGAGTAGTACAACAGCTCATTATGGACGAAGGAAAAAAATCATCCACTTGCTGCTGAAACACTCCAACAGCAAATATATGTTGATGATGCTCTATTAGGGAGCAATTCTCTGGAAGAAGCTCTCCACCTTCAAGAGGATGTTGTTTTACTTTTGAAAAAGGGTGGATTCGAACTGAGCAAGTGGTCTTCAAACCATCCTAAACTGTTAGAAAGTGTCATGCAAGATAATCATGAGACACCCCTCATGTTACGGACGTTGGAACAGCCATTTTCAAGTCTTTTAGGGCTAAAATGGATCCCAGATATTGATGTCTTTTCATATTTGATGTACACACCTTCAAGTAATTACACAAAAAGAACTTTACTTTCATCAATTGCTCAGATCTATGACCCTTGTGGTTGGATATCCCCAATAGTTTTTTGGTCTAAAGTCTTAATGCAGCATGTATGGACCTTAGGCTTAGATTGGGATTCTCCATTACCTGATCATATTTCCGAGAAGTGGTCACGATTCGTGAAAGAACTTCCAGAAATAGAAAAGCTAAGGATACCACGTTCCATATCCTTAGCAACTGCAGTCAATATCCAGCTTCATGGATTTTCAGATGGAAATGAATCCGGATATGCAGCTTGTGTCTTCCTGCGCACAGAGGACGCAGAAGGAGATGTCAACATACTACTGCTGATCGCAAAATCAAGAGTAGCTCCACTGAAGCGTGTGACTATTCCCCGCTTGGAACTTTGTGGTGCGCACATGTTAGCCAAATTGCTACATTACTGTACAGAACAGCTCTCACAACATCACAAGATTGACAACATTTCAGCATGGTGTGACTCTACAGTAGTTCTATCTTGGATACGCACTCTATCTTTTCGTCTCAAGGTGTATGTTGCTAATCGTGTGGCACAAATACAAGACTTAGTTTCACCACACGTTGTAGCGTGACAGATAAACACATAATAATGAATGGCATTGATCATTAGAATAATAATAAGATTATAACATTAAATCCGAAGAAAGCATTAAAATAATATAAAGAATTAATTCAGAGCACTGTGCAGAACAGTCATTGTTATTAAAAATATAAGTTCAAATAAAAGCAAGTTACTAGTGATGAATCATCGAAACCAGTGTAATAACCCAAGGTTTTAAAAAAATATAACCCAGGAAGGTAAGGAGTATGTAAAGAAGCAACACAGAGTATTACTAAACCCACAACGAGGATAAATAAACGAAAAAGAAACCCTGAATAAGGCAAGATCCACCATAAAAGATGATGTATTTCAAGAAACCTGAAGAAGATGAAGAAACCCCAAGAAACCCGATGGCATCCAGAAGAAGATGAAGAACATACAATTCAAAGAAGCCAGAAGAAAAGAAGACACCATTGAAGAAAGAAGAAGAAGGCAGCATCCAGAAGGAGAAGGAATGCTCTTATAAAAAACACCCATATACCCATATCCCAATATAAATAAAAACCACAATAATAAAAAGTATAACGAAATAGTCATGAACAGAAACCACATGTACAATAAAATTAAGAAAAAAAGTGTATAGAGTAAGAGTTGCCAGTGGACCAAGGTGAAACAATAATATAATACCCAAAGAACAAATCTTCATTGTAACCCACAAACCAATTTATTGATGTTAATAAGACTAAACAACCATTTAGAAATAGCATCAAAAAGTGTAAAGTGAACCAGTACTAGTTTGTGTATTGTAAAAAATAAACCTTATGTTTCATCCTTGGCATCCACAAACTGTGTAGATAATGAAATATACAACTTTGAGTGACTTATAATTTGTACCAGGTGAATGTGATACATGTAGTAATATCAAGATGTCAATCTGTTTGGAATAATATTTCTTTAAAGAATGAATAAAAACAGATTTAAACATAAAGTGACAGGGTACAATTACCCTATACCATATTAAAAAAAAAAAAACAGTTTAAAAACTGATAATCAAACTTAGTATTAGAAATATAAAATAAGAATATAGGAATAAGGTTTTGTGAATATAAAATAAGAATTTTAAAAAATGTGTTAGGGATAAGAACATTTAACAAGTTTAGAACCACTAACATCCCATTGTAAAAACGTTTATTACTTGTATTTATAGTAATAAGTAAATAAGATGTTAGTTGGGAAAAAACGTTCGTTATAAATAATATTTCTATATTAGTAGTAAGTTTTGATTATAAAAAATGTCTAATGAGTTGAAGACAACCATTATTTGAAAATATTTCTTATTTGTTTATAGTATTGAAACCAATACTAATTGTTGTTATGTTTAATTGAAAAAATGTTTAATTTATATTACCATGTTAAAAAGTCAGAGAGGGTATAACACAATATGTATAGTTTATATAAAAATTTGTATCAAAAAACTTGTTAAGAATCTAGGCAAAATGATGAAACTAAACCTCATCAAAACAGAGAAATTAAGCACTTAAATACATTTAAACTAAAGGTAATTAGATAACATAAACCAGAGATGAAGCCATATAATTAGAAATACAACTTAGAAAGATTTTGTAAAATTATAGCCAGGATTATAAATAAAAATGGAAATGACAGAACTCAAAAATTTGGAGAGGGGAGTCATATATTCCAACATAATATTTTAAAACTTAACTAATTCAAATAATTGCAAGAAACTAAGGGAATATAAACCTTTTATTACAATATGAGATTAATAATCATAAATATAACTTAAAAATGGCAGAATTTGCATAATGACAGGAAGTTAATTTTGAAAATTTACCAGATACAAAATGAAGGTAAAATTACCAATTTTAGATAAAAAACATAATAAAATGACATTATTCGATATCAAAATACGCCGAATGAACTGAAGGATAAAATTAAGTAACATCTAGCTAATAAATTTGAATAATAACCAAAGTTTAAGCAGTTATATAATGTAACTTTAATACATGCACAGGATGCAAAGTAAAATTCGAACAATGTAAGGAATAATATTGCATTGGCTAAGATTTTAGTCGAAAGTGAAGGAAGTAGAGAGTTGATTATTGAACATTGTATGGTGCACTTGACAAGAGTATTTTAATCGAGTTAACCTAATTTATAGTACCGTAATGGCGAGTCAGTGTATGATACAAATTTGAAAATCGCGAGTGGCGACTAAAAACATTTCGTAACATCGACACAGTGACATAAACACTTCCAAGAGACTAAATAACATTGTACAGCACTAAACTACAGTCAAATAACATTATTAAACACCATAAAACAGTATAAATCATAACCATACAATAGTGCCTGAACGACAGAAAGTGAACTGACTTATACATACACCACTATTCAAAATACAACACAGAAACTTCACCCAAGACACTACACCAACATCAGAAGGAAGATTTGCTGACACCAGGACGTTAATTCTGCAAGAAAATCTCTTTATTGGAACGCCACATTTACGAGGGACATTTGACGAACTCGACGGTGGCCATTTGCATTTTCGTCATCACTCAACTGAACACCGCCTCCTAGTCTGTCAGCGACACGGTTCGAAATCAAACTTGTTTATTTCAACTTTTCTATTAAATATATGTATTTAGTATTAAGAATAATAATTGTAACGTTATACTTTTTTAATATTGGCCCGATTTCTCTGACTTTAACTATGAATAGCTGTTAAAAGAACCTGATTGCATTTTATATAAAAAAACTTGTAACATTTCTATACCCTGAGAGTCGATTTTAAAATCGACAAGAGTCTTGTTAACCGATTGTCTAATAAATAATTAATACTTATCATATCAAAATAGTTCTTTCTTTACTAAACATCTTAATTTACATTTAATTTAATTTAAACTACATACTACCAGAATTTCACCACATAAGAAGGAAGATAACCTCCAAAATGAAAAGTAAATAACGATCGATTGTACCTGGAGACAATCTTATAAGTGGTTGGAGCTTATTACAATATACAAAAAAGTTAATAAAATTTCCTAGACAAGTGAGACACATTTCGGAACTTCACGAAACACAATTAATTAATTGTTTTAAATTAATTAATCGATAAAAAGAATTTTTTTTTTATTTATAAAATTTTTTTTTCTCAAACACACAATTTTTAATTCTTTCACAAACAACATATTTAAAACATTTTTTGTGACACTACACCTATACAACCGTAACACTATTAACAGGTTTCGTTACAATGTGGACAGCACAACAGTGAAATTAAAGGAAGAGTTTCAGACCAGGAAGACTTAGTAAACACCAGTATTGAGTTATTGAAATATATATTACAAATTGGCTAGCCCAAACAGTGGGGCTTAAGACAAAAGGAAGCAGATCAGAAATCATAGTTATTAGATAAGTTACAAATTGGCGCACAACTGAGGGGCTTTAATTAGCGATTGAAAGGCCACTACAATCTGCCCAATCACTAATTGGAGTTTGGCAGCAGCTACAAAGCCAGAGAAATTGACGGAAAAATGCAACGACGTGCAACATCAAAGAAACGGGTGGCGGAGGCCGAAAAAGAAGTAGAAATGGACATGGAGAATAAAGAGGCAACGCCAGTAGGTGTGGAAAGGTCATTGCCACCGGTATTGTCAAAACAACCGGCACAACCAGGGGAACAACCTGAATTGCCCACACAAACAGGGGAAATCGATGTCCGGAAGGAACTAGAAAAACCCAAAACAACAGAAGATAGTAAGATGGATAAGATAATGGAAATGTTCCTGCAAATGAGAGAGGACATTGGAGGAACTAATAAAAAGATGGAGAAAATGGATGAGAACAGGAAGGAAGACAGCCGATCCATGAGTAAGAAAATGGAAAGTGATAACCAGTCTTTAAAGGAAGAATTGAGTGGGATGAATAAGAACATGGAGGACTTGAAGGAAGACAACCAGTCCCTGAGTAAGAAAATTGATGAAACAAATAAGAAGATGGAAGAAGAAATGGGGAAGAAGTTGGAAGAATTGAAGGAAGACAACCAATCGTTGAAGGAAGAATTCATAATAACCAAGGAAAAATTGAAAGCACAAATAAGAGAATTGAAGAGAATAGTAAGAAGATGGAAGAGAAAATGGAGGAAAACAGTAAGAAGATGGAAGAGAACAACCGATCCTTGAGTCAGAAAATTGACGAAACCAATCAAAAGATGGAGGAAACCAGCAAAAAGATGGAAGACAAATTGGAGGAGAATAACAAGAAAATGGAAGAGAAGATGGGGGAGAAATTGGAAGAATTGAGAGAGGACAACCAAATGTTAAGAGAAGAATTAAGGGAGGTCAATCAGGAGAATCTGGATAAACTTGACGAGAGAATGGAATTGTTAAGAGAAGAACTGAATAAGGAAATCAACGTTAACATGAAAGCGATGAATAAAAAGATGGAAGAAGAAAACATAATGGTAAATCGACAGATCCGAGAGATTGACGGAAAATGCAACCAGACCGAAAAGGAAGTGCAAGAATTTAAGGAAGTAGTAAACATCAAGTTTACAAATATAGAAGAGCATAGCCACCGGAAAGTGGAAGAACAGCGCAAGGAGACTCAAGAAGAATTCGGGAGAGTACGGAACCAAGTCGCGGAACGGTGTGATGGGATGCAAGAGGCTATGACCAATATCACGGGTCAGGTACGGCAAAGCCAAGAAGAGATGGAAGCTTTAAAAAATAGACCAACTCATTTCACCGGATTGCCCATCAATGAAAGCCGAGAATGGCTCAACTTCTGGCAGTACAAGCGGAAACCGATGGAGTTCCTGGCGAGGGTAGATGAGTACTTCGCCAAACATAGAGTAACGCAATGGAGCCATAACAGGGAAATCCTGGACGAGTCATTCAGGGAGATGACTGATAATTGGTGGATGGCTAACCGTAGCGAGATTGCCGACTACCAGCAGTTCCGGAGAATGTTTAAGTCGAAATACTGGTCTGAAACAACCCAGAACCTGATCCGAGATAACATATGCAATGGACGATACAGGGCACAAATAGGCAGTAGCATGACAGCCTATTTCTTAGGGAAGGTGTGCATGGCGAAACACCTCGAACCGGCTATACCCGAAGAGTGCCTGGTAAATAAACTTTCATATCACTACGACGAAGACATTGTCAGGGCCCGGAGAGGTAGCCAGATCAAGACGGTACAGGCAATGACGGAATTGCTAGAAGGGTACGAAAATGAAGAATACTATCGCCAGAGCAAGAGGAGGAATGAACGACCAGAGGCGAGGCCGAATCAATACCCTAGTAACGGCAATAACCATCCCGGAAACCGAAACCAGCCCAGTAATTACGACGGCCATAATAACCCGCCGCGTAATAACAACAATTTTAATGGCAATGCAAACGGTATTAGGAACAACAACCCCTATCCTAATAATAGGAACAATTATTATCAGCCCCCTAATAGCCCGTACAGTCAGAGAAATCCATACCCCGGTAATAATGGTGATAGACATTACCCACCCAATAGAAATTATTATAACAACAATAATAATAATAATAATAATAATAATAGAGTATCACGCCCGAGGGTTAATTTTATAAGAGCAGAAGATCGCGGTCGGAGGAGATACTACCAACCACGGAGGAACAGCTTCCACGGTGCAGACAGAAGATGGAGAAGTGCGGAACGGGACGGTCCACGCCACGAACAAGGAAGAAGAAGTACCAGCCTGGAGGATCTTAGCCGACAACAAACGGAAATAAACCTCGAACAGGGTACAGAGCGTCAGGAAACGACCCAGAGTTTCCCGAACGATGCCTCGGTCAATCCTAGTATAAACGATGACCACAATCCTTAAATTTTTAGTGACCATCAATCAGTGAATGTTTTAGTGGATAGTTAGTGAGGATCGGTCAATAATACAACTTTTAGTAATTTTGCGTCGACGTTTCGACAATATTTATTGTCATCTTCAGGACCTGTGTATGAAATACAATAGAAATATCAAACACAACGAAACAATTAAATATTTGGGTGAACGTGTTGGTGATGTGAGTGTGTGCGTGTGTATGTATGTATCATTTTTTATGTGAAGACTTATGATAGTTTGTTTACATCTTCAAATTATCTTTAAGAAAGCGAGCAAATTATAGTATGAGAGAACTAAATTTATACAGTATTACAATTTAAATTATTAAATATAATGTTATTTTAATTAATTAAACAAACAGTAACCAACAATTGGATATTAGATTGGTACAAAAATTGTTTATACCTACAACAGTCAACATATAGCAAAGTAATATATTACCTATAACTAAAACAGATTAGGGGATGTTCACTACGTAATTCTTAAAAGTTATTTTTACCATGTTTCACTCCCTACTGGTGTTAGCAAACAATCATAATTTAGAAACATACAATTTACACAATATTGTAAAACATTACGACTTAAATCAGATAGTTGACAAAGGTTACACACAAACGTTTCTGGTAAATTTTACTAACAGGTAAACTTGGATAATACGGTAATTGTAATCATATTGTAAAATATAGTCAAGAGTACTATAGAATAATGTAATTTATGTATGTGTCCACAATCACCCTTCTCTTTCACCCATGCTCCCCCCGCCAGTCCACCCAGCCTCTCACTCTAACCTGAAATCGATCTATCACTCACTATCACCCCACTCACTCTCTCTCTCTCTCTCTCTCTCTCTCTCTCTCTCTCTCTCTCTCTCTCTCTCTCTCTCTCTCTCTCTCTCTCTCTCTCACTGTCTCCCATCTTCTCTCTCTCACTCTTCCACCCTTCGCTCTCACACTATCTCTCGCTCTCTCCCTCTCAATATCTCTCTTCATTCACTCTCCTCTTTCACTCTCTCTCTCTCTCTCTCTCATTATATCTCTTCATTCACTCTCTCTCCCCCTCCCCCTCTCTCACACACTCTCTCTCTCTCTCTCTCCCTCTCATTTGTCATTGTCCACGATTGGCACTCTAAAACACTCACAATTTTTATTACACTATCATCCTCATATAAATAGAGAATTATACACACGATAACAGAAATGATTTACCAACTTGTATTAAAGGGTTACAGACTTTATAACACAACATTATAGATAACAAATCTATTATATGAAAATGGTTATTACTTAATATTTACATTTTGGTCAATGTTATTGACCTGGAACTTGGTCTGTACAGAGTACCATAGTCAATGTAGTTCAAATATATGTCGGTCATAATCTCTCTCACATGATCCCTCAATCTCTCTCTCTCTCTCTCTCTCTCTCTCACTCTATTCTAAACAGATATATACCACAAATCTAACACGTAGACGTGTACATACACACACGCTAGAATTACATACGCACATACACACACACACACACAACAAAACAACCTCACAAGTCAACTACACATTCGAGAATCCATACATAAATATAACACTATTTTATTGACTTATTTTTATCATCTAAGTGTAAATTATGCACAACGGAGATGCCCACTGTACTGAGTTTAAAACTGATCGACTATGTGTCTATAAGAAATGTTATATGTTTCTTAGCTAATACTAGATAATATGATCAGTGAGACACTTACAATTGTTGCAGACGCCAAACACACAACTGTAAATTTTCCCTGACCAACACCTTATTATAAAGCAGAACAGACGACCCTTGTACATTTGTAGGAAATTAAGTAACATGTGTTCGGAAGACAGTTGAGAAAGATTTGCACTAGGGGGGAGTGTGACACTAATTAATATCCAACGACAAGCTGGCCACTAATGACCAACACATCCTGTAGGGAGATTACTGAATATTTCTTCAAATTCATGTTTTGACGGTGTGTATAAGTTGAGCATAACTGGACGAGAGGTTTTGAGTATCAGTGCGAAAATTAATGGAGTGAGGGTCACTTTTAATTTGAATCATTTCCAGTACGCACCTTTTGAAATAATTATTTTCGTAATATTTAATTTGGGTGTTGTTGAAGTCAAATTCATGACCGGTGTTTAAATGGTGAGATACTAAGGCGTTGGGGTTATCATTATGGGTTTTTTTATGGCAATCATACCTATGTTGATAAATTCTCTTATGTAAATATTGGGACGTAATACCAGTGTATGTGGCTGGACAGTCATTGCATTGGATAGTGTATACGACATTAGATCGTTTATCTTTGGATGTCGGGTCTTTGAGGCTTGAGAAGAGAGATCGAACAGTATGTTGGTTTTTGAATGCTAAAGTTTTTTGAATTTTTGATAGGCATTTTTTAAGTTTTTCAGAAAGCCCTTTAACATAAGTTGTAGAAAAGTATGAGCCAGCGTTGGGCTCAGGTGTATTAGATTGGGCAGATGTAAGATTGGGGCTCAGCTGATTTGCGCGATGTTTATGAATTACCTGTTTGATTATGTGGTCTGGGTAACCATTGTTTTTGAAAATCTTAAATACTAATTCCGTGTTTTTTTGATGAAATGATTGATCACTTAGACCGGTGGCTCTCTTATATACCGAGTGGATTAAGTTAGTTTTTAGATGTATGGGATGGTTGGAATTAAAATGCAGATATCTACCGGAGTTGGATTAGATTGGGCAGATGTAAGATTGGGGCTCAGCTGATTTGCGCGATGTTTATGAATTACCTGTTTGATTATGTGGTCTGGGTAACCATTGTTTTTGAAAATCTTAAATACTAATTCCGTGTTTTTTTGATGAAATGATTGATCACTTAGACCGGTGGCTCTCTTATATACCGAGTGGATTAAGTTAGTTTCACCAACCCAACCCAAACCCACCAACTCCGGTAGATATCTGCATTTTAATTCCAACCATCCCATACATCTAAAAACTAACTTAATCCACTCGGTATATAAGAGAGCCACCGGTCTAAGTGATCAATCATTTCATCAAAAAAACACGGAATTAGTATTTAAGATTTTCAAAAACAATGGTTACCCAGACCACATAATCAAACAGGTAATTCATAAACATCGTGCAAATCAGCTGAGCCCCAATCTTACATCTGCCCAATCTAATCCAACTCCGGTAGATATCTGCATTTTAATTCCAACCATCCCATACATCTAAAAACTAACTTAATCCACTCGGTATATAAGAGAGCCACCGGTCTAAGTGATCAATCATTTCATCAAAAAAACACGGAATTAGTATTTAAGATTTTCAAAAACAATGGTTACCCAGACCACATAATCAAACAGGTAATTCATAAACATCGCGCAAATCAGCTGAGCCCCAATCTTACATCTGCCCAATCTAATACACCTGAGCCCAACGCTGGCTCATACTTTTCTACAACTTATGTTAAAGGGCTTTCTGAAAAACTTAAAAAATGCCTATCAAAAATTCAAAAAACTTTAGCATTCAAAAACCAACATACTGTTCGATCTCTCTTCTCAAGCCTCAAAGACCCGACATCCAAAGATAAACGATCTAATGTCGTATACACTATCCAATGCAATGACTGTCCAGCCACATACACTGGTATTACGTCCCAATATTTACATAAGAGAATTTATCAACATAGGTATGATTGCCATAAAAAAACCCATAATGATAACCCCAACGCCTTAGTATCTCACCATTTAAACACCGGTCATGAATTTGACTTCAACAACACCCAAATTAAATATTACGAAAATAATTATTTCAAAAGGTGCGTACTGGAAATGATTCAAATTAAAAGTGACCCTCACTCCATTAATTTTCGCACTGATACTCAAAACCTCTCGTCCAGTTATGCTCAACTTATACACACCGTCAAAACATGAATTTGAAGAAATATTCAGTAATCTCCCTACAGGATGTGTTGGTCATTAGTGGCCAGCTTGTCGTTGGATATTAATTAGTGTCACACTCCCCCCTAGTGCAAATCTTTCTCAACTGTCTTCCGAACACATGTTACTTAATTTCCTACAAATGTACAAGGGTCGTCTGTTCTGCTTTATAATAAGGTGTTGGTCAGGGAAAATTTACAGTTGTGTGTTTGGCGTCTGCAACAATTGTAAGTGTCTCACTGATCATATTATCTAGTATTAGCTAAGAAACATATAACATTTCTTATAGACACATAGTCGATCAGTTTTAAACTCAGTACAGTGGGCATCTCCGTTGTGCATAATTTACACTTAGATGATAAAAATAAGTCAATAAAATAGTGTTATATTTATGTATGGATTCTCGAATGTGTAGTTGACTTGTGAGGTTGTTTTGTTGTGTGTGTGTGTGTATGTGCGTATATAATTCTAGCGTGTGTGTATGTACACGTCTACGTGTTAGATTTGTGGTATATATCTGTTTAGAATAGAGTGAGAGAGAGAGAGAGAGAGAGAGATTGAGGGATCATGTGAGAGAGATTATGACCGACATATATTTGAACTACATTGACTATGGTACTCTGTACAGACCAAGTTCCAGGTCAATAACATTGACCAAAATGTAAATATTAAGTAATAACCATTTTCATATAATAGATTTGTTATCTATAATGTTGTGTTATAAAGTCTGTAACCCTTTAATACAAGTTGGTAAATCATTTCTGTTATCGTGTGTATAATTCTCTATTTATATGAGGATGATAGTGTAATAAAAATTGTGAGTGTTTTAGAGTGCCAATCGTGGACAATGACAAATGAGAGGGAGAGAGAGAGAGAGAGAGTGTGTGAGAGAGGGGGAGGGGGAGAGAGAGTGAATGAAGAGATATAATGAGAGAGAGAGAGAGAGAGAGTGAAAGAGGAGAGTGAATGAAGAGAGATATTGAGAGGGAGAGAGCGAGAGATAGTGTGAGAGCGAAGGGTGGAAGAGTGAGAGAGAGAAGATGGGAGACAGTGAGAGAGAGAGAGAGAGAGAGAGAGAGAGAGAGAGAGAGAGAGAGAGAGAGTGAGTGAGTGGGGTGATAGTGAGTGATAGATCGATTTCAGGTTAGAGTGAGAGGCTGGGTGGACTGGCGGGGGGAGCATGGGTGAAAGAGAAGGGTGATTGTGGACACATACATAAATTACATTATTCTATAGTACTCTTGACTATATTTTACAATATGATTACAATTACCGTATTATCCAAGTTTACCTGTTAGTAAAATTTACCAGAAACGTTTGTGTGTAACCTTTGTCAACTATCTGATTTAAGTCGTAATGTTTTACAATATTGTGTAAATTGTATGTTTCTAAATTATGATTGTTTGCTAACACCAGTAGGGAGTGAAACATGGTAAAAATAACTTTTAAGAATTACGTAGTGAACATCCCCTAATCTGTTTTAGTTATAGGTAATATATTACTTTGCTATATGTTGACTGTTGTGGGTATAAACAATTTTTGTACCAATCTAATATCCAATTGTTGGTTACTGTTTGTTTAATTAATTAAAATAACATTATATTTAATAATTTAAATTGTAATACTGTATAAATTTAGTTCTCTCATACTATAATTTGCTCGCTTTCTTAAAGATAATTTGAAGATGTAAACAAACTATCATAAGTCTTCACATAAAAAATGATACATACATACACACGCACACACTCACATCACCAACACGTTCACCCAAATATTTAATTGTTTCGTTGTGTTTGATATTTCTATTGTATTTCATACACAGGTCCTGAAGATGACAATAAATATTGTCGAAACGTCGACGCAAAATTACTAAAAGTTGTATTATTGACCGATCCTCACTAACTATCCACTAAAACATTCGATGACCACAATACTTTAAATGGGAGGAGGCAGTAATTAACGATGACGACCCGTTACTGCTTATACTTCCTGGGTTAAACAAAGATGAGTTGCAACAAGCAACCAATTGTAAAAACATCACGATAATTAGTAACCATTACCTGAAAGATATTCGAACGGAACTTTTAGAGGAGAACGAAAAGAGCCTCAATAATAATAATAACGATATACTATATATAACAGCGGAGGTGGAAGGAATTCCCGCAAAAATAATGATTGACACAGGTGCAAATATTTCCATAATAAACGCCAATGAACTGGAAAGAATCCAGAATAAATGTGGAAAAACCCAACATTTGAAGGAGTAGAGGAGCTAACCATCAAAGAGCGACATTTAGAAGAGAAGGCATTTATAAGGAAAGAAAAAGAGAAGATCAACTTACAAAAGTATAAATAAAATGGGCCGGTATAGAGTACAAAATATGACCATATGTTGTGGTAAAGGATAATCATAACAATACTTATGAACTGAGAGAGATAGTTGCCGGAAGAGTTAAAGGTGTGTACAATCAGGCATCTATGAAAAAGTACTATGAAGAATAAGTTTTGAATTTTTTAAACTAAAAAATTCTAAAACAAATGTAAGCACAACTTACAACCAAATATTTTTGAGAAAAACTTTATAGAAAAATAAAAGAAGGAATTTTGAATTTTAATAAACAAAACAAACAAATTCTAAAACAAATGTAAGAACATCTTACTACCTAATATTTTGAGGAAAAACTTTATGGAAAAAATAAAAAGAAGGAATTTTGTATTTAACAAATAAATTCTAAAACAATTGTAAGCACAACTTACAACCAAATATTTTGGAGAAAACACTTTACGGCAAAATAAAATAAAAGAAAGAATTTTTAACTACAAAATTTAAAAACAATTGTAAGAACATCTTACTACCAAATATTTTGAGAAAAAACTTTATGGAAAAATAAATAGAAGGAATTTTGTAATACACAAAAATTCTAAAACAAATTGTAAGTACAACTTACTACCAATGATTTATGAGAAACAACTTTTTGGCAATTTAAAAGAAAAGAATTTTGAATTTAATACCACAACAAAATTCGAAAATAAATGTAAGAACATCTTACAACCAAATATATTTTAGAAAAAACTTTATGGAAGAAATAAAAAGAAAGAATTTTTAACAAACAAATTCAAAAACAATTGTAAGAACATCTTACTACCAAATATTTATAAGGAAAAACTTTATGGCAATATAGAAGAAAGAGTTTGGAATTTAATATACAAACAATTTAAAAATGAAGTAAGACCAACTTACTATAACTAATTTTATGAAAAAACTTTATGGTAAATAATTAAGAAGAATTTGAATTTAGAGAAATACCAAAGAATTCAGAAATAATTGTAAGATCACCTTACTAAACACAGTTTTGAAGAGATACCATTTGGAATAATTAAAAAGGAATAATTAGAATTTAGAAATATATATAACAAAGAGTTAAAAATTAAGTAAGCACATCTTACTATAAACAATTTTGAAGGAAACAATTTTGGGAATAAATGAATTAAACAGCATTTGGACTTTGATAAAACGTCAAAACTTTGAAACGAAATAAGATCAACTTATTAAAATGATTTATGAGAAATGTTATGGAAATAGATGAAAAGAAGAGTTTGAATTTTGCATAAAACTAACAAAGTTCTAAAAATAAATATGTTCCATTTATAATTAAATTTAGAAGAAAATAATATGATTAATTCAGAAAAAAGAAAAATTTAATCCAGAATAAATGTGAATATCTAGCATTTGAAGGAGTAGAGAAGAAAAACAGAAAAGAGTGTGATATACAAGAGAAGGCAATAAGTTGGGAACAAAGAGAAGAATCTGTTATTATAATAAAATTATAAAAAATCCAAGAAAGAAAAACAATAAAATAATAATGAGAACAACCTATGACTAATTACGTATGAAACGATAATGGAAACAGTTAATCAAGAAAAAGGAATATGATATTACTCAGTTCTGAAGAAATAAAGAGGAACAACTTATACCAAACATATGGAGAAGATGATTTTTAGCAAATGATAATAATAAAACCTATATGAAATGCAAAGAGCAGAAGTACCACATGAAATATAATATAAATGAATTAATGTTAATGAATGCGAAGGCGGAGTAATAACTTTCTAAGAGAAAGGAAAGAACAAAATGTTTAAAGAAAATGATCAAAATAACAACCTGAATGTCTAAGATAAAGACACAAATTTAAAAAATTAAATCTAATAAAATGAGACCATTCAAATAATGAATAAGAAAATACTATATATAAAGACCATGCTAACACTGTAAGTAACCAGAAGGAAGTATAAAGAGAATTCAGATGGAGAAGAAAAAGAGTTACACTATAACCAGTAACAAGAATTATTAAGAGAAGTTTTCAACCATAATTAAAATAAATATATCAGACAAGTTAAAGAGTTCAGAAAAATATATATATATATAATGAGTATAATAAGAATTAAGAAGATTTATTAAGATAGAAAATGTGAGATAATCTGAGAAACTACGAAGTGAAGAATCCAAAGATATTTTTATTAGTCGAAAATGAGACTACTTTTTATTTATTTATTCGATGACTGACTGAAGATAATTCCAGCAGCATTATGTTTTTTGAGCAGAGATGAATGTGCCTCTGGACTCAAATTGTAGAAGTGGTGTATGGCCAGCAGAGATTGTGTAGCCTACAGTGCCCCTCTGAACTGCCCCAGCCCACGTGATAGGGAATGTTAGGGAATTAATATCCCAAGGATGCAACACGAAGTTTATAAAGAAAGAAAATGTATAATAATAATAATATATCTCAGAAGACACTAACTATCCAAGAAGGATCAAAAGTAAAATAAGTGACTATATATATAAAATTTATTAAACTCAAATATGAAAGTCGATATAGAAATGGAGAGGAAAATGAAATATAAAAAATAATGAAATTATCATAAGAAATTATTTCATCCATAAACATGTCTGAAATAATTACTTCTGGAGGAGAGCAATCTGTAGCGTGACAGATAAACACATAATAATGAATGGCATTGATCATTAGAATAATAATAAGATTATAACATTAAATCCAAAGAAAGCATTAAAATAATATAAAGAATTAATTCAGAGCAACTGTGCAGAACAATCATTGTTATTAAAAATATAAGTTCAAATAAAAGCAAGTTACTAGTGATGAATCATCGAAACCAGTGTAATAACCCAAGGTTTTTAAAAATATAACCCAGGAAGGTAAGGAGTATATAAAGAAGCAACACAGAGTATTACTAAACCCACAACGAGGATAAATAAACGAAAAAGAAACCCTGAATAAGGCAAGATCCACCATAAAAGGTGATGTATTTCAAGAAACCTGAAGAAGATGAAGAAACCCCAAGAAACCCGATGGCATCCAGAAGAAGATGAAGAACATACAATTCAAAGAAGCCAGAAGAAAAGAAGACACCATTGAAGAAAGAAGAAGAAGGCGGCATCCAGAAGAAGAAGGAATGCTCTTATAAAAAACACCGATATACCCATATCCCAATATAAATAAAAACCACAATAATAAAAAGTATAACGAAATAGTCATGAACAGAAACCACATGTACAATAAAATTAAGAAAAAAAGTGTATAGAGTAAGAGTTGCCAGTGGACCAAGGTGAAACAATAATATAATACCCAAAGAACAAATCTTCATTGTAACCCACAAACCAATTTATTGATGTTAATAAGACTAAACAACCATTTAGAAATAGCATCAAAAAGTGTAAAGTGAACCAGTGCTAGTTTGTGTATTGTAAAAAATAAACCTTATGTTTCATCCTTGGCATCCACAAACTGTGTAGATAATGAAATATACAACTTTGAGTGACTTATAATTTGTACCAGGTGAATGTGATACATGTAGTAATATCAAGATGTCAATCTGTTTGGAATAATATTTCTTTAAAGAATGAATAAAAACAGATTTAAACATAAAGTGACAGGGTACAATTACCCTATACCATATTAAAAAAAAAAAAAAACAGTTTAAAAACTGATAATCAAACTTAGTATTAGAAATATAAAATAAGAATATAAGAATAAGGTTTTGTGAATATAAAATAAGAATTTTAAAAAATGTATTAGGGATAAGAACATTTAACAAGTTTAGAACCACTAACATCCCATTGTAAAAACGTTTATTACTTGTATTTATAGTAATAAGTAAATAAGATGTTAGTTGGGAAAAAACGTTCGTTGTAAATAATATTTCTATATTAGTAGTAAGTTTTGATTATAAAAATGTCTAATGAGTTGAAGACAACCATTATTTGAAAATATTTCTTATTTGTTTATAGTATTGAAACCAATACTAATTGTTGTTATGTTTAATTGAAAAAATGTTTAATTTATATTACCATGTTAAAAAGTCAGAGAGGGTATAACACAATATGTATAGTTTATATAAAAATTTGTATCAAAAAACTTGTTAAGAATCTAGGCAAAATGATGAAACTAAACCTCATCAAAACAGAGAAATTAAGCACTTAAATACATTTAAACTAAAGGGAATTAGATAACATAAACCAGAGATGAAGCCATATAATTAGAAACAGAACTTAGAAAGATTTTGTAAAATTATAGCCAGGATTATAAATAAAAATGGATAATATATATATATACTTTCACTTATGAACTTACTATTGTCACTTCCCAAACGTTTCAAGATGTTGTTTCTCTTCTTCAGTGGGTTGAGTACTAACTGTCGATTACAGAATAACCGTTACGGAATGGAGTGTGTGGTGGGGGTTGATGGTGGGAAGGGGTTGGCGCTGAGGTTCGAATTATGTGTGTGGATCAGTGTGTCAAATAGTGTATGTGATTTGTAATGTATCTGTTCATTTAATATGTTATTTGGTTGTAGTGTGTGATATCTGTATATTTCAAATTGTTCAGCTGTGTTTAGTTTTCTACTTTTTGGTAAGTAGTGTAATATTTCCATGTTGTGTTCTATGTTTGTGTAGCTGTGGTTTTCGTTATGTAAATGTGTGGCAAATGTGGAATGTATGTAGTTTGTGGTGAGGGCTTTTAAATGTTCAGAAAACCTGGAAGAAAAAGATCTTCCCGTCTGGCCGATGTAGAATTGTTGACAATCATTGCAATTTAATTTGTAAACCCCTGTTTTGCTGTATGTGTCAATGTCTTTGTTAGTATTGTTATGTGTTTTCTAATGGTGTTGTTGGTTCTGTAAGCTACTTTATAATTTTGTTTCCTAAATGTGTTTGCAATTTTATGTGTATTGGAATTGTAGTATGTAAGTGTTATGTATTTACTGGGTTGTGTGCTGTTGGTCAGATGTGTTTTACTTTTTGTGTTGAGGATTCGTTTATGTAGTTTATTTATTAATTCAGGGTTGTATCCGTTTTTGACTGCTATGTATTTAATTGTGTTTAATTCATCTTGGTGGTCATGTGTGTTTAGGGGTATTGACGTGAGCCTATGGAGCATGTAGTTGAAAGCTGCATGTTTGTGTTGAGTTGGGTGGTTGGATGTGTTGTGTATGACCATGTCTGATGTGGTGGGTTTTCTGTATATTTTGTATGTGTGTGTGTTGTTTGTTTTGGTGATTGTAAGGTCTAAAAAGTTTATGCTGTTGTTTAATTCTATTTCAAGTGTGAATTTTAATTTATGGTGTAAAGTGTTAATGTATTTATGGAAATTTTCTATTTGTCTTTTGTTGCCGTTGTAAAGGAGTAAAATGTCGTCGACATACCTGTGCCAATATATTATTTTATCGGTGTATTTGTTGTTGTTCAGTATGTGTTTCTGTTCAATGGTGTGTATGAATATTTCTGCTAGTATACCTGATATAGGGGAGCCCATGGGTAGTCCATCTGTTTGTGTGTAATACATGCTATTGTGTGCGAAATAATTTTGATCTGTGATATTTTTAGTTAGATGGATGATCTCGTTTATATGTGTTTTGGGTGTGTTATTTATTTTTAGTAATTGTTCTAATGTAATTATGGTTTCTTTTATGGGAACATTGGTGTATAGGTTTGTTATGTCGAATGAAGCGAGTGTGGAATTGTGGGGAATGTGTACATGTTGAGTTTTATTCACTAGATCTATATTATTTTTGACAGTGGTGTTGTTTGTTAAATTTATGCTATTTCTGATCAATTTATCTAAATGTCTAGCTATTTTGTGTGCAGGTGCTTGTGTGTTGTTTATAAGTGGTCTGATGGGAATGTTGGGTTTGTGTAATTTCGGTAGTGCATTTAGTGTAGGGGCTTTTGGTTTAATTTGTTTTAGATATTTGATGTTGTCAGGTGATACTATGTGTTTTGTGTTATTTAGGGTTTTGTTTATTTGTTTGTGATATTTAGGGGTGGGGTCTTTATTTAATTTAGTGATGTTGTTTTCCTTAAAAAATGTTTCAATTTTGTTATTTAAAGCCTGTTTTTCTATTATGACATTAATATTACCTTTGTCTCCTTTAAGTATTGTTAGGTTTATGTTCGTGTAATTTGTGTTTTATGTTTTTTAGTGTTTGGATTTCATTATTGTGTTGTTTATTTTCGTATTGTTGTGTGTGTTGTAATTTACGCTTTATTTCATAACGTATTGTATCATGGTCTTGGTTTAGTGTGTGTTGTATGGCTGTTTCAGCGTCTAGGACTATGTCACGTGTGTGTTTACTATTACCGTTATTATTTGTATTGGTACCTAAATTGTGTTTTAGACCTTTATCTAAGAGGTTTATTTCTGCGTTAGTGAAATTGGTAGTCGTTGTATTTACAGTGCGTGTGTGAAATTTATGTGTCGGTGTCGGGACAGTTACGTTCCTGCGTGTTAATATGTTATTGATTTTTCTGTTATGTACTTCCTGTATTTTTATTTGGATTTTCTCTATGATATTTCGTGTATGTAATATTTCATATGTGATATATGTTAAAAGAACCTGATTGCATTTTATATAAAAAAACTTGTAACATTTCGATACCCTGAGAGTCGATTTTAAAATCGACAAGAGTCTTGTTAACCGATTGTCTAATAAATAATTAATACTTATCATATCAAAATAGTTCTTTCTTTACTAAACATCTTAACTTACATTTAATTTAATTTAAACTACATACTGCCAGAATTTCACCACATCAGAAGGAAGATAACCTCCAAAACGAAAAGTAAACAACGATCGATTGTGCCTGGAGACAATCTTATAAGTGGTTGGAGCTTATTACAATATACAAAAAAGTTCATAAAATTTCCTAGACAAGTGAGACACGTTTCGGAACTCCACGAAACACAATTAATTAATTGTTTTTAATTAATTAATCGATAAAAAGAATTTTTTTTTTAATTATAATTTTTTTTTCTCAAACACAATTTTTAATTCTTTCACAAACAACATATTTAAAACATTTTTTGTGACATTACACCTATACAACCTTAACACTATTAACAGGTTTCGTTACAATGTGGACAGCACAACAGTGAAACTAAAGGAAGAGTTTCAGACCAGGAAGACTTAGTAAACACCAGTATTGAGTTATTGAAATATATATTACAAATTGGCTAGCCCAAACAGTGGGGCTTAAGACAAAAGGAAGCAGATCAGAAATCATAGTTATTAGATAAGTTACAACGTCTGGAAATATGTTTCAACTGTTGACAATCCTGCTGATTGTGCTTCTCGAGGCTTGACACCCACGGTTCTGATGAAACATAGTCAGTGGTGACTAGGACCACCATGGCTCGCTAAATCAACGCAGACCTGGCCACAATCTATCCTTCATCCAATTTCGGAGGGGTCTATTCCCGAAATGAAACCAAATGTGCTTGATCTTAAGATGACCACAAAAGAAGTCCCAACATTTGGATTTCTTACAAAGTTTTCTTCTTGGAAGACTCTTCTTCATGTAATGGCTTATGTCCTTCGCTTTATAACCCGTTTGAAATTTAAAACCACCATAAGTGGATCATTTACAGTAACTGAATTAAATAACACCTGTAACCGCATTTGCTGGCTCATTCAGAGACTTCACTTTGTAGAAGACATAGATCTACTCTCCAAGAAAAGGTCATGCTCAAACCGCATCCAACGTCTAGCACCCTTTATTGATGATGCAGGAATAGTCCGTGTCGGAGGTCGACTGAAGAACTCTGTGCTTACTTACAATGCCAAACATCCTATTCTTCTGCCAAAAAATCATGTCGCTGTTCATTTACTCATCGATTACTATCATGGCATGTACCTGCACGCTGGTCCCCAGTTCCTCCAAGCAACACTATCTCAACGCTTTTGGATCCTCTCCGCCTGCAGTGTTATATGCTCATGAATATTTAAATGCGTACGATGTTTTCGTACAAAATCAACAAACACGTCTCCGCTCATGGGTGATCTACCAGCCGGTCGTGTTACCCCTACTCGTTGTTTCAACGCTTCTGGAGTTGATTATGCTGGCCCTTACACGGTCAAGTTTATTACACTTCACAGGATACAGCCTATACAGGTGTACCTCTCCCTGTTCATCTGTTTTGCAACAAAAGCTGTACACTTGGAAGTGGTTACTGATTTAACTACAGACGCCTTCATTGCAGCCCTTACGAGATTCATCTCTAGGAGAGGTCTTGTATCAGACCTGTACTGTGATTGTGGGACTAATTTCATAGGAGCTGCTTCTTCGCTCAAAAGATGTTTTCAAGATCTCATGAAGCAACCAGAGATGCAAGATTTTGCTACGAACAACAGTATCACATTCCATTTCATTCCTCCGTGTGCACCTCACCAAGGTGGACTGTGGGAATGTGCCATTAAAGGTGCAAAATATCATCTCACCAGAGTCATAGGTGAACACATTTTAACGTACGAAGAATTTACCACCTTAGTTGTGCGTGTTGAAGCTATCTTTAATTCGAGGCCGATAGCTCCTCTCTCGAATGACCCTTCAGATCTTCAACCTCTTACACCAGGGCATTTTCTAACTGGAGGACCTCTTAATGCACTGATCGAACCTCAACTAACTAATGCACCACTTAATCACATAAAACGCTGGAAATTGGTTCAAGCCTTCACACAACATCTCTGGAAAAGATGGCAAATGGAGTACCTCCACACACTTCAAGAACGGTCCAAATGGATCAGACCTCAAGAAAATCTCAAAATAGGAGATTTAGTTGTTATTCATGAAACGAACCTGCCACCCCTCAAGTGGAAGCTTGGAAGAGTCATCTCAGTATCTCCAGGGAATGATGGAGTGGTACGTGTCGTCAACATGAAGACTGCCGGTGGAACCTTGACCCGTCCTTCTGTTAAGGTTTCCCGTCTTCCCATTTACTAAAATCCTTGACCAGTCAATTGGCTACTGCCCCTTATAATTTAGTTTTATTATACTCTTCCAAAGCATCAAATTTGTTCTTATGTTCTTTTAATGTTTTGTGTTGAACCAGTTGGTTCAAAGGGGCCGGTATGTCAGATATTTTGTTTTCATAACAATAATAAAACTCCCCCTATCTCTACTTCATTAGTTCTCTAATAGAGTGCACTCCCATTAACTGTTTCAAAGTACAATTCACCTAGTAATCAACAGTCATAATTAGAGCGTTTTCTTTCCTGTAGTGTAAGGCATATTGTGCAGGTCAGTTCTTTTTGGTTTATACACGCATACCGCAAGAATAGAAAGTCTATTCACCATTGTTGTTATTTTACTTTGTGCTTATTTCATGTGTTTATTTTATGTGTTTATTTTATGTGTTTAACGTTTATTAGAATATTATTGTGAAGTTTAGGACTGCCTAAAAAATCAGCGAAGTGTTGCTTACAACGGGACATTTACAACACTCAAGGACAAGGTCAGTGAACGCTTAATATTTATGCATTGTTGATTACATGAGAATAAATCTAAATCCTTTTAACTATTTAGTTTTACAATATACAGTCCACTGCTAATAAAAAAGAACCCCACATAGTCAAAGAAAGGGAAAGTGTGACAAACTAACCTAGCAAAATGTGAATTTACTCTTATAATGATAATAAATGTGATCAACAGGATATAAAACTGTTGTGCATCTTATCTAGATGAAAATAGATAACACAAGGACCATTCTAATACAAATATAAGACAACTAGAATGTTGTAATTGTTATAATTAATGTAATGTACTATGATGAAGTAAGATAGAGAGTGAGGTACACACCTTGTACAATAAAAACCCAAAGAAATACTTATTCAAAATGCGAATAAATACTATCAAAAGCATCAGTGATAAATAAACTAACTGTTGTAATGTAAACAAAATAATACCTAACACTGATCAAACCATTAATAATGTATTTATAATGAACATAGCTGTCTGTACCTAGATGTAAGATTTGTTATGTAAAATAAGAAGCAATAATTAAGGAAGTCAAGCAGAAACAAACTGTCATATAACTGAATAGAGACTATAGTCATTAAAAAGAAATAAGATTTTAGTGAAACAAAATAAGTATCACAAAGAAACAATTATAAAAGAAAGCCATTCTCATAGTACAAAACACATATAACAAACTAACATGAAACAATCGAGTAATTAACAGAAAGATGTTAACCACAAGTTGGTAGGATTAGGCCTCTTTCACACTATCAGGTTTTTTTGCCGTCCGGCAGCGAGACGAATGGAGGGGCGTGAGCACGTTCACATTACGAATATCCAGCAGTTTTGCCGTCCGATGACCTAATGACTCGCCGGACTGGCACTACAATCTTCCGGTTGCCAGACGGAGAAAAACTCGGTAGTTCACTCAGTAGCCTACTGCGCACCATTGATACTTTCACAATATCCGGCAGTCTACCGGACAGATTGTCAGGCGATCTAGACAATGTAGCAGTGCTAGTTTTTGCTCTTGAGTTTCTGCTGTACAGTATATATTAAAGTGTTTAAAGATGAGTGAATTCGAATCGATGTCGACAAATTAATAAGTATAGTTCACGAAAAGCCTGTTTTGTGCATGTTCTTTCCCCTAAACAAGGTTTGAACATTCAAGGATCTCCCAGTTATCAAAATTATATTTCTCAAGTAAACCCCCCTAATTTCCACCAGTATTCTCATTCATCCACACAATTATGTCAGTTTTACCAGCCTCAAGCACGTCATGAACCCGTAATTAGTCGTGTGTCATCTCAGCAGCATTAATCATAATTTTCATTCCATAGACTTCCCACCCTGTTCACACTGAAGCTCAAAACATCCCCACCACACCGGGTGATTCCAGTTTATCTACATCGGTAACAAACAGAACACCAGTAATGACACCTTCACTAGCTGTGATTCGGCCTTAACATATTTATCAGATATTGATATTTAAAGATATTGATTTTTAAAAATGTTTTTATATTTTTTGATTTTTAAAGAAAGGTTGTTCATTCACTTTCAACAGCTCTTTTAAAGCAATTTTTGTTATTCTTCTTATATATTTTTTGAATTCATATTACATTCAAATAATAAACAATCATTTCTCTTTTTTTTATCTGTCAATTATATTTTCTTCTGTTATATTTACTTTAAATTTTTGTATGCTATTTGTTGCGTCTTGGATGCTCTCGAAGAATCTTAAGTTAATCTTAGAACGCTTACTGAGGTGCTGGTGTGAAATGAAATGATAAAGTGGACTGTATAAATTCTTGAGATAATAGTTTATTGAAAAATTGACAAGAAATAATTGCTGGCGCATGCAGTTTTAACGTGGCATAAATGCCGGAGAATTAATATAGAATTAAATATGGTTATTGCGGCTAGCGAACAAGGCGTGTTGCCTTTACGGAGTCTTGCAAGGAACTAAACTTAAATTTGTCTGCTGTCGGCCTGTCTGAAACCAGCAGCAGATAACAGATATAATAATGACGTCACTACACGCACCTGCAATGCAGCAATTTAAAGTACAAAGTTTTCATAGGTACAAAGTTTAACCATACTGCCCGCACAAAATCGGGGCGATTTTGCAACTTAAGTAATTGTTTGAATAGTGCATCACAAATTATTATCAAATGTTATATACAAAGACAATATACAATATACTTGAAAGCCTTATACATTAAATTGACCTTTGTTTAAAGTAAATTATCTCCGTCATAAAAATCTGTAAATAACAAAATTCATTAAGCTATCAGAAACAAACTCAAAAGCAAAACAAAACAATTTCTGTGCTAGAAAATGTACAAAAATAAAAACTCATGATAAAAATAAAGGTGCTTATATAAATAACATGATCTTTCTTGAAGCATTAACATATGTTCAGTAAATACATACATTCAATTTTTAACAAAAAGTAAGTGACAACCCTTAATTTATATAAAAGAAAACATCTTCAAAAACTGATTCAATATAGTAATACGATAATAAAGACATAATAATGTACATGCATAGTATTAGTATAATGATATCAAAATTCAGTAGTACATGGCAATGATAGACATATCCAAATGATGTAAAAATGCATAATATGAGTGTATGAGTATACATAATACATAAGGATTGACATAATAGTTAACAATACATAATAGTATAATAATGATCACAAAATTCAATAATATGTAACAGGTAATAATACATTGACACTAGACATAATAATTGATACAATAATATTAGAATCATAATCCCCAAAAAATTCAAAAACATAGTAATAACATGATAATGATACATAGGAATAAAATAATAAAAACTTAATAATAATATAATACAAACAACAAATAGAAAGCATGATAAATGTTAGATACAATGATGCATGTCGCATGAATGCTCATGCAATTAGTCGGACTCCACTGAAAGTGGACATAATTTATGGATGGGTCGACGTAGGATACCATTAGCGCTGCGAACATCCGCGACACGCACTATTAAATCCTGACCCGAATAGACGTTCATGACTACCCCGTGTTTCCAGTGAAGTGGGGGGGGGGGGAATTGTCATCTAGAATAAGGACGAGTTGTCCGGGAGTCAAATTTTTTGACGGGATGCGCCATTTGTTGCGTTGTTGTAACTGGTGCAGGTAATCTTTCGACCACCAGTTCCATATAGATTGAGTGAATTTTTGGAGCAGTTGCCATCTGCCCAGACGACCAATATTGACTTCGGAACAGTCTGGTTCCGAGAGTGCAGTGAGAGGAGAACCAACCAGGAAGTGAGCTGGAGTTAAAGGTTCGGGGTCCCTAGAGTCATTGGAGATGGCGAACAAAGGGCGCGAGTTGAGGCAGGATTCTATTTGAGTTATTATAGTGTAATACTCCTCAAAGGCTCAAAGGTAAGGATGGTTCCGCCGACAACGCGCCGCAAATGGAATTTGACGCTCTTGACTCCACTTTCCCACAGGCCACCGAAATGAGGTGCTGAGGGGGGAATAAAGGGCCATTTAATGCCCTGGACACTGGTAAAATCCTGAGTGGTCTGCTCAAATCCAGTAGCATGAAAAAGTTTGTGCAATTCGTGAAGTGAGCTACTAGCACGACGAAAATTTGTTCCATTGTTGGAAAATATCTGATCAGGGATACTTCTATGCGCTATAAACCGTTTTAATGCTGCTATGAAGGCGTCTGAGGTAAGATCTGAGACTAGCTCCAGGTGAATGGCCTTAGTGGTCATGCATATAAATAAAGCAATATAAGCCTTTGACGTCGATTTTGAACGCTGCCCGCCATGGCGTATAAGTACGGGACCGGCATAGTTGACTGCAGATTGGGAAAATGGCTTAGCAGGCGTAACCCGGAAAAGCGGTAATTGTCCTAATAATTGGCTTGCGCCCCTAGCACGGAATCGAAAACAAGTGATACATTTATGTATTACTGAACGTATATAAGATTTATCATTAACTATCCAATATTTCTGACGTAGAGAAAACTGAGTCAATTGTACACCAGTGTGTAGTAAACGAAGATGCTCACTTTGTATGATTAGTTTGCTGAGATGAGAGTGCGGGTGTAGAATGATTTGATGTTTGCTCTCATAGGTAAGCTGGGAGTGCTGAAGGCGTCCGCCCATGCGTATTATCCCCGCAATGTCCAGAAATGGGTTGAGAGAGAGAATTTTACTATTATTGGGGATGCAGCGTTGTGCCTCAAGTTCCTTAATTTCGATGCTAAAGTGCAATCGCTGGGACTGGCGAATAAAAACCAAAAGTGTATCATGCAACTCCTGGGCAGTTAAAAAGGAAGTGTCCCTATCAGCTATGGGGAGCCTAGAGTTCCAAATGAATCGACGGCAATAAGAAAATACATGAATGAGCCTTGAGAGCGATGAGTAGTTTTCAAAATAACTAGACGTAGATGAAGCGACAATCAATGAGGTTTGGACCTGCTTACGTTGTTCCTGCTCAAGATCGGGATGAGTGCAGGGTGAATGGGCATCGAAGGCACAGATGGGCCATGATGATGACTCATGGTCAGGGTTCTGCTTGGACTTGAGTTCCAGTGATGGACATCTGCGGATAGCTCTGGGAGGAGAATCGCCCAAATGAGAATTGTATGACCCGCGAGGTAGGGATACCACAAATCTGCCATCATTATTACGGAAAGTATTAGATACAAAATGACTTTCGCATTCCGAGTCCTCAAGGGAGGGAGCACGAAGAGCAATGTCCTCTAATTTCCAAAAGTCCTTTAGTTGCGAGGAAATAGCATTATTGTCCTCACATACTATGAATGATGAGACAGGCTTTGTCATGTCGACATTAAATGGCAAGTTACCCACGAGAATGAATCCCAATTTTGTCTCCTGTATTATGGGAAAATGTGGGCTACAGATGAATTTGACAGGTTCAATTAATTGTAAGTAATACTGAGCACCAAGTAATAGGTCGATCTGCGAAGAAAAGTTCAGTTGTGGGTTGGCTAGGAATATGCCTTTTGGTAAATTTAGGGATGCGATATCAAATGATTCCGCAGGGAGATTATTAGTGATACTGGGAAGCACAGCGCAATGTACGTTTAAACTAAAATTCTTGTAACGTGAATGCAACCTTACCCTAGTACTGAAGTCAGCTTGAGATAATGAATTATTTATACCGGTGATGGGTAATAGATATTTAATTAGTTTTAGACCCATGCGACGTGCAAAATTCATGGTGCAGAAGTTAGCTTGCGAACCTGAGTCTAATAAAATCCTTACTGGGTGTTTCCTACTGGCATGATCAGTTGTCTTGCAGACGGCGGTGGATACTAATATAGATTTGTTTGTTTGCAGTTTTAGTGCAAACTGATTGTTACTGCACTAAGCATTATTGCCTGATACGTGAATCATTGTGTGGTGGCGTTTAGCACACGTCCTGCAAGTAAATTTGGAATGACAGTGTGCGAGATCATGGCCTTGACGTAGACAATTTAAACAGAGTTTACTTTTAATTAAAATATTTTTTCGTTCCAGGGGAGACATGGCCACGAATTGTGGACATTCAGACAGACGGTGTTTACCTCTGCACAGCTGACATATGTTATTGCCGATATGAGAATGGAATGTCGCCCTAGTAATATTAACCAGTTTAATAGCTTTGCGATAGTGAGTCTTATCGCTAACGTGCATTTTGCTTACTGGGCTGGCCGCGCCGTTGACGTTTTGCAATAACTGCCTCCTATTATTTAAAAATTTAATAAAATTCCTGAAATTAGGAAATCGTTCGTCCGACAAGCTTTCTTTCCAGAGCCGACATGTATGGTTATCGAGTTTTTGTGTTAAGTATTGCACGAAAATAATTTCAAATGTGTTTACCGTTAAATTCAATGAATTTAAAGCGTTTATGTTCGCAGTGATCTCGTCAATGAACTTGGAAATGCTAACCATGGATTTTTGTTGAATGGAGTTCACGGCCAGGACATTCCCTATGTGATAGGCTGAGACAATTAATTTGCTGTCGTACCTGGCTTTTAACAGATCAATAGCTACCGCATAATTTTCATGGGTGATTGGAAGAGATTTTATTACATTTAACACTTCATCCCTTAATGAAGAGTGCAAATAGTGTAATTTCTGTATGTCACTCAGGTCAGTTCTGACATGTATTAATTCTACTAACATATTATAATAATGTTGCCAATCAATAATGCTGCCTGAGAACCAGGGCAGTTTAATTGGCTCTAACTGTATAGGGGGAGTTCTAATTGGTGTAACTTCCGCCTGAATCAACGGTTTCTTGTTCACCTCCTCCACTTGCTCTAATAAATGGTGTAACTAGCACTCGATATTGCAGAGATCATCCTCTGTTTGAACTCTGTCACTGACTGATGCGAAATCGGAATCGTCAGCCTCAATTTGAGTCTGAATTTCATCATACTTAGCAGACAATTCCATCAAATGGCGGAGTTTAATTTTTAAGGCATGATGATCGCTTGTGTCTGTATCGAAATTGTCAGCAAAAGTATTCACACAGGGATATAGACGCCTTAATTGTGCCCCGTTTCTTTATGGCCTTCACATCAGCCATGACCGAAATGTAAAATATGATTTGAAAACAATAATTAGATATAGAGCAGGTGAACGGTTGTTGTAATTTTGAATAATTTGCTAAAATCTGATATGACGCGGGAGCCAGTGATCTGTGTACACCTTAATATATGACTTACTATAATAGGTATTCAATTTGCTTAAAAATAGTTATGAAAGTTATCGAAAATGCGTTAACTTAAATTTCTTAATGCGTTATTGCACAGCTGCGTAAATGAGAATTTATATACATATGAAAATCTAGATAAAAAATATAAGCTTATGGCCACTTGACAATAACATCTGTTTCTGTAAAAATTATTAATTATGTTATATTAAATGTTATTAACTCTGTGCAAAAATATTACATAGTTTGCCGTACCCAATCAATTATATATGAAAATTATAAAAAATGAAAGTTTATATTTACGTGGATGTTGAATCCCGGTGTGCTCAAGCTGGCTTCGATCCCGTTGTTCAGTCCTGTTCGGCAATCCTTTGAAGTTGGCGCACCACCTGTTTCTGCTGGTCGGGTGACGCTTGAAGTTGTAGCTCTTCGTGTAATTGTAAAGTTCTGGATCTTCGTTGCTCTAGAACCAATGATGCTGTCTTGCTGTGTCTTGTTGTCTCTAAGTTGCTGCTCTGCAGAATCTTGCAGCGTTGAGTATGAAGTAAATTTCTGTCTCTGTTTTAGAACCATGAAGGTATGCAACGGCCAGCAATCTGATGCTTGAAAATGTTCGGATTTGACCCAAACGTCGTTTGGGCCCATTAAATGAAATATTTCTGAAATCATACTGGACGAAAATCCGGTCTTGGTGGACCAAAAAATGCGGTCGCTGTGGACCAAAAATGCGAAATCCGTCCCGTGAGGACCAAAAAATGTTTCGTCTTAGATGTTCTCAAAGAATCTTAAGTTAATCTTACAACGCTTATTGAGGTGCTGGTGTGAAATGAAATGATAAAGTGGACTGTATACATTCTTGAGATAATAGTTTATTGAAAAATTGACAAGAAATAATTGCTGGCGTGTGCAGTTTTAACGTGGCATAAATGCCGGAGGATTAATATAGAATTAAATATGAAAAACTCATAACCATGTGTGAGGCCAAAATCGCCTAAGTAAAATTAGTGCATGATGATCATGCTAAGTTATGAAATACTGAAACTTATGTAGTGCTGCGGCTAGCGAACAAGGTGTGTTGCCTTTACGGAGTCTTGCAAGGAACTAAACTTAAATTTGTCTGCTGTCGGCCTGTCTGAAACCGGCAGCAGATAACAGATATAAAAATGACGTCACTATATGCACCTGCAATGCAGCAATTTGAAGTATAAAGTTTTCATAGGTACAAAGTTTAACCACTATTAATAAAACTTTTCAAAAATGACGAGCGTTTGTTTTCAACCAAAAAATTACAGAAATTTTTGTAATATAAATTACATATTTTCTGACTTCTGTCCATGGCGGCAGAAAGTTAACTGATGGCAACATCCGGCGAAATAGCCGGATGAATGTCGTGTAGTGTGAAGAACACACACAAGTAATCTCCATCTGGCAATACTGCCATCAGCTTTCCGGACGGCAAAAAACCCTGATAGTGTGAAACAGGCCTTACTCAATATTAAATAGAAGGTATTATCAACCGTCTAAAGGGAGTGATAATATTGTACCAAGATAAAATAATTCATGATGTTATAGGCATCATAAGCCTAGAATTAGATTTTATAGTTATTCCGTAATTAATGTTCAGAATGTTAGCTCATCACAACAAAGGACATTGTAGGAGCTAAGTTTAATAGTGGTCATAGAGAATTGTAAATAAAATAGTAGTAAGACATAGTTTAATAAAATTTATTGTAATAATATATAAGTAAGAATAAGTAAGCATCTTTGTTAATAATGGACGGAATTATATCATAAGGGGTGTTAAAACGTGCATCAGGACAAAAGCCAGAAAATGGTGATGTTGTATTTAAGTTTAAATGTGGTATAAGTGACTTATGTCCATTAGAAACTATTTTGATCAATTTTAGTAAAAAAGGTTGGTGTTGTTTTCTTAACCTCAAACCCAGAAACCCACGCTGCTGATACAATTTAATTCTTTGTCCAAGGAAGGGGAGGATGACTCTATGGTGGAATGTCATCAAATTCCACCAATCACGGGGCGTAAATCTACTAAACGCACAGGTATTGCAAATTGGAATAGCGAGGTGAAACGGCTTCCTAGAGTCACCTTTTGATCGAACTGCAATACCATACAGATGACGAATTCTGCTGATCAACGTATCGCGAGTTACCCATCATGCTGTGCAAACGAATGTAAACAAGAGATTCTAACCTAATCAGAAGTTATTGAAAGTATTGTGAATTATAATTTAATGAAGTGTAGTCAAGCTAACAGTGTTTAGGGAATTACATAGTGTATAATAATTTGCAATTCAGTGAGGTTGAGGAAAGTATAGTGCAATTATTGTTACTTACTAATGTTATGGTTATATCCAACAATACAATTTGAACTGATTCCACATTTGTAAATAATACCACAACTCAAACACTAAGATATCACTCAGATACTCACTTTTTTGTTATTCAATTGTAATTTAGATGTAAGTTAAGGTTAAGGATGGTTAACCTTGGCTAACCTAATAACCTAAAAGTGTCTAACTTACTCCGACATGATTTATAATATAAAATTAAGAAGTTATGGTTAACAAATGTAACCACTCTCCTATTCTGAGATTTTATCAATGTAATTAACGTATTTTAGTCCGTATTTTGCAGTTCAAAGAACCTAATTATTTAAGTTTACTTGAGACGATTCTCGTCTACCACTATTTTATTGTAACAAGACGACAACCCTGAGATGTGAGTTTCCGAACCGTAATAAGTGATTGTAAACAAGATTAATTGAGTTGAATGTATTTTATTAGGATTCAGAATTATTTAGACTCTGAATAAATAACGACTTTTAAACATTAATGGAGCATTCATTTATTTGAATTTAACAATAATGATTTTTATTAGTAGAGTACAGGTTATGTTTACTTGTTAAACAGTTGGCAGCACACATCACCGGCAAAAGTGAACCTATTCAAACATTTTGTTCTTAACTAATAACCATAAATTTTCTAACAGGTTATCACGATTGAAGAATATGCATTCAAAGTAAGTAAGCATTTATAAGCCTGACATGATTAATCCAACATTAAGGTAACCTATTTAGAACCGACATCAAGTGAAGATTCCTTTGGATGATGTTCAGCATTAACATTAGATACCAATCAACATAACTCATGCCAGAGATCTACTATCAACATCTTGTTCCATTAGTGATGGTGTTTAACTAAGTAACCAAATAACTAGATAATCAACAATAATAAATTACTTTAAAAAATTCAAAAAAGAAGAATAACAACAATAATACAATTAAATAAATAATAATAAAATGTTAGAAGGGACGACAAGCACGGTTTATTATAATATGTACACATTTATTGGAGGAATAACGTAGTGTTGTAACGATTTTATTATTGACAAATCCACAAAAAACCACTTACCCCAATTCTGACGAACCTTTTTACGCACTTACCTTAATAACCAAACTGAAGATTCCAAACAGTACCAAGGTCGCCACCAACATTTGGAAAAGGAAATGTGGAAACCTTTTTACACTATTCCCATTAAATAATTTAGTTAAATTATTCTGTCTTTACTTTGATTTGAAACTCACAGGTTCGTTTTTAGGCAAGCCTCTTAGCACGGAACAGGTTATGGTAGGTTGGCATAATAATTAAGCTAACACATGGTTATGTTACTAAACAGTTCTTATTTATTTTGATCAATGATTAAAATCTTTCTCTTTTTCTAACTTTCTTTTTATATGTTACTATAATAATTATGCAATATAAAAATTCCCCATGTAAATTTTATATCTACAAACCAGTACTTTCTCTTTTTCTCTTTAGACTCTCTCACTCTCTTTACATATCTTTTTAATCCCCGTTTATTGAGCTCACCATTTTAAATGTTTTACTATAAAACTTTTGCCAATTGGTCTTTTAAAGTTGTTTTTGCACTGTACTTAGCTGCATGGGTTTCCAGATGTTGTGCACTATTATGTTGCAAGTCCCCTTTTTGTTCAAACACCCAAAATTCACATTTTAGCACTTTTTATTCCACCATCACTGTTTTGCACTGTCCTTTACGGTTCCATTATAATTTAAACACCCCTTGGTAGGCCTATTATAACATTTTCGGCCTACCAAAAGAAATAAGCCTGAGGCCACTATCGTATTACGACTGGTCAGTATGAAGACGGGCTGCTGACTGGGACGAACTGAGATGGCTTGGGCACGCCATCCGCTCTTTGTGTGTATTGCCACGTGGCTCCACCGGAGGTCCACTTCGTCCCTCGCCTTCACTCATAGACAGTTCCAGATGTCTCTCGACGCCGGAAATTCGTTTTACATTAAAACACGTGGTGTGCTTATTACGAAGTACGGCCACGTGCTCGTCCTGTGACTCAACTACGCTTTGTTCTAACTTCCAATACGTCTCCAACAATAAAATTATTACATAAAATGATTATGCCCCTTTTGTCCCGTTATAGTGTGTTACTTCAGAATTTTAATTTCAATAAGTGTGAGCAGATTAATGAGTTCTGGTTTTCACAATTGTAGAATAATTCTTTTTACATTTGTAGACGTAACAAATATTGTAGTATTTTTTTAAAATCAGGTTCAAACCAGTACGATCTGGTTTTAATATGGTAAGTTTAGGTTTGAATATAGTAAGTACTATCCCAGTTTGTTAACTTTTTGACAAATTTAATGCTGTTCAGATCTTGAATGTAAGATGGTAAATTAATTTTTGTTTATGATTCCATTTACATTATATGTAGCAACAAAATGTTTGAATGAACTATTATCTAGTGTTATAATTATTAAAATTGCTTGTAACATGGTGTTTTTTTTTTGTTTCAGCTCCAGAAGTAATTGTGGCATTTTCTTCCATATTCATACATAAATGTTTTCAAGACATATTTTTCATATGGTACACAAAACGTCCCAATGCAATGTGTTTGATTAATGCCACCATAACTATAGGGCTACTATCATTTACATATTTATATTTTAATCCCAAGGTAAATATTTTAATAGTCTGTTATCTATTTGTACAAAACAGTCATGATTACTTATAAAGAGGTTAGTTTAAGAAATATTTATGAAGGAATTGAATGTAGTATATGCAATATACCTTGATTCAGCGTGAAGTATAAACTACATTAGATGAGCATTTGATAACAAAATGCAAACTATCTTGTCAGGTCAGTTTGAAAAACAAAGTATAGTGAAACTTGGATAATTTATAACCAAAAAATAGTTTAATATGGATTTTTATAAATTTGTGTCAGATGCCGTATTGCTACACTACTGCCATATTGCTATACGTACTGTAAAGGCTACTTGGAAAAAATAGATTAAATAGGCTTAAATTTTTTGCCAGAAACTCTAGGATCTAGTGTCATGATAATGTCACCTGCTCACATGGTACTGTCTGTAAGGGAGTTTTTAGGTCACCTTATTTGAACAGCCACCCATATTCACTGTATTTTATATCTTTTTCTAATGATGAGAAAACATGGTAAAGTATACATTGTAATGACATCAAGAGAAATTATTGTGATTACAACCAGTTGCTCCATAAAACAGAATATACATCTTTGATTGATGGCATAAACAGTGCCCTTGATGTATGGCCTCTGAAGGAGGCTACTTTGACCAAGATTACAATGATATTCAGCAAGTGGTATTCAGCAATAATGTCACGTAGAAATTTTATCTTAGTTGGCAAACTTTGTTGTTCATTTTACGAGGGCTATTTGTTTTTCAACCTCCGATAGACCAATAAACAGACATATGAACCACCATTGTTGAGGCACTTATCATAGGGAGGCACCAACTTCTTTATGCCCATGTTGTAGAATGTTCACTCCTGAGTAGTCAGCCAATCTGCCACACTGGACTTTAACTCATCATTGGAGTCAAACCACTGCCCACCTAACCACTTTTTCAAGTCAGTGAACAAATGGTAGTCACTTGGTGCCAAGTCTGGGCTATAAGGTGGGTGATCAAGGACTTCACAACCAAATTTATGAAGCAGGTTTTGTGTGAGTGCAGCTGCGTGACGTCGTGCGTTGTGCAAGATGACAACACCTGACAACAACATGCCTTGTCTTTTGTTCTTGATTAATGTTCTCAGTTGTTTTAAAGTTTCACAGTATGTAGCTGTTGTAATGAAAGTTCCCAGCTCCATAAACTCGATTAGCAAAATTCCCTTACAATCCCAAAAGACAGTAGCCATTAACTTTCTGTTGGTCAAAGTCTGCCTAAACTTTTTTGGTTTACTAGGCAAGTGTGTGTGCATCCACTGTTTTGATTGTTCCTTTGTTTCTGGATTAACAAAACGAATCCATGTCTCATCTCCTGTCACTATACTGTCTAAAAAACTTTGACCCTCTTTGTCATAACGCTCCAAAAACGATAACGATGCACCCATTCTTCGAGTCCTGTGGCCATCTGTGAGTTGTTTGGGAACCCACCGAGCAGAGAGTTTCCTATATGTACCCAAGCTTCTGGTAAGAATATCATAAAGAGCAGACCTAGAAATTTCAGGAAAATCAGAAAGTTTAGTAATTGTGAAACGACGGCGCTCTCGAGCCATCCTCTCTACCCTTTCAACATCACAGTAGCCTCGGACTTTCTTCCTTCCCCTCCTTCATCATGAACATCAATTCGCCCTTCTTTAAATTTTTGACACCATTCCCGAACTGAACCATCACTCATCACATTTTCTCCATACACATTACACAACCTTCGATAAATTTCTGCAGCACTATGACCTTCAGCTTGAAGAAATTTAATAACAGACTGAATCTCACACTTGAAGGCAATTTCAATTGTAGTTGCTATAATTAAACTGTCGTCACCACAGTAATAGACAAAATAACTATAAAACTAGTGGTTATAGGTTAGAACAAAGCCTCAAAAACATTAATCAACAATCAGATTGTTGCTATGACAACAGCACCAGGTTTGCCAACTCACCGGAGGTTGAAAAAAAATAGCCCTCGTATAAGCTACAGGCGACACTTTTATATACTTTTATAAAGTATGCTATTTTACCAGTGTCCAGGCTGTTAATTTTTTTAAAGTAAACACATTCTGTAGTTAATGTTACATTAAAAAATGTCAAATTAAATTTTTGTTGTCTATTGTTTAGGAAATTTGTGGAGGACACAGCATTGTGTGTCCCTTACTTATAACAGTGTTGATGATATAAGTGTAACTTGCTTGTATTTAAGTAATTATGACAACAAATCACATATCAAAGTGATATATGATAGAAATGAATTATGATAGAATGATGAATACATTTGCAGGGTAAACCTGTACAGTGTTTGATGCAAACTATTTTGTATATTAATTGGTTAAAAAAAATAGTCTATAGATGTATTTTGGATTAAAATTAATTGTTCAGAACAATCGTCAAATTAAATATGGTTTTAACTGTTAAAAGAGTACATACAGTAAGAGGTAGTAAACATAAGTTCAGAAAACCAAAAAAATTCTAAATGAATCAAAACTTAGGTCATCACAGTGAGTGAAGCAAACATTCAAAGTCTGGATACATTTAAATGGTTTGTTTATAATGTACTAGGGTATAACAGCAACTGACTGTGAGTTAATTTACATAGTATATCATAATAGTATAACTGTGCTTGATAGATACAAGTCCTTGAATCAAGTAAAGAAGTAAATCGTTAAGTATTAAGGAGGAACAGCTGTAGTTTTTCTGTGGCTTGAATGTTCAGACTGCTTTGTATATACCTGGTCATGAACTTGTAAATATATATTATAGCCTGTTTTAGGTTAAGCGGAGGCAGCTACATAGGCTGGAAGGGTCAATGAAGGGTCTGGTGGCAGCCCTGCTGATTAATCCCCATTAGCCAGACCTCATTACTGACCAACTTAAAAAAATTAATTTCAGTTGGATTATTTTTTCAAGTAGGACAGTCAGCGAGGCGGAACTAATGCGGAGTAGTCAGCTGAGGGGGGGCTGCTGGACAGGCACTTCTGGTGTAGGTATGGGCCTCAGCTTAACCTCAAACAGGCTATAACATCTAGTATATAACATCTATAAACTTTAACACTTATAGACTATAACATCTAGTAAACTGTAGGCATCAGATGCAGTTGTCATATGGTGTGAGTGGAAATTGAAAATAAAGTTATGTATAGAGTATCTCTGCGAAAGAGTGAACTTTCGAAGCAATTTCATAGTTAATCCAAGAAGAGATATCCATATCTATAGTGGTCATATAGCTAAAAGTTGCCAAATGGAGATTTTCCTCCTTACTGTATATTTTTTAGATACCATATGATTCAGGGACCATAATCTGAATTGTAAGTAACAAGAAATAATTTACAGTAATCTCTCAATGTATTTTGTTTTAGCATGTTGTTCACAGTGCATGCCATTGCCTGAATTTGTTTTTTAATAGTGTGTTTTCTTATTTCATTTTGGGTACTGAGCAAAATCAGATGCTCAAAACTTCAGACTTGCTCAGTAACAAATTAATAGCTCATGTCTTCACCACAGAAGACCTTCATTCGCACTATGATTCTGTTTTCTTTTGATGATAACCAAATAATACTGCATATTCTAATACTTCGTAGTGGTATTTAAAAAAATACTGTAAGTACGGAAAGAATGTGGTACTTTTTTTCGTTAGATAAATGTTCACTGTTAGAAGGATTAGATTCAAGTGCAAAATTTTGCGTGAAGTGTTTTTATATAACTCCTAGTTAAGATACAATGGCATGAAAAACTGAAGATTTTCCTGAAGTGTGGCTGTTTTTGTGGAATTACTGAAGTTTACTTATTATATGCACAGTACAGAGTAGAAGAACTTCTAAAAAATTAATTAAGCAGCTATCATAAACTGTTTTTGTTTAAGAATTCAGTTTTCCTCATTTATACTGTGTTTTAATCAATACTGTTTCATCTGAGAGTTACAAGTGTTTCAAAGATACTATAATATTTTGCATTCTTGAACCTTTCAAAAATAAATATCACTATAATATTGACGACTCGGAACACAAAGTTTTTTATAAGTAAAAACGTAAAGTTTTACCTTACAGCCTAAACCGGCTTTCACCTATAGAAGGCTTCATCAGAGGCTGTCGTTAGTAGCTCTGCTCGTCTTGTTGTTGGCGACGAGAAAGTGTTTCGAAAGATTGAAGCTGTGTGTGTGTGGTGAGATGTGTTCGAATAATGCGTGCGATTTGAATTGTGTCTGTTCGTTTAGGATGTCGTTTTTATTTGTTTTTGTGTGTTTGTATATTTCTAGTTGTTCTAGAGTGTCTAGTTTTCGGCCTTTTGTGTGTACGTGTAGTATGTTCATGTTATTGTCGATGTTTTTATATGTGTGGTTTGCTTCAATGAGGTGGTTTGCGAAGGTAGATTCTGTAGTGGTGTGGAGTGCTTTTGTGTGTTCAATGTATCTCTGTTTGAAGCTACGTCCTGTCTGGCCTATGTAGAATTTACTGCAATTTGAACAATTTAGTTTATATACACCGGGTAGATCGAATTTGTTTTGTGCTTTGGGCATGCGTTTTGATAGTGTGTGTTCTGTTTTGTTAGTAGTTTTGTAAGCGATTCTGTATCCTGCTTTTTTGAATTTGTGGGCAATTTTTTCTGTTTGTTTGTTGATGTATGTTAGTGTTATGACATCCTAAACGAACAGACACAATTCAAATCGCACGCATTATTCGAACACATCTCACCACACACACACAGCTTCAATCTTTCAAAACACTTTCTCGTCGCCAACAACAAGACGAGCAGCGCTACTAACGACAGCCTCTGATGAAGCCTTCTATAGGTGAAAGCCGGTTTAGGCTGTAAGGTAAAACTTTACGTTTTTACTTATAAAAAACGTTGTGTTCCGAGTCGTCAATATTATAGTGATATTTAGTTAAGTAACGGACACGTCATGGACAACGAAATCCAAGAACTTTCAAAAATGGTTGCATATTACACCATCAATCATTACTAGTGTCTACAAAGTTATCTGCTTTGGTATACATAACAAAATGAGTAATGTTTATCTTATTATGTAACTATACGATTAAGAAAGATTATAATCTATGCTGTTGCCATAGTCTTTTAAAGCAGTTATGGACAGTAGTTGATTACAGATATATATTATTTCTTTTTATAATTTGGTTATTAAGATATTGGGAAGACACTGATATTTAATTCAAAGGGATTTTTCTCAAATACATGTAAGTTTTGTTACCAACAAGCAACAGAAATTGACATCAAATCGTGTAGGAAACAGGATTTAAAACTTTTTGTTTGCCCTAATTCATATATTATATTTGTAATGTTTAGCAATAAAAAGAAAGAATTTATTATACTTTGAAGATTTGGCACATAAGCATATATTGCCAAGTCACCAATCTCCATCATTTTCTTTTAATTTTTCTACAGAGATTGTTATTCAAGTAATGATTTTTATTTTTTTAAACTTTGCATGCCATCTATACTTATTGTTTGATAAGTCAACGATTTTGAGACTTTTAATGCTTACAGCTCATACTATATCTTTTAATTTAAATTTGAAGTTTTGTTTGGAATTAAGTTTCAAGCTAAACTAACTTCATTTATGTGCTGTATTTCATTTCCAAGTTTTATTAGTTCATAATGATCCATTTCATTATAAATTTCATTGACCAAATGGTTTCGTTTTGAATAACTAGCTGTATAACTATCTTTTACCCACCCATTGAAACCTTATTGTATTGTATAACTCTTCTCCATTACGTTTTGGTACATGTTATTGCATGGGCATAGCCAGCGAGGGGCAGGGGGGCGTGGCCCCCCTAAATTTGAAAATTTCCCAGGAGGGCGCTGAATTTTAGGCTGCTATACGTTATAAATATGTCCCGACTCGGACATACTAGCGCCACCTAAAGCGACTGAAGGTAACTACTACCTACTCCTAGTTCCTTCGGGGTCTGCTAGATGACGTTCACTGTGCAGTTATACACCACTCGAACTATGGCAGGGAAAGATGGGGGTGAGCAAAAAATAATAAGAGAAAAATACAGGAAAGCTATGTTTTTTCATTGTGCAAGCCATCAGTTAAACCTGGTGGTGAACGATCTGAATCGCGTCACTGAAATCCGTAACACGGTGTCCACTATAAAGGACATTATAAACTTTTTCCGAGAATCCGTTTTAAGGAAAAAGTACGTTCCAAACATACCGACTCTGTGCGAGACAAGGTGGTCTTAGAAATACAGAAGCATTTCCATCTTCAAAAATAATTTTGTGGGAATTGTGCAGGGTTTGGAGAGACTGGCACAAGAAGGAAACACTGCTACAAGAAAGACAGCCTTTCAGCTGCACTGTGTTGCCACGAAACCTGTATTTATTATCTCTACCTGCATTATAGCCAAGTACTCCGCTTTAATAGAACCTGTTGCAAATATTCTGCAGTCAACAAGTTTAGATCTTCTTCAATGTGCGAACCACATTAAGAAAATTCTGGCCGTAGTGGAAGCTCACCGCGAAACTGCGGATGCCATTATGGAAGATCTTCTTGTTTCTGCCCATGCGACTGCAGCGGAAATAACAGTAGAACTTCAGCCACCCAGAGTTGTCGAATGCCAGCAGCACCGTTCGAATCCTCCTGCAGCTTCACCTGCCGAGTACTGGAAACAATCGATACTTATTCCATACCTTGATTCGTTTATGTCAGCATTGGAGAACAGATTTTCTGAGGACAATGTACCGGCATTTTCCATACTATCTCTACATCACTTCCTCATGCTAGATTCGACCATCGGAGATTTGAAACAGAGAGCGAGATGTTTTGCTGATTTTTACGAACTGGACGGGTATGAATCTGAAGCTGAATTGTGGTATAATGTGTGGAGCGAAAAAAACCTTGATCGGCAGGTGTTAAAAGCTTGGAAATAGTCGAAGTGATTAAAGAAGCCAACACATTCTTTCCTGCCATAAAAAATGCCCTAACAATCTCAATAGCGCAGCCTTGTTCCACGAGTACTATTGAAAGGTCATTTAGCACCTTAAGACGTGTTAAAACATGGTTGAGATCGACAGTAACAGAAAACTACTTAAACGGATTATGCTTAATGAGTGTCCATAAGAAATTGGTTTTGGAAAAGAAGAAAGAGTTGGAGATGGAAGTTATAGAAAGATTTTCTGAGAATCCAAGACGGCTAGTGTTATAAGTTTCAAAGTTTCAGTTTTTTCATTTCATTTTTTAAGAGCAATTAATAAAGCGATTAAATGTGTCTGAATTTTTTTCATTGAGTACCTAAACCTAAAGGAGAAACAATGGTTATGCTGGGTTTACTTTGATTGAGTAAATGAATAAATCAATGTTGTGTATGATCCCCCCCCCAACAAAATTTCTGCCTACGCCCATGTGTTATTGTTTATACTATTAAATGATCTGCAGCCATTGCTACAAGTGGACACTTCCTGGCCGTGTTCAGCTGCATATTTTTAGCTTTAACTTGTGAAACACATACACTAGAAAATGTCAGGTGTAAACAGATCAAAAGTTTGGTTCGTGCATCCATGCAGAAGCTACTATTATGTTGATCATTGGTAATTATGCACAAGGAATTTTTGAAAAGGTGTGATACGGTGAGCACATTTTAAAAGCAGACACAGCAAATTGTAGCTGATGCTGCTACAACAGCCCTTTCCCAGTGGCCATAAGTGAATGAGTCGTTCTTGAAGATATGACACTTTGCAGACAACCAACTAACCCTGAAAATGACAGACTGTATAAACTTCAGCCAATTGTCAAATACTTGATTACATGGTTTTAAGAAGTGTGTACCTGGTGAGGTTATTTGTCTGGACAACACCATTATACCTTTCATTCATAGGTTGCTTACTATTAAAACGATGTATGCTTCAGAAAACTGACAAGTACAGAGTTAAGGCTTTCAGGGCATGGTTCAGTAAAGGATGTATACATAGAACATTAAAATTTATGTTGGGAAACTAGACTGTAAGCAATCACTTCTGTCAGGTGTTGTTGTGACATTGTATGAAAAGCTTATAAATACTGGGGAGAGTAATTGTAACCGAGAATAGCATTACACAAGTGTGGGGTCTTACTGGGAAATGCTTAAACATTCAACAAATCTTCTGGGAACCCAGAGATGTAACAGAAAAGGAAATCCTAAAACAGTGATCAAAAAGAACAAGCTAAAGAAAAGGGAGTTAATTGCAAACAGAATAACCGTGCTTTTATTGTGTTTTAAAATGGTATGAAAAGCACAATATCCTTGTCCTTTCAACTATTCATGGATACAAAACATGAACTTTTTCTATGGAATGGTGAAGTTGTGAAGTAAATAAGTCTATAAGGCAATAGTAGATTATAAATCAAACAATTCCTAGCTGATCAGTTCATCAATTGATCTTTCTGATCAGCTGTCCAGTAACACTACAGCCCTACTGTGTCTGTGTAACATCTTACAGTAATATATATAAACTTTCACTAATGAACTTACTGTTGTCACTTCCCAAACGTTTCGAGATGGTGTTTCTCTTCTTCAGTGGGTGTATACTGATTGTCGATTACAGAATAACCGTTACGGAAAAATGGTGTGTGTGGTGGGGGTTGATGGTGGGAAGGGATTGGCGCTGAGGTTCGAATTGTGTGTGTGGATCAGTGTATCGAATAGTGTATGTGATTTATAATGTATTTGTTCATTTAATATGTTGTTTGGTTGTAGTGTGTGATATCTGTATATTTCAAATTGTTCAGCTGTATACACAGATATCACACACTACAACCAAACAACATATTAAATGAACAAATACATTATAAATCACATACACTATTCGATACACTGATCCACACACACAATTCGAACCTCAGCGCCAATCCCTTCCCACCATTAACCCCCACCACACCATTTTTCCGTAACGGTTATTCTGTAATCGACAATCAGTATACACCCACTGAAGAAGAGAAACACCATCTCGAAACGTTTGGAAAGTGACAACAGTAAGTTAATTAGTGAAAGTTTATATATATTATTAAATTAATAAAGTGAACGAAGAGGATGCAACAACAAGATAATCTTACAGTAATGTAACAAAGAGCCAAACAGAACCTCCTATAAGTGGGTGCTTGTTAGATTTCTTGGTCATTGACTAACATAGCATAAGCAGTAGTTACTGACGCGAATTGGAATTGTGGCAATGCTGAGCCACTGTGTCCTGAAGTATCTCCTATCATTTTACTAACAGGGCAATCTGATACTTACATGCAGCCCTACCATTCTAAGAACTCATTATTAGGTCAAAACACTCCAAAAGTAAACCTTTTGACGCTACTTTTAACGATTATCTTCTTTCTTATAGGCCTACTAGCTTGTCTGGTATAGATTTTTACTAGCTTATAATGCAGAATACACTGATAATTATTTACTACTCCTAGAGGATCCAGTGAAAACTTATGTGTGGGACAAGAGAAATAGTGATCACAGGTTCAGTATCATTTATGCAGATGATTGACACAGGAGCTTGATCCTTCCTCCATACAATTCCTACATATTTCACAAAGTCGTTTTTGTATATAGCAGTCATTCTATTAGTAACAAGAAGGTGATAATAGGATTTTAGCATATTACATTTATGAATGGAAGCAACCAGAAGACTGAAATCTTTTTAACTTTAAATCACTAGAATGAATACAGTGACAGTCTCTGTCACGGAGATCCTGCCGGCAATGTTTGTTCTAGCTGTGTATTGTGTGTAATTATTGTTTGTGTAGCCGAATTACACAAAGATAGTATTTTAGTCTTTACAAGTTGTATAGTAATTTTATGCTTTAATTATTAGTAGTACATAATTTTACAGGCATGTGTTATATTTTTTTAAAATGTGACTTGCTAATTTCTTTTATACACCACTAAATATAAAAACCAATTGCACTTTTTGTTGTTTATACAGATTTAATTAATTTTTGTAAATATGTTTCACTTACACAAATTTAAATTGTAGACGTTTCTTTATTTTAATTAAATCAGTTATACTAGCACGTAAAATGTATTTAGTTTCAATTTGGCTCTTTTAACATGGTGAACTTTAATTTAGTGATCATTAAATACTTTAATTAATGTAATGTTACTTCAATTAATATAACATTAATGTTATGAACTTCTTATTTCAGCAATGGTGCCATACAACAATGAATACAGTGCTTGGATGTGGTGCGTCAACAGCCGTACATTATTTTGTTGACAGACACGTGCATGTAAGTATATATTTAAATAAATTAAAGCACTATATGGGGATGAGTAAACAATGTCAGATCATTGTAGTGTTTACATTAGTGTGTTCTTATTAGGGTATAACTATTTTTTATACATCATACTAATGACAATATATTTTACAGTAATATACAAATCATAACACGTTATACATTTACCTATTTAAGAGTTCCTTACTAGTTCCTCTCTTTCTTATTATGTTACTGGTTAAGGCATCAAAACTTTGGACTCATAACCTTATCCAACCAGTATTCTCTCTCTCTAAAGTGGGGCCTAGACATACAAACATGATAGGCTCCTAACACACGGGCCACTCTGTGGCGCAACTCAGTCGCTTGTACCAGCTTCTTTGTGGCGCCACTGTCCATTTGCTCAGTGATGGTAAATAGTTTTATTAAGAAGATTGTATCATTTTCTTTTTCATCAGTTTAATCATTGACTCTGGTGAAGAAGTTCTCCTTCCTCTTCCCGTACAAAGACGTCGCCGTTTCAGACAACGTCGATTCTGGATGCATCAGATGACTTGTGAGACCATTCACACACCATCAGTTAGTAGTGGGACAGTTTTATACATTAATGGGTGATCTCAAAGTGGACAGTGTGCAATTTTTTAACTATTTTAGAATGTCACCACAAAACACGTTCAATCAGTTTTAGTGGAATTTCACATCCAGAAGAAAAACATAAACATGAGACGAAGTATACCTACTGAAGAGAGGTCTGTAATTACTTTGACATGAGTTATATTAATTCATGCACACACACACACACACACGCGCGCGCGCGCGCGCGCGCACACGCATTCCAACTCCAATGTATATAAGTGCGAGTTGTAAGGAAAAAATAGAAAAAATTAAATTAATGGAATAGTCATTGAAAAAATACACCACTCAAAGTGAAATGCCATGTTTAAGCAGGTATTCTGCCTAGTTTCCTTTATGTATGTTACAGCTTAAATTCTTGATAATGTTTCAACCAAGAGAGAAAATGGTATGTCAGTTAAAGTTCCATGAAACTATGTCGCATTCGACTTGTGCATAAGTTTCTGGAACGTAACCCTTATGACTCTGTGTGCGCACACAAAGTTACAAAGCTGCGTTGTTACCACACAAATAAAAACTGCCAAAACATCTAAATCTGTATTGCATGTGAACCATACAAATGAGCAGATTAAATTATCTCCTTATAAAACCAGATTTGAATATTATCCCAGATCTTTTCTTGTCGAAGATCAATGATAATCTTGAAATTTTGCCAAAATTCTGAAAATTTGTTTATTATTTCGATAAATTTTTAATTAAAACTGTGTTCTCAAATCTCTGGCGGTTGCTGTGTAGTGGCATTTGGTGATTTCAGTGGCATTAACCAAAGGTTTTTGATTATCTTTGTAGTGTGACGATTTCATTAATAAAAATATGTTAATTAATTAAGTTGATAATGTATAAGCGAAGAAATTTTAAATTCTTAATAAAATCTCACATTGTAAACTAAATCTTATGGCAATCATTTAATAATAATAATATTTAATATAAGTCTAATAATAAAATTAAAAGGGAATGGAATTGTACAGAAAGGGTAAAGCTTATTAATTTATCCTGTATAAACAAGAACTGACCAGAAGTAACTTGTTTTCTGACCCCTAAATAAACTAAGTATTATTGTAAATTTGTTATTATTTAAATAATTAATTAAGACCATTGTTACGTACTTTGATAACTTCTGCAACTAAGAATATCACGATTTAATTATTTAATCAACCGTAGTCCTTTAATTAAAATTAGAAAAACGGAACTACTTTTATGTTGCCTAGTAATTGTCTTGAGATTACTACGCTCCCCTTAACTATTTTCTTCGACTTGTAATGGAGCGCTCACGCCGTAAGCAGCGTAAAGCGTTGTTTCACTACGTATATATATAAAAATGTGAAAGGGTTGATACCATGACTATTTAAATAAGTAATTTGTGTGGTGATGACATCTCTCTATATTATAAAATAACGGAGTATGTAATTTATACAGTATTACAACCTAGAAGGTGATAGTCAACTAATCTATCATCATGTGAAGTGTATAACTGTGAAACAAACTTTCTATCTATGTATTCTAACTACAAGAATTACTATGAATAACTACAGTCGCCGGAGATGAATGTACCACACCAGGAATGATTTCACATACTTCTAGAACTTCACCATCACAGTATGATAAGGTAACGACTGAACTTCAAGAAACATCAGAAGGACCGAAGAACTAATTCTGCAGCAACTTCAGGAAACACACAGGTGACATGGAGGCTTGTCTTCCATGGTTAAGAGTTACAAAATTATAAACCCAAAAAGACAATTTAAATTATCATATTAAAGACTTTAAAACTTATGTTTAAATGTAATAACATTAAAGACTTTAGAAACCTGACATTTTAGGTAACATGTAGTATAAAATCTAATAACGCTAGTTATAGCAAAAAGGTAAAGTTTAAACTAAAAGTTTTGTTGTTTTAGAAGATTAGTAAAAAACCATTCTTCAAATGGTTAGAGTTTCAATATTGTACATGGCAAGGTGACCATAATTCATTTATGATATTTAATCCCGGATCCGTGGAATTAATCAATAAGATGTACATCATATTTTGAAGCCCCTTTGTAAAGTAGTAATTTATATATTTAATCATATAGTAAACTATATTGTTTGAGATGAGAACTTTCAATAGAGAACTTAATCACCAAATGTAATAAAGAGATGTCATCTAAGTACCAAGTAAAATGAGTGCATATATCAACAGTCTCCCCTTCCAAATATCCTGCTATATAAATTGTTTATTTGTTGTGATTATTTTCAGTGCTTCACAACGAAGGCAGCCGGTATAATTGGCACATCCAATTATTACTGGTTCCCTACGTTATAACTCAAGAGAAGAGGTTATAGTAGCTATGAGTTTGGAGTGCTTGATTCTGTTTACTTTGTCAAATGTCTTTTTGTATTCATTTGTGCTATATATGCAGGTTGAATTCCCTAAGTTTAATCAATGTAAAAGTACCGTCCTTTGTTGTAGTTGGTCACAAAATGTGTTCATCTGGAATGACAGTTGCTAGACTAGTTAGCAACAACTGCTGATGAAGATAAAGGACATGCGAAGATAACTCACTAAAAAGATTACATTACATAATATGACAGAAACGTTTAAAATCATTAGACCTAATCATGTTTAAATAAACTCAACACAACAATGTGCCCAATTTATACTTTAGTATAAGTTTTTAACTGATACAAAGAAAAGCATTGTTTTTTTAAAGATAGTAGGTACTGAACAGACAATGTATTCACTGTGCCCTAAACCTTTAAAATTTTAGTGAAAGGGAGAAAAAGATTTGAAAAATGATGACTAAAAGAGGGCTACTGAAAACGCCTAAATAGTACAAATCAAAGACTTGCATCAGGTTGTGTCACATTATTAAACAAGGTATGACCAATGCATGATCTTGGGTGTTAAGAAAGCAAAGCTTTTAACACAGACTTTTGGCATTGCGGTAAAGGTTTGCCTGAAGTTCGCCTTGATTTCACATACCAAGAAGTGGTAGCATGAATCTTTGATGATGATGAAAAATCTGAATAAGAAAAATAAGAAAATAGTGTAACACTCATCAACCCAATGCTGAGTGAATCACGTTCCAGCCATGTGAAACCCTTAGGACTGTCTTTGCAGCCTGGTATTTCTCCTTTTTTTTTGCTGTAATTGCATCATCAAAATATAATCCATTAAAAATCTCCCTTTTTACATTCTATGTACTCTTTTTTTGACCAAACATTTTGAATTTTTCTGGTGTTGTAGCTGGTAATTTCTTGTACGTTTTCCAGAGTTCTGTGTATCACTTTCTTTTTTAATTTCTCTTCTGTTGTATTTGTTTCTCTATTCAGTACTTAGTTCTTTCTTTCATTGTCACATTTGTAACACTTGTTTTGTGACAGTTGTCACAATTGTTTGTGAATAGCATTATTGAAATTGTCTTACGTTTATTTCATCTTGTTTCTGGCTTTGTAACTACAGTTTAATTTCATAATTACATTTTCTGAATATAGTATAGGCTATATATTGTACTACTGTAAAATGTACCAGTACATACTGAGGCAGAAATTATATTAAAATGTAAAAATTGTAATCTGTAGAATAATATTGTTAGCCATCTTGGATGTATGTGAAAAGTCTAGGACCCAGCATTAACTGGTTATGGACATTTGATGTGTAAAAAAAAGTTAAAATTATAAAAATTATTATATAATTATGTATAAAATTTCTTAACGTGTTAAAATTAGTATGGAATTGTTTTAAATATTTTGAATTACATAAGTCACAAATTGTGTCTTGATCTAGAACAAGTAGAAATTATTTATGGCTAAGTAATCAAGTTAACCTAGAGTTGATGAGTCAAGAACCATAATAAGTAGCCAAATGTGTGAAAATATTAAAGGTGTTAATGCACTGTTAGTAACGAAGAAGAAGAGAAGGTATTTCTGGGACACCACCAAATAGAAGCCGCTGGACAAGAAAGCGTAACTTTTAGTTTGACCGTCACTGAGTATAGACATGATCTGCGCTTGTGTGAGATTAATAATTAATTTAAAGATAAATCTGTAAACAAATAGTGAGTGCAGGAGTGAATGAATTATCAGATTGCTAATATTCCAGCAAGGTTCAACAGAATATAGGAATGAGAAAAAAAAACGAGAAAATTAAATACTAGTAATTGATAAGTGTTAAACTCACGTGTCAGGTAATAATTGTGTCTTAAATATCTAATAAATTTGTAAAAAAAAACAACCCTGTGTAAAAACAACGGAAATTGTAATTAAGTTCACTCACAGATTCTGTGTTACTAAAGACATTAATTACTTTAAGAAGTAAGGGACTCTCTAACACAGAAATAACCAGAAACAACTCTTAATCCTGTTTGATAAAATAACTAAATAAATTCAACTAGCGCTACAGCCGAGAGACTGGCAGAACTGGGTTGCTTCTTTAAGTGGTGAATGGCCCATTCCTGCCATCTAGTTGAAAAAAATATAATATTATCTACAAATAGAGATATTAAGTAATAATAGTTCTTTAATAACCCTGACATACAAGAGTCATTATTTCATGGTTTAAAATAGAAAAATTTTAATAATAAAGAACCCACCACATCTGAAAAGAGCAGTGCAATATCTGTTACCTGAACAGCTGTTATCTGTCCTTTTGTGTAGTTAGTTGTTAATCATTTTGTACTTCTCCCAACCAATATATGTTGACACTGTTGTCCCTAGAAGTTCTTGCCTATTACCCACATTAAATTTATTAATAGAGACATATATGTTACAGTGTTGTTTTCTCTACTGATGAACATTCTTTACAATTCCATTGAATTTGTTCTTTCTCCCCAGATTGTTTTTTTGTTGAAGAATACGTGCGAGATATACACTTTATGTTATGTTAACAAAGTTCATAAGCTACTGCTTTCTCTTTGATATATGCATTTAGTGTGATATTTGTGTTTTATTGTTTAGAGAAAGTGTGAACGAGAGGAAAGACTCTACAACAGTGAAGTATTTACACTCAATAGTGGAAGCATGCTGGCATATGGATTTTACTATGGATACTTAAAACTGATCTTACCAGATGGCCGTGGTTGGTATTATGTAGAGTTACATTAAAATTAATTTTTGGTGTAAGGGTATGTTATTTAAAATATTTAAGAAGTCTGTTGTCCATTTTTAGAATAATTAACTGACTTGTGAAATATTTATTTGTGTGTAAATTAATTAGTCAACTCCCAATCAATCAAGAAACTGTTTTTGTGATATCGTGCCCAAAAATACCATCCTCACTTAGTTTCAGTTAAACTAGGAACTGGTTGCAGAGATATTTGAAACATTCCCCTGTAACGGTCCAAATTTGTGGGTATTTTATGTATTTCGACCTATTTTTTATAATCACACCCCTTCTTTTGGCAATGCATTAACAAATTGTTCATTAGGCCTAAATTTATATGAAGTAAAACCTTTCCTAGATCAACCAAACTTTCCCTCTCAGTGTTTTTGATTCCAAGTTCTAATGTTTTTCTAATTAGCCATTCTTTTCCTATATAATGTTGTTTTCTGTCATGGCTATCTTATTCACACAGAAAACATGGGAATTTGGTGTATCCATTCTGTTGACCAAGTAACATGGAAATTTCCTTAAAGCCGCCACAAATTGTCCATTCATGATCTCGATAGGAAAGTTTAGCAAGGATTGAATCAAGATTTTTATAGCATCTTTTAAATGAACTGAATGTCCAACAGGTTTAGAAGCATACTTACTTACTTACTTATTTCAGAAAGTGTACTGCTCTGAGACGTCTTTTTGACAAGTCAATAAAAAGAATCAAATCATCAGCGTTGTATTCGATGTTGAAACTTATCATGAATCCAGACACATTCACATCTGTAAACAAGTTCAATCTCTTGAGAAAAAATGGACAAACTCCTTTTCTTTGCTCCGAAACCAGTAAAATGGTTTTGTACCAGGAACCAATAAATATTTTCCTTCAATCTGGAACCTAATACTTCTGCTGAACCTTAGGAAGATCAAAGTCTCTAACTAAATCATTCAACTCTTGACTGCGTGAAAAGTTTTGGGTTATTGCTGCCGGGATCATAGATATCATTCCCACTATGTCATCACTAACACATGTTTATGGTATCTCCTTTTTGTTCTTCAGATTGAAACCTGCTTTTAACTAATTTTGAGGCAAATGTTTTAAATTTAGATTTGTACTTCCTTGCCAAGTACATGTATATAAATATACCAAATAACTATTTAATGTGTATAAATATATGTACAATGTTTATGTAAATAGTTATACTGTAATTTCTAATTTATCAAACACATCAAAATTAGATATGTTCAAGTGTTGACACTGAGCTTCTGGCAATAAATGCAGCACTGACCTACTGTCTCACCTTAAACAACAAAAAAGTATGTATCTTCACAGACTCACAGGCTGCACTGCTATTACTACAGCAATACAAACCATCAGCATACTACTTGAGAACAGTCCACATAATCAAAAAATTGGAAAGAAACAAAATTGAGTTAATTCTACAATGATTTCGAGTCACGTAAATATTACTGGTAACGAAAAAGCAGATGAGATGGCTAAGGATACAACTAGCTGTCCCGAATAGAGGAAAGTGAAACATCATTACTGGCAGCCACTTCGGATTTCAACTGAAGACTCACAGAGACATGGAAGGATGCATTTTTGAATTCCACCAAAGGTTCAACACACAAACAGCACGTCAGTACGCAAGACTGAAAACAAATATGGACGCAATATTGAACCACAACTCATATTGGACAGTGGCAGAAAACATCTACAGAAGACATCGTGTCATCCAGAAACACATAATAATAATAATAATAATAATAAGAAGAAGACGAAGAAGAAGAAGAAGAAGGAAATTAGATATATTATTTGTGAGAAAATTCTATATGATAGAAATTTCTCATTATTTTTCCAGTAATCAGCTCCCAAAAAAGAATAAAATCACCCATTACATTTAAGATAATTTTTCCATCGCAGGCCTGTGTAATTAGTATCAACTTTTATGTTAAGCAATCAGTGACATTTTAAGGTAGCTGTGTGAGGTGTTTATCGTCAAAAGATACAATCATGGCACAACAAAAACTGGCTCCCTCGCACATGTCCATCAAAACGTATGCATTTTGTTGCAACAGACAGCATAACTGTCCTTTTTGCTCTCTGCTTTTAGACTCTTTTGTCACTTCCTTCTGTTCCCAAAAATGAAATTGAAGCTTAAAAACTGTATTTCAACACTGTTGAGGGAGTACAGACCAAATCACAACTTGTACTTGACACAGTCCAAGAGGAAGATTTCTAGGGAGTGTTTGGAGGCATGATGGAAGCAATGGATCACAGAATCAGTGGAAGAGGGGATTTTATTCAAAGAGAGTGGTGGCCAGGTTAGCTTGGTCTGGATTTCTTTTTTATTGTGTTTTGTTTTATAAAATATAAAAATCAGTGAGTAACTATATGTAGTAAGTGTAATTATTCCTGATAGTTGATATGTAACTAGACCTGAACTATCTGGAAAAGTGATATAAATCTTTAAGCTGATTACGAACATAGGTAACTTAGCATTTGTAGGCTAGTATTTGGTAGGAACATTGGCATCTGGGAAAAATAGGAAACTTGAATTTGTTGATAAAAAAAAGATGTTGTGTAGGGCACATCAGCCAAATGGAGGAGTATATAATACCCAAAAGAATGATGGAAGGTTTTTCCCAAGGGAAAGAAAAGATCATGGAGACAGCGGCTGCAGAAGTGGAAGACGGTCGTAAAATTTTGAATACCAGGAAAACGGTATCCAGGAACAGACGTAGATGGAGACAAATTATGATGATGTATTAGGTTTATCTTGAACTAGCATCAGAGGATAGGTAACAGTGTGCCATGAAGAGAGGTTTTACATAGGAAAAGCAAAACTGGTATGACATAAGCAAACTGTTCAGCTGGCTTTTTTCTTATTTATGGATGTTTTCTCCAACAGTCCCACCCCTCCACTTACCTCATCTCAATCTTGAAAAACTTCAGAATTTTAATTATCTTGTTGATTCATACTCTTCGTTCACTTTATAAATATTATTATATATATAAACGTTCACAATTGAACTTACTTTCATTTATCTTTCCCAAATGTTTCGAGGTGATGTTCCTCTTCCTCAGTGGGATTAAATACTGAATGTCATTTTAACAGTATAACGGTTATGGACTGGTGTGTGTGGTGGGGGTTGATGGTGGGAGGGAATTGGCGCTGAGGTTCAAATTGTGTGTTTGGATCAATGTATCAAATATATAGCAGGCAACAATGGATACAACCCTGATTTAATAAATAAACTACACAAACATATCCTAAACACAAAAAGTAAAACACATCAGATCAACAGCACACAACCCAGTAAATACATAACACTTGCATACTACAATTCCAATACGCACAAGATTGCAAATACATTTAGAAAACATAATTATAAAGTAGCCTACAGAACCAACAACACCATTAGGAAACACATAAATAATACTAACAAAACACAGACACATACAGCAAAACAGGTATAAATTAAATTGTAATGATTGTCACCAATTCTACATCGGCCAGACGGGAAGATCTTTTTCCTCCAGATTTTCAGAACATTTAAAAGCCCTCACCACAAACTACATACATTCCACATTTGCCACACATTTACAAAACGAAAACCACAGTTACACAAACATAGAACACAACATGGAAATATTACACTACTTACCTAAAAGTAGAAAACTAAACACAGCTGAACAATTTGAAATATACAGACATCACGCACTACAACCAAACAACATATTAAATGAACAATTACATTATAGATCACATACACTATTCGATACATTGATCCAAACACACAATTTGAACCTCAGCACCAATTCCCTCCCACCATCAACCCCCACCACACACACCAGTCCATAACCATTATACTGTTAAAATGACATTCAGTATTTAATCCCACTGAGGAAGAGGAACATCACCTCAAACGTTTGGGAAAGATAAATGAAAGTAAGTTCAATTGTGAAAGTTTATATATACAATAATATTCAGAATTTTGTATTCAGTTGATACAATGTATTTCTTCACAATGTACATTGAAGTTCGGTATCATATTTATAGTTAGAACCTCATTAATTGAGATTGAGGTTGTCCAGATTAAAATTAAGTTAGGATTACAAAACAAAAAAAACCACATTTATTCTACATTTTTAAAGTAATACAAATGGAAAGTAATAATAAAGGGTAAAAATTATTTTCATAGATATTTTGGTCCTTTAATCCGAGTTCACTCACAACAAGACAGCCTTGTTCATTACAAACCACGTGTCATTCTAATAGGCATGAGGAAAATGCTGATCTGTAATTTTCATTTATCGCTTATTGTTACACTAACAATTTATGTAGATATCCCAAAGAGTCTATAAGAGCCAGATATGTTTATATTCTTGCTTTTATGTCTTTATTCTTCAACATGTGTTTGATCACAAAATTCAGGTTTTCACTGACTTTTGGTTCATGGTTGTTATCTGTTTAATCATCTTCAGCCTCTTCAAAACTTTTTGTTACTGCCACACATTCTTTTCAAAACATAACAGCCCATATCAGTACCATTGTGTATGTTTTTTTTAATGTATTTGCAGAAAAGGTTTGTCAAAAATAAGCAATATTCTTTTCGAGCAAGTAAAAAATTTTTATTGGTTTTTAGTAGAAACAAATACAGTGGAACTTGGTTATAACCTCATTGAAGGGACCAAAAAAATAATGACGTTATGTCCGAGTGATGTTATAAAAGAGTCGTTATAAAAGACCCTTTTAATCACTAGTAAGGAAGGAGAAATAAAAAAAGATCTTTGCATTATTAACATTATTCGTGATATTTATTATAAAGTTTACAAACTGCATTTTATTTATACAAACAGCATGAAGAATATTTTAAAAGATAAAAAGAAAGTACATGTAACTTACATTTAGGCTTACTGTCGAAAGTAATCCGTAATTTTCTTTTGAACGCTCCTTTCTGAAAAATAAACTCTTTCTGTTGTGCTGTGGAGATGCTGCGCTGCATTGAACGTGTCATCAGACGTCTCTCTAAAGCAGTAAAATTGTGAAAGAATTTCGGCAGCTCTCATTGCTTCCTGTACTGTTGGACAAACGATGTCGGCATCCTCCTCTTGCTCAGCATCTTCTTCAACACTATCTTCTGCTTCTTTGTTTTTTACTTCCGCGATAATTTCTGCGTCACTCAACACTTGGAATGTTTCTATTTGGTCATCCACTGATGCATAGGAATCAAGTTCATTTCCAGATTCATTTACGTCGAATTTCTTAATCCACTCTGAGAGCGGCAGGTCGTCGTCTTCGTCATCATCGGGTAAATTTTCATGTACGAGTTGTGCTTTACTAAAGCATTTTGCTATCGTCTTCTGTGTTACACTCTTCCAAGAGTCGTCTAGGAATTGTATTACATCTAAGAGTGAAATTGTGGCAGGTTGCGCCGTGTCCATCCAGAAAATAATTTTTTTTTTAAGTTGCTTGCGGTAGTGACACTTTAGGCTTCTAATGACACCTTGGTCCATAGGTTGCAGGACACTCGTACAGTTGGCCGGTAAGAAGACCAGATTAATGTTTGTCAAATTTAACTTTGGATGGGCTGCACAGTTGTCAACTAGAAGTAGAATTATTCTGTTTTTCGATGACAGTTCTTTATCCAACTTTCTTAGTTCATCTTCAAAAATACTAGAAGTCATCCTCGCTTTTTTGTTGGCAGTGTAACTTACAGGAAGTTTTTTGATGTTTTTAAAACATCTAGGATGCAAACTTTTCCCGATAACTAAAAGTTTCCTTTTTTCGGTTCCCGTCATGTTCGCACAAACAAAAACTGTAACTCTTTGTTTAGAGAGCTTCCCACCAACGCACTTTTCATTTTTAAATTTGAAAGTCTTATCTGGAGTTAATTTATAAAAAATTCCGGCTTCATCTCCATTAAAGATGTCTTTATCTTTATATGATTGTCTAATTTCTGGCCAAGTGTTACGCACTCAATCGCCTGTAACGTTCAGATCTACGCATTTTGCCTCACCACAAATTTTTGCAAAGGAAATCGAGTGTCGGGCCTTAAATCGATCTAGCCATCCGTTGGAGCACGTAAAATCAATACCAAACAATTTTCCGAATTCTGTAGCTTTCTCTTTCAGAATTGGTCCACTCACAGGAATGTCTGAACATCGACACTGTTTGACCATTTCAATAATGCTGCATCCACATCACCATGTTCGAATTTCCTAATTTTTTTAATTTTTCTCCATCTTCCTCAAATTTTTTTAAAATTTTCTCCTTGTTTTTTAAAATTGAACCTACAGTAGAATTCACTAAACCAAACTCATGGCATACATCAGCTATTTTACGTCTGCTTTCATATGATCTAATTACATGTACTTTCTCTTGAATAGACAGAACCTTCCTTTTTGTACTAGAACTTGCCATGATTACTGTATAAAAATGTAGACCTACGTATAAAATTCTATAAACAGTGGCTACCGAAACTTAAGTTATAAAACACACAAAAGAAACTGTCAGTACGAGCAGATACAGAAACAATAACAACCAAAAACAGAGACGAGACTACGTGTAAACAATACTGTACAGTAAATACTGTAACAGCGTGGTGTGAACAATAGCCTTGAGAAACGCAGTGCTACTGACCCAGTGAGAGTGGTGGGGAGACATGTCAGTCGCCAGACACCGGCTGGCACCGGCAGTCCTGTTACAGTGCTTATCGCTTGCATACAATGTATGTCTGTAGCCATGGGCGTAGCGCGCGCACATACATACGTTTATATGAAATTTAGAGTAAAATATCTGAGAAATTTTTGATGCTATAACAGAGTAGTATAATATTTAGTGACGTTAAAACCGGGAATTTTTATAATGTTAAAGATATCAGTTTGACCGGACTTATGACAAAATAATGCTACACCCGAGTTGACGTAACAGTCGAGGCCGTAATAACCAAGTTCCACTGTATTCCATATTCACACTTCATTGTATGTCAAAGAAAACTATTTGAATGCATTTTTTCCTGAGTTATTGAGAGTTAACTGAAATGTTTTGGTGGTTGCGTGTGGGCGCGTGTGTATGTGTGTGTGTGAGAGAGAGAGAGAGAGAGAGAGAGAGAGAGAGAGAGAGAGAGATCATGCAATCAGATATGCTTGCTAACAAAAGTAATGAGATACAATTTACAGTAAAATTAATATATTCATTGTGAAATATTAGTTCCAGGTGCCAAAGGTGTCAAAGAAAAGATTGAAGATTTTATTGATAAAGAAAAGATTGAAGATTTTATTGATAAAGAAGAGGGAAATGAAAGATTAAGAACATTATTTCCAGTGAAAAAGGATTTTATTGTTAAACACGAAGGGAGAAATGAAGAAGAGGGAAATGAAACATTAAGAAAATCATTTCCAGTGAAAAAGCTGTTTATACTGATACCATCGTCATCTTTCAGCCATGATGTACAAGGTTTTGGGAGTGGTATGGAATCAGTTAAGGTGTCTAATCTGCTACATATTTAACCCTATTTACTTGAGTAACTCACCACATAATCTCTTATACTTTCTTTCATGGAAAGTGGAAGTAAAAATAGTATGATCTGTGTAATATAATCTCTGGGGATAGCTCTTTGATTTAGCTATTCATAGCTGATATTTACGACGCCCGTACCATATTTATCAAATGTTGCTTGCTAATCCATGCTGGCAGAGAAACACATTGCACTTTGGATCTCCAAATATTTTATAGTAATACCAAAACTAATTTGGTATTGACAGTTCTAATGAAACAGGAATAGCGTTGCCATGCCACGTGGTTTCTACAATTGGATAAACATTACATTGTAATTGTACAAATAAGAGGAAGAAAAGGCCCCGATACTACTTTACTTACCTACTTACCAGAAGATTCTGAAAAACCCAAAAGCCCTTGAATCGCCACCAAGATTTTTACAGGCCGGAATGTGGAAACCAGATCATTGTCCCCATGAAAACAATTTTAAAAATAGCAAACTTTCCTTAACAGAAGTTATAAAGTCCGTGAGACGAACTCATTAAGCACAGGTTAGGTTAGGATGACGTGATGTAGAAATAACTTAACACATATACATTGCTTTTCTAATAAATTCCTTTATTAATACAATTTGAACTGTACAGTATTTGCTGACCATTGTTAGTGGTTGATTTAGTTACAATCCATCTATAATTCGACTGTATTACCCCAATCGACAGTATCAAAAATTTGATTTTGCTGTCTTTCTGTTTTGAAGAGATTATTGGAGCCTTGTCTTTAATCTCAGAAGATTGTTGTCATTATGATCTCTGAATTGAAAACAACCATTGAATTGGGAGGAACGTTATTTAATAGGAATTGTGCAAACCACGTTTGAAATTTACTGTGATTATTTTCTTCATGCAGTCTTTTTTATTTAAATATGTGGAAGGAGTTGGAAATAAACCCATAAAAGTATCCAGCATGGATAATTATTGACTCCCACCTTTTCCAGTTTGTACTGACATAGTTCCTGTCTTTAGAATCATCTGACAACATTTTTTAAGAATGTCCTGCATTCACCCATGGTTTGTCAACCCAGAAAACATTGTTAATATCTTCATTTCTTACACTTCAAGAAACCTACAGCAGGAAGCAGCTGTTTTATGGCACCAGTAATACCTTTTTACCCAAAATGGTAATAAATTTAAGCCCCAAGTTTTTAATTACGGACCATAAAGATGAGTGGCTACCACTGAAAAGCTCTGCAGCGTGAAGAATAACTTGTAGCATTTTTATTGACAGACAGGCCTACTTTTTACAGCTGTAATATTTACATACATAGTGACAAATCGCATCTTTTGCAAAAGCATCTAATGGCCGTCTCATATTTAATTTGTAACATTGGTTATATAGGCTACACTGTTGCTGGGTTTCGTGTGTGTGGCCGTGCGCATTCGGCACATTGAAGGTGTTTGAAGTGTATTTCTCCTGAACAACGACGTCGATTTACGTTGGAGTAAACATTTTCAGTGAAGGACTACAAATTATTGTACAGTTTTATTAGTGTTTTACTTATGATGTAAATACTTACGTGTTAACAGTTATGAGAAACAGTATCACTCAGTTCTATGTATGAAAAGAATATGACATTAATTACCAAAAAGACCTTTACCTGTTACTGGAAGAGTGTATATGTTATTTAATGAATAAATGGTGTAGACAATCAATATAAAATATCAGATAACTAAGCAAGGACAAAACATTTGTACTACAGGCAAAATAATAATCGTGAATTGTAAACATGAAAAACATTGTACTCTTAAAAAAAATACATGAAGTAAAAAGTAATATAAATTTTGTACTATATACTCGGATTACACACACACCTAGGCAGATGCATGCTCACCAGGGGTGTAACGTAAAAGGTGTCCTCACTATACAGATTCGAATTTTTTGCATCAGTAGAAGAGAAAAGTACGTATATATGCACAGGTCTGGAAATGTTTTATTTTCCATCGTACCACCATTTTGCCCTTTTTAAAGAAAACTATATATATCTCAAGGGGCAACAGGGATATCTTAATGAAATTTGGCACATATTTTTACATTAATGCAATTTAATTAATAAAGAAATCTTCCTAATTTTATAATTAGGATTGTAGTTCCTTCAGCATAAGAAAAATGTATTTAAGTTATTACTATTTTTTAAAATTACCTCACAATAGTAGTTTATAACAAAGTAAGGGCTTGGTTTTTAGTTTGTAACAAATTTAAAAACACGTGTGATAGGTTTTTGTTTCTTCCCAGTAATGATTATTATGGACACTAATGCCCATTTCATGTAAGACTTGCTTCATCAGTGATTATATCTGGGACTAAATAAGTGCGGGTCAATTGCAATTTTGTGTAGAAAAGTAAACAAAATGCCCATGTCTGTTCATAGTCAACATTTTCAAGGGAAAATGTATTGTTACGACGGTCTACTCGATTGTCGTAGGTACAGTGGAAACAAAATAAGTACAAGACACCAATCAAGTCACTAATCACACCTTTAATTGTTACACTAAAACAGTTCGTAATTAACAACACAGTCTCTACAACAAATCAAATGAAAATTGTCCACACGCAATAAAATGTTCACTAATATTAAAACTCAATTGTATTACAATTATACCGTCCGAATATAAAACGCATCACTTCACTAATAACTACTTGAACGTACACAGTAATAACTCGAACCGCTCTATAAATATATCGCACTAATACTCTCGAACCGCACTATCCAATATCTGCATGGAACTGAAAACTAAGGCCGCTACCCAATGTATTTATAGTCACGCTCACACACCAGAAGCTTCCAAACTGCGTCTTATCTCTCGTGAACTACGTAATTACTATGGCCTTGACACAGTCCGAGCGCCTGAGCGAAGCCCGGCACAGTCGAGAAGATTCTCGCAAAATGCGTCTAGTAGCACGTACACCACACGCTTACATCGAGATCCTTCTGACACATTCGATAAACGCGTAGATTGTTCTGTGCTGTCGTAGCACTGCCCCCTCCTTAAGCCTGTTCGTCCTGAACTGGCAAAGCGTCTCTAAATTTTACTTAGCCAGGCAATCTAGGTGGACGACCTTGAACTTTCGCTGTCCTTCCTGTTGAATCCAATAAACAACATCGTTAATTCTTTTTTTCACAGTGTAGGGTCCTTCCCAGTTAGACTGAAGCTTAGGTGAGCGACCACAACGGCGCTTTGGATTGAACAACCAGACCTGATCTCCTTCTTGGAAACCCACACTATTGCTGCGAATGTCATACCGAGTTTTCATTTTATCACTGGCAATCTTCAGCCGTCCTCTTACCAAGATTCATTTCTCGCAGTTGGTTTTCTAATTGCGAGGAATAGTTCTTTGGCTCTTGGGACTGAGTCTCAGGTGATCCAAACATCAAGTCCCCAGGAAGACGAATCTCCCGCCCAAACACCAATTTTGCTGGAGTCATGCCGGTTGTGTCATGTACTGATGACCTATACGCCATAAGGAATAGTGATATACGTTGGTCCCAGTCTGTTTGGTTCTCATCAACAACTTTCGAAAGATGCTGCTCAAGTGTCCTGTTGAATCGCTCAACCATCCCGTCCGACTGAGAATGCAGAGGCATTGTCCTGTTCTTTCGAATTCCGAGTAGACGGCATAATTCTTTAAACACTCCTGATTCGAAATTTCTCCCTCGATCCGTATGGATTTCCATAGGGGCAACAGAAGTTGTGAACTAACTGCTTTGCCACAGTGGTAACCTCCTCATTTGGAATTGCGTAGGCTTCCACCCACTTAGTAAAGTAGTCACCTACAACCATGATGTACTGGTTTCCATCGTCAGTGACTGGGAATGGTCCAGCAATGTCTATGGCAATTCTCTCGAAAGGTTGTCCAACGTTATACTGTCTCATTTTTCCCCTGCTTCTGGTTTGTGGGCCCTTGCTTGCAGCACATATTTCACACGTCCGAACCCATTCCTCTACGTCGTGGCGAACATGAAGCCGATAGAATCGCTTCCGTATTTTGTCAAGGGTTTTGTTAACGCCAAGATGGCCTCCAGATGTTCCATCATGCATCTCCTTCAAAACAGACTGCACTTTACTTCGGGGAACTATCAACTGCATGACCACGTCTCGTCCATCTGCACTTTCCCAAGCCCTTTTCAGCAATCCGTTTTCTAAGGTGAGAGAATCCCATTCTGCCCAGTAGCCCTTCAGCACTTCAGAACCATGGCAGATATCTTGCCAATCCGGCCAGCGACCTTCCTCTTTTGCTGTCAAGATCGGTCCAATGTCTTCATCAGTCATCTGTTCTTGTCGACAGTCTTGTGTTGTCCAGCCGTCAGCCAGAAAATCTACAGTGATAGCTTGAACATGTTCGCTTGAGTTTTGTTCTTCCTTTCTGTGGCAATGTCGGCAGTCTTCCGGGCATGGTCTTCATGATAAGCCATCTGCATTACCGTGCAGGCGCCCTCGCCAATATTGTACTTTGAAGTTGTACTCTTGCAGACGTTCGAGCCACCTTGCCAACTGTCCTTCCGGATTTTTAAATCTCAAGAGCCATGCAAGTGCAGCATGGTCAGTAAGTAGTGAAAACTCTCTCCCATAGAGGTATTTATGGAAGTGCTCCAAAGCTCTGATAATTGCCAACAACTCTCTTCTTGTAACACAATAATTTCTCTCTGGTTTAGAAAGCGTCTTGCTGTAATACGCTATTACTTGTTCTTCACCGTTCTGCACTTGAGACAAAATTGCTCCTAGACCAGTATTGCTTGCGTCTGTGTCTACGATGTACTTTCCTTCAGAAGCTGGAAAAGCGAGAATTGGCTGCGAACATAATGCAATCTTCAACGTTCTAAATGCTTGGTCACACTCTCTCGACCATAGGAAGTTTCGTTTATTTTCCGTTAGCTAATGTAGTGGTTTAGCAATAGTAGCGAAGCCTTTCACAAAACGTTGGTAGTATGAGCATAACCCCAGGAAACTCCGAACTTCGTGTTTATTCTTCGGAACTGGCCAGTCTCTTACGGTGTCTACTTTATTAGGATCCATGCTAACACCCGCTGCCGAAACCAGATGGCCCAAATACTGTACTTCCTTCTGGAATAGAGAACACTTCTTCGGGCTCAGCTTCAGTTGTGCACAGTGAATTCTAGTTAGAACCTCCTTAAGGTTTTCCAAATGATCTTCGAAAGTCTTCCCGATCACTATGACATCGTCTAAGTAAACAAGGCCAGTTTTCCACGTCAGGCCTCGGAGTATCAGGTCCATCAATCTCTCAAATGTTGCCGGTGCATTACAGAGTTCAAATAGCATGACATTAAATTGGAATAAGCCACTTAGGGTCGAGAAAGCGGTCTTTTCCTTGTCTTCTTGATGAAGACCCACTTGCCAATTTCCACTCTTCAGGTCCAATGTGGAAAACCACTGTGCTCCGGACAACGTGTCGAGTGTATCGTCAACGCGAGGTAATGGATACCAGTCTTTCTTTGTAACGTCATTTAACCTCTGGTAGTCTATGCAGAAACGCAATCCACCATCCTTCTTCGCCACCAGCACTAGAGGGGAAGACCAAGCACTTGACGAAGGTTCGATACTCCCTCTGTCAACATGTCCTGTACTAACCGAGACATCTCCTCTTGTTTAGATAATGGAGACCTTCGAGGAGGTTGGCGTATCGGTGTTGTGTCCCCGGTATTGATGCGATGTTGCACAAGAGACGTTCTTCCCAGTGACTGTCCCCGAACTGCAAAACAATCTTTGAATTCGTGTAAAAACTGTCCGAGTTCTTTTACCTCACCACTTGAGAGGTCGTTAGAAGATCTGTTCAATAATTCTTGCAGTTCCTATGGTAATTTAGAAGTATCCGAAGAACTGGGTCTTCGTTGCGTTATTCCGGCTACCCAGGCCACAGGAGTCAATTTGCCTAGGAGCGTATTGCTTTGTAAAGTGATAGCTTGATCCAAAATATTTGCCACTCTAATAGGTACATTTCCGGTTTCGTCAGGTTTTACTAAACTTCTGGCAATTAGTATGCCCGGTGTGCTGACTACCTGGGGTTCGAATATAGAGCACTGATTGCCCCTAGTATCTACCGCAGTTCTAACCATGATGATCTTTTCGGAGTTTGGCGGAACAGTTACGGCCACTTGGTTTATGACGTCCATCGATTTTTCTGCTGTCGTCATTGTTGATAGCATTACCTCTTCGCCTCCAATTCTCAAGACATTGTTTTTGAAGTCGACTATAAATCCGTATGCGTTCATAATAACGTCCACACCAAGAATTGCTTCATCCATAATGTCTGCAACAAGTACTTGATGATTAAACTCAAGTCTACTGAGGCGTAGGTGTATCTCCACTTTTCTGTACACTTTTATAGGCCGTCCAGTAGCTGTTCGGAAGCTGCAAGAGCACCAGATTGGCTTGAGATCTTTCACCACGTCAGGGTGCACAATCGAAACTGTTGCGCCTGTGTCAACTGTAATCGAGGTTGGCCTTTCTTGAACAAATCCGGTAACTACCAAGCTCCCGCTGGTCTTCTGAAATGTAGAAATTGCGTATTCTCTAGGGGCTTCGTTCCTCCAGTTAGTCAGGACAGGTACAGTCTGTTCAGAAATTTGTTTTGGTTGAATCTTCATGCACTGTTCGACTTCACTTTTAATTTGTTCTCTTATGTTTGCCATTGAGTTTTCTACTGCAGATATTTTATTTGACACAGATTCTTCTATAACAGATATTTTTGTAGACATCGATTCTTCAACAATCAAGACAGATTTTTCTACTTCAGCTATTTTTAATGGCATTGATTCTTATACCTCCGATATTTTAGTAACTTGTTTATTAAGCTCACCTCGTAGGATACCCAATTCTGCGGTACTGTGTTCTTGCAACTGTTTCTGCATAACTTCAAAGAGAGCTTCCGTTTTATCTGCTTCTTGCTTACGTTTTTCATCCTGTCGTTTTTCTGCTTCTTCTGCCTCCTGCCTGCGTTTCTCATCCTGTGTTTTTCGGCTTCTTCTCTTTCTTGTCTTCGTTCTTCTTTTTGTCGTCTTTCTGCTTCTTCCGCCTCCTGTCTGCGTTTCTCATCCTGTCGTTTTTCTGTCTGCAACAGCAGCGCCTGTAAATTTTCCATCATCTGACTGGCATCCATTGTATATCGATTAATTACGAATCACACTCATCTTGTACAGCAAGACACAGACACAGTTTCCACTGTTAACCGTTCTATCCCAGTTCTGACACCACTGTTACGACGGTCTGCTCGATCGTCGTAGGTACAGTGGAAACAAAATAAGTACAAGACGCCAATCAAGTCACTAATCACACCTTTAATTGTTACAGTAAAACAGTTCGTAATTAACAACACAGTCTCTACAACAAATCAAATGAAAATTGTTCACACGCAATAAAATGTCCACTAATATTAAAACTCAATTGTATTACAATTATACCGTCCGAATATAAAACGCAACACTTCACTAATAACTACTTGAACGTACACAGTAATAACTCGAACCGCACTGTAAATATATCGCACTAATACTCTCGAACCGCAGTATCCAATATCTCGCATGGAACTAAAAACTAAGGCCACTACCCGATATATTTATAGTCACGCTCACACACCAGAAGCTTCCAAACTGCGTCTTATCTCTCGTGAACTACATAATTACTACGGCCTTGACACAGTCCGAGCGCCCGAGCGAAGCCCGGCACAGTCGAGAAGATTCTCGCAAAATGCGTCTAGTAGCACGTACACCACACGCTTACATCGAGATCCTTCTGGCACATTCGATAAACGCGTAGATTGTTCTGTGCTGTCGTAGCAGTATGCTTTGTAGGTGGTACGGCTTTAATCTTTGGCTTTGTAAAATCGTGAATACAATTGTGTGATACACACATTCGAACATAGCAAGTCTTCTTCTACTCTCTTCAGGATTTTCCCAATTTTTATTCAGTACTCGATCCTTCTTCCTGTAAAAGTGTTAATGTTGATAAATTGTGCGTTCTTCCAATTGTGGTTTGGAAGATTATACATGAGACGAATATCTGACATTTCATCCGTACGAATTAGCTGTTCTCGACAATTACATGATAAACAATGAGTAATGTAACACGAACAAATGAACTTATGAATCCTATAATATTAAGCGAGCAATAATTGCATGTATCTGTTTTTTTCTCGAAAACGGCTCTAACGATTTTCTCGGAAGTTGGTACTTAAGGATATTTTGACACCAGGAATCAATTGAACTTGGTCTCATTTTCCGCAAAATTCGTCTAAGGGCCAAATCTGAGGGGCTTTATTTTAAAATATCATAGAACCAACACTGCGTAACAATTAATTATTGCTAGGCAACTGTAATTTCTAAACAGCTTTCCTACCGTACAGATAAATAAATTACAGAAACCGTCGATAAATGCAAACGGCGCAGTATCAATATGTTTATATATGAAGAAGAATAAATAGCTGTTGCAATCAATGTAAATAAACAAAATAAGAGTTGAGACGAGCAATAATTGTATACCCTATCTAATAATATTAAGCGAGCAATAACGTATTTAATTTATAACGTGTTCCTTGTATGCTGTTGTGTTTCTGTGTTCTCTGAGGTAAGTATTAATACACGGACACGTCATGGACAAAAAATTCAAGGATTGTATTGAAACGTTACAAAAAGGTTTTTAGTAAGCTAAAGTTAATAATAATTTATGAATTTTTTGAAACTGTTGCTTTTGCTTCGTTGTGACTTAGAACAGAAAGGTACGTTTTATTATAGAGTAAAACACTCGGGTTGGTAAACGAGCTTATCGAATAATTGCTTATAAGTTAAATACTGAAGCCACAGAAGGTACGAATTTTCGTTTCTGGGTGCAGCGATACAACATGGATGACATTAAGGGCTATGAAAACCAGCAAAACCAAGAGCTTTTAAACATCAACAAATATGCTGCTATCGGAGAAGAGATGTACCAACTTCTTAGAGGAAGGCAAATAGAAATTGTCGACGCAGTTCTAAACTCGTGTACTAATGAACTGCCTGGTCACAGATGTTATTTTATTGATGGTCCTGGTGGTACCAGCAAAACGTTTGTTTATAAATACCTGTATTACATATTAACTGGACGAAAGTATAATGTCAAGTGCTTGGCGTTTACTGGGATAGCGTCTATTCTTCCTAATGGGCGAACTTCTCAGACTTTTGGAATTAAGGTTGTATTTTTACTGAATTCTATCAAATTTTTCTTTTAAATTTAAATAATAAATCAATAAAATTTTATTTTTTGTTGTATGTCCCATTAAATTCTGATTCAATTTCAAATATTGAACTTGGATCTTCTAGGCAAAAGAGCTAGCCAAAATTAATGGATTCCTGATGGATGAAGCACCCATGTTACCTAAATATGGATTGCACAATATGGATTAACTACTTCGTTCTATAGGAAATCCTAATATACCCTTTGGTGGAAAGATTGTTGTCTTTGGAGGAGATTTCCGGCAATGTTTGCCCGTTCAACCTCGTGCTAACCGCAGTGAGTTGGTAGACCTTTCGATTATGAAAAGCAGTCTTTGACGTCATTTTAACTTCTTTTCACTGACAGAAAATATGCGTATGGATACAGAGCAAAGAGACTTTGCTGAATATTTAGAGACTTTGCTGAGATTGAACTACCAGAGGATATTCTTTCAAACGGCAATCTTATTGAAGAAGTATTCGGAGACTGTCTGGCTAATAACAGATATGAAGATATGGACAGGGCTATACTACCACCATTAAATAAAGATGTTAATAAAATGAATGCAGAAATGATTGAAAAGCTTCCTGGAGAGTACAAGGTTTACAGAAGTTATGATTCTGTCAAAGATCAGCCAGAAGGAGGTCTGGAATTTACTTCTGAATTCTGTCAAAATGGCTGATCTACCACCACACCTGAACTGAAACTTAAAAAAAAATATAATAATAATGCTCTTGCGGAACTTGGATGTTTCCGATGGACTATACAATGGAACAAGGTTAATAGTTACTAAGTTGTGTAACAATATTATTAAATCAAAGATTATCACTGGAGAGAATTCAGGCTGAGAAGTCCGTATCCCAAGAATCACATTAGATTCTAGCAAAAATCAACTTGGATGTACTATTCAACGGCATCATTTCTCCATAAGACCTGCTTTTGATATGACCATCCACAAAGCTCAAGGACAAACATTTGAATTCTTTGATATCTACTTACTTATATCAGTTTTTATGTATGGAATGTTGTATGTAGTATTTTCTAGAGTAAAAAGACGAAGCAGCTTGAAAGTTCTTTTACCACCAGAAAATCCTCACCTACACAAAATGTTGTATGGAAAAAAATACTAAATACTAGAAGACTAACTTTCCAATAATTTTGTATTATACTGTATTTTATATTATTCTATTTACTTGTATTTTTTTATATATGTATCCGGTAATGCAATTGCTATTATTTTAAATGTTTATACAATATATGTATAGTTTCTGTTTATGTTTATGTTTACAAATTTCTGCTTATTTTTACAAGTCCTAGACAATTTAATGTAAAAAAATGTGTGTGTGTGTTTTCAAATACTTTTTGCTATAGTCTGTTTCTTGACGTATATATATATATATATATATATATATGTAATATTTATAATCACTTTACCTCAGGAGAAAAATCTTGAGGTAAAGTGATTATAAATATTATATATATGAGGGTGGATCAATAAGTACCCGTGTTAGGAATGAAAACGCAAGTTTTTTACAAACTTTTTTTAATTTTTCAACATAATCTCTTTTTAGGAGGATACACTTTTCCCAACATTCCGGCCATTTATTTAACCCCGCTAAAAAATAAGATTTCTCCAACTCTTCAAAATAGGCTTCTGTGTTGGCGATGACCTCTTCGTTTGAGCTAAATTTTTTTCCTGCAAGCCAAGTTTTCATGTTGCAGAATAGAAAAAAGTCGCAGGGAGCCAAATCGGGCGAGTATGGTGGGTGCGGCAGCAATTCGTAACGTAATTCATGTAATTTCGCAGCGATGATTCCGGATGAGTGAGCTGGTGCATTATCGCGGTGAAGCAGCACTTTTTTCTTTTTCAAATGTCTCCTTCAATTTCTTGTCGAATTGGTACAGTAATTCACTGTAGTACTGCCCTGTGATCGTGCATCCTTTTTCCAAAAAGTCTATGAGGATTATTCCCTTTGAATCCCAAAAAATCATACCCATCACCTTTCCGGCCGATGGGACCGTCTTTGCTTTCTTCGGAGCAGGTTCGGCCAAAAAAACCCATTGTCTCGACTGTTGCTTGGTCTCTGGCGTATAGTAATGAATCCAGGTTTCATCAACAGTGACCACTCGATGCCAAAACTCCTGCGAATTTCATTTTCCTGCTATCATATCCTGGACCTTTTCAATGCTTTCCTCAGTAACTACGTCTGCTGGGCAGCCTGGACGGTCCTCATCAAAAACAGATGTTCGGCCACGTTTAAATTCATTAAACCAATATCTTACTGTTGTCATGGATGGTGAAGGGTCCCCATATACAGCATCTAACTTCGCCTTTATTTCTCGCACGTTTTCCCATCCAAAAATAAAAAGCGTATTACGGAGTGATATTGGTCTTTTTCCATTTTACTGAAAAACAACAAACACGTTAAATACAAACAGCTGTCAAATCACCAATAAGCTATGAATCATCTGAAATTTGGTTTTGGCATTGTTTGACAGATGGCAGCACACGATGGCAATGCCAGCTTCCCTCAGCACTGCCATCTGTCTTCAAACACGGGTACTTAATGATCCACCCTTGAATATATATATATATATATATATATATATAAAACGTAACAAAGCTAAGGTTCCCAATGTTACATAAAAACTTTGTCAACATAACTGAAAACAATGCCCAAGGTATGGCATAATTAAGTACAAGAGGGCCAATCTCACCTAAAAAATGCATTAATGATACCTAGTAAGGTTACTAGGTAATAAAATATTGAAAGTGTACCTAAATATAAAATATGGAATGAGCAGTGTAAGATGTAAACTACAAACAGTGTCTAATGATATGAGTTTACTGTGGATGAGTTTGAATATAATAGACTGTTCAATTAATTTTTATTGTTTTATAAAATGTACCTGTTGTTGTGCTTTATCATGATATTGTGTTTACATGATATTTATTTTGGGTTTTGTACGTAGTAAGTGTGGAGCCATTGCTTTAAGGAAGTACTAAGTAATGGGTACTCATTTCATTCATGTTAAACTTGTATTTAAGTAATTAAATACAAGTGTGTTTATTATGTATGGTATCATGTTAAGTGTATTTACTTTAAATAATTGATGAAGATGTCTTAAAATAATATTTGTAAACTTGGCCAGGAAGACAATAATTGTAGATAAATTGTCAAGTGGTCATTATAATTATGTTAAAAACCAATGAAGGATTCAATGATAAACTAAATAATAATAATGAATTGAAATCAGGAAATTAAAATTGATATAATTGGCCATAAGCCAGTGATTCTTTGTACAGTAGGTCAGGTAAGAAAAATTAAATTAAAAACAAAAAATTATAACACAGGTAATAAAACCAATAGGCCTAAATTTAGTATTTTGTAAAAGGAAATTAATACCTTTTAAAATAAGTCAATTAAGAAGAAAATGAAGTAAAATGTATACGGTTTAATAAGGCAGATTAAGTGAAAGTTTTATGTGATTTAGTGTAATTCCAAGCAGGGAGTATTTTATTAAATAAGTGTAAGAATATTTCCTAATTCTGGCTCTAGGATAACAAATATTATCCAATGACAGAAGAAGCAATGGTTGTTAGGGCAACAAAATGCAAGAAATCTTGTTGATTTAGACATTCAATTGTTATATATAAACGAGGACAGTTCAATCATTATAAATCTCGGAAAAAAAACACGAAACCTCATAAATTAAAATATAATAAATCCAAATTAATATATAATTACTGATTGAAAAGACGGATTGGACGACTTCCCACTATCACTTCGAGAATATAAATTACCTATAAACAAAATTCAAATCAAAAATCTAAAGAATAAATTAACTAAACCTAACATCAAATGAGTAATAAGGGAAACCATAAATAAAAGAAGATAACCCAGACCTGGAGAAGTAGAAGTGAATAAATACCATGCAACAAAATTAAAGAGAATTAAATTTACCTACTGAACCTCACTTTTGACTACAGAGCAAGAACTTAATACTACACTAATTCCATCAGGACCTGTGACTACCAGAAATGAAAAAATCAGCGAAGATCAAAAACTGAACTTTCCATTACATCCGGGGACACTAACACCAACTTTTATTGAGAAGCTGGAGTTGGAATTATTCGAGCCATTCTTCTTCATTCGACTATCTGTCATTGTTAGTGGAACACTGCCTGAACGAGTATCTTGTAAACGTTTGGTAAAAAAACGTGCTTATGTTGACACTTTATATAATAAGATTTTAATTTAAATTGTAATACCTAGTAACCTGAATTTGCATTACCTGGCCTTACTAATAGTTAAAAGAACTACATGTACCCTGAGATAAAAGATAAACTGAAAATTATAATTAAATTGTAACATCTAACAAGAGTTCAATAACAAATCGATTCTGTATTGTAGGATCGATATGATGTTTTACTAGTCGGAGAGAGCAACTGTTGGAATTTTAAAATAATATAAAATAAAGAATCCTTCTTGTATTGACGATTTTGTGTTATTATAGAATATTTATTGTATTTCGAATAGGGTGTATTTTACAGGGAAAGAAAGTGATAAAAGCGTTAAGTGGAATGACTTAACCTATAAGAACGGGTCAATCACCAATAACAGCGCTCGTTTGCAGACAGCTGGTGAATATGGGAGAATAGAGAACTAACTTATTCTCTGCGCTAATCTCTTTCCAATTTAAATAATACATACTGACTAGGGTTGGAGAAAATTACAGAATTATTCACTATAATAACTGTAATATAGCGTTTTTCTCTGGTAAAACACTTAATAACCACTTAACACAGGTCTATGGTCAATAACCAAATAATATGAAACACTTAATAAATAATTTTTTTTTTATAATTAACATTGATTTACAGGAGTGATTATATTATACTTATAAGATTATATTATAAATATTTGGGCGTAATTAGGCGAGAGTTCGAAGTTACAACACACACATCATTACGATTTTAGGTTACAAATTGCCGCATCCAACGTGGGGCTGAATTAACTATAAACCCGCAACCGTAATACACTCATAAATAAAGTAATCTTTTATGTAGGTTACAAATTGGCGCTCAACGAGTGGGCTTTAGTTAAGTAAAAAAAAAAAAATCGACTATCGCTATTACTTAACTGGAGCAGGCAACTATTAGAGGCACAGGGATGCATACAAGAGGCATTACTAAAAGGATGGCGAAAGACCAAGAAACGGAAGAAGCTAGACGGGAGGAAGAAGCAGAGATAGTTACAGACATCGAAAAGGAACAACAGGCGGGTGACAAAAAGGAAGCCAGAGGAGGCCTAGATTTACAAAAATTATGGGAATTAATTAAAGAAGAAAATAAACAAACTAATGAGAAAAACAAACAAATGTTTGAAAGGCTTGAAGAAAATTCAGAACGCTGGAAAATAAAATAGACAGTATTAATGAAAACTCAAAGAAACAAAACGAAATTTTGAGTGAGACTTAAACTAATGAATGAGAAGTTTGACAAAAATAAAGAGGAAACTGATGAGAATAACCGGCTGATAAATGAAAGCTTAAACCAAATTAATGAAAGGTTTGACAGGAACGATGAGAGCTTAACCCTTAATTGCCCGGGTAGGCGTATAGAGTACGCCAGCCACACAAGTTTTACTGTAAATGAAAACCTACCAATCATCGAGGCACGGCCCCCTCAGTACCCTCCTACCAACTCCCTCTGAGCACAATGATCCGTTTGAATTTCACCAGTCTGTTATTGCAAGCCGAAGTAGTGACGTCTTTTACTTGCCAGTCGGTTTGGCATACTCCGTACGCCGCCCCTCCAACTCTGTCGCGGAATGAAATTGTGCGGCCCGAAGATTTCAAACGTGTTTTACGTGAACTGTCGGATGAAGAGAAGCAAAATTCAGGCGTTGACACTGACATTCAATCATCTGATATTGACGAACGTGAGATTATCGAACAGAGTGACACAATAGTGATTCCGAAATAGATGGTGATCTTCCTCAACCACTTCCAAGGACTTCTGACGACGAGGTGAGTGATACCGATGACAATGATTTTTTTAATAAAACTATTTACAAAAAGAAGAAAGTAAGAGGAAGGGTCGTAAAGGAAATCAGTGAAATTTATAAATGGAAGAAGGGCCCTATAAAAAGTAAATTTTCGCGTACGCCTAGTAAAAATATTGTGAAACAAGTACTTCTGGCTTCCAAAGACTGTGCCGACATGAAAGACGAAATTTCTGCTTTCTTGAAGATTATAAACTTAGACATGATTGATTCTCTAGTGAAATACACTAACATGTACATACAGCGTAACAGAACAATGGAGGACCCTAAGAAAATCTCAAAAAATAGTGCAAAGGACACAAGCAGATCAGAAATAATGGCTGTCATTGGGATTTTATTCTTATTAGGATACAAAAAATGTCTAAAATACATCTTGACGAAGCATGGGCTCGGGATGGCACTGGGATTGAAATATTGCAAGGGGTGATGGGGCTGAAACGATTCAGATATCTTCTAGCTTCCATAAGATTCGATGACACATCCTCAAGACTTACTCGAAAAACAGCCGATAAGTTAGCCGCAATACGGGAGTTTTACGACTCTTTCAATGACAACTGTGATAAATTTTATTCGCCTGGGGATCAACTGACGGTTGATGAAAAGTTAGAACCATTTCGTGGCAGGTGCTCTTTCATTCAATACATTCCTAATAAGCCGGCCAAGTATGGCCTAAAAATATTTGCAGTTGTTGATTCGCGAACTTTTTATTGCTTAAAATTGGAAATGTACTGTGGCACTCAACCTCCTGGACCGTATGAAGCTTCAAATGCGAGCTTGGATATCGTCAATAGGCTGATTAGCCGCTATAAAGGTTCTAACAGAAACCTGACTACCGATAACTGGTACACTAGTTATCCTTTAGCCAAATCTCTCTTCGCCAGTGGTATTACCCTCATGGGTACACTAAAAAAGAACAAAAAAGAAATCCCTTTTCAATTACAGCCAACGAAAACAAGAGAAGTTGGAACTTCAATTTTTTGTTTTCAAATGGTTTATTACATGACCAAAAAAAATAAATGTGTAATTCTTCTCAGCACCGCGCACGACGATGATAAAATTGATTCAGAGACACAAAAACCAAAAAAAATCATGGACTATAATAAGTTCAAAGGTGGAGTGGATGTAGTAGACCAACTCGGTGGCAACTACACCGTAGCCCGTAAAACAAAGAGATGGACTATGGCAACTTTTTTTGCGCTTCAAAACATGGTAGGCATAAATGCACAAATCCTTTTGAATTTCTCTGAACCAGTGCTTCTCCCAAGTTTAGAAGAATATTTTTGAAAAACTTAGCGATGTCTCTTATGAAGCCACACCTTCAAGATCGTGCAAACGTACGAAGCCTACCTGTGCATTCAAAAGCAATAATTCGTAGAGTGCTTTCTTCGGACGGAATAAACGAGGAGCAGGAAATACAACCACCCGCAAAAAAGGGAAAAGGACGATGCACTTCATGCGGAAGAGCAAAAAACAACTACACTACGATTTGTTGCTCAGAATGTTCTGCTTTTACATGCAAAACTCATTTGGCGAAAACAGTTTATCTCTGCGGAACATGTACCAATAAAAATGAACTGGATGACGAAGATTAATTGACAATAATTACTGAAAATGTTGTTTGTGCTTTTGTTTTTATTTTTGAAATGTTGTTTGAAACTTTTTGTAAGAAAAAAAATATATATATATATATATATATATATATATGTAGGACAGCCATTTCCTCTTTCATATTTCGTTTCAATAAACGCATATAATTACCCGCATGTTTTTTTTTATTATTTCGCTTTTTCAATGTTATCACGTTCACTTCGTTGTGCAAAAAAAACATGTTCTCTTGGTAGTGTTCTGTTTGTTGCGACTTATCTCAACGGCTTAGCTTATTTGTTTACAAACGATAATTACAATTTTGTTTATAACCAAGATAATTACATTGAAGGACAAAAAATAATATTATGAAACGAAAAACGTTCTAGAGCAAAGAAAAATAAATTGTTTTATTTTCTGGAGCTGAATTACTTGGAATTGTTATCAAAATGACACACGGTGTGTCATTCACAGTCAACGTGTTAAAAAATTACAAGCAGTTGATGATAATTTGGTAGGACAGACCAACAAATGGACTGGCGTACTCAGTATGCCGCCCGGGCAATTAAGGGTTAAAGCAAATTCAGGAAAATAACAAACAAATAGACGGGAAAATTGAAAACAGTAATAAGGATTTGTGGCAAATTATAAATGAACAAAACCAAGCATTGAGGGAAGGCATCAATGAAAGGATTGCAAATGTCAATGAAACACTTAACAAAAGGGTGGATAATTATGAAGAGGAAGTAAAACAGCAAATAACTGAAACTAAGGTGGGTCTAGAAAAGACAGATGAAACCATCATACAACTCGCAGTGGAAGTAGAGGCCAAAATTAATCAAGTAGAAAACAATAACAAAACTAGAATAAAGGAAGTACAATTAGAAACCCAAGGGAAATTGGACGAAGTGCAAATTAATATAGCTGGGAGAATTGAGATAGTTAACAATGAAATAACGCAAATAAAAACCCAAGTTGACCAAAATAAAGGGACCGTTGAAAACATACAGAATCAAGAGTTGATCAATATCAAGGAGTCAATAGAAAATTTACAAAATCGACCAATGTACCTGGCACATCATATAGCCCCTGAGCAAAAAGAAAATATCAATTTCAAAATTTATAGAGGAAACCCCATAGAATTTCTAGAGAGAATAGATAAATGGTTTGGTAGGATTAAAGTGACCCGATGGAACATAATCAAAAATTTGTTGGATGACTGTTTTAAAAGCATAAATGATAATTGGTGGCCAGCGGTCCGGAATGAAACGAGTAATTGTGAAGAGTTTAAGAAGGCTTTTAGGTCGAAATACTGGTCGGATTCCGTACAGAACATGATTAGGGACAACATTACTAATGGTAGATACAACATTAATCAAGAGCAGTCCCCAACTACCTACTTTTTGGGAAAGGTGTATTTGGCGCGTCATTTGGAACCGCGAATACCAGAGGAATGTTTAGTGAATAAACTATCTTACCATTTCGAAGAAGAAATAGTTCGTGCCATACGCAGTGGACAAGTGAAGACAGTGGGAGCAATGGAAACCTTGTTGGCCAGCTACGAAATGGAAGACTATTATCAAAGGTCTCGAAGGCAAAGTGACTATTCAAACAATAGGAGAGAGGAGCCAACTCAAGAGTCGCGTCAGGGAATGAATAGATATAACAACAATAATTATAACCGAAGGGTTAATGACCATTTTATGAATAATCGCTACCGTAATAATCATTACCAAAACAATCATTATAATAACTCTAATAATAACCGATACAGCGCAGGCCGCAGGAATTTTGATAACGGGAGAGACTATTGGAATAATAACCGAGTAAACAACGACCAACAAAATCAAACCAGTAATAGAAGTCGAGAGGAGGACCTACCTAGGAACCAAGAAAATCATAGAGAATTCAGACCAGATGATGGCAACCCAGGAAACACTGCTAGAGACGATCGTCCGCAGGGTAGGGTGGAAAACTAAATACAGCAGTGGAAGCATCAAGTAACCCCTCACTGCTGGGATTGAAAGGGTATACACGAACCCAAAAGGACAGTAACAAAATTATAACCATTACGGAAAACAATTATTTAAAGGATATATGAAAGGATTTAACTGAAGAGGGATTACCGTCAGAGAATAAAACTGACAATCAAATTATATATATAATGGCAGAATTGCAAGGAGTTATGACAGATATGGTGATTGACACCGGAGCGAACGTGTCACTTCTGGACAAAGTAGAATATAACCGAATAAAGGAGAGGTATAAGAAGAATATACCAACATTACCAGTCAATAACATGGTAATAATAGGTGCTACTGGCAGACCAAATAAAACAATACGGCAACAAGTAATGATGGAAGTATCTAGCGAAGGTAAAACTATTCCTATGGTGTTTATGGTAGCTCAAGGATTACCATTTAAAGCAATGCTAGGGTGTGATACGCTGCGGCGCCACTCAGCTATTATTGATATGGGCAGAGGAAAAATAACCCTGTACCATGAAAATGGAGAATGGTCAAGTGAGATAGTGGATCATAAAAATGCCACTCACCACCGACATTCTTTTACTCTAATGCGTGATGACGGAACGGAATATAGAACACCTTTTGAGGAATTAGCCTGTGTTAAGGAGGATGAATGGAAAGATAAATTTCTTGTTGTTTAAAACTGCCAATACTAATGAAGTGCACCTGAACAAAAAAATCAGTTAGTAAAAATCTATAACACATATAAAAAAGTATTTTCAGATTTGCCAGGAAAGGCTAAGAATTTTATTTGTGAATTGTCATTTAAACAACCCATCAATTTTAACAGGAAATCATATCCTATACCCCAATCCCTAAAACCAGCAGTGAGAAGGGAAATACAGAGTATGATAGAACAGGACATAATTGAGTATAGCTCATCACCATACACCAGCCCTATAGTAGCCATAAAGAAAAAGGACGGTACCGTACGCTTATGTTTAGATGCCCGGGAGATAAATAAAAATATAATTAATGATAGAACCTCAACAGGGGAAATTGAGGAGTTAATGAAGAAATTTAAGGATTGCAAGTATATGAGCATTTGGGATGCCGTTTGTGGATACTGGCAGGTGGAGTTGCATCCCAACAGTAGAAATTACGTTGCCTTTATATTTGAGGGTAGAAATTACCATTTTAAACGTCTTCCTTTTGGACTAGTAAACTCTGTGGCGGTTTTTATTAAATGCATGGACCAGGTCCTAGGTAGAGAAGTGTTAGACTTCACAACAGTGTACGTAGATGATATATTGGTAACTTCAACCACATGGGAGGAACATTGCCAACGTGTGGAAATGGTATTAAGCAAATTAGAAAGAAGCAACATTACTCTGAAATTGAATAAGTCAAAATTATTAACCAATCAATTACAATTCCTCGGTTTCATACTCTCTGAAAATGGAATATCCACATCTCCTGAAAAGGTTGAAGCTATTCAAAACTTCCCCAGATCAAACAACATCCCCATAGACAAACTATAAGTTTATTTCAACTAAACTTTATTCAGCCAAAATAAACTTCTTTCGGAGGGGGAGTATTATGTAACGTAACAAAGCTGAGGTTCCCGACGTTACATAAAAACTTTGTCAACATAACTGAAAACAATGCCCAAGGTATGCCATAATTAAGTACAAGAGGGCCAATCTCACCTAAAAAATGCATTAATGATACCTAGTAAGGTTACTAGGTAATAAAATATTGAAAGTGTACCTAAATATAAAATATGGAATGAGCAGTGTAAGATGTAAACTATAAACACTGTGTCTAATGATATGAGTTTACTGTGGATGAGTTTGAATATAATAGACTGTTCAATTAATATTTAATGTTTTATGAAATGTACCTGTTGTTGTGCTTTATCATGATATTGTGTTTATATGATATTTATTTTGGGTTTTGTACGTAGTAAGTGTGGAGCCATTGCTTTAAGGAAGTACTAAGTAATGGGTACTCATTTCATTCATGTTAAACTTGTATTTAAGTAATTAAATACAAGTGTGTTTATTATGTATGGTATCATGTTAAGTGTATTTACTTTAAATAATTGATGAAGATGTCTTAAAATAATATTTGTAAACTTGGCCAGGAAGACAATAATTGTAGATAAATTGTCAAGTGGTCATTATAATTATATTAAAAACCAATGAAGGATTCAATGATAAACTAAATAATAATAATGAATTGAAATCAGGAAATTAAAATTGATATAATTGGCCATAAGCCAGTGACTCTTTGTACAGTAGGTCAGGTAAGAAAAATTAAATTAAAAACAAAAAATTATAACACAGGTAATAAAGCCAATAGGCCTAAATTTAGTATTTTGTAAAAGGAAATTAATACCTTTTAAAATAAGTCAATTAAGAAGAAAATGTAGTAAAATGTATACGGTTTAATAAGGCAGATTAAGTGAAAGTTTTATCTGATTTAGTGTAATTCCAAGCAGGGAGTATTTTATTAAATAAGTGTAAGAATATTTCCTAATTCTGGCTCTAGGATAACAAATATTATCCAATGACAGAAGAAGCAATGGTTGTTAGGGCAACAAAATGCAAGAAATCTTGTTGATTTAGACATTCAATTGTTATATATAAACAAGGACAGTTCAATCATTATAAATCTCGGAAAAAAACATGAAACCTCATGAATTAAAATATAATAAATCCAAATTAATATATAATTACTGATTGAAAAGACGGATTGGACGACTTCCCACTATCACTTCGAGAATATAAATTACCTATAAACAAAATTCAAATCAAAAATCTAAAGAATAAATTAACTAAACCTAACATCAAATGAGTAATAAGGGAAACCATAAATAAAAGAAGATAACCCAGACCTGGAGAAGTAGAAGTGAATAAATACCATGCAACAAAATTAAAGAGAATTAAATTTACCTACTGAACCTCACTTTTGACTACAGAGCAAGAACTTAATACTACACTAATTCCATCAGGACCTGTGACCACCAGAAATGAAAAAATCAGCGAAGATCAAAAACTGAACTTTCCATTACATCCGGGGACACTAACACCAACTTTTGTTGAGAAGCTGGAGTTGGAATTATTCGAGCCATTCTTCTTCATTCGGCTATCTGTCATCATTAGTGGAACACTGCCTGAACGAGTATCTTGTAAACGTTTGGTAAAAAAACGTGCTTATGTTGACACTTTATATAATAAGATTTTAATTTAAATTGTAATACCTAGTAACCTGAATTTGCATTACCTGGCCTTACTAATAGTTAAAAGAACTACATGTACCCTGAGATAAAAGATAAACTAAAAATTATAATTAAATTGTAACATCTAACAAGAGTTCAATAACAAATCGATTCTGTATTGTAGGATCGATATGATGTTTTACTAGTCGGAGAGAGCAACTGTTGGAATTTTAAAATAATATAAAATAAAGAATCCTTCTTGTATTGACGATTTTGTGTTATTATAGAATAATTATTGTATTTCGAATAGGGTGTATTTTACAGGGAAAGAAAGTGATAAAGCGTTAAGTGGAATGACTTAACCTATAAGAACGGGTCAATCGCCAATAACAGCGCTCGTTTGCAGACAGCTGGTGAATATGGGAGAATAGAGAACTAACTTATTCTCTGCGCTAATCTCTTTCCAATTTAAATAATACATACTGACTAGGGTTGGAGAAAATTACAGAATTATTCACTATAATAACTGTAATATAGTGTTTTTCTCTGGTAAAACACTTAATAACCACTTAACACAGGTCTATGGTCAATAACCGAATAATATCAAACACTTAATAAATAATTTTTTTTTATAATTAACATTGATTTACAGGAGTGATTATATTATACTTATAAGATTATTTATATTATAAATATTTGGGCGTAATTAGGCGAGAGTTCGAAGTTACAACACACACATCGTTACAATTTTAGGTTACAATATATATATATATATATATATATATATATTGTTACAAATAAAGGATTACAAATTAAATTAGAGAATGTTTAAAAGCCCTAACGTTGTCGGCATCAATTTGTTACAAATAGAATTAGTGGTAGAGAATTTTCTATCTGTCCTTCTTCAGTTTGTTTATTAACTTATCAGCTATTCTTAAGTTAAGGTACTGTTGTTCTGTGAGTGGCCAATCACCTGCTGTGAGTGTTAATTTGTAATAAAAAAATTAATGAGAAGTATAATAGGTTCTTATCTCTAACAATTTATATTAATTAAATCTGTCCTGACCGAATAGTGTACAATATGAGTTAGTATACTGAATGTTTATGTTGTTACTGCTCAGGCCTAGCCTGTACCAAGCGTGAGAGCGGAGAGCGGCTGCCGCAAATTAGTTTCTCTTCTCTCGTGATTCAACAGCTGTACGCAAGCTAGCTCTGTGGTGTATTGTCGGCTGGTTATTATAGGTTAAGTTGTTTGAGCCTGGTGTTCCTCTCGTTTCTCCCTTTATACACTATAAGTTCTTTAAAATACACTAAATCGTTAACAAATAATAATTACTCATCAGTTTCAGGAAAGATTCTTTATTTTTTTATATTCTTTTCAAAACAGATGTTTTCTCATGGCACAGATACAACACATCGATCACACGGGACAGAATCGATTAGTTATTGAATTCTGGTTTAGATGTTTTTTAAGTTTAATTATATTGTTAATTTTTTCTTAATCTCAGGGTACATGGAGTTTTTGTGACTATTAGTAAGGTCAGAAAATGCAAGTTAAGGTTACAAGGTATTACAATTTAATCATAAAATCTTATTAAATAAAGTTTAAACATGAGCTGGTTTTTTACCGTACGTTGACAGAGTGTGTTGTTATTTATTAATACATTTTTATAATAATAATATGTCTTCCACTTACCTTCCAATCTTCTCCCGCCCAGAGTTGCGTCACACGAACGATGTAATGCAAGTATGATTGAAAGGTTGTATTAATAACAGACTCAATGCACATTTATGAAGAGAAGCAAATTAGATTTTATTAAATTCTTTAAACTTTCAACATTTTAGTTATTTTACTTTTGAAATTTTACTCAAATTATTCAACTTACTACTGACTTAAACTTCTCTGCCTTCACATCCTTAACAACAACTTTTATTATTTAAAAACATAACAAGACCTTGAATCATTTTCATATAGTCAAATATATACTTCTTAATACAGGAACCTAATTATTTTATTCTATTATAGACGACCCAGATTGCTGCATGCTCTACTCTCATTCCATTACAAAAAACCCCTTGTAAAAAAGAAATTGAAATTATTTTGATGGTTTACCCAACGGCGTCATTTCTCTCGCTGTCATGTGCTTCGAGTATTTTAAGTGTTCAAAAACTTTCGATTCCCCATTTATTTCGCCCGCTCACTTCACTGATTCTGTTTCTTTTACTTTAAATAATTTTTTAAAACTTTTGTTCACTTTTTTAAATGTTAAATTTAGAAACTGGTGTGCACACGTTTTAATTCACACCCGGCCGGGCTGAGAACTTTATTTAACTGGGACGAGATTCACTGAAAAAATCTAACACAAGAAAACTAGGCATCGCGGAATTACAATGCCTTCTGCTCTGAATTGTTCGTCACTGTTCAAGTAACCCATGTTATTCCCGTGTGTCGGGCATTGATGAAATCTGGTGTCCACTGGTTTACGTCACTAAGAAGGTGTGTCCTTAAACTCGTATCCGCCTTGTCGAGAGCACATGTTAGACAAAATTCGCAAAAAGCCATTTTGCGCGACTTTGTTTAAGCGTCGGTTATGCGCTCCGCAGATGTTTGTGCGCATTACACTATACTGAAGTTCTGAGAATTAAATCGTTGTGGACAACACGACGCATTCCATTGTTATCGTTCTGTGCCTTGCTCCTTTGTTTGATAAAACTTCTACTCAACGTGTGACTGGCCACACAAAAGGGAAACAAAGTTATGATATTTTAATAAAATTAAAACCCTTCCTTTTAGCCCCGTTACAATACCCCCCCCCCAATAAGAGATCTTCTGCCGAAACAGAAGAAATCTCATTGCTAAACCCCTAAGAGGACCGGTGAGGATATGGTGCCAACCACCCCCCATTAGTTCTTATACGTCATGGGTAAACTACCCCCCTGGCTCGGAGACTATGGCCGGACCTGAACGAGATTACTGGACTTCTCTATACAAGATCCCAACACCATAAAATCGAACAGACATGCACCACAGCGCACCTAACCTTCTAACATGCCACCCCAAACTCCAAATCCCTGGCCTTATACCATTCCAGATCCTCAACCGATATGTTCCTCCTTGTCATGCATACTGGGTCGCCTTCAGCAATACTGGGCGCATACATCTACTTATTAATACATTCTAACTACATTTATTTTCAAATTCAAAATTTTCATTTAAATTAAAATCAAATTGACTTATTACTATTTCTTTCTCAAAAAATCAGAATAAAATCTTTTGCATGAATCCATCAACTCTATTAATTTTCTCCACTACAACAATCACAAAGAAAAAACAAATTGAACATCTTATTAAAACATGAATAATGTTTAATACTCTATATTCTAAACAATATAACTCCATAAAGCACTAGTAATACACATAAACAATAATACACTTGAAATTAAAACCTCACTTATATGGCAGGCATAAAATCAAAAAAATTTTTTCAAAAAAATTTAAATTTATCAAAATATTAATTTTTATCAATTTTGGAAAAATCAAAATCATTTAATTCAATTAAGCAACCAGATTGCATCAATCAATTGCCAGAAACTGGTCTAGTTTATAACATCAACCATCAGCTGATCTCTCTGGGTCAAGTCAACGACCTTGACATACATCTGGTATACACAGAACTACATCATAAAGTACATAGAACATCTTCAAAATTTGTATCTTTAAACACAATAAAACATAATAAAATAAGACATTTAAAATTAACATAGTATTATTACAATTAACAATAAAACTGACATTTAAATTGACCAAAAATTACACATTTTATAGCTTTACATTATTCTCAAATTATATTAAAATTTGTCACTTGTTTCAATTAATTTTTTCATTTTAACTATGCTTTACTTTCTTTAACATTCTCAATCTCCACAAGTTTGGGTGACTTAATTATTCATAATAACTTGATTTACAACTTGGCATTTATACATATATAATCTTCCCCCTTCTGACTCTAATACTCACTTAACAGCTTTAACTAATATGACACCCGTCCTCTGTCAAAAACATCTATCACACATTCTCTAAACTCACTTACTACTCAACTCATATCGCATCATTCTACCCTTATAAAAAAAATACTCTTTACCCCTTCGTACTCAGGATGTGTGTTCCCCTCCCAAAGCTCACTCCCTTATCTGGTCCCTGGACTTCCCCTAGGCAACCCTTTCCGGCGCTAATTGGTCCCTTCCCGTCCCAACACCTTTCGTTGCGGACTCCTTATCACACCACCCCCCTTACAAAATTCCCATCAACTAATTGCCCTTCCAATACATCACTTTCATCTACAAATATCTCCTTTTACTTATTACATCAATATATCAATCAATACTATACATATTTGCCCCATATCTACTGTGTCACTATCAATACTCAAATTCTACATTACCTTTGTTCACAACAATATTATTCTCTCTAGTACCCCTTTTATCTCAACATGGACTGATTTAAATGTCCTACCAAAATATTAATCACCCAAAATCAACTCTACCACCTTTTACATTACCTTTAAAATTCTTAACTATCTCAAATTATTTTATCATCATTTAAATTAAAATCTTTAACCACCTTGAAATCATTATTCGAACATTTGATTACATTGGAAATTTACACATTATTCATAAATGACATATTACACATCTAACTCCAGCCATCCGCTGATGTTCTAGGTCAGGTGACTGACCTTTCTCTAAATACATTTCAAAATTTATACAAACTACACATGTTCATAATCCTTACCTCTAACATAATACAATAATAACACACGAAGACATAATAAACACAATATAACAAACATCTACTACACCCCTCTTTCAAATCAAAACAAAATTATTTAGTCAGCTCAGTAGTGAGTCGCCATTATTAAGTTACAACAAAATTTTTTAATTCGTTACCCCCTTGAGTAACCTCCTTAATCACACACACTATTGTTATCTGATGGTGGACTGTTGCGTCCATTTGCATCCACAAGGACGGCATTGGTGGAGGAATTTTGGCATCTCCGTGTCCTTGCTTCGGCCTTACATTTTAAAACTAAGTAGATATCATCATATCTATTGTTATATTAACAAGCCCTTAATGCGGGTCTACCACCTGGTTTACTGTTCCCATGCGAACAGAGTGGCAGCCGCTGTGCCATAGTTCCGGGGATTTCCCCTAAGTCACCCCCCATTAATTTCAAATCTATACCAATTTCAAGCACAGCTATGGTCAGGCTTACAATTTTTTGACCATAGCTGGCCGCCATCCAAAGCCACGATTAGTGCTGGTAAGGCAGTAATCGCCCGAAAAAGCGGGGAAATCATCTCTAAATTCAGGCATGTTCTCTTCATCATTATGATACATTGCACGGCAATACATCAACATATAATATAAAATTATATAAAAGTTGTGCAGTGTATTTTTCGCCAGTTGGCCTCCGATGGAGGTAACACTCTCTGTTACTCTCCAACACTTACCGCTATGTACAGTGGCACATGCCACGACTGCAATAGCCTACTAATAACTAAATTAACCCTTCTACAGTTGCAGTCTCTACATTCCGTAAATACGTCACTTCTATTAACACCACACAACCCCCCAAAATTGCCCACATATCTTGTATGATAACATAATACACATTTATCTTGAACATTGATATTTTTACATTCACCTTAAACAAACAATTCTCTTTTAAATAATTTATATAGAAAATTATGAACATTATAATTTGAAATCTTTATTAACTCTTCTATATATCATCATTTCATTATTTATCACTTACTACAATTGGATTTCTCAAAAATTCCAAATTTATTATTAACATTTATTTTATCTCATATTTCAGTTATCATTACCTTTTGACTATGGTTTCTATTTAGTACAATTATCTCAAATTATTTTCATCCTTGGGTTTAAAATCTTTTCAACACCTGTAAACATTTTACTCTATTTAACTTGTATTATAAAATTTATACTCACAGTACATCATTCAAAACATATGATTCCAAAACAATACATCTCCATTACCTTCTGAAACAATAACGATAATATGATTCCACAACTAAATACATCTTACATTTATTCGTTTATTAATTATTATCAAAGTTAGATCTCATAAAATAATTCAAAATCATTAGAAAATTCAATTATATAATATTGTAAATCAATCAAAAAGATAATTAAACATATCAAATTACCTTAATTAAATCAATTATTGAAAACACAACATTTTTAATTACATTACTTCCAAAACAATTTATCATTCATTAATTACTACCGTCGTAATCATTTATTTAATCTGACAAAATATTATTATTATTATTAAACAAATTCTACCACATACACCTATTGTTTACATTACCTACTTGTTACAATACAAACACAGCTAATTTCACTAAAAATTTATTTACAAACTTTTGTCATTATTATTCAATTTACCACACTTCATTTTCCAAGTCAGCAAGGTCAAAACCATAGATCAAAATATTTAAAATGTCCATTTATTAAGTTTATGTTCAGCCTCCATCATCGAATAATAATCTAATATATTTATAATATAAATCGTTCTTGTCCACACTCAATTTATTAATTTTAATATAATAATTCTCTAATACTTCAAGTTGTTCCACTATCATATCTAATTTTTTTGTTATTCCCCTGTCATTTGTATCATTATATTCGTTTACTATACTCATTAAGACGTCAGGTAAGTTATTATTATTTATACAAGTATCATCAAAATAATTCTCAATCTCTATTTTATAAGGTAAGTATTTTATATCATTTATCTTCACCACTTCTAACCTCTCTTTCAATTCATTATACTTTCTCTTTAACTGATATAATTCTATCTCTCTATCAATACACAACTCTCTCTCAAAACATCTTTCATCAACATAACTCCTGTCACTACCCCCCTGAACTATCTCACTCCATGCAAAGGGCCACACAAAATACTTATTACATCTCCTGGCTTTACCAACTAAATCACAAAAAACTAAGGGACCATTTTGAGACACTGTGTCTCCCACATAACTACTGGAGGAAACTCTGTCCTCATTAAACAAATGTGAAACCTCTGTTTCACTATAAACTTGGGGAAAATTTGCCCTTTGCCCATCTAAATTTTCATTACACTCTCTCACACTTTCATCAGCACTCGCTAACAACACTTCTTTACTAAATTCTACTTCAACATCTTCCTTAATCACCTTACTCTCTAATACCACGTTTTTACACATATCATTATAATTTTCACTTGTTTTACAGTCATCACTTACCTTGTTATTAATTATTTGATTTGCTGTGCTTTTAATTTGTTTCCCTACCGACTCTACCACTTTCTCAATATCTTGTTTCAATTCGTTACACTCACTCTCACATTTAATTTTGACCTCATTAATATCTCTTTTCAGTTCATTAAATTTTATATCATTATTATCAAAACGATTAGTTAATTCGTTAAATTTACAGTTCATTTTATCGAATTGATTTAGTATGACACTCATCATATCATTGTCTAATTTGTTACATTTTACTGAGATTGGAGTCAACTGGACTCCTGAGTCCTCAGTCACACTACATCTAATTCTACTATCTTGTCTTGACTTGCACTTGGAGTCGAATGTATCTCAAAATTACTCATAATATTTGATTCATCACAATTGTCGACACTAGTCATTTCATTCATATTGCTTTCATCATTTCCTGCCATATTTATAAGTTTATTACTTTAAATTTTCTTACATAAAAACATCTACCACTTAACTCTTAACATTTGAACATTAATGTACCATTTTATATATGCTACGTAATTTTTACGTAGTTACTTAACCTTCAAATCAAACTTGCATTTTATTTGTAGGTGTGGTCTTTATATTTTACTTTCAATTTATAAAAACTGTCCCTGCTTCGGACGCGCCATTTGTGATGTTATTTATTAATACATTTTTATAATAATAATATGTCTTCCACTTACCTTCCAATCTTCTCCCACCCAGAGTTGCATCACACGAACGATGTAATGCAAGTATGATTGAAAGGTTGTATTAATAACAGACTCAATGCACATTTATGAAGAGAAGCAAATTAGATTTTATTAAATTCTTTAAACTTTCAACATTTTAGTTATTTTACTTTTGAAATTTTACTCAAAATTATTCAACTTACTACTGACTTAAACTTCTCTGCCTTCACATCCTTAACAACAACTTTTATTATTTAAAAACATAAGACCTTGAATCATTTTCATATAGTCAAATATATACTTCTTAATACAGGAACCTAATTATTTTATTCTATTATAGACGGCCCAGATTGCTGCACGCTCTACTCTCATTCCATTACAAAAAACCCCTTTTATATTAGCATGTTTGAAAAAACCCCTTGTAAAAAAGAAATTGAAATTATTTTGATGGTTTACCCAACGGCGTCATTTCTCTCGCTGCCATGTGCTTCGAGTATTTTAAGTGTTCAAAAACTTTCGATTCCCCATTTATTTCGCCCGCTCACTTCACTGATTCTGTTTCTTTTACTTTAAATAATTTTTTAAAACTTTTGTTCACTTTTTTATATGTTAAATTTAGAAACTGGTGTGCACACGTTTTAATTCACACCTGGCCGGGCTGAGAACTTTATTTAACTGGGACGAGATTCACTGAAAAAATCTACCACCAGAAAACTAGGCATCGCGGAATTACAATGCCTTCTGCTCTGAATCGTTCGTCACTGTTCAAGTAACCCGTGTTATTCCCGTGTGTCGGGCGTTGACGAAATCTGGTGTCCACTGGTTTACGTCACTAAGAAGGTGTGTCCTTAAACTCGTATCCGCCTTGTCGAGAGCACATGTTAGACAAAATTCGCAAAAAGCCATTTTGCGCGACTTCGTTTAAGCGTTGGTTATGCGCTCCGCAGATGTTTGTGCGCATTACACTGTACTGAAGTTCTGAGAATTAAATCGTTGTGGACAACACAACACATTCCATTGTTATCGTTCTGTGCCTTGCTCCTTTGTTTGATAAAACTTCTACTCAACATGTGACTGGCCACACAAAAGGGAAACAAAGTTATGATATTTTAATAAAATTAAAACCCTTCCTTTTAGCCCCGTTACAATAGTTACTCGTTATGGCCGCGTTTCACTGAACGGAGACTGGGAGCAGAATGATGACGAATGTCTGGAATATATCAGCCTCCAGCTTCTCAATAAAAGTTTGGTGTTGGTGTCCCAGGACGTAGTGGAAGTTTCAGTTCTTGATCTTCACTAATATTTGCGTTTCTGGTGGTTACAGGTCCCAATGGAATTTGTGTAGTATTAAGTCTTCGCTCAGTTGTAAAAAGTGAGGTTCAGGGCATAATTTTAATTTTTCTTTCTGTTCGTTTTTAAAGTATTTAATTACTTTGGCTTCTCCAGGTCTTGGGTTGTCTTCATTTATTTACTATTAATTTTCATTATTACTCATTTGACTGTAGCTGATTAGTAATTTTATTCTTTAGAAATTTTGTTTAATTTTATTGGTAGGTAGAATTATATTCTCTGATTGATAGCCTCGGAAGTCGATCAACTGTCTATTTAGTTAGTTAATATTTATTAATTTTGATTGACAATAAATTTATTCATTAGGTTTTCTTGGTTTTTCTCAATTTATGACAACTGAACTGTCCTCGTTCATATATAACAATTGAGTCTTGCATCAACAAAATATCTTGTATTTTGTCGTCCATGACAACCAGTCTTCGTTCTGTTATTGGATAATATTTGTTATCCTAGAGCCGTAATTAGAAAAAAAATGTTCTTGCACTTCCTTAATAATATACTCCCTTACTAAAGTTATATTACATCATATAAAACTTTCACATAATCTGTGTTATTAAACTATATACATTTTGCTATATTTTCTTCTTGATCTTCCTAGTCTAACAAGTATTATCTTCTATTTACAAAATACTAATCTTAGGCCTATTTGTTCTATTACATGTGTTATAATTTTTGTATTTTAAGTCACTTCTCCTTTTTATTAATTACTACTACTGCTTCATTTAATTTATTATATTACATTGAATGTTTTTACATTTTTTAGTTATTTAACTTTTCTGACCTGACCTCCTGTACAATGTGTCACTGGCTTATGGCCAATCATTCCATTTTTATTTCATCCTGATTTTAATTTATTATTATTTATTTTAGTATTGAACCCTTCATCTGTTTATAACATAATTACAATAACCCTTTGGCATCTTATCAACAATTATTGCCTTCCTGGCCAAGTTTACAAATATAATCTAACAATATCTCTATTATTTATTTAAAGTAAGTACCCACATATTTACTCTTATAAAGTTTAACATAAATGAAACGGACACCAATTAATTGACACTTTCTTAAAGCAATTGCTTCACACCTGCTACGTACAAAAGACAACATAAATACCATGATAACAAAACAACATGATAAAACATAATAACATGCACATTATTATAAAATAAATTACACACCAATTAATTAGTCTACTCTCAGTTAATTAATTAATTAGTCTAAAGTGTCTATATTATTTTTCACATTATTTGACACTATGTTTATCGCTTACACTTTTCACTGACCACTTCATAGTTTGTATTTATAAACATTTCTATTTTTCTATTACCTTGTACTCTTCCTTGGTATTATTGATTTATTTATTTAATGAAGGTTTACTTTTCTGACCTTTTTTATAACAGACAATTGTGTTTTTTTATTTTGATAATTATAAATTTTTTAATGTAACGTAGGGGACCTTAGTTTCGTTACGTTACAATATATATATCAAAACCGAGCAAAGCTTGGTCCTCCAATATTCCTATAATATTAAGCGAGCAATAATTGTATGTATATATGTTTTTTTCCTCGAAAACGGCCCTAACGATTTTCTCGGAAGTTGGTACTTAAGGGTATTTTGACACCAGGAATCGATTGAACTCTGTCTCATTTTCTGCAAAATTCGTCTAAGGGCCTCATCTGAGGGCCTTTATTTTAAACTATTGTGGGACCGATACCGCACGTGTGTGTGTGTGTGTGTGTGTAACTAATATTGGGGAACCGAGCTGTGCTCAGTTTTGATATATTTTTTTAATATTACATGTTTTATTGAAAAAATTGTCTTTAAACAATTAATTATATTGCTAGGCAACTGTAATTTCTAACCAGCTTTCTTACCATACAGATAAATAAATCACAGAAACCATCGATAAATGCAAACGGCACAGTATTGATATGTTTATATATGAAGAAGACTAAATAGCTGTTGCAATCAATATAAATAAACAAAATAAGAGTTGAAACGAGCAATAATTGTATACCCTATCTAATAATATTAAGTGAGCAATAACGTATTTAATTTATAACGTGTTCCCTGTATGCTGTTGTTTTCTGTGTTCTCTGAGGTAAGTATTAATACACGGACACGTCATGGGCAAAAAAATTCAAGGATTGTATTGAAATGTTTGAAAAAAGTTTAGTAAGCTACAAAGTTAATAATAATTTATGAGTTTTTTTTTAACTCTTGCTTTTGCTTCTTTGTGACTTATAACAGAAAGGTACGTTTTATTATAGAGTAAAACACTCGGGTTGGTGTGTGGGGTATGTATTGTGTATGTATGAGGCATGTCCGGAAAGTAAAGATACAAAGGTCGTAATTGGTCTAAAAATATTTATTTACAAATCATTAACTGACAATTACGTAAATACATATATCTTTATTTCTCTACATAATTACCTCCATTATCCAAGCACCTATTAACTCTGGGAACCAGCTTTTGTATCCCCGTGTCATAGAAGTCTGCCCCCAACCCTTTGAACTGTGTCATGACCTCTTCTTTTACCTCGTCATCGTCATCGAACTTTTTTCCGGCCAGATATTGTTTCAGGTGAAGGAACAAGTGAAAATCACTGGGCGCGAGGTCCGGGCTATGCGGCGGGTGATCCAAAACATCCCATTTCCAACTGCCGAGTAGCGCAGAGGTCACGCGTGCAGTATGGGGCAGTTGGAAATGGGATGTTTTGGATCACCCGCCGCATAGCCCGGACCTCGCGCCCAGTGATTTTCACTTGTTCCTTCACCTGAAACAATATCTGGCTGTAAAAAAGTTTGATGACGATGACGAGGTAAAAGAAGAGGTCATGACATGGTTCAAAGGGTTGGGGGCACACTTCTATGACACGGGGATACAAAAGCTGGTTCCCAGACTTAGGTGCTTGGATAATGGCGGTAATTATGTAGAGAAATAAAGATATATGTATTTACGTAATTGTCAGTTAATGATTTGTAAATAAATATTTTTAGAGCAATTACGACCTTTGTATCTTTACTTTCCGGACACGCCTCGTATCTTAATTTTAGTTGCCTGCTGGACATCCAGCCAAGAGACGGAACTTCAATTTCAATAAAGAAGAGCAAGACAGATACCTAGCAGAGGGCATGATTGGGGCTTCACGAAGTGTTTTCCCAGTGGATGATCAACCACAAATATTTGCAGATGTACGTAAGTTGAAGGCTGTGATGTACGTGTGTGAACAGGTGAGGCAGATTAACATGGTTCATATAAATAAAATTATTTTACAATACTTCTTCATTTCATGGTAAGTTTTCTATAAATAATTAATTTTTACAGGTCGATGATGACCTGGTAACTCAAGAGATGTTGTTCATAGGAGTGACGAAAATTTTCATTAGAGTTCACCAGTCCAGGCAGCAAAATCTATGTGTATTAACAGATTGGTCGGAGTCATCAGTTATCTTAATGAGTCTCAATCATAGGACATCTTGAATAAAAAAAGAAAAAGAGAAAACTGTGAAACGGCTGAAGAATGTCACCAATGTTTAAGTCAAATGCAGAAATGGACAAATAACCGTTCAGCTGAAGATTTGTTGAACAAAGAGATCAACACTTGGAGCAAATGAGGGAAAGGATTAGTCAACGAAGAGCACAAGAAACAGATGAACAAAGGGATCAATGCCTGCAATGCTTGCGTGAATTAGCAGTTCATAGATGAGCACAAGAAACTGATCAGCGTCGACAACAACGCTTAGAAGAACGTCATAGAAATGCTAGATGGCAAAGAGCTCTTCAAACAAATAGATTGAGCACTTACAATTCAACCATTAATTCTGTCGTTTCTTACCAGAGCTTAGGAGCTTTTGATGTACTTTGCGTTCACTGTGGAGCTTTGCATTTCCATGAGGAACGATGACAAATCGAACTCATATAAATTCTTTTGGAAACTGCTGTTGCATGGACAAATTGATGTACCACATCCTGAATTCCCAAATGAGCTGGCACGACTTTCTTCGGTCATCCACTTGCTGATGAATTCCATAGAAGGCTTCGAAATTTAAACTCATGTTTTGCAATGGCTTCATTCACAGTAGATGAAGTCAACTCAAACAATCTTGACCTCCGTCTTCTAAAATTCAACGCCTTGCACTTTGGAGGCCGGCTTTTTCAACAGTACATCGTTGATACTTTCATCAAGGTGGAACACGATCGCATCCAGTGGATTAAAGCAAATCAAAAAAAAAAATTTTGCAGATAATTACAATGGAGTTACAAATTTTTAAAAAGAGCTGGCCAAAAAGAAAGATGCTACTATTGGCGAAAAAGTCATTCTGCCTTCTTCATTTCTAGGATCTACAAGGTATTATACTGAACAGTTTGAGGATGCTATGGCCTTAGTTCGTCGCCTTGGATCAACAGATTTCTTTATCACTGTGACCTGCAATCCAGATTGGCCAGAATTGAAGGATGAATCACGTACTACATACAACGATGGATCGTCTATACAACTAGTGCAAGACTGTCCTGACCTTGTGGCTCGGATTGCGAAGCTCAAATTTCATGATTTCATTGATGAATTGGATAAAAGATAAATGTTTGGAAAGGTTTTAGCATACGTCTATACAATAGAATTTCAAAAATGTGTCTTACCTCAATCCTTGAATTTTTTTTTCTATGACGTGTCCGTGTATTAATGCTTACCTCAGAGAACACAGAAAACAACAGCGTACAGGGAACACGTTATAAATGAAATACGTTATTGCTCACTTAATATTATTAGATAAGGTATACAATTATTGCTCGTCTTAACTTTTATTTTGTTTATTTACATTGATTGCAACAGCTATTTATTCTTCTTCATATATAAACATATCGATACTGCGCCGTTTGCATTTATCGACGGTTTCTGTAATTTATTTATCTGTATGGTAAGAAAGCTGGTTAGAAATTACAGTTGCCTAGGAGTAATTAATTGTTTAAAGACAATTTTTTTAATAAAACATGTAATATTTAAAAAAATATCAAAACCTCGGTTCCCCGATATTTGTCTTTAAGAAAATTAATTGACAGTATTATTTAAACTACATGAGTTACCACTGAACTCACTAAAGCAAACAGATGATGTGCAAATTGAACATACTATTATTATTTTCTATTAATTCCAAATAATTTTAATTGTTATTCAAATTAAGATGTGTAAATGCCTGTAATTGAATTTATTAAACGTTTGTAATTTAATTATTGGAAATCTTTCCTTTACTTTATGATAAATTATGGTTACTGCCATAACTTGAAGTAAAATAATAACTTTAAATAAGTTTTTTCTGTACTGGAGGAATTGTGAAGTCCAGCACAAAAGAAAATCAAGTACTCAGACTTTATGGGTAAACTGTTTTCTGCCATGACTCGTTTGTTTGTTATCAGATTAGGACAGCATGTCACTGTATTCACAATAAAATGCTTACCTTTTTTATTAATAAACGGTAGTTTGACAAAATTAAAATTTGCAGAGGTATTAGTGATTAAAAAATTAAGTAGCCACCATTTGGAAAAATGAGGTCATAAAATAACTGTGATTTCTTAGTTTATTAAAGAACATTAATGTAAACATGTGTGCCAAATCTCACTAAGATTCTCTATCGCCTCTTTAAGCCGCGTCCACATTGGTCACGCTGTGCTGCGCTGGGCCAGACCAAACAGGCGTGGTGCAGCGTGACCTGTTTGGATAGCAAACCACGCCATACTGTGCAACTTCGAGCACCAATGAACGAAATCCAGACAGTGTTGGTATATCAAAGGCAACTGTTCGTTCTTGCCCGTTCTGTGTGGTCAATGTTTCTAGTTTACTGAAGCTGAGCGGTACTGACTGATTTTAGTTGACTGTGATGTTAGTATATTCATCTTGATTTAAGTTGAAAATGAGTTTCGAGTGGAACCATCAATAGATTGAAAAAGTGATTTATCTGTACCAAGAGAAACCAGAATTGCAGGACCAAAAGACAATATTATCACATAAAAAATAAAGAACATGTTCATAAAAATCATAGAAGCAGATGTTCAAAGTCTTCCGACACACAACAAAAAATTTCAAACTGTCCTTTATCACCAATAAGCAATTCACTGAAAAAATTTCGCCATATAATTCCCAACTTTTCAGTACTTGTCACTCAATGTGACCCAACGTTTTCTAGAAATTTTTCTTTATGTTTTTTCTGTCAAGAGATGATAAATAACTATAAAAATAGCACTTGCAAATTTTATATTTTTGTGCTCCATATTCAACCGTGCACTCGCTCACAGTGGAACCTACTGCTCTTCCACAAACACCTAGCCTTGTTCTGCCCAATTTTGAGCGATTCTGAGCTGAGCATTGTTGCGCGGCGCAAAGCTGCATGGTTGGTATGGACGTCGGTGTGAAAAATTATCCCTTTGCCAAAATTAAATAGGTGTTTACAAAATACAGTTACAAATTTAGCCCTGCAAAGCGGCAGTTACAAATCAAGCCCTTAAAAGGTGAAATTTTGAAAGAAAAAGTAAAAAAAATGAGCCAGAACATGAAATAAAAAGAAAAATAGAAGCTCAAGGAAGCCAAAGTATGAAATCAACAAGAATAAAACCTAAAGCCAAAATGGGAGAATTTCATATCTCTAACGAAACTCCTGTCAGTACTAAGTGGAAGCTTTTTGTGGAGGACTCTGAGAAAGATGAAGATAATGACTCAGAGTGCTTGTATTGTAGTGTACTGTATTAAAAATGAAATATCTTGTTGATTCATCCTCTTCGTTCACTTATTAATTTATAATATATATAAAACTTTCACTTATGAACTCGCTTATGAGTTCATAAGTGAAAGTTTTATATATATTACAAAATAAAAATGAAAGTCGCACGATGGATGGAAAAAATGCCTGGATGCCTTAAGCGGCACACAAAGAGTGCTGGCTGCGACGAAGAAGATGATTATTTGTGTTAACACTGTCATCAATAATCTGGTTTTTGTAATTCCTTATGAAATACTGTACATATTTTTTCTTTGTTTAATTTGCCTATTTTCTGAGATGTAGTGGAAGCACAAGTTATAATTTGGTGATATCTGTAACACATTTATGAAAAGTAAATCCACAGGACAATTTGTCTCTGTATTTTGTTGACTATTTACCCATGTTAGGTAGGTTAAAGTGGCCATTATGTATGACATTTTGTAAAACTTTATTACAAAATATTAAGTTGAGCTGGTGCAAAAATAATATTTTCACATGTTTTAGATTTTAATATAGTTTAATTAAAAATATTTAAATGATATTTCCATATTATACACTATAAGTAAAAAATAATTTTTGCTTAGGGTGGCCACACCCCGGTCTCCCCTATACTAAAATCACAGTAAACTAAAAACAGTCAGTACCGCTCAGATTCAGTAAATGAGAAACACTGTCCAAATAAAATGCGCACGAACGAACACTATCTGGATCGCATTCGTTGGTGCTCAATGTTGCGCAGTTTGCTGTCCAAACAGGCCCCACGCCACACCACTTTGGTTGGTTCGGCGCGGCCGGTGTGGACGTGGCTTTAGATATAAAGTTTTTCTTTAAAAACACAAAATGGCGGAGAGACGGAGGAAGATGAGACATTTTTGGCCTAGGGTTAATAGGAACATTTTTTTCTTATACTGATACATAGAATTCACGTATGTATAGTGAGGACATATTTTACGTTGCATTCTGTGTATACGCACGCACGCGCGCGCGCGCGCGCACACACACACACACAAACAGCTTTAGTAATATAATGTAAAATATGGAATATAAAAGTAATGATAGGAATCACCATTTAAAACCAAGTTAAAATCTTTAGTACACATAATATCGCAACATCCACTTATTACTGTACTACTAATAAACAACAATTTGTAAGAGACAATATTTTGTTATAGTATATTTATATATACTTTAAAAAGAAGGTTTTAGTGATAAAAGAGAAATGTAAACATTTGCGTTAGGTACTGTTTGTGATTAAGCTTGTTTAAAAGTATGTTCCACACACAGACTGAATTGTATAGTGAATTGTGAAACTTACGTTTTTAATCAGCGTTTTGGGTAAGAGAAATCCCATGGATATGAAGTTTGTATATGAAAGTTAGATATGAAATTTTTATAAACGTTCTTATTACTAACGGAAACAGTCCGTAAACAAGATGAGTTAACGTGAAATAATGTGGAGATAAGACTTGGCGCGCGTCTTCCGAAGCATCCGCTATAATTATTGCAAATAATTGTATATATGGTCCAAACCATCTTAATTTGTATTAGAATTTGAATTAAACTTAACTTTAGACTATTTACTACAACTTTCACACTTATACTATACTATATGTCTATCTCAAGAAATAAGTAATTTGCTCACAGACCAAAAATTTTAATACACACACCGATGACATCAATTAAAAAATAATCAGTTTTACTGATAATCAGATAAAAAATCTGTAAAACTTTTATTTATTGTGCTTTGGCTATTAAAATGTGTTCATAACAAAGGAAATTTATTGTAAATAAAACGTGGTAAAAATCAACTACATAAATCTTATAATATCAGCAGTCACTGGTTGATTGAAACGTTCTACCTTCTATGAGTAAACAAAAATTTATAAAATATATTTAATGAAGAAGGTAATTGTGTTACAAACATATAATTTCTGTCATGTGGAACACCAATAAAATTTTAAACTGTTTAAAACTTGTACTTCACATTTAGTACAAATGGCAACTTTGCAACGACAGAAAAGGAAAGAAGTATAGGAGACAGAGCGTGACAGCTCCCATAAGAGCTGCAAATTAAACCTGGGACAGGAATTAGATTTGTTAACACATTTTTCTATCTCTCTGTTTTTACCAGGTGTTTCCAGCCTTCTTGCTTTAATAAACTTCGCCTTGCCTATTGTTACCACTGAATTTTTACTGCCGTAAAAATCTACTTCCGTAAAAAAACTACTTGAGAGTAGAGCTGCCATTCAATTGATAACTTGATTAATGAAATCTGAGGCCTACCATGTACTTTTTCCTTGGCGATTTCTCTGGACTGCCCTCTGATTAGTATTCAACAACTGGAAATATCTTGTTTTCTCTTTTACCAGGTGTATTCTTGGTCGACCTGGTTTTTTCCCTGCTTCCTCACTTTCAGATATACTGAAGCAACACCTTCTTTTTAAAGTATTGTTTAAAGTTGTTAAGGTATTTGAAAACAATTCTAAATTAAAAAATGTAGATATTTAAAAATACCATTAACAATCTCTTTAAAACTGATAAAACTAATATACACAATGGAGACATTTTGAAAATTACAACTGACCTACAACAGAAGAGTCACATGCCATGAAATGATGGTGCAAATTTGCATATGGATAAAGAATACTTTGTATAATATTTCTCCCAATTTATTAAAAACTGTTTCAAGAAATCCAGAATTTCATATTATCTTGATGCAGTGAGATTACTTTCTTTGTTAGTGGAGATTACTTCGATGTAGATAGTGGAGCTAATCTGATGATTCCAGTGGTGAAGATGTAAATTTTAAGTACTCTACCAAATTGAAGAAATATAACTTTTGTGGTAAATAAAATTTATCAGATACTCATTACAACCTTAACATTTTTCTTTCCAGTTATCTATGTTGTGTACAGACCTAAAAAATTGAAAACATTTTGCATTAAAAAAAAGAAGTTTTTTTTTCAAATAGATAATACTAAAGTATATGAATAAAAATTTATTTTTGGAATTTTGAACTCAGGATTTTAGTTTACAACTTATTAGAAGTTGGGGGAGTACTCAAGAAAATATGGTACTTTATATAACTAGAACTGTAAATAGATGAAAACCATTCATTATAGCTTTTGATATATTCATTGTGTAGTTGAACATCTAGTAATAGTTGTAGTTTCCTAAAACATTTTTGCAGATTTTTGTTTCTCATTGGTGTGTGTGTGTGTGTGTGTGTGTGTGTGTGTGTGTGTGTGTGTGTGTGTGTGTGTGTGTGTGTGTGTGTGTGTGTGTGTGTGTGTGTGTGTGTGTGTGTGTGTGTTACAACAGGTCATTCCTTTCCAAATCAATTACTAAACAAATATTTTTGAACCTTAAGAATTTTAAATCTCCGTATTTTTGGTTAATTGGCTGTACTGAGTGAGTAGAGAGAAATACTAAAATTTCATAATTTTTAAGATTTGAACTTAACAAAAATGTGTAAATTTTGGCATATTCCATAATTTTTTAAATAAAAATAAAAATACAAAATTTGTAAAAATAAAGAACTATACATAAAAAACTATCTCTAAGTATGTGATATAGAGAGCTAAAAGTTATGTCATTTTGTGTAAGAACTTGTACGTAATCAGTTATAAGATAATTTAATATCTAAACCAGAAATTTTGATTTTCTGAAATGTGAAGGTTCAGACATTGGTTGATTTGACATGGAATGACTGAAGCTTAGTAACTAAAACATCTTACTTTTTTAGGTAAGAACTGTACTAACAATAAACTAGAAAATAATGAAGAGGTCATAACTATATTTCAAGCTTCAGACATAAAGTTACAGGTGATCATATTACATAAGCTTTATCACGTTACTGTGCGATAAGAAATTCAAGAAGCAACAGCAAGTATAAAAATAATCAACAAATGTGTAGAGAATATTGCAAATTTAAAAAAATGTCTTTTCATATTTGTCATCATTAGTAAAAGGTTTGTGTGGATATGGGGAGAAAGCACGTTAGAACAGACGATCTTAATGCACCATTTGTTTATAATTTAAGGAAAGGGTAGTACCCCCCCATTAAGATAGTCGAAATGCCCCTTGAAACCGATTATTTTTTTGACTATGTAGGTATATTACAATTGTAAAAACATTACATCACACATGGTTATTAGGTTCCCATCTACCCCCTCTACACAGGGAGGGTGAAAAATTGACTTTTTTCAATGTTTATTTTTTTCTCAATTTCTATGCAACGTAAAGTTTCCAAAAAATTTGAACACATTTTTTGCACCAAAAACAATAAACCAAAAAATTATGGGCCCCTTGGAATCATTGGATTGTTTAAAAAAAAAATCAAAAAGATAAATAAATGCTATATCTTAAGTCCCAAAAGAGCTACAGGCATATTTTTTGTTTTATAAAGTGTATTTTAAAAAACTTTTTACACTAACATTTTTTCAGATTTTTTCGAGTTGTGGGACAACCTCAAAAACGCAAAAATCCACATTTTGCAGCTATTTTGAGGGATTTTTGTTGGTCTGTAAGTAGCTAGTACTTTAAATAATATTAAAAATGTAAAATTTTGTCTTTTCTTTCATAATATATAATACAAGGTGATTTTTTGAAATACATTAGAATTCATGAATTTTTGTTATTTTTAAGCTTGTTTTTATATTTAAATTAGCAGACCTGGCAATGCTTCGCTATTGCTAAATTTGAGTATATATATGAATTAAATAAATACAATTGAAGTTCGATATCAATTCATTTATTCAATTAAAATGACATGAATTGAATTGTTTGTGACAATTCATTTTTTTTCTGTTTGATTGCTGTTTTGTTTTTGATATTGTTTTTTTCTTCTTAAGCTTTAGCGCCATCTTGATATTTTACGAAAACAATAAAATGTACAATATCAATTCAATATTAATTTTATTTGAATTAAATAAATTGAAATTAATGAATTATTTACCTTCAAGATCATTGCAATGCTCTTGGATATACGATGTTTTTGGTGATTCCATTTGGCGCATATACAAACAAATCGCTTGGTTTTCCTACATGGGAACATGCAACGTATAATTGACCATGAGAAAACATGGATTCTCCAAATTCAATCCACATACCTGCAACGATTGACCTTGTGATTTGTTTATCGTTATTGCAAAAGCCAGTTTAATTGGAAATTGCAAACGTTTGAATTGAAATGGCATATCTGTTGGAATCATTGGTATGCATGGTAGCAGCACATCTTCTCCTTTGAATTTGCCAGTTAAAATTGTTGCTTCGATGACATTTTTTAACAATTTCTTGACTGCCAATCTGGTACCATTGCAAAGACGGGGTGGATCAATGTTTCTAAGAAGAATGATAGAAACACCAATCTTCAAATTTATGATGTGTGGTGGCAATCCAGCTAAATCAAGTGAATTCAAGAATTCACTTGGATAATTTACTGCTTCATCTTGATTCATAACAGTATCTACTGATTTATAAGTATATGTTTCTCCTGGTAACACATGTTGAATAATAACATTTACATCCACATTTTTTGCAGCTAATATTGCACGTTCACTTAACCATTGATGATTTTGTAATGTTGTGTGATATCTTGAAATACGCATTGAATCAATTCTTCTTTTGAGTGTGTGATACTATAAAAATCTGTTGGTAATTTAATGCAGCCTGTTGATTCATCAATTGTAATTTTGCCATTTCCAATATCCAATAATTGTTTTGCAAAACGTTCTGCAGAAGCATCTTTTTGCAATTGAACATGCATGTTTGTCGTCAATGTAAATTTATTATTGTGTCTCCACAAATTTGATGCTTTTAAACACGCATTCAGTTCATCAGCTGGTGTTGAACGTGGTATAACAGGTAATGTCTGACGAAAATCACCTGCTAATAATATTAGTGCACCACCGAATGGCTGTTCGTTTCCACGTAAATCTTGCAATGTTCGATCCAATGCTTCCAACGATTTTTTGTGCGCCATTGTGCATTCATCCCATACAATTAACTTGCATTGTTGCAGTACTTTACCCATTCCTGATGTTTTTGAAATGTTGCATGTTGGTGTTTCAATGTATTGCATATTCAATGGCAATTTAAGTGTTGAATGTGCTGTTCGACCACCATCCAATAGAGTTGCCGCAATTCCAGATGATGTGATTGCCAATGCAATATTATTTTGTGAACGTTATATCAAGAGGTTGCCAATATCAATGAAATGAGGAATGTTTTTCCTGTGCCACCTGGTGCATCCAAGTAATACATTCCACCACTTTGATCATTTATTGCTCGCATTATCGTATCATAAACTTGTTTTTGTTGTTGAAGTAATTTTTGAATATTTGAATGTACAAATACATTCAATTCATTGATGTCGAAGCATTGTTCGCGTTGTAATTCACTATCAAATATGTCATTTACCAACCGATTAGGTGATGTCATTCCCAGTTGTGCTAATGCTTTTTTAACGTTTGCCAAACATTTGTCTTCAATCAAAATCAACGCTTCATTATACATTTCTGGTGTGAATTGCATGTCGCGGTTTAAACATCTTATATGTAGTCGATGCAGAATATCATCAGTCATAAAATCTTTATCAGGAAATTAAAATTGATATAATTGGCCATAAGCCAGTGATTCTTTGTACAGTAGGTCAGGTAAGAAAAATTAAATTAAAAACAAAAAATTATAACACAGGTAATAAAACCAATAGGCCTAAATTTAGTATTTTGTAAAAGGAAATTAATACCTTTTAAAATAAGTCAATTAAGAAGAAAATGAAGTAAAATGTATACGGTTTAATAAGGCAGATTAAGTGAAAGTTTTATGTGATTTAGTGTAATTCCAAGCAGGGAGTATTTTATTAAATAAGTGTAAGAATATTTCCTAATTCTGGCTCTAGGATAACAAATATTATCCAATGACAGAAGAAGCAATGGTTGTTAGGGCAACAAAATGCAAGAAATCTTGTTGATTTAGACATTCAATTGTTATATATAAACGAGGACAGTTCAATCATTATAAATCTCGGAAAAAAAACACGAAACCTCATAAATTAAAATATAATAAATCCAAATTAATATATAATTACTGATTGAAAAGACGGATTGGACGACTTCCCACTATCACTTCGAGAATATAAATTACCTATAAACAAAATTCAAATCAAAAATCTAAAGAATAAATTAACTAAACCTAACATCAAATGAGTAATAAGGGAAACCATAAATAAAAGAAGATAACCCAGACCTGGAGAAGTAGAAGTGAATAAATACCATGCAACAAAATTAAAGAGAATTAAATTTACCTACTGAACCTCACTTTTGACTACAGAGCAAGAACTTAATACTACACTAATTCCATCAGGACCTGTGACTACCAGAAATGAAAAAATCAGCGAAGATCAAAAACTGAACTTTCCATTACATCCGGGGACACTAACACCAACTTTTATTGAGAAGCTGGAGTTGGAATTATTCGAGCCATTCTTCTTCATTCGACTATCTGTCATTGTTAGTGGAACACTGCCTGAACGAGTATCTTGTAAACGTTTGGTAAAAAAACGTGCTTATGTTGACACTTTATATAATAAGATTTTAATTTAAATTGTAATACCTAGTAACCTGAATTTGCATTACCTGGCCTTACTAATAGTTAAAAGAACTACATGTACCCTGAGATAAAAGATAAACTGAAAATTATAATTAAATTGTAACATCTAACAAGAGTTCAATAACAAATCGATTCTGTATTGTAGGATCGATATGATGTTTTACTAGTCGGAGAGAGCAACTGTTGGAATTTTAAAATAATATAAAATAAAGAATCCTTCTTGTATTGACGATTTTGTGTTATTATAGAATATTTATTGTATTTCGAATAGGGTGTATTTTACAGGGAAAGAAAGTGATAAAAGCGTTAAGTGGAATGACTTAACCTATAAGAACGGGTCAATCACCAATAACAGCGCTCGTTTGCAGACAGCTGGTGAATATGGGAGAATAGAGAACTAACTTATTCTCTGCGCTAATCTCTTTCCAATTTAAATAATACATACTGACTAGGGTTGGAGAAAATTACAGAATTATTCACTATAATAACTGTAATATAGCGTTTTTCTCTGGTAAAACACTTAATAACCACTTAACACAGGTCTATGGTCAATAACCAAATAATATGAAACACTTAATAAATAATTTTTTTTTATAATTAACATTGATTTACAGGAGTGATTATATTATACTTATAAGATTATATTATAAATATTTGGGCGTAATTAGGCGAGAGTTCGAAGTTACAACACACACATCATTACGATTTTAGGTTACAAATTGCCGCATCCAACGTGGGGCTGAATTAACTATAAACCCGCAACCGTAATACACTCATAAATAAAGTAATCTTTTATGTAGGTTACAAATTGGCGCTCAACGAGTGGGCTTTAGTTAAGTAAAAAAAAAAAAATCGACTATCGCTATTACTTAACTGGAGCAGGCAACTATTAGAGGCACAGGGATGCATACAAGAGGCATTACTAAAAGGATGGCGAAAGACCAAGAAACGGAAGAAGCTAGACGGGAGGAAGAAGCAGAGATAGTTACAGACATCGAAAAGGAACAACAGGCGGGTGACAAAAAGGAAGCCAGAGGAGGCCTAGATTTACAAAAATTATGGGAATTAATTAAAGAAGAAAATAAACAAACTAATGAGAAAAACAAACAAATGTTTGAAAGGCTTGAAGAAAATTCAGAACGCTGGAAAATAAAATAGACAGTATTAATGAAAACTCAAAGAAACAAAACGAAATTTTGAGTGAGACTTAAACTAATGAATGAGAAGTTTGACAAAAATAAAGAGGAAACTGATGAGAATAACCGGCTGATAAATGAAAGCTTAAACCAAATTAATGAAAGGTTTGACAGGAACGATGAGAGCTTAACCCTTAATTGCCCGGGTAGGCGTATAGAGTACGCCAGCCACACAAGTTTTACTGTAAATGAAAACCTACCAATCATCGAGGCACGGCCCCCTCAGTACCCTCCTACCAACTCCCTCTGAGCACAATGATCCGTTTGAATTTCACCAGTCTGTTATTGCAAGCCGAAGTAGTGACGTCTTTTACTTGCCAGTCGGTTTGGCATACTCCGTACGCCGCCCCTCCAACTCTGTCGCGGAATGAAATTGTGCGGCCCGAAGATTTCAAACGTGTTTTACGTGAACTGTCGGATGAAGAGAAGCAAAATTCAGGCGTTGACACTGACATTCAATCATCTGATATTGACGAACGTGAGATTATCGAACAGAGTGACACAATAGTGATTCCGAAATAGATGGTGATCTTCCTCAACCACTTCCAAGGACTTCTGACGACGAGGTGAGTGATACCGATGACAATGATTTTTTTAATAAAACTATTTACAAAAAGAAGAAAGTAAGAGGAAGGGTCGTAAAGGAAATCAGTGAAATTTATAAATGGAAGAAGGGCCCTATAAAAAGTAAATTTTCGCGTACGCCTAGTAAAAATATTGTGAAACAAGTACTTCTGGCTTCCAAAGACTGTGCCGACATGAAAGACGAAATTTCTGCTTTCTTGAAGATTATAAACTTAGACATGATTGATTCTCTAGTGAAATACACTAACATGTACATACAGCGTAACAGAACAATGGAGGACCCTAAGAAAATCTCAAAAAATAGTGCAAAGGACACAAGCAGATCAGAAATAATGGCTGTCATTGGGATTTTATTCTTATTAGGATACAAAAAATGTCTAAAATACATCTTGACGAAGCATGGGCTCGGGATGGCACTGGGATTGAAATATTGCAAGGGGTGATGGGGCTGAAACGATTCAGATATCTTCTAGCTTCCATAAGATTCGATGACACATCCTCAAGACTTACTCGAAAAACAGCCGATAAGTTAGCCGCAATACGGGAGTTTTACGACTCTTTCAATGACAACTGTGATAAATTTTATTCGCCTGGGGATCAACTGACGGTTGATGAAAAGTTAGAACCATTTCGTGGCAGGTGCTCTTTCATTCAATACATTCCTAATAAGCCGGCCAAGTATGGCCTAAAAATATTTGCAGTTGTTGATTCGCGAACTTTTTATTGCTTAAAATTGGAAATGTACTGTGGCACTCAACCTCCTGGACCGTATGAAGCTTCAAATGCGAGCTTGGATATCGTCAATAGGCTGATTAGCCGCTATAAAGGTTCTAACAGAAACCTGACTACCGATAACTGGTACACTAGTTATCCTTTAGCCAAATCTCTCTTCGCCAGTGGTATTACCCTCATGGGTACACTAAAAAAGAACAAAAAAGAAATCCCTTTTCAATTACAGCCAACGAAAACAAGAGAAGTTGGAACTTCAATTTTTTGTTTTCAAATGGTTTATTACATGACCAAAAAAAATAAATGTGTAATTCTTCTCAGCACCGCGCACGACGATGATAAAATTGATTCAGAGACACAAAAACCAAAAAAAATCATGGACTATAATAAGTTCAAAGGTGGAGTGGATGTAGTAGACCAACTCGGTGGCAACTACACCGTAGCCCGTAAAACAAAGAGATGGACTATGGCAACTTTTTTTGCGCTTCAAAACATGGTAGGCATAAATGCACAAATCCTTTTGAATTTCTCTGAACCAGTGCTTCTCCCAAGTTTAGAAGAATATTTTTGAAAAACTTAGCGATGTCTCTTATGAAGCCACACCTTCAAGATCGTGCAAACGTACGAAGCCTACCTGTGCATTCAAAAGCAATAATTCGTAGAGTGCTTTCTTCGGACGGAATAAACGAGGAGCAGGAAATACAACCACCCGCAAAAAAGGGAAAAGGACGATGCACTTCATGCGGAAGAGCAAAAAACAACTACACTACGATTTGTTGCTCAGAATGTTCTGCTTTTACATGCAAAACTCATTTGGCGAAAACAGTTTATCTCTGCGGAACATGTACCAATAAAAATGAACTGGATGACGAAGATTAATTGACAATAATTACTGAAAATGTTGTTTGTGCTTTTGTTTTTATTTTTGAAATGTTGTTTGAAACTTTTTGTAAGAAAAAATATATATATATATATATATATATATATATGTAGGACAGCCATTTCCTCTTTCATATTTCGTTTCAATAAACGCATATAATTACCCGCATGTTTTTTTTTATTATTTCGCTTTTTCAATGTTATCACGTTCACTTCGTTGTGCAAAAAAAACATGTTCTCTTGGTAGTGTTCTGTTTGTTGCGACTTATCTCAACGGCTTAGCTTATTTGTTTACAAACGATAATTACAATTTTGTTTATAACCAAGATAATTACATTGAAGGACAAAAAATAATATTATGAAACGAAAAACGTTCTAGAGCAAAGAAAAATAAATTGTTTTATTTTCTGGAGCTGAATTACTTGGAATTGTTATCAAAATGACACACGGTGTGTCATTCACAGTCAACGTGTTAAAAAATTACAAGCAGTTGATGATAATTTGGTAGGACAGACCAACAAATGGACTGGCGTACTCAGTATGCCGCCCGGGCAATTAAGGGTTAAAGCAAATTCAGGAAAATAACAAACAAATAGACGGGAAAATTGAAAACAGTAATAAGGATTTGTGGCAAATTATAAATGAACAAAACCAAGCATTGAGGGAAGGCATCAATGAAAGGATTGCAAATGTCAATGAAACACTTAACAAAAGGGTGGATAATTATGAAGAGGAAGTAAAACAGCAAATAACTGAAACTAAGGTGGGTCTAGAAAAGACAGATGAAACCATCATACAACTCGCAGTGGAAGTAGAGGCCAAAATTAATCAAGTAGAAAACAATAACAAAACTAGAATAAAGGAAGTACAATTAGAAACCCAAGGGAAATTGGACGAAGTGCAAATTAATATAGCTGGGAGAATTGAGATAGTTAACAATGAAATAACGCAAATAAAAACCCAAGTTGACCAAAATAAAGGGACCGTTGAAAACATACAGAATCAAGAGTTGATCAATATCAAGGAGTCAATAGAAAATTTACAAAATCGACCAATGTACCTGGCACATCATATAGCCCCTGAGCAAAAAGAAAATATCAATTTCAAAATTTATAGAGGAAACCCCATAGAATTTCTAGAGAGAATAGATAAATGGTTTGGTAGGATTAAAGTGACCCGATGGAACATAATCAAAAATTTGTTGGATGACTGTTTTAAAAGCATAAATGATAATTGGTGGCCAGCGGTCCGGAATGAAACGAGTAATTGTGAAGAGTTTAAGAAGGCTTTTAGGTCGAAATACTGGTCGGATTCCGTACAGAACATGATTAGGGACAACATTACTAATGGTAGATACAACATTAATCAAGAGCAGTCCCCAACTACCTACTTTTTGGGAAAGGTGTATTTGGCGCGTCATTTGGAACCGCGAATACCAGAGGAATGTTTAGTGAATAAACTATCTTACCATTTCGAAGAAGAAATAGTTCGTGCCATACGCAGTGGACAAGTGAAGACAGTGGGAGCAATGGAAACCTTGTTGGCCAGCTACGAAATGGAAGACTATTATCAAAGGTCTCGAAGGCAAAGTGACTATTCAAACAATAGGAGAGAGGAGCCAACTCAAGAGTCGCGTCAGGGAATGAATAGATATAACAACAATAATTATAACCGAAGGGTTAATGACCATTTTATGAATAATCGCTACCGTAATAATCATTACCAAAACAATCATTATAATAACTCTAATAATAACCGATACAGCGCAGGCCGCAGGAATTTTGATAACGGGAGAGACTATTGGAATAATAACCGAGTAAACAACGACCAACAAAATCAAACCAGTAATAGAAGTCGAGAGGAGGACCTACCTAGGAACCAAGAAAATCATAGAGAATTCAGACCAGATGATGGCAACCCAGGAAACACTGCTAGAGACGATCGTCCGCAGGGTAGGGTGGAAAACTAAATACAGCAGTGGAAGCATCAAGTAACCCCTCACTGCTGGGATTGAAAGGGTATACACGAACCCAAAAGGACAGTAACAAAATTATAACCATTACGGAAAACAATTATTTAAAGGATATATGAAAGGATTTAACTGAAGAGGGATTACCGTCAGAGAATAAAACTGACAATCAAATTATATATATAATGGCAGAATTGCAAGGAGTTATGACAGATATGGTGATTGACACCGGAGCGAACGTGTCACTTCTGGACAAAGTAGAATATAACCGAATAAAGGAGAGGTATAAGAAGAATATACCAACATTACCAGTCAATAACATGGTAATAATAGGTGCTACTGGCAGACCAAATAAAACAATACGGCAACAAGTAATGATGGAAGTATCTAGCGAAGGTAAAACTATTCCTATGGTGTTTATGGTAGCTCAAGGATTACCATTTAAAGCAATGCTAGGGTGTGATACGCTGCGGCGCCACTCAGCTATTATTGATATGGGCAGAGGAAAAATAACCCTGTACCATGAAAATGGAGAATGGTCAAGTGAGATAGTGGATCATAAAAATGCCACTCACCACCGACATTCTTTTACTCTAATGCGTGATGACGGAACGGAATATAGAACACCTTTTGAGGAATTAGCCTGTGTTAAGGAGGATGAATGGAAAGATAAATTTCTTGTTGTTTAAAACTGCCAATACTAATGAAGTGCACCTGAACAAAAAAATCAGTTAGTAAAAATCTATAACACATATAAAAAAGTATTTTCAGATTTGCCAGGAAAGGCTAAGAATTTTATTTGTGAATTGTCATTTAAACAACCCATCAATTTTAACAGGAAATCATATCCTATACCCCAATCCCTAAAACCAGCAGTGAGAAGGGAAATACAGAGTATGATAGAACAGGACATAATTGAGTATAGCTCATCACCATACACCAGCCCTATAGTAGCCATAAAGAAAAAGGACGGTACCGTACGCTTATGTTTAGATGCCCGGGAGATAAATAAAAATATAATTAATGATAGAACCTCAACAGGGGAAATTGAGGAGTTAATGAAGAAATTTAAGGATTGCAAGTATATGAGCATTTGGGATGCCGTTTGTGGATACTGGCAGGTGGAGTTGCATCCCAACAGTAGAAATTACGTTGCCTTTATATTTGAGGGTAGAAATTACCATTTTAAACGTCTTCCTTTTGGACTAGTAAACTCTGTGGCGGTTTTTATTAAATGCATGGACCAGGTCCTAGGTAGAGAAGTGTTAGACTTCACAACAGTGTACGTAGATGATATATTGGTAACTTCAACCACATGGGAGGAACATTGCCAACGTGTGGAAATGGTATTAAGCAAATTAGAAAGAAGCAACATTACTCTGAAATTGAATAAGTCAAAATTATTAACCAATCAATTACAATTCCTCGGTTTCATACTCTCTGAAAATGGAATATCCACATCTCCTGAAAAGGTTGAAGCTATTCAAAACTTCCCCAGATCAAACAACATCCCCATAGACAAACTATAAGTTTATTTCAACTAAACTTTATTCAGCCAAAATAAACTTCTTTCGGAGGGGGAGTATTATGTAACGTAACAAAGCTGAGGTTCCCGACGTTACATAAAAACTTTGTCAACATAACTGAAAACAATGCCCAAGGTATGCCATAATTAAGTACAAGAGGGCCAATCTCACCTAAAAAATGCATTAATGATACCTAGTAAGGTTACTAGGTAATAAAATATTGAAAGTGTACCTAAATATAAAATATGGAATGAGCAGTGTAAGATGTAAACTATAAACACTGTGTCTAATGATATGAGTTTACTGTGGATGAGTTTGAATATAATAGACTGTTCAATTAATATTTAATGTTTTATGAAATGTACCTGTTGTTGTGCTTTATCATGATATTGTGTTTATATGATATTTATTTTGGGTTTTGTACGTAGTAAGTGTGGAGCCATTGCTTTAAGGAAGTACTAAGTAATGGGTACTCATTTCATTCATGTTAAACTTGTATTTAAGTAATTAAATACAAGTGTGTTTATTATGTATGGTATCATGTTAAGTGTATTTACTTTAAATAATTGATGAAGATGTCTTAAAATAATATTTGTAAACTTGGCCAGGAAGACAATAATTGTAGATAAATTGTCAAGTGGTCATTATAATTATATTAAAAACCAATGAAGGATTCAATGATAAACTAAATAATAATAATGAATTGAAATCAGGAAATTAAAATTGATATAATTGGCCATAAGCCAGTGACTCTTTGTACAGTAGGTCAGGTAAGAAAAATTAAATTAAAAACAAAAAATTATAACACAGGTAATAAAGCCAATAGGCCTAAATTTAGTATTTTGTAAAAGGAAATTAATACCTTTTAAAATAAGTCAATTAAGAAGAAAATGTAGTAAAATGTATACGGTTTAATAAGGCAGATTAAGTGAAAGTTTTATCTGATTTAGTGTAATTCCAAGCAGGGAGTATTTTATTAAATAAGTGTAAGAATATTTCCTAATTCTGGCTCTAGGATAACAAATATTATCCAATGACAGAAGAAGCAATGGTTGTTAGGGCAACAAAATGCAAGAAATCTTGTTGATTTAGACATTCAATTGTTATATATAAACAAGGACAGTTCAATCATTATAAATCTCGGAAAAAAACATGAAACCTCATGAATTAAAATATAATAAATCCAAATTAATATATAATTACTGATTGAAAAGACGGATTGGACGACTTCCCACTATCACTTCGAGAATATAAATTACCTATAAACAAAATTCAAATCAAAAATCTAAAGAATAAATTAACTAAACCTAACATCAAATGAGTAATAAGGGAAACCATAAATAAAAGAAGATAACCCAGACCTGGAGAAGTAGAAGTGAATAAATACCATGCAACAAAATTAAAGAGAATTAAATTTACCTACTGAACCTCACTTTTGACTACAGAGCAAGAACTTAATACTACACTAATTCCATCAGGACCTGTGACCACCAGAAATGAAAAAATCAGCGAAGATCAAAAACTGAACTTTCCATTACATCCGGGGACACTAACACCAACTTTTGTTGAGAAGCTGGAGTTGGAATTATTCGAGCCATTCTTCATTCGGCTATCTGTCATCATTAGTGGAACACTGCCTGAACGAGTATCTTGTAAACGTTTGGTAAAAAAACGTGCTTATGTTGACACTTTATATAATAAGATTTTAATTTAAATTGTAATACCTAGTAACCTGAATTTGCATTACCTGGCCTTACTAATAGTTAAAAGAACTACATGTACCCTGAGATAAAAGATAAACTAAAAATTATAATTAAATTGTAACATCTAACAAGAGTTCAATAACAAATCGATTCTGTATTGTAGGATCGATATGATGTTTTACTAGTCGGAGAGAGCAACTGTTGGAATTTTAAAATAATATAAAATAAAGAATCCTTCTTGTATTGACGATTTTGTGTTATTATAGAATAATTATTGTATTTCGAATAGGGTGTATTTTACAGGGAAAGAAAGTGATAAAGCGTTAAGTGGAATGACTTAACCTATAAGAACGGGTCAATCGCCAATAACAGCGCTCGTTTGCAGACAGCTGGTGAATATGGGAGAATAGAGAACTAACTTATTCTCTGCGCTAATCTCTTTCCAATTTAAATAATACATACTGACTAGGGTTGGAGAAAATTACAGAATTATTCACTATAATAACTGTAATATAGTGTTTTTCTCTGGTAAAACACTTAATAACCACTTAACACAGGTCTATGGTCAATAACCGAATAATATCAAACACTTAATAAATAATTTTTTTTTATAATTAACATTGATTTACAGGAGTGATTATATTATACTTATAAGATTATTTATATTATAAATATTTGGGCGTAATTAGGCGAGAGTTCGAAGTTACAACACACACATCGTTACAATTTTAGGTTACAATATATATATATATATATATATATATATATTGTTACAAATAAAGGATTACAAATTAAATTAGAGAATGTTTAAAAGCCCTAACGTTGTCGGCATCAATTTGTTACAAATAGAATTAGTGGTAGAGAATTTTCTATCTGTCCTTCTTCAGTTTGTTTATTAACTTATCAGCTATTCTTAAGTTAAGGTACTGTTGTTCTGTGAGTGGCCAATCACCTGCTGTGAGTGTTAATTTGTAATAAAAAAATTAATGAGAAGTATAATAGGTTCTTATCTCTAACAATTTATATTAATTAAATCTGTCCTGACCGAATAGTGTACAATATGAGTTAGTATACTGAATGTTTATGTTGTTACTGCTCAGGCCTAGCCTGTACCAAGCGTGAGAGCGGAGAGCGGCTGCCGCAAATTAGTTTCTCTTCTCTCGTGATTCAACAGCTGTACGCAAGCTAGCTCTGTGGTGTATTGTCGGCTGGTTATTATAGGTTAAGTTGTTTGAGCCTGGTGTTCCTCTCGTTTCTCCCTTTATACACTATAAGTTCTTTAAAATACACTAAATCGTTAACAAATAATAATTACTCATCAGTTTCAGGAAAGATTCTTTATTTTTTTATATTCTTTTCAAAACAGATGTTTTCTCATGGCACAGATACAACACATCGATCACACGGGACAGAATCGATTAGTTATTGAATTCTGGTTTAGATGTTTTTTAAGTTTAATTATATTGTTAATTTTTTCTTAATCTCAGGGTACATGGAGTTTTTGTGACTATTAGTAAGGTCAGAAAATGCAAGTTAAGGTTACAAGGTATTACAATTTAATCATAAAATCTTATTAAATAAAGTTTAAACATGAGCTGGTTTTTTACCGTACGTTGACAGAGTGTGTTGTTATTTATTAATACATTTTTATAATAATAATATGTCTTCCACTTACCTTCCAATCTTCTCCCGCCCAGAGTTGCGTCACACGAACGATGTAATGCAAGTATGATTGAAAGGTTGTATTAATAACAGACTCAATGCACATTTATGAAGAGAAGCAAATTAGATTTTATTAAATTCTTTAAACTTTCAACATTTTAGTTATTTTACTTTTGAAATTTTACTCAAATTATTCAACTTACTACTGACTTAAACTTCTCTGCCTTCACATCCTTAACAACAACTTTTATTATTTAAAAACATAACAAGACCTTGAATCATTTTCATATAGTCAAATATATACTTCTTAATACAGGAACCTAATTATTTTATTCTATTATAGACGACCCAGATTGCTGCATGCTCTACTCTCATTCCATTACAAAAAACCCCTTGTAAAAAAGAAATTGAAATTATTTTGATGGTTTACCCAACGGCGTCATTTCTCTCGCTGTCATGTGCTTCGAGTATTTTAAGTGTTCAAAAACTTTCGATTCCCCATTTATTTCGCCCGCTCACTTCACTGATTCTGTTTCTTTTACTTTAAATAATTTTTTAAAACTTTTGTTCACTTTTTTAAATGTTAAATTTAGAAACTGGTGTGCACACGTTTTAATTCACACCCGGCCGGGCTGAGAACTTTATTTAACTGGGACGAGATTCACTGAAAAAATCTAACACAAGAAAACTAGGCATCGCGGAATTACAATGCCTTCTGCTCTGAATTGTTCGTCACTGTTCAAGTAACCCATGTTATTCCCGTGTGTCGGGCATTGATGAAATCTGGTGTCCACTGGTTTACGTCACTAAGAAGGTGTGTCCTTAAACTCGTATCCGCCTTGTCGAGAGCACATGTTAGACAAAATTCGCAAAAAGCCATTTTGCGCGACTTTGTTTAAGCGTCGGTTATGCGCTCCGCAGATGTTTGTGCGCATTACACTATACTGAAGTTCTGAGAATTAAATCGTTGTGGACAACACGACGCATTCCATTGTTATCGTTCTGTGCCTTGCTCCTTTGTTTGATAAAACTTCTACTCAACGTGTGACTGGCCACACAAAAGGGAAACAAAGTTATGATATTTTAATAAAATTAAAACCCTTCCTTTTAGCCCCGTTACAATACCCCCCCCCCAATAAGAGATCTTCTGCCGAAACAGAAGAAATCTCATTGCTAAACCCCTAAGAGGACCGGTGAGGATATGGTGCCAACCACCCCCCATTAGTTCTTATACGTCATGGGTAAACTACCCCCCTGGCTCGGAGACTATGGCCGGACCTGAACGAGATTACTGGACTTCTCTATACAAGATCCCAACACCATAAAATCGAACAGACATGCACCACAGCGCACCTAACCTTCTAACATGCCACCCCAAACTCCAAATCCCTGGCCTTATACCATTCCAGATCCTCAACCGATATGTTCCTCCTTGTCATGCATACTGGGTCGCCTTCAGCAATACTGGGCGCATACATCTACTTATTAATACATTCTAACTACATTTATTTTCAAATTCAAAATTTTCATTTAAATTAAAATCAAATTGACTTATTACTATTTCTTTCTCAAAAAATCAGAATAAAATCTTTTGCATGAATCCATCAACTCTATTAATTTTCTCCACTACAACAATCACAAAGAAAAAACAAATTGAACATCTTATTAAAACATGAATAATGTTTAATACTCTATATTCTAAACAATATAACTCCATAAAGCACTAGTAATACACATAAACAATAATACACTTGAAATTAAAACCTCACTTATATGGCAGGCATAAAATCAAAAAAATTTTTTCAAAAAAATTTAAATTTATCAAAATATTAATTTTTATTAATTTTGGAAAAATCAAAATCATTTAATTCAATTAAGCAACCAGATTGCATCAATCAATTGCCAGAAACTGGTCTAGTTTATAACATCAACCATCAGCTGATCTCTCTGGGTCAAGTCAACGACCTTGACATACATCTGGTATACACAGAACTACATCATAAAGTACATAGAACATCTTCAAAATTTGTATCTTTAAACACAATAAAACATAATAAAATAAGACATTTAAAATTAACATAGTATTATTACAATTAACAATAAAACTGACATTTAAATTGACCAAAAATTACACATTTTATAGCTTTACATTATTCTCAAATTATATTAAAATTTGTCACTTGTTTCAATTAATTTTTTCATTTTAACTATGCTTTACTTTCTTTAACATTCTCAATCTCCACAAGTTTGGGTGACTTAATTATTCATAATAACTTGATTTACAACTTGGCATTTATACATATATAATCTTCCCCCTTCTGACTCTAATACTCACTTAACAGCTTTAACTAATATGACACCCGTCCTCTGTCAAAAACATCTATCACACATTCTCTAAACTCACTTACTACTCAACTCATATCGCATCATTCTACCCTTATAAAAAAAATACTCTTTACCCCTTCGTACTCAGGATGTGTGTTCCCCTCCCAAAGCTCACTCCCTTATCTGGTCCCTGGACTTCCCCTAGGCAACCCTTTCCGGCGCTAATTGGTCCCTTCCCGTCCCAACACCTTTCGTTGCGGACTCCTTATCACACCACCCCCCTTACAAAATTCCCATCAACTAATTGCCCTTCCAATACATCACTTTCATCTACAAATATCTCCTTTTACTTATTACATCAATATATCAATCAATACTATACATATTTGCCCCATATCTACTGTGTCACTATCAATACTCAAATTCTACATTACCTTTGTTCACAACAATATTATTCTCTCTAGTACCCCTTTTATCTCAACATGGACTGATTTAAATGTCCTACCAAAATATTAATCACCCAAAATCAACTCTACCACCTTTTACATTACCTTTAAAATTCTTAACTATCTCAAATTATTTTATCATCATTTAAATTAAAATCTTTAACCACCTTGAAATCATTATTCGAACATTTGATTACATTGGAAATTTACACATTATTCATAAATGACATATTACACATCTAACTCCAGCCATCCGCTGATGTTCTAGGTCAGGTGACTGACCTTTCTCTAAATACATTTCAAAATTTATACAAACTACACATGTTCATAATCCTTACCTCTAACATAATACAATAATAACACACGAAGACATAATAAACACAATATAACAAACATCTACTACACCCCTCTTTCAAATCAAAACAAAATTATTTAGTCAGCTCAGTAGTGAGTCGCCATTATTAAGTTACAACAAAATTTTTTAATTCGTTACCCCCTTGAGTAACCTCCTTAATCACACACACTATTGTTATCTGATGGTGGACTGTTGCGTCCATTTGCATCCACAAGGACGGCATTGGTGGAGGAATTTTGGCATCTCCGTGTCCTTGCTTCGGCCTTACATTTTAAAACTAAGTAGATATCATCATATCTATTGTTATATTAACAAGCCCTTAATGCGGGTCTACCACCTGGTTTACTGTTCCCATGCGAACAGAGTGGCAGCCGCTGTGCCATAGTTCCGGGGATTTCCCCTAAGTCACCCCCCATTAATTTCAAATCTATACCAATTTCAAGCACAGCTATGGTCAGGCTTACAATTTTTTGACCATAGCTGGCCGCCATCCAAAGCCACGATTAGTGCTGGTAAGGCAGTAATCGCCCGAAAAAGCGGGGAAATCATCTCTAAATTCAGGCATGTTCTCTTCATCATTATGATACATTGCACGGCAATACATCAACATATAATATAAAATTATATAAAAGTTGTGCAGTGTATTTTTCGCCAGTTGGCCTCCGATGGAGGTAACACTCTCTGTTACTCTCCAACACTTACCGCTATGTACAGTGGCACATGCCACGACTGCAATAGCCTACTAATAACTAAATTAACCCTTCTACAGTTGCAGTCTCTACATTCCGTAAATACGTCACTTCTATTAACACCACACAACCCCCCAAATTGCCCACATATCTTGTATGATAACATAATACACATTTATCTTGAACATTGATATTTTTACATTCACCTTAAACAAACAATTCTCTTTTAAATAATTTATATAGAAAATTATGAACATTATAATTTGAAATCTTTATTAACTCTTCTATATATCATCATTTCATTATTTATCACTTACTACAATTGGATTTCTCAAAAATTCCAAATTTATTATTAACATTTATTTTATCTCATATTTCAGTTATCACTACCTTTTGACTATGGTTTCTATTTAGTACAATTATCTCAAATTATTTTCATCCTTGGGTTTAAAATCTTTTCAACACCTGTAAACATTTTACTCTATTTAACTTGTATTATAAAATTTATACTCACAGTACATCATTCAAAACATATGATTCCAAAACAATACATCTCCATTACCTTCTGAAACAATAACGATAATATGATTCCACAACTAAATACATCTTACATTTATTCGTTTATTAATTATTATCAAAGTTAGATCTCATAAAATAATTCAAAATCATTAGAAAATTCAATTATATAATATTGTAAATCAATCAAAAAGATAATTAAACATATCAAATTACCTTAATTAAATCAATTATTGAAAACACAACATTTTTAATTACATTACTTCCAAAACAATTTATCATTCATTAATTACTACCGTCGTAATCATTTATTTAATCTGACAAAATATTATTATTATTATTAAACAAATTCTACCACATACACCTATTGTTTACATTACCTACTTGTTACAATACAAACACAGCTAATTTCACTAAAAATTTATTTACAAACTTTTGTCATTATTATTCAATTTACCACACTTCATTTTCCAAGTCAGCAAGGTCAAAACCATAGATCAAAATATTTAAAATGTCCATTTATTAAGTTTATGTTCAGCCTCCATCATCGAATAATAATCTAATATATTTATAATATAAATCGTTCTTGTCCACACTCAATTTATTAATTTTAATATAATAATTCTCTAATACTTCAAGTTGTTCCACTATCATATCTAATTTTTTTGTTATTCCCCTGTCATTTGTATCATTATATTCGTTTACTATACTCATTAAGACGTCAGGTAAGTTATTATTATTTATACAAGTATCATCAAAATAATTCTCAATCTCTATTTTATAAGGTAAGTATTTTATATCATTTATCTTCACCACTTCTAACCTCTCTTTCAATTCATTATACTTTCTCTTTAACTGATATAATTCTATCTCTCTATCAATACACAACTCTCTCTCAAAACATCTTTCATCAACATAACTCCTGTCACTACCCCCCTGAACTATCTCACTCCATGCAAAGGGCCACACAAAATACTTATTACATCTCCTGGCTTTACCAACTAAATCACAAAAAACTAAGGGACCATTTTGAGACACTGTGTCTCCCACATAACTACTGGAGGAAACTCTGTCCTCATTAAACAAATGTGAAACCTCTGTTTCACTATAAACTTGGGGAAAATTTGCCCTTTGCCCATCTAAATTTTCATTACACTCTCTCACACTTTCATCAGCACTCGCTAACAACACTTCTTTACTAAATTCTACTTCAACATCTTCCTTAATCACCTTACTCTCTAATACCACGTTTTTACACATATCATTATAATTTTCACTTGTTTTACAGTCATCACTTACCTTGTTATTAATTATTTGATTTGCTGTGCTTTTAATTTGTTTCCCTACCGACTCTACCACTTTCTCAATATCTTGTTTCAATTCGTTACACTCACTCTCACATTTAATTTTGACCTCATTAATATCTCTTTTCAGTTCATTAAATTTTATATCATTATTATCAAAACGATTAGTTAATTCGTTAAATTTACAGTTCATTTTATCGAATTGATTTAGTATGACACTCATCATATCATTGTCTAATTTGTTACATTTTACTGAGATTGGAGTCAACTGGACTCCTGAGTCCTCAGTCACACTACATCTAATTCTACTATCTTGTCTTGACTTGCACTTGGAGTCGAATGTATCTCAAAATTACTCATAATATTTGATTCATCACAATTGTCGACACTAGTCATTTCATTCATATTGCTTTCATCATTTCCTGCCATATTTATAAGTTTATTACTTTAAATTTTCTTACATAAAAACATCTACCACTTAACTCTTAACATTTGAACATTAATGTACCATTTTATATATGCTACGTAATTTTTACGTAGTTACTTAACCTTCAAATCAAACTTGCATTTTATTTGTAGGTGTGGTCTTTATATTTTACTTTCAATTTATAAAAACTGTCCCTGCTTCGGACGCGCCATTTGTGATGTTATTTATTAATACATTTTTATAATAATAATATGTCTTCCACTTACCTTCCAATCTTCTCCCACCCAGAGTTGCATCACACGAACGATGTAATGCAAGTATGATTGAAAGGTTGTATTAATAACAGACTCAATGCACATTTATGAAGAGAAGCAAATTAGATTTTATTAAATTCTTTAAACTTTCAACATTTTAGTTATTTTACTTTTGAAATTTTACTCAAAATTATTCAACTTACTACTGACTTAAACTTCTCTGCCTTCACATCCTTAACAACAACTTTTATTATTTAAAAACATAAGACCTTGAATCATTTTCATATAGTCAAATATATACTTCTTAATACAGGAACCTAATTATTTTATTCTATTATAGACGGCCCAGATTGCTGCACGCTCTACTCTCATTCCATTACAAAAAACCCCTTTTATATTAGCATGTTTGAAAAAACCCCTTGTAAAAAAGAAATTGAAATTATTTTGATGGTTTACCCAACGGCGTCATTTCTCTCGCTGCCATGTGCTTCGAGTATTTTAAGTGTTCAAAAACTTTCGATTCCCCATTTATTTCGCCCGCTCACTTCACTGATTCTGTTTCTTTTACTTTAAATAATTTTTTAAAACTTTTGTTCACTTTTTTATATGTTAAATTTAGAAACTGGTGTGCACACGTTTTAATTCACACCTGGCCGGGCTGAGAACTTTATTTAACTGGGACGAGATTCACTGAAAAAATCTACCACCAGAAAACTAGGCATCGCGGAATTACAATGCCTTCTGCTCTGAATCGTTCGTCACTGTTCAAGTAACCCGTGTTATTCCCGTGTGTCGGGCGTTGACGAAATCTGGTGTCCACTGGTTTACGTCACTAAGAAGGTGTGTCCTTAAACTCGTATCCGCCTTGTCGAGAGCACATGTTAGACAAAATTCGCAAAAAGCCATTTTGCGCGACTTCGTTTAAGCGTTGGTTATGCGCTCCGCAGATGTTTGTGCGCATTACACTGTACTGAAGTTCTGAGAATTAAATCGTTGTGGACAACACAACACATTCCATTGTTATCGTTCTGTGCCTTGCTCCTTTGTTTGATAAAACTTCTACTCAACATGTGACTGGCCACACAAAAGGGAAACAAAGTTATGATATTTTAATAAAATTAAAACCCTTCCTTTTAGCCCCGTTACAATAGTTACTCGTTATGGCCGCGTTTCACTGAACGGAGACTGGGAGCAGAATGATGACGAATGTCTGGAATATATCAGCCTCCAGCTTCTCAATAAAAGTTTGGTGTTGGTGTCCCAGGACGTAGTGGAAGTTTCAGTTCTTGATCTTCACTAATATTTGCGTTTCTGGTGGTTACAGGTCCCAATGGAATTTGTGTAGTATTAAGTCTTCGCTCAGTTGTAAAAAGTGAGGTTCAGGGCATAATTTTAATTTTTCTTTCTGTTCGTTTTTAAAGTATTTAATTACTTTGGCTTCTCCAGGTCTTGGGTTGTCTTCATTTATTTACTATTAATTTTCATTATTACTCATTTGACTGTAGCTGATTAGTAATTTTATTCTTTAGAAATTTTGTTTAATTTTATTGGTAGGTAGAATTATATTCTCTGATTGATAGCCTCGGAAGTCGATCAACTGTCTATTTAGTTAGTTAATATTTATTAATTTTGATTGACAATAAATTTATTCATTAGGTTTTCTTGGTTTTTCTCAATTTATGACAACTGAACTGTCCTCGTTCATATATAACAATTGAGTCTTGCATCAACAAAATATCTTGTATTTTGTCGTCCATGACAACCAGTCTTCGTTCTGTTATTGGATAATATTTGTTATCCTAGAGCCGTAATTAGAAAAAAAATGTTCTTGCACTTCCTTAATAATATACTCCCTTACTAAAGTTATATTACATCATATAAAACTTTCACATAATCTGTGTTATTAAACTATATACATTTTGCTATATTTTCTTCTTGATCTTCCTAGTCTAACAAGTATTATCTTCTATTTACAAAATACTAATCTTAGGCCTATTTGTTCTATTACATGTGTTATAATTTTTGTATTTTAAGTCACTTCTCCTTTTTATTAATTACTACTACTGCTTCATTTAATTTATTATATTACATTGAATGTTTTTACATTTTTTAGTTATTTAACTTTTCTGACCTGACCTCCTGTACAATGTGTCACTGGCTTATGGCCAATCATTCCATTTTTATTTCATCCTGATTTTAATTTATTATTATTTATTTTAGTATTGAACCCTTCATCTGTTTATAACATAATTACAATAACCCTTTGGCATCTTATCAACAATTATTGCCTTCCTGGCCAAGTTTACAAATATAATCTAACAATATCTCTATTATTTATTTAAAGTAAGTACCCACATATTTACTCTTATAAAGTTTAACATAAATGAAACGGACACCAATTAATTGACACTTTCTTAAAGCAATTGCTTCACACCTGCTACGTACAAAAGACAACATAAATACCATGATAACAAAACAACATGATAAAACATAATAACATGCACATTATTATAAAATAAATTACACACCAATTAATTAGTCTACTCTCAGTTAATTAATTAATTAGTCTAAAGTGTCTATATTATTTTTCACATTATTTGACACTATGTTTATCGCTTACACTTTTCACTGACCACTTCATAGTTTGTATTTATAAACATTTCTATTTTTCTATTACCTTGTACTCTTCCTTGGTATTATTGATTTATTTATTTAATGAAGGTTTACTTTTCTGACCTTTTTTATAACAGACAATTGTGTTTTTTTATTTTGATAATTATAAATTTTTTAATGTAACGTAGGGGACCTTAGTTTCGTTACGTTACAATATATATATCAAAACCGAGCAAAGCTTGGTCCTCCAATATTCCTATAATATTAAGCGAGCAATAATTGTATGTATATATGTTTTTTTCCTCGAAAACGGCCCTAACGATTTTCTCGGAAGTTGGTACTTAAGGGTATTTTGACACCAGGAATCGATTGAACTCTGTCTCATTTTCTGCAAAATTCGTCTAAGGGCCTCATCTGAGGGCCTTTATTTTAAACTATTGTGGGACCGATACCGCACGTGTGTGTGTGTGTGTGTGTGTAACTAATATTGGGGAACCGAGCTGTGCTCAGTTTTGATATATTTTTTTAATATTACATGTTTTATTGAAAAAATTGTCTTTAAACAATTAATTATATTGCTAGGCAACTGTAATTTCTAACCAGCTTTCTTACCATACAGATAAATAAATCACAGAAACCATCGATAAATGCAAACGGCACAGTATTGATATGTTTATATATGAAGAAGACTAAATAGCTGTTGCAATCAATATAAATAAACAAAATAAGAGTTGAAACGAGCAATAATTGTATACCCTATCTAATAATATTAAGTGAGCAATAACGTATTTAATTTATAACGTGTTCCCTGTATGCTGTTGTTTTCTGTGTTCTCTGAGGTAAGTATTAATACACGGACACGTCATGGGCAAAAAAATTCAAGGATTGTATTGAAATGTTTGAAAAAAGTTTAGTAAGCTACAAAGTTAATAATAATTTATGAGTTTTTTTTTAACTCTTGCTTTTGCTTCTTTGTGACTTATAACAGAAAGGTACGTTTTATTATAGAGTAAAACACTCGGGTTGGTGTGTGGGGTATGTATTGTGTATGTATGAGGCATGTCCGGAAAGTAAAGATACAAAGGTCGTAATTGGTCTAAAAATATTTATTTACAAATCATTAACTGACAATTACGTAAATACATATATCTTTATTTCTCTACATAATTACCTCCATTATCCAAGCACCTATTAACTCTGGGAACCAGCTTTTGTATCCCCGTGTCATAGAAGTCTGCCCCCAACCCTTTGAACTGTGTCATGACCTCTTCTTTTACCTCGTCATCGTCATCGAACTTTTTTCCGGCCAGATATTGTTTCAGGTGAAGGAACAAGTGAAAATCACTGGGCGCGAGGTCCGGGCTATGCGGCGGGTGATCCAAAACATCCCATTTCCAACTGCCGAGTAGCGCAGAGGTCACGCGTGCAGTATGGGGCAGTTGGAAATGGGATGTTTTGGATCACCCGCCGCATAGCCCGGACCTCGCGCCCAGTGATTTTCACTTGTTCCTTCACCTGAAACAATATCTGGCTGTAAAAAAGTTTGATGACGATGACGAGGTAAAAGAAGAGGTCATGACATGGTTCAAAGGGTTGGGGGCACACTTCTATGACACGGGGATACAAAAGCTGGTTCCCAGACTTAGGTGCTTGGATAATGGCGGTAATTATGTAGAGAAATAAAGATATATGTATTTACGTAATTGTCAGTTAATGATTTGTAAATAAATATTTTTAGAGCAATTACGACCTTTGTATCTTTACTTTCCGGACACGCCTCGTATCTTAATTTTAGTTGCCTGCTGGACGTCCAGCCAAGAGACGGAACTTCAATTTCAATAAAGAAGAGCAAGACAGATACCTAGCAGAGGGCATGATTGGGGCTTCACGAAGTGTTTTCCCAGTGGATGATCAACCACAAATATTTGCAGATGTACGTAAGTTGAAGGCTGTGATGTACGTGTGTGAACAGGTGAGGCAGATTAACATGGTTCATATAAATAAAATTATTTTACAATACTTCTTCATTTCATGGTAAGTTTTCTATAAATAATTAATTTTTACAGGTCGATGATGACCTGGTAACTCAAGAGATGTTGTTCATAGGAGTGACGAAAATTTTCATTAGAGTTCACCAGTCCAGGCAGCAAAATCTATGTGTATTAACAGATTGGTCGGAGTCATCAGTTATCTTAATGAGTCTCAATCATAGGACATCTTGAATAAAAAAAGAAAAAGAGAAAACTGTGAAACGGCTGAAGAATGTCACCAATGTTTAAGTCAAATGCAGAAATGGACAAATAACCGTTCAGCTGAAGATTTGTTGAACAAAGAGATCAACACTTGGAGCAAATGAGGGAAAGGATTAGTCAACGAAGAGCACAAGAAACAGATGAACAAAGGGATCAATGCCTGCAATGCTTGCGTGAATTAGCAGTTCATAGATGAGCACAAGAAACTGATCAGCGTCGACAACAACGCTTAGAAGAACGTCATAGAAATGCTAGATGGCAAAGAGCTCTTCAAACAAATAGATTGAGCACTTACAATTCAACCATTAATTCTGTCGTTTCTTACCAGAGCTTAGGAGCTTTTGATGTACTTTGCGTTCACTGTGGAGCTTTGCATTTCCATGAGGAACGATGACAAATCGAACTCATATAAATTCTTTTGGAAACTGCTGTTGCATGGACAAATTGATGTACCACATCCTGAATTCCCAAATGAGCTGGCACGACTTTCTTCGGTCATCCACTTGCTGATGAATTCCATAGAAGGCTTCGAAATTTAAACTCATGTTTTGCAATGGCTTCATTCACAGTAGATGAAGTCAACTCAAACAATCTTGACCTCCGTCTTCTAAAATTCAACGCCTTGCACTTTGGAGGCCGGCTTTTTCAACAGTACATCGTTGATACTTTCATCAAGGTGGAACACGATCGCATCCAGTGGATTAAAGCAAATCAAAAAAAAAAATTTTGCAGATAATTACAATGGAGTTACAAATTTTTAAAAAGAGCTGGCCAAAAAGAAAGATGCTACTATTGGCGAAAAAGTCATTCTGCCTTCTTCATTTCTAGGATCTACAAGGTATTATACTGAACAGTTTGAGGATGCTATGGCCTTAGTTCGTCGCCTTGGATCAACAGATTTCTTTATCACTGTGACCTGCAATCCAGATTGGCCAGAATTGAAGGATGAATCACGTACTACATACAACGATGGATCGTCTATACAACTAGTGCAAGACTGTCCTGACCTTGTGGCTCGGATTGCGAAGCTCAAATTTCATGATTTCATTGATGAATTGGATAAAAGATAAATGTTTGGAAAGGTTTTAGCATACGTCTATACAATAGAATTTCAAAAATGTGTCTTACCTCAATCCTTGAATTTTTTTTTCTATGACGTGTCCGTGTATTAATGCTTACCTCAGAGAACACAGAAAACAACAGCGTACAGGGAACACGTTATAAATGAAATACGTTATTGCTCACTTAATATTATTAGATAAGGTATACAATTATTGCTCGTCTTAACTTTTATTTTGTTTATTTACATTGATTGCAACAGCTATTTATTCTTCTTCATATATAAACATATCGATACTGCGCCGTTTGCATTTATCGACGGTTTCTGTAATTTATTTATCTGTATGGTAAGAAAGCTGGTTAGAAATTACAGTTGCCTAGGAGTAATTAATTGTTTAAAGACAATTTTTTTAATAAAACATGTAATATTTTAAAAAATATCAAAACCTCGGTTCCCCGATATTTGTCTTTAAGAAAATTAATTGACAGTATTATTTAAACTACATGAGTTACCACTGAACTCACTAAAGCAAACAGATGATGTGCAAATTGAACATACTATTATTATTTTCTATTAATTCCAAATAATTTTAATTGTTATTCAAATTAAGATGTGTAAATGCCTGTAATTGAATTTATTAAACGTTTGTAATTTAATTATTGGAAATCTTTCCTTTACTTTATGATAAATTATGGTTACTGCCATAACTTGAAGTAAAATAATAACTTTAAATAAGTTTTTTCTGTACTGGAGGAATTGTGAAGTCCAGCACAAAAGAAAATCAAGTACTCAGACTTTATGGGTAAACTGTTTTCTGCCATGACTCGTTTGTTTGTTATCAGATTAGGACAGCATGTCACTGTATTCACAATAAAATGCTTACCTTTTTTATTAATAAACGGTAGTTTGACAAAATTAAAATTTGCAGAGGTATTAGTGATTAAAAAATTAAGTAGCCACCATTTGGAAAAATGAGGTCATAAAATAACTGTGATTTCTTAGTTTATTAAAGAACATTAATGTAAACATGTGTGCCAAATCTCACTAAGATTCTCTATCGCCTCTTTAAGCCGCGTCCACATTGGTCACGCTGTGCTGCGCTGGGCCAGACCAAACAGGCGTGGTGCAGCGTGACCTGTTTGGATAGCAAACCACGCCATACTGTGCAACTTCGAGCACCAATGAACGAAATCCAGAAGTGTTGGTATATCAAAGGCAACTGTTCGTTCTTGCCCGTTCTGTGTGGTCAATGTTTCTAGTTTACTGAAGCTGAGCGGTACTGACTGATTTTAGTTGACTGTGATGTTAGTATATTCATCTTGATTTAAGTTGAAAATGAGTTTCGAGTGGAACCATCAATAGATTGAAAAAGTGATTTATCTGTACCAAGAGAAACCAGAATTGCAGGACCAAAAGACAATATTATCACATAAAAAATAAAGAACATGTTCATAAAAATCATAGAAGCAGATGTTCAAAGTCTTCCGACACACAACAAAAAATTTCAAACTGTCCTTTATCACCAATAAGCAATTCACTGAAAAAATTTCGCCATATAATTCCCAACTTTTCAGTACTTGTCACTCAATGTGACCCAACGTTTTCTAGAAATTTTTCTTTATGTTTTTTCTGTCAAGAGATGATAAATAACTATAAAAATAGCACTTGCAAATTTTATATTTTTGTGCTCCATATTCAACCGTGCACTCGCTCACAGTGGAACCTACTGCTCTTCCACAAACACCTAGCCTTGTTCTGCCCAATTTTGAGCGATTCTGAGCTGAGCATTGTTGCGCGGCGCAAAGCTGCATGGTTGGTATGGACGTCGGTGTGAAAAATTATCCCTTTGCCAAAATTAAATAGGTGTTTACAAAATACAGTTACAAATTTAGCCCTGCAAAGCGGCAGTTACAAATCAAGCCCTTAAAAGGTGAAATTTTGAAAGAAAAAGTAAAAAAAATGAGCCAGAACATGAAATAAAAAGAAAAATAGAAGCTCAAGGAAGCCAAAGTATGAAATCAACAAGAATAAAACCTAAAGCCAAAATGGGAGAATTTCATATCTCTAACGAAACTCCTGTCAGTACTAAGTGGAAGCTTTTTGTGGAGGACTCTGAGAAAGATGAAGATAATGACTCAGAGTGCTTGTATTGTAGTGTACTGTATTAAAAATGAAATATCTTGTTGATTCATCCTCTTCGTTCACTTATTAATTTATAATATATATAAAACTTTCACTTATGAACTCGCTTATGAGTTCATAAGTGAAAGTTTTATATATATTACAAAATAAAAATGAAAGTCGCACGATGGATGGAAAAAATGCCTGGATGCCTTAAGCGGCACACAAAGAGTGCTGGCTGCGACGAAGAAGATGATTATTTGTGTTAACACTGTCATCAATAATCTGGTTTTTGTAATTCCTTATGAAATACTGTACATATTTTTTCTTTGTTTAATTTGCCTATTTTCTGAGATGTAGTGGAAGCACAAGTTATAATTTGGTGATATCTGTAACACATTTATGAAAAGTAAATCCACAGGACAATTTGTCTCTGTATTTTGTTGACTATTTACCCATGTTAGGTAGGTTAAAGTGGCCATTATGTATGACATTTTGTAAAACTTTATTACAAAATATTAAGTTGAGCTGGTGCAAAAATAATATTTTCACATGTTTTAGATTTTAATATAGTTTAATTAAAAATATTTAAATGATATTTCCATATTATACACTATAAGTAAAAAATAATTTTTGCTTAGGGTGGCCACACCCCGGTCTCCCCTATACTAAAATCACAGTAAACTAAAAACAGTCAGTACCGCTCAGATTCAGTAAATGAGAAACACTGTCCAAATAAAATGCGCACGAACGAACACTATCTGGATCGCATTCGTTGGTGCTCAATGTTGCGCAGTTTGCTGTCCAAACAGGCCCCACGCCACACCACTTTGGTTGGTTCGGCGCGGCCGGTGTGGACGTGGCTTTAGATATAAAGTTTTTCTTTAAAAACACAAAATGGCGGAGAGACGGAGGAAGATGAGACATTTTTGGCCTAGGGTTAATAGGAACATTTTTTTCTTATACTGATACATAGAATTCACGTATGTATAGTGAGGACATATTTTACGTTGCATTCTGTGTATACGCACGCACGCGCGCGCGCGCGCGCACACACACACACACAAACAGCTTTAGTAATATAATGTAAAATATGGAATATAAAAGTAATGATAGGAATCACCATTTAAAACCAAGTTAAAATCTTTAGTACACATAATATCGCAACATCCACTTATTACTGTACTACTAATAAACAACAATTTGTAAGAGACAATATTTTGTTATAGTATATTTATATATACTTTAAAAAGAAGGTTTTAGTGATAAAAGAGAAATGTAAACATTTGCGTTAGGTACTGTTTGTGATTAAGCTTGTTTAAAAGTATGTTCCACACACAGACTGAATTGTATAGTGAATTGTGAAACTTACGTTTTTAATCAGCGTTTTGGGTAAGAGAAATCCCATGGATATGAAGTTTGTATATGAAAGTTAGATATGAAATTTTTATAAACGTTCTTATTACTAACGGAAACAGTCCGTAAACAAGATGAGTTAACGTGAAATAATGTGGAGATAAGACTTGGCGCGCGTCTTCCGAAGCATCCGCTATAATTATTGCAAATAATTGTATATATGGTCCAAACCATCTTAATTTGTATTAGAATTTGAATTAAACTTAACTTTAGACTATTTACTACAACTTTCACACTTATACTATACTATATGTCTATCTCAAGAAATAAGTAATTTGCTCACAGACCAAAAATTTTAATACACACACCGATGACATCAATTAAAAAATAATCAGTTTTACTGATAATCAGATAAAAAATCTGTAAAACTTTTATTTATTGTGCTTTGGCTATTAAAATGTGTTCATAACAAAGGAAATTTATTGTAAATAAAACGTGGTAAAAATCAACTACATAAATCTTATAATATCAGCAGTCACTGGTTGATTGAAACGTTCTACCTTCTATGAGTAAACAAAAATTTATAAAATATATTTAATGAAGAAGGTAATTGTGTTACAAACATATAATTTCTGTCATGTGGAACACCAATAAAATTTTAAACTGTTTAAAACTTGTACTTCACATTTAGTACAAATGGCAACTTTGCAACGACAGAAAAGGAAAGAAGTATAGGAGACAGAGCGTGACAGCTCCCATAAGAGCTGCAAATTAAACCTGGGACAGGAATTAGATTTGTTAACACATTTTTCTATCTCTCTGTTTTTACCAGGTGTTTCCAGCCTTCTTGCTTTAATAAACTTCGCCTTGCCTATTGTTACCACTGAATTTTTACTGCCGTAAAAATCTACTTCCGTAAAAAAACTACTTGAGAGTAGAGCTGCCATTCAATTGATAACTTGATTAATGAAATCTGAGGCCTACCATGTACTTTTTCCTTGGCGATTTCTCTGGACTGCCCTCTGATTAGTATTCAACAACTGGAAATATCTTGTTTTCTCTTTTACCAGGTGTATTCTTGGTCGACCTGGTTTTTTCCCTGCTTCCTCACTTTCAGATATACTGAAGCAACACCTTCTTTTTAAAGTATTGTTTAAAGTTGTTAAGGTATTTGAAAACAATTCTAAATTAAAAAATGTAGATATTTAAAAATACCATTAACAATCTCTTTAAAACTGATAAAACTAATATACACAATGGAGACATTTTGAAAATTACAACTGACCTACAACAGAAGAGTCACATGCCATGAAATGATGGTGCAAATTTGCATATGGATAAAGAATACTTTGTATAATATTTCTCCCAATTTATTAAAAACTGTTTCAAGAAATCCAGAATTTCATATTATCTTGATGCAGTGAGATTACTTTCTTTGTTAGTGGAGATTACTTCGATGTAGATAGTGGAGCTAATCTGATGATTCCAGTGGTGAAGATGTAAATTTTAAGTACTCTACCAAATTGAAGAAATATAACTTTTGTGGTAAATAAAATTTATCAGATACTCATTACAACCTTAACATTTTTCTTTCCAGTTATCTATGTTGTGTACAGACCTAAAAAATTGAAAACATTTTGCATTAAAAAAAAGAAGTTTTTTTTTCAAATAGATAATACTAAAGTATATGAATAAAAATTTATTTTTGGAATTTTGAACTCAGGATTTTAGTTTACAACTTATTAGAAGTTGGGGGAGTACTCAAGAAAATATGGTACTTTATATAACTAGAACTGTAAATAGATGAAAACCATTCATTATAGCTTTTGATATATTCATTGTGTAGTTGAACATCTAGTAATAGTTGTAGTTTCCTAAAACATTTTTGCAGATTTTTGTTTCTCATTGGTGTGTGTGTGTGTGTGTGTGTGTGTGTGTGTGTGTGTGTGTGTGTGTGTGTGTGTGTGTGTGTGTGTGTGTGTGTGTGTGTGTGTGTGTGTGTGTGTGTGTGTGTTACAACAGGTCATTCCTTTCCAAATCAATTACTAAACAAATATTTTTGAACCTTAAGAATTTTAAATCTCCGTATTTTTGGTTAATTGGCTGTACTGAGTGAGTAGAGAGAAATACTAAAATTTCATAATTTTTAAGATTTGAACTTAACAAAAATGTGTAAATTTTGGCATATTCCATAATTTTTTAAATAAAAATAAAAATACAAAATTTGTAAAAATAAAGAACTATACATAAAAAACTATCTCTAAGTATGTGATATAGAGAGCTAAAAGTTATGTCATTTTGTGTAAGAACTTGTACGTAATCAGTTATAAGATAATTTAATATCTAAACCAGAAATTTTGATTTTCTGAAATGTGAAGGTTCAGACATTGGTTGATTTGACATGGAATGACTGAAGCTTAGTAACTAAAACATCTTACTTTTTTAGGTAAGAACTGTACTAACAATAAACTAGAAAATAATGAAGAGGTCATAACTATATTTCAAGCTTCAGACATAAAGTTACAGGTGATCATATTACATAAGCTTTATCACGTTACTGTGCGATAAGAAATTCAAGAAGCAACAGCAAGTATAAAAATAATCAACAAATGTGTAGAGAATATTGCAAATTTAAAAAAATGTCTTTTCATATTTGTCATCATTAGTAAAAGGTTTGTGTGGATATGGGGAGAAAGCACGTTAGAACAGACGATCTTAATGCACCATTTGTTTATAATTTAAGGAAAGGGTAGTACCCCCCCATTAAGATAGTCGAAATGCCCCTTGAAACCGATTATTTTTTTGACTATGTAGGTATATTACAATTGTAAAAACATTACATCACACATGGTTATTAGGTTCCCATCTACCCCCTCTACACAGGGAGGGTGAAAAATTGACTTTTTTCAATGTTTATTTTTTTCTCAATTTCTATGCAACGTAAAGTTTCCAAAAAATTTGAACACATTTTTTGCACCAAAAACAATAAACCAAAAAATTATGGGCCCCTTGGAATCATTGGATTGTTTAAAAAAAAAATCAAAAAGATAAATAAATGCTATATCTTAAGTCCCAAAAGAGCTACAGGCATATTTTTTGTTTTATAAAGTGTATTTTAAAAAACTTTTTACACTAACATTTTTTCAGATTTTTTCGAGTTGTGGGACAACCTCAAAAACGCAAAAATCCACATTTTGCAGCTATTTTGAGGGATTTTTGTTGGTCTGTAAGTAGCTAGTACTTTAAATAATATTAAAAATGTAAAATTTTGTCTTTTCTTTCATAATATATAATACAAGGTGATTTTTTGAAATACATTAGAATTCATGAATTTTTGTTATTTTTAAGCTTGTTTTTATATTTAAATTAGCAGACCTGGCAATGCTTCGCTATTGCTAAATTTGAGTATATATATGAATTAAATAAATACAATTGAAGTTCGATATCAATTCATTTATTCAATTAAAATGACATGAATTGAATTGTTTGTGACAATTCATTTTTTTTCTGTTTGATTGCTGTTTTGTTTTTGATATTGTTTTTTTCTTCTTAAGCTTTAGCGCCATCTTGATATTTTACGAAAACAATAAAATGTACAATATCAATTCAATATTAATTTTATTTGAATTAAATAAATTGAAATTAATGAATTATTTACCTTCAAGATCATTGCAATGCTCTTGGATATACGATGTTTTTGGTGATTCCATTTGGCGCATATACAAACAAATCGCTTGGTTTTCCTACATGGGAACATGCAACGTATAATTGACCATGAGAAAACATGGATTCTCCAAATTCAATCCACATACCTGCAACGATTGACCTTGTGATTTGTTTATCGTTATTGCAAAAGCCAGTTTAATTGGAAATTGCAAACGTTTGAATTGAAATGGCATATCTGTTGGAATCATTGGTATGCATGGTAGCAGCACATCTTCTCCTTTGAATTTGCCAGTTAAAATTGTTGCTTCGATGACATTTTTTAACAATTTCTTGACTGCCAATCTGGTACCATTGCAAAGACGGGGTGGATCAATGTTTCTAAGAAGAATGATAGAAACACCAATCTTCAAATTTATGATGTGTGGTGGCAATCCAGCTAAATCAAGTGAATTCAAGAATTCACTTGGATAATTTACTGCTTCATCTTGATTCATAACAGTATCTACTGATTTATAAGTATATGTTTCTCCTGGTAACACATGTTGAATAATAACATTTACATCCACATTTTTTGCAGCTAATATTGCACGTTCACTTAACCATTGATGATTTTGTAATGTTGTGTGATATCTTGAAATACGCATTGAATCAATTCTTCTTTTGAGTGTGTGATACTATAAAAATCTGTTGGTAATTTAATGCAGCCTGTTGATTCATCAATTGTAATTTTGCCATTTCCAATATCCAATAATTGTTTTGCAAAACGTTCTGCAGAAGCATCTTTTTGCAATTGAACATGCATGTTTGTCGTCAATGTAAATTTATTATTGTGTCTCCACAAATTTGATGCTTTTAAACACGCATTCAGTTCATCAGCTGGTGTTGAACGTGGTATAACAGGTAATGTCTGACGAAAATCACCTGCTAATAATATTAGTGCACCACCGAATGGCTGTTCGTTTCCACGTAAATCTTGCAATGTTCGATCCAATGCTTCCAACGATTTTTTGTGCGCCATTGTGCATTCATCCCATACAATTAACTTGCATTGTTGCAGTACTTTACCCATTCCTGATGTTTTTGAAATGTTGCATGTTGGTGTTTCAATGTATTGCATATTCAATGGCAATTTAAGTGTTGAATGTGCTGTTCGACCACCATCCAATAGAGTTGCCGCAATTCCAGATGATGCGATTGCCAATGCAATATTATTTTGTGAACGTTATATCAAGAGGTTGCCAATATCAATGAAATGAGGAATGTTTTTCCTGTGCCACCTGGTGCATCCAAGTAATACATTCCACCACTTTGATCATTTATTGCTCGCATTATCGTATCATAAACTTGTTTTTGTTGTTGAAGTAATTTTTGAATATTTGAATGTACAAATACATTCAATTCATTGATGTCGAAGCATTGTTCGCGTTGTAATTCACTATCAAATATGTCATTTACCAACCGATTAGGTGATGTCATTCCCAGTTGTGCTAATGCTTTTTTAACGTTTGCCAAACATTTGTCTTCAATCAAAATCAACGCTTCATTATACATTTCTGGTGTGAATTGCATGTCGCGGTTTAAACATCTTATATGTAGTCGATGCAGAATATCATCAGTCATAAAATCTTTATATTTTTCCCATAATTCCTTTGGATTTGATGGTAAACATGTAGATAATATGATTGCAAATAACGTACGTATTTGATTTGGATGAGCAGAAATTGACGCGTCAGCAAGTGAACTATCCCAATGTGCATCATTTTCAAGTACAGTAAATTCAATTTTTGACATGCTTCTCGATATGTTGCACATAAACGACAATCAACTGTTCTTACATTTTGAAATGATGTTGGTCCACGAAAGTTAACCAATAACAAACGCAAATAATAACATTCTGCATGATTTGGATGAACAGTATATAATCTTCCCAAGCCATCTGTTGAAAATAGATCTTGTTGACCTTCAACTGCTTTTCCTTGTTGGCGTCGTTGAAATTCTTTTTTGATGCATCCCAAGTAAAATATGTTGGTATTTCAGAATATAACAATGTTTTGGCAAATATATCAGTTTGGCATAATGAAAAAAATGCAGTTAATGTTGTTGTTGGTGGTCTTGCTGCTCTTTCTCATACATTTTCTGTTGTAAAATAAACATGTTGCCCATTTTTGAGATGAACTGCTAAATGAACAACTGTTGAATGTCGTTTGTGTGTTGAAAATGACAAAATATGCCACACTGCTTCATTGCTACTAATATACCGTCCCATTTGATACTGATTGATTTCATCAACAGATCCATTCTCACATTCTCACTTGATACTCCAAAAACAGCCATATCACTTCCTTTGTTGACATATTTGCAAATGTATTTGATGGATTTTACAGAATTGCAATATTCAACATTGATGTGTGCTTTGTGCTTTGAACGTTTTTGATAGTAGTGGTAAATATGGCACAACCCAATGATTATCAGCTTCAATGTCTTCGTTTCTGACTTTTTAAAATTATCGATTTACCATTTTGATCGGTTGATCGACGATGATATTGTGGATAACCATCATTGCCAGTAATAGTTTCTGGAAGCAATGCTCTTGGATAACGTTTTGTGCGTTTTCCATCAGCCATACATGGTGAATTCATGTTGTGAACACCACATGGACCACGAATCATATTTTTTGTGACAATTTCAAACAATTCAGGATCGACAGTTGAATCGGAAATTTCAGCTGAAATCACGTTATCAGTCTCGTCGGGTGTAATTTTATTGATCAACCAAATCAAAATGTGGGCATGCGGTAATCCTTGTTTTTGCCATTCAGTGGAATACATCCAGCAACGTGTCTCTCCGAACACTTGATGTTTAACAATGAAATCCATTAATGATTTCAATTTTTGCTTGAATACACGTGCAGTAATGTCATGACGATCTGCTGACGATTGACCGGGCAATAGATGTTCTTTGATCTCAGTCATGTCGGATTACAAGTGAATGTAATGAACAAATCTGGACGACCATGTTGACGAACATATGACATTGCATCTTGTGCGTATTGATGCATGTGCCGTGGACTGCCTGTATATGTTGCTGGTAATATTGTAATTCTCCCAATATCATTGGCATTGCCATCATTGTTTATTGCATCACGGAAATGTATGTATTCTTCAGAACATAGTTTTTTCTTATTCATGCGAATATATAACAAACGTTCAGTTTCAACCTTTGCATACATATCAACAATGTATTGATGAAACAATTAACGACATTTTAAAATGTGATTTTCTTCATGTTCACGAATCATCAATCTGTATGAATAGTAATTCATAGCACTGACTTTTTGACATGATAATGTCTTATGGCTGGGGGTCATTTGAAAATTTCTGTAACGCATCACGCTGCATGACGTCATCATTTACCAGCCAGGAATCGTTAACTAAAACCGCGACCGCTAACGTGCTAACGTCCGTCGCAGATTAAAGACCTAACAAGCAAACAACACTGCATAGCTGTAGATAGGTATGTAACCAATCAGTCAGTCAGTAACCATAATAATGTTGCGTTTAGCTGGCGGCTGAAAGACATTATCATGCTCTTAAGCTTTTACCATTTGGTAAACGGTACTTTACTTTGTTTGTTTCTTCACCTAGAATTAAAAAAATGATTAATTAATTAATTTATTACTAATTAATTGAATTTATTTATTACCATTTGCTGGATTTATCATTTTGATGTTAAAATAATATCCATCTTCTCCTTCCCAGAACAATATTGGATATTGTAATGCATCGTAGGAGTGGTGAGTTTCTGCAACACGTTGAAGACGATCATTTCAACGATGAAGTACGATGTTGCGTGGTTCAAATTGTTCTCCAACAATGACTATTGCCACTTCATCAATTGTTGGAGCATTAAATCTTCTTGCGTGTTGCCCAACAGGTGTTTTGTCAGCTTGAATCACAATTTTGTGGTGATCGGATGGCATTTGTTCAATGGCTGTTATGAACAAATCAATTTGTTGTGTTCATGAAATAAATTTTGCAACGATTCAACTATTTCTCTTTTTGTGGTTTTGTTAATTCAACAACATTGATTTACTTGATCATTTGAATTTCCAATGAAATAAATTTGCAAAAATTTGTGTTCAGCATCCGGAAATGGTAACAAAGAGCCTGCTTCATGGTAGATTTGACCTTGAATCTTGAATGTTGGCATATAATTGTTGGTTATTACATTCGTTGCACCAAACGAAGTCATTTGAAAGCATGTGTTATAATTTCGTATGTTATTCAAAAAATGCTTCGATTGTGTTGTAGTACCTGCAACCAATGAGAACAGTGGTGGTGCATTCAATACTGGCAATTTAACTTTACCATTCAAACAACATATTCCAGGTGCTTCATTTTTGAATTTTAATGCTTTGCAATGTGTGCAAACTTTATTCATACTTTCTACAACAACAACTGGATGCAAGCTATATTCAAGTTCAGAATTATACTGAAATGCAATATGATCAAGTGTTACCAATTGATGCAATCGATTCATTTGCATGCGTAATCGATCATTTTCATGTTGTTCATTTCGATCAGCATATGACAGATTTTGTCTTAATTCTCTAATTCTTACTCGACTTGCTTCATTTCGTGCTTCGTGTTGTTGTGATGATTCAGTAGCACGTGACTGTGACATATGTAATCTACTTTGTTCATTTCGTTGTGCTGTTTCTTCTTCTGTTTCATTTCTTCTTTCTTCTCTCATTCTCTTGGCTCTATTTGTGCGACAACCAATATTTTGTCATTTTGGTGGCATTGTTATGCAACAACTAAACACTCCTGGCACTAAATTAACACTGTAAAAACAACAGCGCTACCTATCGGATTTCATTCAAACCATTCTCTAAACACTCCTGGCACTAATAAGAACAAACTTTGAAATTTTCAGCGAAATCGGTCGAGTAGTTTTTGAGTCTATAGGGCACACATATACGAACATTGCCTTTTATTTATATACCTCAGAGTAATAAATAATTTAATTAACACAAAATATATTATAAATTGTTACATTAATAACTCACTTTCAGTTACTTATTACAATGACATAATATTGATAACAAAATTTAATCTTTTCTTTTATTTGATAGTGGGTTCTTTTAGATCTGATTGAGTTACAAATAGTGAATAAAGTATATTTTAAATGTTCAATATGAATTACTTGATGGTTGAATTCCTATTCTGCAAAGAGGCGGATCCACTTGAACGTTGTCTGTAGTATGGCTCTGCAGACGGCTGCTGTTAATGGAGGTCCTGGTTGGCTGCACTTGATTGATTACCACAGATTGATTTACACACTGGCATCACATTCACAATAACACATCTCAAATATCTTAGTTACAGTACGAACATACCGTTATAATCAATATATCTTTTAACACAAACTTTTATATATAGTTAACAAATTTTCACTCAGCAATCCTATGATTTGTCTAAGTTCATAGATGTAATTTAAGCTAGGTGCTTATAACAAAAAGATTGTATTGTCAGACTATTTAATCACGATTGTTTATGTGAGTTCCGCGGATTATGCATAACTTTTCAATTGACTTTAGACAAACTGCGACTGAATTGTCACTCCTAATTCAACGGTAACTTCAACTGAATAAAGCTATTTAACCTTCTGATGACTGATTACTTGATTAAAGCTGACTTCTGTAAACTGAACGATAACTGCGACTGTTTTAACTCTCCGATTACTTAATTGACAATCTTTAATTGAACGGTCACTTTCGGATGACGGTTAACTGAGTCACTTTAGTGATTAAATTAAGTCACTATTTTGTGACCGGATTACACACTCCCCTTCTGACGAATGCTTTAACTAACTAATTTAAACTGACTCCAATAACTTAATTGATGAGTCTTTACTGTTGTAACTTCTCCGATGACTGCTTTAAACTTCTCGGTCTGGGGTTTTTATACACAAACTGGGCCTACCCTTGCCCAATTTTGAATCTAAATGTTCCCATTGGACTTGGGTGCCGTGATATTCAATTTTACCCAATGTAGTATCTAGAATTTTACCGCTAAAAAACTGACGCGTTTTCTTACTTGCTGGATAACATGCGTTCACTGGGGTCTGAAACAATTTAATTAAACTTTATTTCTACTTTGTTATTAAACTGTTTACAAGTATTCGTTTTCGACTATTTTAGCCGCCATCTTGTTGACTACCAACATCAGAACTTTTACTTACCGGGTCCAAGGTTCGAGGTTGGACGAGCTGAGAAGCAAAATGGTTGTCTGAAATAACTCAATAATTTATTTGTTTCCAATGAATTATTTATTATTTCTTTCTATTTCAACACTAATTTTTTATTTTTCTTTAATTACTTTCTTCAAAAGAAAAACAATTTTTTGAACCCTTTACTTTCCATCCCAACACAATACTCTTTTTCCTTACAAACATTGGTAATTAACCATAATTAATTATACACTTATTTTCTTAGATATGTAAGTTTAACTTTTCAAAAAAAAAACAAAATATGATATTTATTACCTTAATTAACTATGTCTTTTTCGCAAACCAGTGCTCCTTATTTATTACTTAATTTTCATTCACTCACACACGCACGCACCCCATGCCCAAATGAGATCTTTAATTTTGTTATTCGATGGTAAAATGAAGCCTTTTAAAAGGACATAATTTTGAATTTGCTATTCCCCAACTGGTTACTTATCTGGCTGTATGTCCAAAAGAGTCCAACGTCCCGGCGTACCTTCCATCACCCCGCACATTTTCTACACCATTTTTTGACCGAAACTGTTACTTTATTTTAATTACTCACTGTATAGTTACATTATTATTTAAATTATAAATTTGATTTTAAATCACTTTTGTGTTACGGGCACCCACAAATTTGTTTCGGAACTTTTCGGCTGTACAGCGTGAGAGTATTTTGCAGACGGGCGAAATTTACTTCCTCAATCCCGGAGGTAGTGGGGGGAGTCACGTGATTTCACTCTTTTGTTCTTTTCGTGTTTTAAAGTCAGTTTTGACGGTGGCATTAATTTGAATCTACATTCCAAGTGACGTATTCATAGGTTCGGCTCCGATGTCATCTGGCGTGACTCTTCCATTGCAAAGTTCAAATGTCATACGACTAAAAATAGCTGCTTTACTTGCGTCCTGATGTTGACCTTGACACTAACTCGTTCACTTGCATACATCGTTATAATTTAGAAATACAATTTACAATTATTATGTCGTGACCTCTTTTCCCCATATTACCCCTGGGTAGGCTTAAATGTACTGACTGAAGTGGGAACACCCAAATGCATCATCACTGATCATGGAACGCAATTCAAGGGGAATAAATGGAAGAACATTTTACTAAACCTCGGAATAAAAACATACAAGACATCAGTGTACCATCCAAGCAGCAATCCTGCAGAACGAGTCTTGAGAGAAGTGGGGAGGATCCTCCGTACATACTGTTACGATCAGCACAGCAAGTGGACTGAGTACATACCAGCGGCCGAAAACTTTATAAATTTATCGCACCACCAGTTTATTGAGACAACACCATACACAGCAGTGTTCCAAAGACCACCACCCAGAGAAATTACTTCATTAATCCAGTTTCCCAATGGAGCAGAATACCAGTTCGATAACGTGCAATTTCACAACAAGATACTCGAGAAGACGGACAAGATACGAAAAAGATATAAGCAATTGCGACCAAAACCCCTACAATATCAGATTTTAGAGCAAGTATTACTTAAAAACAGAGAGTTACCAAGTACCATGGAAGGGATAGCCAAGAAGCTATTGCTACTTTACACCGGACCTTATATAGTGAGTGAAGATAATCAAAATAATACATATGAGATCGTAGACCCAAATACACAAAGAAGAAAGGGAACATATAACCAATCTTCAATGAAAAAATATTATTAAATGCAAGAAAAGCACCCTGAACCCGATTAATAAACAATTATTGTTGAAAGAGAAGTAATAAAAAACTAATAATAATAATATCATGTGTATCATACCCACCAGTAATATCGTATGACTAAGAGCTAAAGGGTATGAGTCAGGAGAAAAAAAAAAATTTATAATTTGAAATAATGTATTGTATAATCTAAATAACAATAATGTGGAGAATCCCATAATGATTTATAGTCGTACTTAGACTACTTATATAATTTTTGTTAATGATTGACTGTAGATGATCCAGCAATCATATGCCTGGGCAGACGAAATACGTTCCTCTGTACCCAGATGATATAATTGATGGCGGAGCAAAGGAGTCAAAAGTACCCTCCTCCGGTCCGAATCAATATAATTTTTAGGGAAGAAATGTTAGGGAATTAGATATTATAGGGATAAAAAACATTAAACTAGAATATAATACAGGAAATCAAAGAGAATACTGACACTAAATAAAGCATTAAGAACCGATAGCTCAAAACTAACCAGTGATTAATAAAATAAATTAAACATGATTGATAATTTCACCCAAACACCTGAACGATATTTGCTGAAATAATCAATTTTAGTGGCAGGGCAATATGTAAGGGTACATATCTTCAACATACATATATGAAGCAACATGATAAGAATAATATATTAAATGATTAACACTATGAATTAAAAGGGATGAGTCAGAGATAAAGGAATGGGTAGTTAACATAATTATGCGATCAAACAAATAAAGGTAATAATAAAAGTAACCTCTGATAAGAGAAATGTAGCAAGCAACGAAACAAAACTTGAAAAAACGATAGTACAATGCGATTTAACCAAAATAACCCAATAGATAGGTATGTGAGTAGGTAGAACAAGCCCCAACACCAATGATAGGATATATAAAAACAAATAAAATAAGTGAGTAGATAGAACAAGCCCCAACACCAGTGATAGGACATATACAGACGAATAAAATAATCAAAGGTAGACAAACAATACCAGAACACAAATAATATAGCAAAAAATAGTAACAAGTATTGTATAGAGTATGTAAACAAAAAGTACACTACCAATAGTAATTAAGAGAAAACATTTGTTAATAGAATGTATGTAATTTTAATAACCCTATAGTGAAAGAAGACGGTAGAACATAAAATATAGAAAAATGACTATAAAACTGTGTTTTAAAACCCGATCCAAGAGCGAGAGATAGGTAGGAAGTGGTAACCATAAACAGTGAAGTGGTGGTAATATTAAAACAAACAACTTATAATTTTAAGAAAATAAGTGAATTGTGTTAAATTGTAAGAAACAGCGTAGGTGTGAGGGTAAGAAAATATAAAAACATATTCTATTACCAATAGAAAGTTTATCTACATAGAATAGAGAGTATCAATACAATACTCACAAAATTGTTATGTTATTAAGTAAATGAAAAGTAATTTGTTTGTTTGATGTTTAAGGGAGTGTAAACCCAGAAGGCAGAAGTTTACAATAATATGTTTGTATTTATATATAAGTAAGGGAGGTATAAGGAGATGAAGAGTATGATCATTTTAGTTAATGACATACAAGATAATAATTGTGTTTAAATAAGAAGGAGTTATTTTTATGTTATGAAGAGTATGAGCATTTTGAGTAATGACATGCAATATAATAATTATGTTTAATGATAAGAAACATGGCTGAACCATATACAGACCATCAAGTTATTTATATGTTATGTTTTGTTAATAGATTTAAGTTAAATAGATAATTATCTTGTTTGTACATCCTCTTCATTCACTTTTTAATATTATATATATATATATTGCAACGAATCACAGGATCATGATAGGCGGGGCAAGTTCACATATATTACACAGACAATGGACATTCATGTTATATTGGTAGATGGTTAAGTTTGGTTATGTTATCAATTGTATTTAGTAAGGATAAGGGTTTAGTTTATTAAAACTGTGCATTATTTATTTATTGTTATTCTTGTACTGTGTTTGTGGAAATGTGCGCGCGTGCGCGAGTGGTAAACGTTTCCCGGGCGGTGCGTGAAGTATTTATCATTGTGTTTGACATTGAACTGAACTTAGACATATGTAGTGCTACAATCCCTATACATTTCTGACTATTGTTTACGTTCATGTGTGATATTAGTATGTAGGCAGTTATGCATGAGATACGGGTAGTCTGATTACCGCTATGCATGCTGTTACAAAGTAAATGCACTCTACTGCATGAAAAGTGCATGTCACGATGTACTAACCATGTGACTTCCATCCACCAATAGAATGCTGAGTGGTGGTTGGAAATTTTCTTAAGCCTGTCGTTACACAGGTAGTTCTTCTACGCCATCTACCGCGAACGGGACGTGCACTCCTTGTACAAGATTCTACCGCTTGCAAGGTGTTGTAAAGACTATTCGTTGTTAGTGAAACGGGAAGACTCAGAACTGTGTGTGTAGTACATCTGCACACAGTATTGTTTTAACGCATTGCGCGTATAATTACGACAGTTCTTCTACGCCATCTACCGCGAACGGGACGTGCACTCCTTGTACAAGATTCTACCGCTTGCAAGGTGTAGTAAAAACTATTCGTCGTTAGTGAAACGGGAAGACTCAGAACTGTGTGTGTAGTACATCTGCACACAGTATTGTTTTAACGCATTGTGCGTATAATTACAGGCAGTTCTTCACTGCTGCTACCGCGAACGGTACATACTCCTTGTACAAGATTCTACCGCTTGCAAGGATCTGTTAAGACTTTTCGGGGATAGTAACGCGTGTGACGCATAACAGTTGATATTATCTATTTACACACGGTAGTATTAATATTGTAATACTACGTGTGTAATAAGTGAGTGTAACTGTATCACTGTGCGAGATTTCCGCAGTGACAGTATCATTAATAGTTACGCAATAGTAAGTTGTTCCATCAAGACGTTTCCGTGCTAGTGCAAGATTTCCTCATAGGGGGGTCTGCCGATCGCGGTAGACCTGGTTATTCGCGTGAACACTTGAAGATGCCGGAGTGGTATAAGTTCAATATACCGTTATTAGATTAAACTCACTGTCACCTGAGATATTACTTGGTCATAAACTCTATATTAATTTTACGAGTTATAAGATCCGTAGTACCGTTGTGTGTGCGAAGCGTCAGATTCATCGTGGGAATTGCAGGACACCAGCCCAGCTGTTATAGGACATCAGCCCAGCTGTTATAGGACCAGCCCAGCTGTTATAGGACACCAGCCCAGCTGTTATAGGACCAGCCCAGCTGTTATAGGACATCAGCCCAGCTGTCAGGACACCAGCCCAGCTGTTATAGGACGCCAGCCCAGCTGTTACAGGACGCCAGCCCAGCTGTAAACATTTCTGGGGAAACGTCTGTCATTTATAAGCCGCATCTGACGAACCAACTACACCGCAAAGACCGGCCCTTCTCTTCAACAACATCATCGTGGGAGTCTTCTTATGTAACGTATCACGTCTTGCGTATGAACATTATTTAACATTTTAAAAGAAAGACTCTATATCAAACATTACATTCTGTACATATCAAATATACCATATAAACTATAACTTGTGTTTTGTGCAATAAATAATCTTAAACCCTCCAATATAGACTTGTAATTTGAAATACACATACTATCATATCCTATGCGCCAATAGTTTAGTAATTTGTGTTGTCACAATATATATATACTATATAATACTGTTAATGATTTCGAGGTTCGGTCATTAATTATGAAAACTCAGTTTTGCGACGTTTCGAGATTTATTCTTCTCATAATCATGCCTACAACATTAAAATATAGTCTTACTACAATTATATTATTTGTAAGTGTGTATAGGTGTGTGTAAAGTCATACATTACTATAACTATTTACTTACATTAACTGTGAGATGAGCTACAGCAACCACATTACACTAAACACTTATCACTGTTCCATACTTATACACATATAACACATTACATTTGTATAGTGTTAGCGTTATGTAGTTATCCGACAGACTGCCAGCGATATAAAATTTTAATAGTACCTAACTAGAAAGTTGTTCAGTATTCCTATACCTGTAAACTATTGTCCATTTTAAAAAGAGTGAATAAGATTAGAATAACACTTGCTAAGACTTTGTACGTCCGTTTTCTTGTTAACTGAAAGGTGTTTATTCTTCTCTATTGTTAGCATTTCTAAGAATTGCCGTTTAAAGTGATTACTTTCTGCATGAATTACTTTAGCTTTGTGAAACTGAAACGAGTGACCGTGTGTACGGGCGTGTTGTGTTAGGGCCGTGGGATCAGGTCTGTTAGTATTTACTTTCTGGCAGCTATATTTATGTTGATAAATACGTCTTTTAAAATACTGTTCAGAACAACCGTAATATTTTTTCCACAGTTTTCTTCACACGGTATTTCATATATTATGTTGGATCTTAGTTCTATTTCATCCCTGTCTTTAGTATGCATAAAACATTTATTATTGATAGTGTTAACGTTTTTGAAAGCTATTTTTGTATTGTGATTAGCATTAGTGAGGATCTTGGAAAGTCTTTCTGATAATGATTTGACATATGGAAGGGAAAAATATTTTTTAGTTGTAGTAGTGTTATCTTGATTACTGGATGTTGTATTCTGTCCTACAGGTGTATTACCATTTATTTGGTTATTAGTCACGTCTAAGTTATTTATTTGGGTTTTAGTGTTATCTACCATATTATGATTATGTCTGTAACTTTCTCGCAATATTTTGCAAATTATCTTGTGGGGGTACCCATTTGTTAGCAATAAGTCTACTAGTCTATTATCAATTTCTTTTTTTGTAGATGTCTGTTGTAAGTCTGTGTGCACGATTTATCAGATTTTTAGCAACATTAATTTTGTAGTGGTATGGACAATGACTCGTGTAATGAATGTATCGTCCTGAGGTTTGTGGTTTTTGCCACCATTTTGTGTCAAGTTTACCATTGGCTTGGTGGAGTAATAAAACATCTAAAAATGAGATTGTGTTGTCCGATTTTTCTAATTCTACAGTGAAAACTATACGTGGATGAAAGTCATTGAATGTATCTATTATTATATTCTGCATATTAATCGGTATTGCTGTAATAATATCATCAACAAATTTGTAAAGGAATGGTATATCAAATGGTACAGTGGGAAGTTTTTTTATCAAGAATATACTCAAGATATATATCAGCCAAGATAGGGGCTATTGGTGAGCCCATTGGGCATCCAAATAACTGTAAATAAAACTCATTGTTGCATTGAAAATATCCCCTCTCTAGGCATAACTTAAGTGCTTCTAAGAATTGTTTTTTAGGAATATTTGTGTGAGGTCTGAGTTCATCAAACCTGTCAGAATATATATATTAAACTTTCACTGTGAACACTTACTTTTTGGTATTGTTTCCCACATGGGCTCCCCTATATCAGGTATATTAGCCGAAATATGTGTACATACCATAGAACAAAAACACATATTAAACAATAACAAATACACCAACAAAATAATATATTGGCACAGATATGTTTATGACATTTTACTCCTATACAACGGCAACAAAAGACAAATTGAAAATTTCCACAAATACATTAACACTATACACCAAAAATTAAAATTCACACTTGAATTAGAACAAAACAATAGCATAAACTTCCTGGACCTTACAATTACCAAAACAAACAACACACACACATACAAAATATACAGAAAACCCACCACATCAGACATGGTCATACATAACTCATCCAACCACTCAACTCAACACAAACATGCAGCTTTCAACTACATGCTCCATAGGCTCACTTCAATACCCCTAAACAGACATGACACCAAGAAGAACTCAACACAATCAAATATATACTAGTCAGAAATGGTTACAATCCCGATTTAATAAATAAACTACACAAACGCATCCTAAACACAAAAAATAAAACACATAAAACCAACAGCACACAACCCAGTAAATACATCACACTTACATACTACAATTCCAACACACACAAAATTGCTAACACATTTAGGAAACACAATTATAAAGTAGCCTACAGAACTAACAACACCATCAGGAAACACATAAATAATACTAACAAAGACACAGACACATACAGCAAAACAGGGGTTTATAAATTAAACTGCAGTGATTGTCACCAGTTCTACATTGGCCAGACGGGAAGATCTTTTTCCTCTAGATATTCTAAACATTTAAAAGCCCTCACCACACACTACATACATTCCACATTTGCCACACATTTACAAAATGAAAACCACAGTTACACGAACATAGAGCACAACATGGAAATACTACACTACTTACCTAAAAGTAGAACACTAAACACAGCAGAAAAATTTGAAATGTACAGATATCACACACTACAACCAAACAACATATTAAATGAACAATTATATTATAGATTACACATACTTTTCGATACACTGATTCAAACACATAATTTGAATCCCAGCACCATTTCCCTTCCACCAGCAACCCCCACCACACAACCTACAACCCGTAACCGTTACTTTGTACAGACATTCAGTATTCAAATCCCATTGAGGAAGACGAACACCACGTCGAAACATCTGGGAAACAAAACCAAAAAGTAAGTGTTCACAGTGAAAGTTTAATATATATATTAGGGTGGATCGAAAACATTTTTTTTTAGATATTGGTAATGGCTCACACGGGAAAAGTTGCCCACCAGTGACACTAGTTTACTTAATTTTTTTCAGATTTTCTGGTGATGTCTTCCGGTGCCGCAAACGGTCTGAAGTTTCAATAAAGTCAACATAGGCAACACGCAACCAACCGTCTACAAGTACATAATTCCAGTGAGCACAGCGGTTAAAAGTAGAATATTTTTCTAGTCTTAGGATCTTAGAACCCATTTACTTTGTTTTGACACCCTTTATGTGTGAAGTTCTTTGTTTATTTTGGCCCCAAAAACTGTCATAAATACCTGGAACTTGCGACAGGTGCATAAACTACGTACAGCAACAGCAGTCATTGTTGTGCGCATCTGCGCAAAGCACACTCAGTGTCTGTCTGTTAGTGGGCGAGTCCATTTTGGAAGAGTACGGTGGCTCACAAGAGGAGTTGGGTAGGTCGGAGGGGCGAACCTTTGTTTCAGTGCGTAATCATAGTCGTTGCGATCAACACGTTGACAAAACGGGCGTTTTTGGAGGTTATGTCATTTTGATGAGTGCAAGCAAAGTTTGTTGACAGTATATTAGTAGTGAGTGTTTACTGATTCTGATTATATTCTTTCAGTTACGTGTAATCTAACCGTAGTGTGCTATTTGCGAACAAAATGCCCCATGAGTGAACGTTGGAGGCCGGTGCTGAATAAGTTTTTAATTTGGTCTTGATATAAGTGTGACAGTTCTGCTGGCTGTTTCAACTCACATTCGCTATTCATTATGGGCCGGAAAAAAATTCCTGCGAAGATTTCTCGCCTGAGTGTAAATAGTGACTTGTTTGGTGCGCCTAGTGATTTGAAGGAGACTCAGTTGCCGACGTGTGGTGATGTTATGCGTTTCGTGAATTTGGTGAAATTAAATTTGTCTGCTGAAAACAAAGGGCGCGACATGCCTTTAGGTGAGGTTTTGCCAACAGTTGCAGACAGAGTGACGGTTATTTAAAAAAAAGCATCTATTCCCGTTATCCCAAAGAAATCTGTGATCACAAAACTCTTAAGGTATTGTAGAAAATGCCGCGGGTTGGCGAAGTCATCCAAACGGAATAAGGACTTTTCTAAAGAGGCGTTTGACCGCCTGTTCGATATATGTTCTTGCCGATGTAAAGATCTGAGTATTTTCTGTTGCAATAGAAATTTGCGAGTTCCGGCGAGGGAAATCGTCTTCCTCCACGACCAAAGAACAGAGCGAAAAATGATGATAGGTGGGTTGGATATCAAAGTCACACAAGATCTGCAAGCAGCTGAGCAGAGGCGGAAGGTAAGGGAAGAAAGGTGGAATTCGGCACCAACTGCGTCAACAAGTAGTGCAGGAGAGAGCAGTCAAGTTTCGACTGTAGAGCAGACGACTGAATTCGCGACACCTACGATTTCTGATGACACCGGAGATAGTGGAGAGGAATCGGAAACGACAGGATCTGATTTTGAACCAGGACCTCATATATGGATAAAGAAGATGACAGAGACAAGAATTCCTTTATCTAAAACATCTTCAGCAGCTTTCAGAACAGGTGTATCTGATAGGCACGTAGCACTCATTGCTACAGCTGCTCTTCAGGACGCAGGAATCATTTCAAAAGAATCTCCAGACAGCATTGTAGACAGAAGTAAAATAAGACGAGAAAAGACGAAACATAGCTCTGAAATACAAAAGGACCAAGACGTCTCTGATCATCCTGTCAGAGGGCTATTTTTTGACGGTCGGAAGGATACCACATTTGTTCAAGAAAAAAAAGGGAGGCACATATCATCGGCGCGAAATACAAGAAGAACATATAACTATTGTGGAAGAGCCTGGCTCTGCGTATTTGGGCCACGCTACACCATCATCCGGATGCGGGGTACATATTTCGACAGCTATCATCGACTTTCTGGAGAAAAATAAAGCCGACTTATCAAAAACGGTTGCAGCTGGTTGCAATGGAACACCAATCAACACTGGTAAATTAAATGGTAGCCTTGCCTGTATTGAAAGACGACTTGGAAGAGAAGTTCAGTGGCTCGTCTGCCTCCTCCACGCCAATGAACTCCCACTTCGCCATTTGTTCAAACATCTAGATGGAGACACCATCGGTCCAAAGACTTACTCAGGCCCAATCGGAAAGCAACTTTCTTCGTGCGAGAGTCTTCCAATCACTTCTTACCAGGCAATACCGCTTGATTGGCTTGACAATTGTAACGAGTTACAAGAGGATCTGAGCACCGACCAAAAATACCTTCTAAAATTGTGCAACGCTGTGTCAACAGGATTGTGCCCACGAAGTGTACGTTTAATGAAGCCCGGTCCCATGAATCTGTCCAGATGGCTTACGACGGCATGCCGCATTTTGCGCCTGTATGTCAGTACAATAGAACAGAGAACAGAACACTGCTTAGGAGCATAGAGGTGAGGAAGATTAAGTTGATAGGGCATGTGATCAGACATAGTGTTTTTTTAACTAACATCTTTGAGGGCAAAGTAGTGGGGAAGAAGCCCAAAGGAAGACCAAGAACTGCATACTTCCGCAGCACAATGAGTGTCGTGAATAGTGGGTCCTATGGAGAAATGAAGAATATCGCAAGGGATAGAGTGACGTGGCTACAGTGACAAGATATTGCCTTTAGGAGTTAAAAAATGTCAGCACCTCGTCACCTGATTCATCATTGGTTTGGCTCGTTATATTCATAGTAAAAGTTTATGCACCAATGTGGTTCGCGATTCACCGACATCCTTCATGCAGTGATGGTGCGCGGCATCTCAGGAAGATGGGCCAGGTAGCGTCAGTTTTACCAGATGACCTCAAGAAAATAGTGTTTGCGGTGTTACAAACCAACGGCTTCTTTGCACACCTGGAAAGTGTCTTGATCGCTATGTTCACCGACTGTTCTCCTGATATACGAACTCTTGGATGGAGAAGAATCAAGAAGGCCCGCCAAACACCAAGGAAGAAATCCATTCGACAGTTTGTCGTACCTCAAATAGATTTTGAAGCTGACAGCTACCACCAAATGATCGACTGGTTTTCTATCAGGGTCACAGAACCGCCATTGACTAAAGCACTGTCACCAGTAGACATTGAAGAGAACATAAAAAGTGCAGCAATGGCAGAAGCGTCCATAGTGCAATTTCCATGCCACACTCAGACCGTTGAAAGAATGGTCCGAGAAGTCACAGAGGCCTCTGCATCAGTATGTGGAATGAAGCGAAGAGATGGTTTTATTCGCGCAAGATTACTCTCAAGAAAGAACATGCCAGTGTTCAACACAAAGCAGGACTACGTCCTCTAAATCAAGGATTCTAAATAAAATCCTTCGGGTGGATGGGTGGGCGGAACTCTACGTGCAGTCACCTCCTCGTGGTGAGTTCTGGGTTATTTTGGCCAATTTTAAAGCCAAAATAAGCGAATAACTGCACATATAAGGGGTGTCAAAACAAAGTAATTGTATTCTAAGAACCTAAGACTAGAAAAATAAGACGGTTGGTTGCATGTTGCCTATGTTGACTTTGTTGAAACTTCAGACCGTTTGCGGCACCGGAAGACATCACCAGAAACATCTGAAAAAAATTAAGTAAACTAGTGTCACTGGTGGGTAACTTTTCCCGTGTGAGCTATTACCAATATTAAAAAAAAATTTTTTTCTATCCACCCTAATATATATAATATTAAATAGATATGTGAGAAATGGGAGTAGGAGTAAAACTAATAATGACATAAAAGATAACAAACAACAAACTAATAAATATAATATAAATAGAAAGTAAAGTATCAGATAGGAAATAATTTGTTAAAAGTATAATGACATGAATAAATTGTAAAAAAACAGTTCAATGTATTTCAAAAGCCAAAAAGAACGAATGCAAACAAGCAAACCATATGTGCTTAGTAAATAGTATTTAAATAGAGCAAATTAAGAAATTCTAAGATGTTAAAGTTTAGGCCTATCAATGACATAGCAGTATAAGTTCAGAAAACCAATAATAAACAATTGAATACTATAATTGGATGATATGACCAAATAAATTAGGTAATTACAATTAAATAACCAGAATAACATGTCAGAATTGTGATAAATAATATAAATAAGTGAAATATGTATTAAAATAGAAATATCGGTTTTGTACAAAAACATTAGTACAGGGCCCAGATCGGCCTTATGAGATGTCAAATTGATCATTGAAAGAAAATAGGAACATCTATGTTAATATTTCAAACATTGGAAAGATTTCCAAGGAAAAATAACATTTATAAAATATTTATTCATTTTGAACAAAAAACCAGGATTTATAACAATAGTTTCAAATGTACTTAACCAATCAGATTCAAGCCGGTTACAATAGAAACAGAACGTTATTATAATTTTGACCGTTAGGTAACGGGATTCCATTATTAACAATTCACAGTATAGACGCTTTACTGATGCGGACCTTTTAAAAAAGCAAATAAGTAGGAATATCAAAAACGAATGAGACCAAAGTGAATACCCGAACTAAACAAGAGTTCCAGCTACACCAGGAGGAAGAATAAATGAAGTTACAAAATTAATAAGTAACTAAAAATTGTAATAAAAGGAACAGACGCCAACAAAGATGATGAGATTAGATGCATGCATTAACAACAGCGAAGATACCATTGATGATCGATAACACTAACACCGTGATTGTGTTAAGTATAAATTAAATTATAATTGATTAAAAAACTAAAACTGATCCACTTTTCTCACAATAGAAAACTCTCACTATGAACTTGGAACTCCTATTTCTTTCAAAGATTAATAAAAAATATTTATGAACACTTGAAGTAACTATAAGATAACCTATGTATTAAACGATCACACTGACACACACTTTTAACACCACAGAGTTGAATTTAAGGTAAACCTCTTTCATATCTAATTACCACAATTGTAAGGTGGTGTACTTTATTTAAATATCTTGTTCTCAACTTTTTTTTCGTACTCAAAAGAATTCATGGACAGTTTAATTTGTATAAATAAGAAGATACGGCGACCATCATGTCGTCAAACTAACTTGTGCTCCCACCCTGCTCTCTGCTGAGTAAACAATTAATTTATTGCCGAGGCTAAAAGTTATTATAATAATTTCAATTGTACAATAATTATTGAAAATTAATGAGCCACCAAGGTAAATAAATAAGTATGAATCGTTACTAGCTGTCCTGTAATTATTTGAAATGTATTATGTATGTTGTGTTCTGTAGCAGTGAATAGAATTATTTGACCAAATTTTATGTTGGCAACACGTCTCCCCAGACAAGCGAAATTCGAGTTCCCGCCAGTCTGCGAGTAATTCGAATCATTCATCACAGTATCGTAAACAAATAAACTGATACAGAATCTTTTAATTGTTTTAAGGGAAAACAATTTGGCGCCTATTGGGAAGAAACAACCAGTGAGTAAGGACAGGTAAGGATTAACAGACGACAACAAGATTCAGGACGGCTTATTAGCGCGATCGCGATCACCATTATCAGTGACAACTTTCTCCTAAAATGACGCATTCAACGTGTAACTTAATATGTGCCGAGATCGAGATTTCTAACAAAGTGGCACACCAACTAGTGAGGCTAGATTTACAGGAAGAATAATATCTAGCGGCGGTTACGAAAAAAGGAGAAAAAGATGATCACTAGAGGCAGACCAAAGAAGAGGACGGAGGACGTCGACATGGATGATAAGGAAACGACCCGGGTTGAGGATGTAGAACAGATATTACCTCCCATGGAACCTGCTGAGCCCGTACAGTCAGAAAACCAACCAGAAAAACCAACACAAACTGAGGAGGAGAGATTCCAGGAGATGATGGGAATAAAACAAGATTTTAAGTAAGAATTTAAGAAAAATGAGGAGGAATTAAAAGAGACCAACAAAAATATAGAGTCATTAAAAGATGATAACTAAAAACTCAGCCAGCAAATGGCAGAAAAAATAGACAACAACAATAAGCAAATAACAGAAAAAATAGACGAATTCAAGCTAGACAGCCAGAGAAATATGGAGGTCTTAAACAAGAAAATAGCAGAGAACAATGAGAAAATCAATAAGAAAATTCAAGACAATTATGAAAAAATGAATAAGAAAATCGAGGAGGAGATGGTAGGAGTTCGACAAGAAATTACAATGGTTAACGGCAGATTAGAGGACGCCAGTAAAGAAATACAACAAGTCACAGAAAATGTTAACTTCCGAATAACCAACTTTGAGGAAGTCAGCCAGACTAAAAAAGAATCGATACGGACAAGGACCGAAGAGGGCCTGCAACAAGTACGGGCGGGTTTCGGAGAGAAATGTCGGGAGATCGACACCGCCGTAAGCGAAGTTCGCAGGCAAGGTCAACACAATCAGGATAAAATTGAAGAGATCCAGAAATGGGAAATCGCCAAAATCAGAGAGGAGTTGGAAATTATTAATAGCAGACCACCCATGATATCACAATTCCAACACATGGACAACCGGGAGGTCATCAATTTTAAACAGTACAAGCGGAACCCGATGGAATTCCTTGAGAGAGTTGATGAACAGCTGGCAGAGACTCGGGAGAATCGATGGACAATCATCCGAGGATATCTGGATGAATACTTCCAGGATATAAATGACAACTGGTGGATGGCAAGAGACATGACCTCACGAGCTACGAGGAATTCAAAGATGTGTTTAAGGGAAAATACTGGTTGGAGGCAACCCAGAACATCGTCCGAGATAACATATGTTTCGGCAGGTATGATGCCAGCAGAGGGACGACTTTTACCGCCTATTTTTTGGGGAAGGTCTGTCTAGCGAGGAACATGGAGCCGAAAATTTCTGAAGAGAGCTTGGTCACAAAACTTGCCTTTCGTTATGAAGATGGTGTCTCCAGAGCGCGACTCGGCAGTCGGATCAAGACAGTACAATCGATGGCAGCCCTGTTAGAAGATTATGAAAGGGAGTGATACTATCGCAGAAGTTGACAACGGGACGACAGGGGTGACAACAGAAACTTCCAGAATGGTAACCACTTCAATAACTACAATTACCGTTCAAACTATAACAGCCGTAATAACAATAACAACACCACCAATGAGTCGTATAATAGACAAAATAATAGCCATCCGGCCAATCAACCAAACAACAGTTATAATAGTAACAATCGGCCAAACAACCAAAATAATCAATACAACCGGCCAAGCAATCCACAGCATCAACCTTATAGGCCGAATAACCCAAACTACAACCGGCCAAATTTCAATAATAATAATAACGACAATAGAAATCGGAATAACCAGGATTGTAACTATCGCCAAGTACACTATGTGAGGGCTGAATATGACGGGAGAGGCAGATCGTATTATCATGGTCGACGAAGTACCGACCGAAACGCATACGGACACCGGTACAGTAGCAGCAACTACGGACGGGATACCAGAACCAATGTAGGCAGAAGTCGTAGTCAAGAAGTATACCGGCGTGACCACTATGAAGAAGATCGTAACCAGCCTGAACCCCGACCGTCAACAAGCGGAAGTCAGCCGACGAGTCAACAAGACAGGCATGACGAACAGCCCGAGCCGGCTTTAAACTAAGAGCGGCAGTGAAAAATCTACTTGTACCCTCACTGAACCAATCTATTGGGTTAAATCATAACTTTGCTCACGCAAACAATGAACTAACAATTACAATCGTATGGAATAATTACTTAAAAAATATAAGGGAAGAATTGCTCGAAGAAAAAGACAACCAATCTGATAATAACCACAACAGTGGTTATATCTCGACTAAAGTTAATGGAGTACCAATGCGAGTAATGATAGACACGGGATCCAACATTTCATTAATCGACACTATCGAACTTCATAGAATACAGGAAGGGAGTAAGTTGACTATACTTACACTACCCATCAGTAACATTGTCCTTGTAGGAGTGACCGGGTGACAGAATAGAACCGTCCGAAAACAGGTACAACTCGAACTGACGAGCGACGGACAAACCATAACAATGACATTCCTAGTAGCCAGTGGATTACCATTCCAGATGCTAATTGGTTGCGATATGCTGCGCCAGTACTCAACAATAATTGACCTAAGTAAATCCAAACTACTGTATTCTTGAAGAAGGGTGACTTGCAATGGACAACAGAATTAATCAGTAGTGACGAAAAACAATCGAACAAAACCACGTATCGTATCCAGAAATACCGGAATACTGGGGAACAAACACCGAACAATGGAATTTGCGACGAGACCGACAATGAACAGCTATGGCACGAAAAAATCGAAGACATCCGAACTTTCCAGAGAGAGAAGACGAACGCACAGTTAACAGTTCAACAAGCTGAACAACTTATAGACATGTACAATAGATACTGACACGTATTTTCAGATACAGCTGGGAAGGTCAGAGATTATCAGTGTGAAATCGAATTCCGAGAGCCTGTCAACTTTAATAAAAAATCTTACCCGATCGCATTTACATTGAAGGAAGCAGTGAGAACAGAAATCAACCGATTAATAGAAGAAGACATAATTGAACCAAGCTACTCACCTTACACCAGCCCTATCCTAGCAGTTCCAAAGAAACATGGAAGGTGAGAATATGTCTAGACGCCCGTGAGATTAATAAAAACATTGTAAATGATCGTACGTCCCCAGGGGAAATAGAAGAAATCCTGAAAAAGTTCTATGGGACAAATTCATCAGTATATGGGACACTGTCTGCGGCTATTGGCAGGTCGAGTTACACCCATCCAGTAGAAGGTACATGGCATTCATATTTGAAGGACGGAACTACCAATTTAAAAGATTACCCTTCGGATTGGTGAATTCGGTAGCAGTATTTGTAAAAATTATGGACCAGATACATGGACCGGATGCCCTACAGTTTACAACAGTCTACATAGACGATCTCTTAATAACATCAGATAAGTGGGATGAACATTGTCGCCAGGTAGAACACATATTAGAAAAACTATCAAACAACCATATAACTCTCAAACTGGAAAAATCCAAAATTTTGGCTGACGAAGTACAATTTTTAGGGTTCAACTTGTCTGGACATGGGACAACACCATCACAAGAAAAAATTGAATGCATACAGAAGTTTCCGACACCTAAAAACAAGAAACGACTCCAATCATTCCTCGGTCTAAGCAGTTATTACCGGAAGTTTCAAAGGAATTACTTGGAAATGACAGCAAAGTTTTCACATCAATTGTCATCCAAGGACAAATGGACGTTGGGAGTCGAACAAGACATGACACTCCAACTTATTAAAGACAAATTCATTGAGTCAGTAATGTTATGTTATCCCAATTTCACCAAGCCATTCTACTTAAATTGCGACGCCAGTGACGTTAGCCTCAGATCCGTTTTGTACCAGGAGGATGAAAAGGGGAATCATTGTGTAATCAGTTTCGCAAGTAGAGTATTAAACAGCAGCGAGAGAAATTACAATGTCATGGAGAAGGAATTGCTAAGCATTGTGTTTTCCTGTGGAAAATTTAGGACATACATCTTGGGGTACTCGATTACAGTAAGGACCGACCACAAGTCGAAATCATTCCTGAGAAATTGTAAATTAAGTCATGGAAGATTGACTAGATGGAGTTTAGTATTACAGGAATACAATCTAAATTGGGAATACATCCCTGGCAAGAAAAATGTTGTAGCCGATACCCTGTCCAGAGTAAACATTAAAGACCAGACTTACGAAGGAGAAAAGGAGACTGTCATTAAAATATACCATATTATTAAGAGCAGAACTGACTTGGCCAACATCATGAAAGAACTGGAATGACAACAAGAACAAGGTCCCAAGCTGAATAAAATTTGACAACGGTTAACAGACAAAGACGACCATGTATCCCAATTTTACTGCAATCACCAAGGAATACTTTTCATTAAAACCAAATATAAATTCAACACCTGGAAAATAGCCATACCTCGGGCCACAGAGAAGGACCTAATTCTCGATTATCATGAGAGATACGGGCACATGGGCACGTTAAAAGTAGTAAAGGCCTTACAAGAACATGTATACATAAAAGATGCCAACAGAAAGGTACGGAAATGCATAAAACAATGTCACATCTGCCAACTAGTGAAGGTCAACAACGATAGAAAAGAGGGCACTATGATACCTATCACCACCTCTTGTAAATTGGAGAAAGTTTTCGTTGACATATGCGGACCATTTCCGCGTAGTGGAGGGAGGCATCAATACAAATACCTCGTTATTGTGTTCGACCACTACACCAGGTTCACGAAGCTCTACCCCATCAATCGCGCCACTACCTAGAAAATTTTAAACTTAATACTAGTACCATACATTAGTGAAGTGGGAACACCCAAATGCATCATCACTGATCATGGAACGCAGTTCAAGGGGAATAAATGGAAGAACACTTTGCTAAACCACGGAATAAAAACATAAAAGACATCAGTGTACCATCCAAGCAGCAATCCTGCAGAACGAGTCTTGAGAGAAGTGGGGAGAATCCTCCGTACATACTGTTACGATCAGCACAGCAAGTGGACTGAGTACATACCAGCGGCCGAAAACTTTATAAATTTATCGCACCACCAGTTTATTGAGACAACACCATACACAGCAGTGTTCCAAAGACCACCACCCAGAGAAATTACTTCATTAATCCAGTTTCCCAATGGAGCAGAATACCAGTTCGATAACGTGCAATTTTACAACAAGATACTCGAGAAGACGGACAAGATACGAAAAAGATATAAGCAATTGCAACCAAAACCCCTACAATATCAGATTGGAGAGCAAGTATTACTTAAAAACAGAGAGTTACCAAGTACCATGGAAGGGATAGCCAAGAAGCTATTGCTACTTTACACCGGACCTTATATAGTGAGTGAAGATAATCAAAATAATACATATGAGATCGTAGACCCAAATACACAAAGAAGAAAGGGAACATATAACCAATCTTCAATGAAAAAATATTATTAAATGCAAGAAAAGCACCCTGAACCCGATTAATAAACAATTATTGTTGAAAGAGAAGTAATAAAAAACTAATAATAATAATATCATGTGTATCATACCCACCAGTAATATCGTATCACTAAGAGCTAAAGGGTATGAGTCAGGAGAAAAAAAAAATTTATAATTTGAAATAATGTATTGTATAATCTAAATAACAATAATGTGGAGAATCCCATAATGATTTATAGTCGTACTTAGACTACTTATATAATTTTTGTTAATGATTGACTGTAGATGATCCAGCAATCATATGCCTGGGCAGACGAAATACGTTCCTCTGTACCCAGATGATATAATTGATGGCGGAGCAAAGGAGTCAAAAGTACCCTCCTCCGGTCCGAATCAATATAATTTTTAGGGAAGAAATGTTAGGGAATTAGATATTATAGGGATAAAAAACATTAAACTAGAATATAATACAGGAAATCAAAGAGAATACTGACACTAAATAAAGCATTAAGAACCGATAGCTCAAAACTAACCAGTGATTAATAAAATAAATTAAACATATGATTGATAATTTCACCCAAACACCTGAACGATATTTGCTGAAATAATCAATTTTAGTGGCAGGGCAATATGTAAGGGTACATATCTTCAACATACATTTATGAAGCAACATGATAAGAATAATATATTAAATAATTAACACTATGAATTAAAAGGGATGAGTCAGAGATAAAGGAATGGGTAGTTAACATAATTATGCGATCAAACAAATAAAGGTAATAATAATAAAAGTAACCTCTGATAAGAGAAATGTAGCAAGCAACAAAACAAAACTTGAAAAAACGATAGTACAATGCGATTTAACCAAAATAACCCAATAGATAGGTATGTGAGTAGGTAGAACAAGCCCCAACACCAATGATAGGATACATAAAAACAAATAAAATAAGTGAGTAGGTAGAACAAGCCCCAACACCAGTGATAGGACATATAAAGACGAATAAAATAATCAAAGGTAGACAAACAACACCAGAACACAAATAATACAGCAAAAAATAGTAACAAGTATTGTATAGAGTATGTAAACAAAAAGTACACAACCAATAGTAATTAAGAGAAAACGTTTGTTAATAGAATGTATGTAATTTTAATAACCCTATAGTGAAAGAAGACGGTAGAACATAAAATATAGAAAAATGACTATAAAACTGTGTTTTAAAACCCGATCCAAGAGCGAGAGATAGGTAGGAAGTGGTAACCATAAACAGGGAAGTGGTGGTAATATTAAAACAAACAACTTATAATTTTAAGAAAATAAGTGAATTGTGTTAAATTGTAAGAAACAGCGTAGGTGTGAAGGTAAGAAAATATAAAACATATTCTATTACCAATAGAAAGTTTATCTACATAGAATAGAGAGTATCAATACAATACTCACAAAATTGTTATGTTATTAAGTAAATGAAAAGTAATTTGTTTGTTGATGTTTAAGGGAGTGTAAACCCAGAAGGCAGAAGTTTACAATAATATGTTTGTATTTATATATAAGTAAGGGAGGTATAAGGAGATGAAGAGTATGATCATTTTAGTTAATGACATACGAGATAATAATTGTGTTTAAATAAGAAGGAGTTATTTTTATGTTATGAAGAGTATGAACTTTTGAGTAATGACATGCAATATAATAATTATGTTTAATGATAAGAAACATGGCTGAACCATATACAGACCATCAAGTTATTTATATGTTATGTTTTGTTAATAGATTTAAGTTAAATAGATATGTGAGAAATGGGAGTAGGAGTTGTGACTTTACCTTTCTTTTTAATAATAATAATAACTTCATATAAATATATGTAGCTATTGCAGGAATACCCAATACTATATTCGGGTCTGTTTACATTGTCCGATTTATACACGTGTGTCACATTTACCATAATTATGGTATCTACCATAATTGTAGCATTTGTTTATTTCAGTCTCGTTATATAATTTTTTATTACCTAAGGATCCAGGATTCAGCTCAGCGAGAATGCTGGCAGAGACAGGCATTGAAATGAGAATACGTTCGGTAGAAACATTAATCATTAATATTGGTTTATTCCATAAATTCTATAAGCGTGTACACCGGACAAAAAAATCAACATGGCGGCCATTAATTATTGGCCCGCCTTCATCATAAACTTCTTTATATTTCATTAATTGTTAATTTATCAAGTGTCATATTTTAATTTAGCAGCTGCTTTGCTATTAAATGATTTTAATTATCTTGGCTTAACACAAACGCAAACCAACACCCCGTTCGGATGTCGACATTAAAAAACACGCCCCGCTTTCTCTCTCTCATTCATACTTATAAATTCAAATTACTTTTGTGTACACATATCTGATCATAAGGTTAATGAGCTCTTTAGTAAAATTTTGGTTTTGCACTTCCCTGAATCTGTAGACTAGAAGTTCCAGAAGCGGGTTCACATGTTGGGTCCTTAAGGTAGCGTGGTTACATTTTTTTCTATTATCACTGACTCTACTGCATAATTTTGAAAACAATTACTGATCACTGTTTAGCTCACTTCTATCTATCACATGATTATATTTTGGCTACATTTTGTACTGTTTAAAACACTATGCCGGTATAAATTGCCGGCGGCCTGTAACAAGGTGTTACTGCTGCTGCTGTTTTGTAGAGACTGGGCCGAAAATTATGCAAATTTTACGTATGTGTGAGTGAGTATACGTCATCGTTCTTTTGTCTCTGGTTATATAATAGCCTTGTTTGTTACGTATTTTTCTCACGTCATAGTGGTTTTAATGACGTTGTGAGCTGTTGGCCAATGAAACATAAGTATGAAGCGCCGTTTTTAGTGGCTGTAACCATTATAAGTCTTTTTAGCTGCACGTACACTGCTGTCCTTGAAATTATTTTGTTGTCTCTGATCTGCTTCGTTGTAGGCAAAAACTAAGGGAAATTGTGTCACCCATAGAAATGACTTTAAAACATCGGAATACAATAGTTTGCTACCTTACATACCATATTTTTATATCAGACTTTTTGTACTGTCACAAAACCCCCTCAATGAAAGGTTTTGTGTCGAGACACAAAAACTTTCATTGACTCATTCACACCTCTCTAAAAGGATCAGCTCAGATATGGAGCCACAACCCCCTGTAGTGTTACAAAAAAAAATATAAATTCAATCACTTACCCTTGGTCCAATGATGAGGTTCGCACCTTCTGACCTTACTGGACTTCTCCAGAGAGATCCCTACACCATAAGGCCATGAGGCACTTTACGCTCCTGTTCTGACGCACCGGCCAGCTCAGGACCGCGGTCACCACACCATAAAACTCTGAAACATCCAATACAAAATTTTAAAATAGTGGCTTTCCTTATATCCATATCCATAACTAATATGTTTCCTCTTAGCACGTTGGTTTGCGTTTCGGGGCATTGGTTTGCTTAATTCTAAAATTTTCAAACAATGTCTAACAGGAATTAAGATAGACAATTACTTCTCCTTTTAACACTCCGGTATCTAGTACACCCTTCTGACTCCTGTCAATTATACTCACGCTCCTTATCATATGAAAACAATTGTCCATAACCTACACAACCATGTATTTTACTGTTTTAGCAACAACCATTAACCCTAATAATTTACTTCATATAATCTTACAATATCTATAGCATGGCAAATAACTCTAAAGCTTTATAATTTCTTTACGACCTTTTCTTACTTTTAACCTTTTTTATAACAGAATCATTTCTAGAGAATGGACAAACTTTACAAAATTTTCATATTATAATCGTTACTATCCTGGTAGTAACCTCCTATCCACACACACTATTGTTGTCATCTGGGATGGACTGTGACGCCCATTTGCCTCCACAAGAACTGTATTATTTTAGAGGAATCTATCGCCTCTGTGTTCTTGCTTAGGCGTTACATTGAAAAGTTAGGTACCAACATACCTCTGTTTATAGTTATATGCCCTTACTGCGGGTCTGTCACCTGGCTCTGCTGTCCCTACTCGGACAGAGTGACAGCCGCTGTTCCATAGTTCCGGGGATTTCCCCTAGTTTCACCCCCCATTAATTTCTACTATCGACCAATTTCAAGCCAGCTATGGTCAAGGGACTTGATATGACCATAGCCAACCGCTTGCCAAAACCACGATTAGTGCTGGTAAGGCAGTAATCGCCCAAAAATCGGGGAAATCTACTTTACTTTCAAACATGTTCTGCATCATTTTAATCATACCCTGCACGGTCAATAATCACATATAACACAAAATTATATAAAATTTGTGCAGGGTACTTACGCCTTATTTAGGCCTCCGATGATGGCAACGCCCTATACGTCACTCATCAACCCAATTCGCCAGCTACAATAGTACATGCCACTACTGCACTAGCCCACTTACTTCTAACTTAATTCCATCTATATATACTGTTCATACAGTCCATTTTGACTTACATATTCTAACACCAGACAACTATAAAACACCCTTTTACCTTGCTCAAAAACAAGTTCGTTAATTATTTAAAATATTTTTTATATAGACACTTTACAAGTTCTAACTTTCACTTTCACTGACAACTTCTTTTGCTGTGACTTAGGAATTACAACAATGGATCACTTGATAAGATTACATAAAACAAACATATTCATAATTTCCTTCTCTCTTCCTTTTTTTTTTTTTTTTTTTTTTTTTTTTTCAAGCTACATTCATTTATTCTAATTAATATGCAAATCTTATTTAGGCCCTAAAAAGACCAATATCGTTTTAAATTCGTGGCATTGTGCGTTCCTATTACCTTCCCCGTATTTATGTCCTGCAATACATACGCATTTTCCATCTTTATCCCTACTATTTCGTAAGGTCCTTCATAAAGTAGGAAGAATTTCTTTATTTCCTTTTCCTGAGCACTCGACAGATCGTGCCTCCTCACTAATACCAACTGTCCGATTTCATATTTTACCCACTTACCTCTTGTGTCATGTCTATGTTTCCTGCGTTCACCCTTGCTCAATAAATTCTCGTTGGCCATCCGGATCTTTATGCTCACATCCGTCCGCTCGTTCTCCTCGGGATAATCAAACAACTGCTCTAAAATTCTTGGGGGGCGTGTTCCCTGTATTAACTCGTGAGGTGTATAGCCGGTGGACTCGTGGGTGGTACTGTTCAGCCAATCTTCTACCTTCCTTACGTATAACGGCCACTCGCTGTGTTTAGCGTGACAATAGGCTCTAAAGATCCTGCCTATCTCTCTCATTACACGCTCAGCCTGATTTGACTTGGGATGATACACAGCCGTATGCTTCGTGACGATTCCTTCCCATCCTAAGGTCTGGCGCCATTTCCCACTGATGAACTGTGGCCCGTGGTCTGACAAAATCACCTTCGGCTTACCCACGTTACTCATGTAGTCCTTCGTCACCTTCTCACTCAATACCTTGCTGGTAGCTCTCTTTACGCTATACAATTTCACATACTTTGAAAACGTGTCCAGTAATACAAAAATATACACAACTCCGCCTCTACCCCTCGGCAATGGTCCAAACAAATCTACCGCAACTAAATCAAATGGTCTCTCTACCCTTATAAAATTCAACTCACCTTCAACCCTATAATTTACCACTTTTGATTTCTGACACAAATCGCAACTCCTCAGTAATCTCCTTACTCTTCTCTCCATGTTCCTGAAAACACACGACTCCTTCAATACACTGACACACTTTTTCGCCCCGAAATGACCGTATCTAATATGACAATCCCAAATGATCTTCTCTTCTAATCCTTCTGGTATCACTAATTTCCTATCACGCTCACCCCCTACTACCCTTTTAAACAATAGTCCTTTGTAGATTTGGAAAAACTGGTTATATTCTGATTCCTCCAAGTCCGTTTCTAAGCTGTTGATTATCCTTCCCGACTTGCCATCTGCTCTTTGCATGGTGCTGATATCTTTTAACTCTTCTCCAAATACCTTATCCTCCCTTGTTATCTTAAAAATCTCGATCTCCTTTAGATCCCTACCTGTCCTGTTGTTTTCGCAGTCTACTCTGGAGAGAGTGTCGGGTACCTTGTTCGCTGTCCCTCGGATGTATTCCCACTGGAAATTGTACTCCTGTAGTACGAGCACCCATCGTGTGAGACGGCTGTGAGCAAGCTTGCAAGTGTTCAAAAAGGATAGCGCCTTGTGGTCCGTTCGTATGATGGTTCGGTTTCCCAGGATATATGTTCTAAATTTTCCTACGGCGAACACAATGCTCAACAACTCCTTTTCTGTTGTTGTATAATTTTTCTCCGCTGGCAGTAACGATCTACTTGCAAAAGCTATTGTGAGGTGTTCCTTTTCTTTATCCTCCTGGTACAACTCTGCCCCGACGGCTACATTACTGGCGTCTGTTTGTAGATAGAACACTTTCTCAAAATCCGGGTGGTTCATCAAAATCATCTCACTAAATCTCCTTTTAATTTCCTCAAAAACCCCACGCTCTACTTCGCTCCATTTCCATTGTTGACTTTTCTGTAGTACGGCGCTTAACCTTGCTGTCACGTGTGCGTAGTTCCTTTGGAATTTCCGGTAAAAGTTGCACAGCCCTAGAAAACTTTGAAGTTGCTTTATGTTCCTTGGTTCAGGGAAGCGCATGATTGATTCGATTTTTCCTGGATCTGCTGATATCCCTTGCGGTGTAATAATAAAACCTAAAAATTTAATCTCCGTTCTTAAAAATTCTGATTTCTCCCAATTTATTGTAAGTCCTCCTTGTTCCAATTTTGTCAACACATACCTTATGTGTTCCAGATGATCCTCAAAAGTCCTGGATGCGATTAAGATGTCGTCCACATAAACAGTCAAGAAATCCAGATCCTTTGGTCGCAAAATTTGGTCTAGACATTTTATGAAGCTTGCCACACTGGTATTCAATCCGAAAGGTAGTCGTCTGAACTGGTAGTTTTTTCCATTGAACAAAAATGCGGTATATTTCCTGCTTTCTTCGGCTAACGGTAACTGCCAATACCCTGCAGTAAGGTCCAGCGATGTCATGTACTTCACGCCGCTAAATTTCTGGAATATTTCGTTTATCGCTTCTGGTGACTCCCGGTCGGGTATAATTATTTGGTTTATTCTCCTTGCGTCCAAGCATAACCTGACTCTGCCATCCTTCTTGATAACTACCACTAAGGGATTCGAGTAGGGCGATACTGATCTCTCTATAATTTTACCTTTCAACATTTTGTCTAACTCCACTTGCACCGCTCGTCTCTTGGAATAAGGCACAGGATAACTCCGTTGCATGAAAGGGGCATGTTCTCTAACCTGCAATACACACTCATAGTTTTTTGCCCTTCCCGGTACATCGGCAAACACTCCTCGATACCTCTCTATCACCTGCCACAACGCTGCACGCTGGCCACTCCCGACATCGTACCCTTCACTCCGGAACTTATCGGCCCTTATCTCCCATACTGCCTCATTAATATTTCCCGTGTCGTCATCATCATCATAAATATACTCTACCTCTCTACACCAATTGATCCGCATATCGCTATCGTCCTCATCTACTCGTTTCTTTAATAACTTTACTCCCTTCGTTTGAATTTTGTCTAACACCCGTTCGAAATTAACTCTTACCGACCGGTCACCCCCGTCTAACTCTATCACCTTTTCCTTGAAATTTATCACCGCTCTATTCCTCTGTAGAAAATCGTTACCTAAAATAATGTCCAAACTCAAACCCTTAACTACCAAGAATGTACTATCAAACTCCACCTCATTTATCCGAAAGTTCAAATGTATTTGTTTTGTCACTCGCTTACTCCTTATCCCTGTAACTCCTATTACCGTAACCCCTGCTACTGGCAAAACTGGTATATTTTTATTAAATTCTCTCAACTCCGTTAAAATATTTTCTGCTATCACTGAAATCTCACTACCTGTATCTACCAGTGTTCTGTAATGCTTACCTTCTATATTTACCTGGACTTCTGTTAATCCTGCTCTCCCTTCCATTAAAGTGTTGTTTTCTTCTTCTAATAAATCCTTTACTATGTCTGCTTGTATTACGTTGCTGTGGACATCCACTGTGTGTTGGACCTCATGCGCTTCTCTGAACAGTGGTTGGGTCCCGGCTACCACTGTCACTTCTAGTTTTCCTGCTGTCGTCTACCGTTGCTCATTTCCTGTGGTTGTTGACCATTTGGTCGTCCTTGCCGGTGGTTGGATGTCCCACTTGTACCTGGTCCTCCTTTGTCGTTCGATAAATGTTGTTTCATCTGTTCTCTTCTCCTCTCTTCTTCTTCTTTAGGTTGTCTACATCGGAAACACTGTCATCTGTTAGCGTAGTTCTCCCTTCCGCATCTGGAACAGTTCCACTCACCTGTTTGCTGAAACTGACTTCTGGGTCGGTAACTGTTATTATACTCACCGTTTCCCTGATAGCTACTCCGATGTCGATTAAATTCTATGTTATTATTCGGTTGATTCGTCTGTATAGGTCGCCTAATAATTTCGCGGTCCCTAATGCTTTGTAAAACGTCCAAAATCCGTTCCAACTCACTCAAGTTCTCAATCTCCTTTGTCATTAAAGTTACTTGTGCCTCTCTGGGTAGATGTTTGCTTATGTATCTGACAAATGATTTAAATGGTATTGGCGGTTCGAGGTATTTCGCCTCATTATATAACTTTGTCACGTACATGGTTATGATATTTTGTCCCACAAAATTACCTACCCCCATGATACGACTTCTCAAACTCTCTTGTTCCTCTTCCGGCCAAAATTTATTTTTAAACGCTCTCTCAAATGTTTCAAAACTATCCCATTCTACCCTGTGTGCTTCTACCCATATAATAGAATTACCCTTAAAACATCTGACAATCTTCATTAGCTGTATCTCCCAATTTTGGTTACTAAAACGACTATACTCTCGCGCTTGATTCAAAAATCTCATGGGGTGTATTATCCTATTTTCATAATTAAAATTTTCTAATTCGATTTCCCCGTACGCGTCCCTGGTTACGATTATTTTTTCCGTCGTACCGGCACAATTTCTCTGAATCTCCCCCCGTAACTCATTTTTCATTTTCATCAAATCATTTTCAATTACACTACATTTAACATGCACATCATTATCATTCTGTATAACTAAGTTATCTATTTTTTCAATTTTATTTTGCAACATGCTCATTCTTTCGTTAGTGTTACTCTCATTTTTTAATACTGTTCTGTCTACTGTTTCAAAATGTTTGGTTATGTCAATTACCTCGGATTCACATCTCTCTATTTTGTTCTGCAAAATACTAGTTTTCATATCTATTTGTCTACTTGTTTCACAATTGGTTCTACTTTCTATTTGTTCAATAATTGTGGTTAAACATTTGTTTTCTAATTGTTTATACTGGGTTTCTATTTGGTTTCGTACTTTGCTAATTACTGTTTCGTTATTTGTACTGATTCTACCATTTAAATTATTTATTTTATCATCATATTTCTCGCTAATTATTTCTACCACTTGTTCTGGCATATTTGTGCAACGTACATCTATTTCAGTTATTCGACTATCAAAATTAATATTTTGCTTTTTGATTTCGTTTTTTATTTCGTCAAATTTTACATTAAAATTATTCTGTATTTCTCTAATTTCGCTATTTTGTTCATTAAATTTCTCATCAAGTTTACTGAATTTCTGATTGAAAAGCATTTGCATTGTTTTTATAATTTCGCTGTTTTCAGCCGTGTTATTTTGGATTGGTGTTGAGTGAACAACTCCTTCACTCATGACTACTGATTCTGTCATACTTATTTGACTGTTATTCGTATTGTCAGTTGTGCTTAATAAAGAACTATTTTCCTTATTCTCTGCCATTATAAAATCTGTTAATGGTTTGTCGCTTTATTATCGTTATCACCTAACCTACAACCGTATTCTCACTTTTAATGTCCACCCCGCCACCATTTAGGCTTATTATATAAAATATATTACTGTATTTTATATAGTCACCAGTTCGGGCCCATTTGTGACTTTACCTTTCTTTTTAATAATAATAATAACTTCATATAAATATATGTAGCTATTGCAGGAATACCCAATACAGTAATCCCTCGTCAACCGCGGGTTCACCAACCGCGGAATTCATTTATACGCGGTTTTATAAATGCGCAGTAGTTTCCAACCGCGGGGCTGGAATTCGCTTATACGCGGTTTGTAGTAGCATCCGCTAGGCAGCACTTCGTGCACACATATCCCTTCAAATCGGATTGAAGTCGGTCAGTTGCGCGTTGCTCTTCTGCCGTGATGAATTGCGTGTTCTTTAGTTTTTAGTGTGCGTTGTTCTTATTATCTAGTGTTAATTTACTCTTTTATAAACTATCTTTTCGTCATAATGTGTTCCAAACGTTCGGAAAACATAATTGGCGTTGATAAGCTAGCCAAAAGGGCTAGGAATGTACTACCGCTGGAGAAAAAGCTCGATGTTTTGAACAGGTTAGGGCGCGGTGAGAGTGCTGCGTCTGTGGCCAGGTTAATGGCTGTCAACGAGTCAACTATAAAATTCAAACGGGGTTTGAAGGATTTATTATCTCCATACAAGCAGCTTCAGAAGGAGTTTCAAAATAAAATGAAGCAGACTTCTCTTTTATGCTATTTTAAATCATCTGGTGGCAAGTCAACTGACGTCTCTCACCCTTCCACAAGTGCCGATTCCCATGCCTCGATTTAAAATTGTTTTGATTAAAATTTTGCGTTTAAATTGCTTGTGTGTTAAAAATTGTTTTTATTTTAAAATTTTAAGTTGAAAATTGTAGTAAGCTATAAAACTGGACTTACTTAGCACTAAAAACTGGCCGCTATTTTTTCCTTGTCTTGGCGGCTTTTTCGTTATAATGTAATACAGTACAGTATTTTAAAAATTTTGAAAATTTTTATAATTTAAATAACTGTCAGCTATTTGAAATCATTGGACTGGTTTTATACATTCGAACAATGTAGTGTATACTGTATAATAAAGAGTTGTACAGTATTTTATATTTCTGGCTTTGTTTCAGATTCCCCTAACCTTACTTTTCCCATATAAAGTTAACTTCACCAACCGCGGATTCACTAACCGCGATGTTTTGTAGGAACCTAACCCCCGCGGTTGGCGAGGGAATACTGTACTATATTCGGGTCTGTTTACATTGTCCGATTTATACACGTGTGTCACATTTACCATAATTATGGTATCTACCATAATTGTAGCATTTGTTTATTTCAGTCTCGTTATATAATTTTTTATTACCTAAGGATCCAGGATTCAGCTCAGCGAGAATGCTGGCAGAGACAGGCATTGAAATGAGAATACGTTCGGTAGAAACATTAATCATTAATATTGGTTTATTCCATAAATTCTATAAGCGTGTACACCGGACAAAAAAATCAACATGGCGGCCATTAATTATTGGCCCGCCTTCATCATAAACTTCTTTATATTTCATTAATTGTTAATTTATCAAGTGTCATATTTTAATTTAGCAGCTGCTTTGCTATTAAATGATTTTAATTATCTTGGCTTAACACAAACGCAAACCAACACCCCGTTCGGATGTCGACATTAAAAAACACGCCCCGCTTTCTCTCTCTCATTCATACTTATAAATTCAAATTACTTTTGTGTACACATATCTGATCATAAGGTTAACGAGCTCTTTAGTAAAATTTTGGTTTTGCACTTCCCTGAATCTGTAGACTAGAAGTTCCAGAAGCGGGTTCACATGTTGGGTCCTTAAGGTAGCGTGGTTACATTTTTTTCTATTATCACTGACTCTACTGCATAATTTTGAAAACAATTACTGATCACTGTTTAGCTCACTTCTATCTATCACATGATTATATTTTGGCTACATTTTGTACTGTTTAAAACACTATGCCGGTATAAATTGCCGGCGGCCTGTAACAAGGTGTTACTGCTGCTGCTGTTTTGTAGAGACTGGGCCGAAAATTATGCAAATTTTACGTATGTGTGAGTGAGTATACGTCATCGTTCTTTTGTCTCTGGTTATATAATAGCCTTGTTTGTTACGTATTTTTCTCACGTCATAGTGGTTTTAATGACGTTGTGAGCTGTTGGCCAATGAAACATAAGTATGAAGCGCCGTTTTTAGTGGCTGTAACCATTATAAGTCTTTTTAGCTGCACGTACACTGCTGTCCTTGAAATTATTTTGTTGTCTCTGATCTGCGTCGTTGTAGGCAAAAACTAAGGGAAATTGTGTCACCCATAGAAATGACTTTAAAACATCGGAATACAATAGTTTGCTACCTTACATACCATATTTTTATATCAGACTTTTTGTACTGTCACAGAGTAAAACTAATAATGAAAAAAGATAACAAACAACAAACTAATAAATATAATATAAATAGAAAGTAAAATATCAGATAGGAAATAATTTGGTAAAAGTATAGTGACATGAATAAATTGTAAAAAAACAGTTCAATGTATTTCAAAAGCCAAAAAGAACCAATGCAAACAAGCAAACCATATGTGCTTAGGAAATAATATTTAAATAGAGCAAATTAAGAAATTCTAAGATGTTAAAGTTTAGGCCTATCAATGACATAGCAGTATAAGTTCAGAAAACCAATAATAAACAATTGAATACTATTATTGGATGATATGACTAAATAAGTTAGGTAATTACAATTAAATAACCAGAATAACATGTCAGAATTGTGATAAATAATATAAATAAGTGAAATATGTATTAAAATAGAAATATCAGTTTTGTACAAAAACATTAGTACAGGGCCTAGATCAGCCTTATGAGATGTCAAATTGGTCATTGAAAGAAAATAGGAACATCTATGTTAATATTTCAAACATTGGAAAGATTCCCAAGGAAAAATAACATTTATAAAATATTTATTCATTTTGAACAAAAAACCAGGATTTATAACAATAGTTTCAAATGTACTTAACCAATCAGATTCAAGCCTGTTACCATAGAAACAGAACATTATTATAATTTTGACCGTTAGGTAACGGGATTCCATTATTAACAGTTCAGAGTATAGACGCTTTATTGATGCGGACCTTTTAAAAAAGCAAATAAGTAAGAATATCAAAAAGGAATGAGACCAAAGTGAATACCCGAAGTAAACAAGAGTTCCAACTACACCAGGAGGAAGAATAAATGAAGTTACAACATTAATAAGTAACTAAAAATTGCAATAAAAGAAACAGACGCCAAAACGAAGATGACGAGATTAGATGCATGCATTAACAACAGCGAAGATACCATTGTGATTGATAACACTAACACCGTGATTGTGTTAAGTATAAATTAAATTATAATTGATTAAAAAACTAAAACTGATCCAGTTTTCTCACAATAGAAAACTCTCACTATGAACTTGGAACTCCTATTTCTTTCAAAGATTAATAAAAAATATTAATGAACACCTGAAGCAACTATAAGATAACCTGTGTATTAAACGATCACACTGACACACTTTTAACACCACAGAGTTGAATTTAAGGTAAACCTCTTTCATATTTAATTACCACAATTGTAAGGTGGTGTACTTTATTTAAATATCTTGTTCTAAACTTTTTTTTGTACTCAAAAGAATTCATGGGCAGTTTAATTTGTATAAATAAGAGGATGCGGCGACCATCATGTCATCAAACTAACTTGTGCTGCCACCCTGCTCTCCGCTGAGTAAACAGTTAATTTATTGCCGAGGCTAAAAGTTATTATAATAATTTCAATTGTACAATAATTATTGAAAATTAATGAGAACCAAGGTAAATAAATAAGTATGAATCGTTATTAGCTGTCCTGTAATTATTTCAAATGTGTTATGTATGTTGTGTTCTGTAGCAGTGAATAGAATTATTTGACCAAATTTTATGTTGGCAACACGTCTCCCCAGACAAGCGAAATTTGAGTTCCCGCCAGTCTGCGAGTAATTCGAATCGTTCATCACAGTATCGTAAACAAATAAACTGATACAGAATCTTTAAATTGTTTTCCCTTAAAACAATTAAAAGATTCTGTATCAGTTTATTTGTTTACGATACTGTGATGAATGATTCGATTTCGAATGGGAAACAATTTGGCGCCTATCGGGAAGAAAAAACCAGTGAGTAAGGACAGGTAAGGATTAACAGACGACAACAAGATTCGGGACGGCTTATTAACGCGATCACGATCACCATTATCAGCGACAGCTTTATCCCAAATTGACGCATTCAACGTGTAACTTAATACGTGCCGAGATCGAGATTTCTAACAATATATATATATATATATTTTGTAACGTGCCTTCGTTACCGGGTTTATAATGTTACAATGGGAGAGTGTCCACTCACCAGTTCGGCCATTCTAATTCGTATTTACTGCCTCACCGTCGGGTTGGCCAATAGGGTGGAACGAAAAAATCAAGTTTGGATTTTTAATTTGTAATAGCACGGAAAAGTTGCCTTTTGGTGTAGATAACATAAAAAAAAAATATGAAAAATATTGGAGAACGTCTTGAGGTGCCGCAAGGACGATAAATTTTCATAAAATTGCAATTTTCGCTACATTTTTAAGTTTTTTTAAGAAGTTGTCAAAAAAATTTTTTTTTATTTCAAATACTGTCAGAAAAGCAGTTTTTATATCAAAAAAGACATACAATTTTTTTTTAACTTTTTGGATTATGTCTTGAGGTGCCGCAAGAGCGGTAAAGGTTTATAAAAACACACTTTTTGTAATCAAATAGATCTCATTAATGACAGTCTTTATGATCATATAACCGAAAATAGAGGATTGTTTTTGATGGAAGCAGAGACAAAACAATTGTTCAAGAAAAGAAAGGAATTAAGTTGTACAAAAAAGTTATTTCAGAAGAGCACGTTTCACTAATAGAGGAACCAAACTCAAAGTTTTTAGGCCACGTAACACCTAAATCTGGCACTGGAAAAGACATAGCAGACAGTATACTGGAGTTTCTTGAAGATAGAGAACACAACGAACAACTTTTGAACTTTACTGCTATTGGGTGTGATGGAACCGTTGTAAACACTGGACATAATAATGGTGTGATTTCTTTGTTGGAAAATGAAATATGAAGACCTTTACAATGGTTAGTTTGTTTGTTCCATGGAAATGAGCTACCTGTGCGACATCTTTTTTGTCATTTAGATGGTAAAACGAAGGGACCCAATGAGTTTAAAGGCGAAATAGGTCAGCAGCTGGAAAACGGTGCTAATCTTTCTGTGGTTACTTTCTTGCCAATTGAAAATAACCTTCCTCTTTTGGAGAACATAAATGATTTAAGTACAGATCAGAAGTATTTATTGGATATGTGTATCGCTGTATCAAGTGGAAATTGCTCACTAGATTTATCTTTAAGAAACCCTGGAAAACTTGCTCACTCCAGGTGGCTTACATTAGCAAACCGTATACTTAGATTGTATGTGGCAACTGAAAATCCAACTGAAAAACTTAAGACTCTGGCTGAGTACATTGTGAAAGTGTATGCACCTGTGTGGTTTAACATTAAGTTAAAACCTTCATGTACTTATGGTTCCAAACATCTGTTTAAGCTTATCTCATATTCACGCTATCTCTCTGATGATTTCAAGAACGTTCTAGACCCGGTTATTCAAAGAAATGGGTACTTTGCTGCTGCAGAAAATCTCCTTTTGTCCATGCTATGTGATGAGCGCAAAAATGTAAGAGAACTTGGTTTACGACGTGTTTTAAAAGCAAGAACAGAAAGTAGAGGCGGAGTCAGGAAGTTTAAAGTTCCAAAGATAAACTTTGACGCAAAGGATTACATCGACATGATCTCATGGGCTGAAAATGACGTAACTGAACCCCCCTTGGTAAAACATGTTTCCGTTGACTCTCTCAAAGACTTTATACGGAAGACATCTGAAGCTCAACCAAATAGTAAAGTGGACCCGCTTATCGACTTTCCCCGGCTTCCTTGTCACACGCAAGCAGTGGAAAGAGCTGTGAAACTGGTGACCGAATCGGCTCAAAATGTCTGTGGTTCAATCGCAAGAGAAGGATATATAAGAGCAAAAATTGACTCACATGAGAACATGCCAAAATTTGATACAAAAAAAAGAGTTTAATGTGTCAATGAAGTAGAAACAAACATTTTGCAGCTGTAACATTTGTAATTATTAAGGGTTTTTTAAATCATAAAAAATGAACTTTCAATGTCTTTAAAAGTGTATTATGTTTTTTTACGTGTGCTCTAATAAAAAAAATATATAATTGATTTGACGAGCTTTTATTTCAACCTTATTTACTACTATTTGTAACAACCAAAATGTTCGCAAAAGTTTCAAAATTAGCAAAAATACAAACTTTTTGACATTAAAAAATATTTTTTTATTATTATTATATTTTGTAATTAATAATTTTTTCCGATTCTAATGCTTATATATAATGTTACAAAACTATCTTTTGTAACATTATATGTACGAGAAAACCATAAAAAATAATTTATCAGAGTTTATAATTTTTCAATTTTTTTATTTTTTTACAAACTTTAAGCTCTTTGCGACACCTCAAGATGTAGTATAGCAACCAAATTTTTTTTTCTTCTTTTTGAACCTAAAAGGCAACTTTTCCCCGCTATTACAAAACTAAAAAAAAAAAATTAAAAAAGGCCATTTTCGTTCCACGCTATTGGCCAACTCTCCTTAGTAGACCAAAATTGTAAAGTTTACTATTCTATATTTTTGTGCTCAAATTTTAATATTTAGTTGAATACAATCAAACATACAGTTTAACGTTTGTATTATTTTTTATTAACAATTATTAATTTGGTTCCATATACTACAATTTCCTTCAAATTATAATTCTTATTTTTGCACCGGCATGTTTAATTATTCGCAGTTGGCTATTCTGTCCGCTAGCTGTTGTCGAGACTCACGCATACAGTTGATTTTTGGTTATTTATAATCTCAGGTCGAAGTTCTTGTGACTACAGAAATGTTGTTAAATGGACTAATAAAAGTACAATATTTTACAAATACCATATAAATATTATAGAACAGGTGATATATTTATAATTACAGTGGTAAATTATATCTATGGGAAATAGCGTTTTATAGGTTATTTATGGTTAGTGAACCTTCCGTTTTTTAAAACATATTCCTTAAAAAACCAATGTTGGATTGATGTAGTTATTCAAATTGAGATGTTTGTTAAATAAAATCAAGTTCATGTGTTTATTAAAAGTGATAAGTGATGTGGAAAGTATAGTTCACTTATGGTTGGTTTTTCTTGTGTTTTTCTGTGAAGTCGTATTTAAAATATACTTAACAATCCTTCGTCTCTGCTATCCAGGGTATTAATTCTCTCGAATACTGCTGCTTGTCCTTTCTTGGGTGGTCCGGTTAATTCCAAGTGCAAATTTCGTGGTTCTCTGGTTACGTTGTTTAATTTCCCTTAGCCATACTGGTTAAGGCCGGTTCCATGGTTCATTTACGTGTTCATATATTTTCTTCCTTCAGTTGGTTATTATTCCTTCACTTGGGCTTCTTCAGCAATTCCACCTGGTTAAATTTTAATTTCTTCTGGTGAATTTATTAATTTGTTTAGTATCAGTGTTACTACTGTGATTTAATTCCTCTTTATCATTACTTTTGATAAAATTGGTTGAATTACTTCTTTTTTATTCTTTGTGGGTTTAATACATCTACCCTACTCAAACTCTAATAATGGAATGATACAATTTATTAACGGTTCCTTTCTAACAAGGTTTGGTTGTTATGGCAACTCCCTGTCAAACACTAGTTTCAATTGGTTGATAATTTATAACATTGTTATATCAAACTAACGTTTTTCTATACAAAATTATTAAAAATCTTAAACTGCCTTAAGATTACTGTTATAACTCCCTTAAACTACCTGTAATATTAAATATAATAACACCATTAGTTTGCTCTTTGTTTACAAATTATTTTGATACCACACACAGTTACCTTTTGTCAAATTATTACAGATTACTATTTTTTCATTTGGTTTTTTTTGTTAATTACATTTAAACTAATTATTATCTTTCCAGTTGTGCATCCTACACTATTATTATGAAACCTAAACAAGTTATACACTTGATTTTATCAATGGCTATTGCTTTATCTTAATTTTCACCAATTTCTGGTTATCAGTTCTAGGCATAATGCCTAGAGTTCATAATTCACCTACCCTATACTCATTACAATTGTTTATAGTCATTTATGTTAATTTTATATGTTACTAAACATTATTACTGAAACAAACTAACTTAAATCATAACAGTTGCCTTGATTATTCATCACTTCTTTCACAGCACTAACACTTATCTAAAATGAAACTTTTTCTTGTGAACTTACTGTTTATTTCTCTTCTCGTCAAACGCGTTTCGGTGTACATATTCGCCTTCTTCAGCTTAGAGACAGACTGCCATCATTTAGTAACGGTTGTTGTGTGGAAGGTGTAGTGGGGGTGGTGCGTGGAGGAAGGGGATTGGCGCGGGGATTCAACTTAATGTTTGTTTTTTGTATAATTGTGTCAAAAAGTGTATTAAAGTGTGTTAAAGCTTTTAAGTGTTCAGAATAACGGGATGAAAAAGATCTTCCCATCTGGCCTATGTAGAAACTATTGCAGTCATTACAATTTAATTTGTAAACACCTGTTTTGTTATATTTGTCTGTGTCTGTGTTTGTATTATTGATGTGTTTTTTGATGGTATTGGTTGTTCTGTATGCTATTGTTACGACGGTCTACTCGATCGTCGTAGGTACAGTGGAAACAAAATAAGTACAAGACACCAATTAAGTCACTAATCACACCTTTAATTGTTATAGTAAAACAGTTCGTAATTAACAACACAGTGTCTACAACAAATCAAATGAAATTGTTCATACGCAATAAAATGTCCACTAATATTAAAACTCAACTGTATTACAATTATACCGTCCGAATATAAAACGCAACACTTCACTAATAACTACTTGAACGTACACCGTAATAACCCGAACCGCTCTGTAAATATGTCGCACTAATACTCTCGAACCGCACAGTCAAAAATCTCGCATTGAACTGAAAAACTAAGGCCGCGACGCGATGTATTTATAGTTAGCTAACACACACCAGAAGCTTCCAAACTGGGTCTTATCTCTCGCGAACTACGTAATTGCTGCGGCCTTGACACAGTCCGAGCGCCCGAGCGAAGGCTGGCAAAGTCGAGAAATTTCTCGCAACATGCGTTTAGTAGCACTTACACCACACGCTTACGTCGAGATCTTTCTGGGACATTCGATAAACGCCTAGATTGTTCTACGCTGTCGTAGCACTGCCCCCTCCTTAAGCCTGTTCGTCCCGAACTGGCAAAGCGTCTCTAAATTTGTATTTAGCCAGGCGATCTAGGTGGACGACCTTGAACTTTCGCTGTCCTTCCTGTTGAATCCGATAAACAACATCGTTAATCCTTTTTTTTACAGTGTAGGGTCCTTCCCAGTTAGACTGAAGCTTAGGTGAGCGACCACGACGGCGCTTTGGATTGAACAACCAGACCTGATCTCCTTCTTGGAAACCCACACTATTGCTGCGAATGTCATACCGAGTTTTCATTTTATCACTGGCAATCTTGAGCCGTCCTCTTACCAAGCGATTCATTTCTCGCAGTTGGTTTTCTAATTGCGAGGAATAGTTCTTTGGCTCTTGGGACTGAGTCTCAGGTGATCCAAACATCAAGTCCCCAGGAAGACGAATCTCCCGCCCAAACACCAATTTTGCTGGAGTCATGCCGGTTGTGTCATGTACTGATGATCTATACGCCATAAGGAATAGTGGTATACGTTGGTCCCAGTCTGTTTGGTTCTCGTCAACAACTTTCGAAAGATGCTGCTCAAGTGTCCTGTTGAATCTCTCAACCATCCCGTCCGACTGAGGATGCAGAGGCGTTGTCCTGGTCTTTCGAATTCCAAGTAGACGGCATAATTCTTTAAACACTCCTGATTCGAAATTTCTCCCCTGATCCGTATGGATTTCCATAGGGGCTCCATAACGGCAACAGAAGTTGTGAACTAACTGCTTTGCCACAGTGGTAACCTCCTGATTTGGAATTGCGTAGGCTTCCACCCACTTAGTAAAGTAGTCACCTACAACCATGATGTACCGGTTTCCATCGTCAGTAACTGGGAATGGTCCAGCAATGTCTATGGCAATTCTCTCGAAAGGTTGTCCAACGTTATACTGTCTCATTTTTCCCCTGCTTCTGGTTTGTGGGCCCTTGCTTGCAGCACATATTTCACACGTCCGAACCCATTCCTCTACGTCGTGGCGAAGATGAAGCCAATAGAATCGCTTCCGTATTTTGTCAAGGGTTTTGTTAACGCCAAGATGGCCTCCAGATGTTCCATCATGCATCTCCTTCAAAACAGACTGCACTTTACTTCGGGGAACTATCAACTGCATGACCACGTCTCGTCCATCTGCACTTTCCCAAGCCCTTTTCAGCAATCCGTTTTCTAAGGTGAGAGATTCCCATTGTGCCCAGTAGCCCTTCAGCACTTCGGAACCATGGCAGATATCTTGCCAATCCGGGCGGCGACCTTCCTCTTTTGCTGTCAAGATCGGTCCAATGTCTTCATCAGTCATCTGTTCTTGTCGACAGTCTTGTGTTGTCCAGCCATCAGCCAGGAAATCTACAGTGATGGCTCGAACATGTTCACTTGAGTTTTGTTCTTCCTTTCTGTGGCAATGTCGGCAGTCTTCCGGGCATGGTCTTCGTGATAAGCCATCTGCATTACCGTGCAGGCGCCCCCGCCGATGTTGTACCTTGAAGTTGTACTCTTGCAGATGTTCGAGCCACCTTGCCAACTGTCCTTCTGGATTTTTAAATCTCAAGAGCCATGCAAGTGCAGCATGGTCGGTACGTAGTGAAAACTCTCTCCCATAGAGGTATTTATGGAAGTGCTGCAAAGCTCTGACAATTGCCAACAACTCTCTTCTTGTAACACAATAATTTCTCTCTGGTTTAGAAAGCGTCTTGCTGTAATACGCTATTACTCGTTCTTCACCGTTCTGCACTTGAGACAAAACTGCTCCTAGACCAGTATTGCTTGCGTCTGTGTCTACGATGTACTTCCCTTCGGAAGCTGGAAAAGCGAGAATTGGCTGCGAACATAATGCAATCTTCAACGTTCTAAATGCTTGTTCACACTCTCTCGACCATTGGAAGTTTCGTTTATTTTCCGTTAGCTCATGTAGTGGTTTAGCAATAGTAGCGAAGCCTTTCACAAAACGTCGGTAATATGAGCATAACCCCAGGAAACTCCGAACTTCGTGTTTATTCTTCGGAACTGGCCAGTCTCTTACGGTGTCTACTTTATTAGGATCCATGCTAACGCCCGCTGCCGAAACCAGATGGCCCAAATACTGTACTTCCTTCTGGAATAGAGAACACTTCTTCGGGCTGAGCTTCAGTTGTGCACCGTGAATTCTAGTTAGAACTTCCTTAAGGTTTTCCAAATGATCTTCGAAAGTCTTCCCGATCACTATGACATCGTCTAAGTAAACAAGGCAAGTTTTCCACGTCAGGCCTCGGAGTATCAGGTCCATCAATCTCTCAAATGTTGCCGGTGCATTACAGAGTCCAAATGGCATGACGTTAAATTGGAATAAGCCACTTGGGGTCGAGAAAGCGGTCTTTTCCTTGTCTTCTTGATGAAGACCCACTTGCCAATATCCACTCTTCAGGTCCAATGTGGAAAACCACTGTGCTCCGGACAACGTGTCGAGTGTATCGTCAACGCGAGGTAATGGATAGCAGTCTTTCTTTGTAACATCATTTAACCTCCGGTAGTCTACGCAGAAACGCAATCCACCATCCTTCTTCGCTACCAGCACTACAGGGGAAGACCAAGCACTTGACGAAGGTTCAATTACTCCCTCTGTCAACATGTCCTGTACTAACTGAGACATCTCCTCTTGTTTAGATAATGGAGGCCTTCGAGGAGGTTGGCGTATCGGTGTTGTGTCCCCAGTATTGATGCGATGTTGCACAAGAGAGGTTCTTCCCAGTGACTGTCCCCGAACTGCAAAACAGTCTTTGAATTCGTGTAAAAACTGTCCGAGTTCTTTTAACTCACCACTTGAGAGGTCGTTAGAAGATCTGTTCAATAATTCTTGCAGTTCCTCTGGTAATTTAGAAGTATCCGAAGAACTGGGTCTTTGTTGCGTTATTCCGGCTACCCAGGCCACAGGAGTCAATTTGCCTAGGAGCGTATTGCTTTGTAAAGTGATAGCTTGATCCAAAATATTCGCCACTCTAATAGGCACATTTCCGGTTTTGTCAGGTTTTACTAAACTTCTGGCAATTAGTATGCCCGGTGTGCTGACTACCTGGGGTTCGAATATAGAGCACTGATTGCCCCTAGTATCTACCGCAGTTCTAACCATGATGATCTTTTCGGAGTTTGGCGGAACAGTTACGGCCACTTGGTTTATGACGTCCATCGATTTTTCTGCTGTCGTCATTGTTGATAGCATTACCTCTTTGCCTCCGATTCTCAAGACATTGTTTTTGAAGTCGACTATAAATCCGTATGCGTTCATAACGTCCACACCAAGAATTGCTTCATCCACAATGTCTGCAACAAGTACTTGATGATTAAACTGAAGTCTACCGAGGCGTAGGTGTATCTCCACTTTTCCATACACTTTTACAGGCCGTCCAGTAGCTGTTCGCAAGCTGCAAGAGCACCAGATTGGCTTGAGATCTTTCACCACGTCGGGGCGCACAATAGAAACTGTTGCGCCTGTGTCAACTGTAATCGAGGTTGGCCTTTCTTGAACAAATCCGGTAACTACCAAGCTCCCGGTGTTTTTCTGAAGCGTAGAAATTGCGTATTCTCTAGGGGCTTCGTTCCTCCAGTTAGTCAGCACACGCCCCGTTGCACCGACTATTGCTCGTTTCCCTGCTGCTGAATTCTAACCCGACAGTCTCGTTGTAGATGTCCAGGTTTCCCACATCGATAACACTTCGGTCTTCCATCCTTTCTTATTTTATTCTGTGGCGCCGACCGTCGAGTCTCTGTTCCTTGTTCTTCCTCCTCATCGTCTGTGCCGTCGCGATCTTTTAGCTCGCGCACTTTATGACTTGTCCAACCAGACGCTGATTTGGCGGTCTCAAATTGCAAAGCATGTACCAGGGCGTCCGCACTGTTCTGGTGTCTTGCCATTCGTAACACTTGCTGTAGTTCGTTATCTCGGACACCGGCAGTAAATGTCTGCATCGCAAAACGCGTTCGAAAATCTTCTGGCGCTTCAGGATAGGCCAGTCTAATTAGTCTGTCGATACTTGCTTCAAACTCTTGAAGACTTTCCCCGGAATGCTGTCGCCTTGCTCTCAACTGGGTGCAGTACACATCTCGCAAATGTTTATCACCATACCGTAATTCCAGAGCTTTTATCAACTCGGCATAGGTGTTCTGGCTGTCAGGTGGCACTTTCTGTAGTAGTTCTGCCGCGGGTCCTTTTAATGCAAGAACAAGTGAAACAGCCTTGTCTTTTTCTGTCCAATTATTTGCGCATGCAGCAGCTTCAAATTGGCGGAGGTACGTTGCCCAGTGAGTGCTTCCGTCAAAGGTTGGAGCTTTGACATGAACTGTCCCTACTGCAGGCAAAGTGACTTTCTCTGTTAACTTATTTTCTGTGTATTTTTCTGTCTTGATCACTGGTACAGTCTGTTCAGAAATTTGTTTTGGTTGAATCTTCATGCACTGTTCGACTTCACTTTTAATTTGTTCTCTTATGTTTGCCATTGAGTTTTCTACTGCAGATATTTTATTTGAAACAGATTCTTCTATAACAGATATTTTTGTAGACATCGATTCTTCAACAGTCAAGACAGATTTTTCTACTTCAGCTATTTTTAATGTCATTGATTCTTGTACCTCCGATATTTTAGTAACTTGTTTATTAAGCTCACCTCGTAGGATACCCAATTCTGCGGTACTGTGTTCTTGCAACTGTTTCTGCATAGTTTCAAAGAGAGCTTCCGTTTTATCTTTTTGTCTTTCTTCTGTTTCTAGCATTAGTGCTTTCTGACGTCCCTCAGCCTCTTCTCTTTCCTGTCTTCGTTCTTCCTTTTGTCGTCTTTCTGCTTCTTCCTGTGTCTGCCGCAGCAGTGTTTGTAAAGCTTCCATCATCTGACTGGGATCCATGTTTACCGATTAATTACGAATCACACTCGTCTTGTACAAAGTGTCCGCTGTTTCCACTGTTAACCGTTCTATCCCAGTTCTGACACCACTGTTACGATGGTCTACTCGATCGTCATAGGTACAGTGGAAACAAAATAAGTACAAGACACCAATTAAGTCACTAATCACACCTTTAATTGTTATAGTAAAACAGTTCGTAATTAGCAACACAGTGTCTACAACAAATCAAATGAAATTGTTCATACGCAATAAAATGTCCACTAATATTAAAACTCAACTGTATTACAATTATACCGTCCGAATATAAAACGCAACACTTCACTAATAACTACTTGAACGTACACCGTAATAACCCGAACCGCTCTGTAAATATGTCGCACTAATACTCTCGAACCGCACAGTCAAAAATCTCGCATTGAACTGAAAAACTAAGGCCGCGACGCGATGTATTTATAGTTAGCTAACACACACCAGAAGCTTCCAAACTGCGTCTTATCTCTCACGAACTACGTAATTGCTGCGGCCTTGACACAGTCCGAGCGCCCGAGCGAAGGCTGGCAAAGTCGAGAAATTTCTCGCAACATGCGTTTAGTAGCACTTACACCACACGCTTACGTCGAGATCTTTCTGGGACATTCGATAAACGCCTAGATTGTTCTACGCTGTCGTAGCACTATTTTGTATTTGTGTTTTCTGAATGTGTTGGCGATTTTGTGTGTGTAGGAATTGTGGTATGTGAGTGTGATGTATTTATTGTGCTGTGTGTTGATGGTATTTTGTGTTTTTGTTTTTGATGCGTTTGTGTTCAAACTTTGTACTTTATTTATCAGCTGTGCGCCGTACCACTGCAATGCGACACGCGCGGATGACGTCACTTGCTTATCAAGCGCTGCCGGCAGTCAGCTTTACTGACGGTAGACAAGTTAGTTTTTAGTTTCTAACCAGACTCCGAGCTGTACTCTCGTTAAAAATCTCTCTTCCAGTTGCGGCTTCTGGATCATTCTTAATTATTTTCATGTATCGTACTCACTAATTTATTCAGACAACCTGCGTCCATTTACTATGGACTGCGACTTCTTTCAAAGCTAATTTTACGGCCGTTATGGGCTCAAAACATCCGCACGTGTCGACAATGGTCTATAAAATTTAACGTTTCAATAAATGCATATCATACAACAGAATTACAGTCCATTTCGTTTAAAACCCAGCCCTTTCTACATAGCATTTTTGGAACAACTCAAGATTCTCAAGAGCTTCCAATGCGCAACATTTTTGGTCCTCACGGGACGGATATCATATTTTTGGCCCAAAAACGACAATATTTTTGGCCCTCACGGGACGGATATCATATTTTTGGCCCAAAAACGGCAACATTTTTGGTCCAACCGAACCGGATTTATTCTCTCCCTACGGGCAGCATTTCTTGGTCCACAAGCGACCGCATATTACTTTGGCCTTACGGGCATTTCTTGGTCCTGAGTGACCACATTTTCGTCCACAAGCGACACTATTTTTTCCACGAGCGACACCATTTTTGTAAATTACATCACGATCAGCACGACAAGATTCGGCGGAGCAGTAGACCAGAGATGACGGGACACGGCAGGACAGCATTTGCGATTTCACGTAAAAAAGTTCCACAGCTTTAAATTATGAAGGGCTACAACATAAGGCGTCATCTGACCAGTAGAGACAGGAGGTGCAACAGCTCCTAACAGGATCGAGCAACGGGATCGAAGCCAGCTTCATCACGTCTGGAGCAACGTCCACGTGACTATGAACTTTTTACTTATACTTAACATTTCAAGCAATATTTTACATTTAGCAGTTATTTTTTAACACCCTTGTATAAACACACACCATCATTACACAATACAAGTTAGTAAGTGGTTGGCAGTTCATTGTGAGTTCAAACATCAAAGATAAAAATATATGTTACTATCATTTAAATTCATGATTTTAATCATTTTAATTGCCAACAAAGTTTGATTAATAGAGAGAGTAATCATATATTCTATCAAGTATTATGTTCATATAAATAACGATCACTAGCTACCGCAACGTATTCAGATTTATCAAAACTTGGGTTTATGGTTCACATGCTCTATGCTCAAATTCTTCCAAAGTATTTTTATTTTTTCTTAAATTGTAATAATGGCAGATGTAAAGGCTCTAATAAAAAAACGAGGCACAATTAAAGCCTCAATATCCCGCGTAAATACTTTCGCGGATAACTTTGATTTGGAAACCAGCGATCATCATGCGCTAAAAATAAAACTTCGACATTTGATGGAATTATCCACGAAATACGATGAGATTCAATCCCAAATCGAATCCGAGGAAGCGGACTTTGCTTTAGCGAGTGATAGGGTACAAACGGAAGACGATCTTTGTAACATAGAGTGTAAATTGCAACACCTGCTGGAGCAAGTTGAGCATATGAACCAGAAACCATTAATTAATGCTGAAAGTAAACATCTTAAAACACCCCCATTCAGTTGGAACCGATCAAATTACTACGGTTTGCGGGTAGTATTATCGAGTGGCAGCATTATTATCACATTTTTCTTGAACTAATTCACGTCAGAGCCGATCTGACGGACATACAGAAACTTCACTATTTGCACTCGTCATTATATGGCGAGGTGCTTAACGTAATAAGGTCATTACCAATCACTCATGAGAATTACGCGGTGGCTATCGATCTGTTGAAGAATAGATATGACAGTAAGCTAATTGTCTCCGCCCACCATGTCGGGAATGTCCTGGACGTACCATTGGTTCAACAAGAATCCCAAGTCAGCATATCTAAATTCATTGATGAAATCTCAGCCAATATAAATGCTTTAAACAATCTCAACCTGCCAGTTAACACATTCGAAATTATTGTCATACATTACTTAGCTAAAAAGCTTGACAGTTACACTTTCCGGTTGTGGAAAGAGAGTTTGTCGGAACATAAATTCCCTGACTTTAATAATTTTATGAATTTTTTAAATTCACGCAGAAAATTGTTACAAAATATTGATAACGCGACTACCTCAACGAGCAAGTTAAATAACAGCGATAAGTCTCCTTATCGCAAGGCAGTTAAACAGATAAGCGCTCCTAGGGGGGCATTTCATTCTCATATCAGAAACAATTTATGTAGACTATGTAACGGTGAACATAGAATTATCTACTGCTTACAATTCACATCGCTTTCTGTCCCTGACAGAAGAAACGTCATAGTAAAAAACAAACTTTGTTTAAATTGCCTTCGTCCGGGTCACGAAAGTTCAAAATGCTCATCAAAATTTTCTTGTAAAAAATGTGCTAAGCGTCACCACACCACAATTCATGTCCCCAACAAGGACGGATCTTCCATCAATAACCAATGCTCACTAAAGTTACAAACAAATAAATCAATATTGTTATTCACCGCCGTCTGTATGACCACTAATAAGGCTGGTAGAAAATTACCCGTTAGAATTTTACTGGATTCTGGCTCGCAAGCAAACTTTTGCACAATAGATTTCGCCCGCAGAATGGGCCTTCAATTGGTTAAATCGCAACTGCCCATCACGGGTATAAACAATTCGCTTTCCCAGGCTGACTTTAGTACAAAGGTAAAGCTACATTCTCGCTATAAACCCTTTATGTTAAAAGTACATTGTGCCGTACTACCCAGTATAACTAATGATTTGCCGGCGGAGTCGTTCGATCTTGCCTCTTTGAATTTACCCAAGCACATATTCTTGGCTGATCCACACCTACACTGCTCGTCGCAAGTTGATGTACTACTCGGCGCTCAATATTATCTCCAACTAATTGAACCCATTAAATTTATGCGCGGACCGCACTTTCCTATAATTCAGGAGACTAAGTTAGGATTTATTTTGGCCGGTAATTTACCCTTCAACGTCGACATAACTAAAACAGTTTCGTCCTTTATGGTCTGCAAGGATGATAGTCAGATTTCCTCGCAACTAAAAGAATTCTGGAAGTTAGAGGAGGTCTCTAGTCGCGAACCCTGCCCTGAGGACTCGCCGTGTGAAAAACATTTTGTCAAAAACACTATCCGCAACCGCGAAGGGAGATTCGTGGTATCCCTGCCCCGCAGGTCTGATAAATCTCATTTGGGAGATTCTCTACGCGGAGCTATCCGCAGGTTCCAATCGCTAGAGTTCAAGTTCAAGCAGAACCCTATCCTTTACAAGGATTATAGCGAGTTCATGAGTGAATACTTGAAACTTGGTCACATGTCTACACTTAATGATTACGATTTGTCGCTTGACAACTCAGATATTTTTTATTTGCCCCATCACGCAGTCTTCAAGGACTCCAGCCTATCCACTAAATTACGCGTGGTATTTGACGCCTCCGCTAAAACCACAAATAATCTGTCCCTCAACGATACTCTAATGGTCGGTCCTACGATCCAGCAGGATCTGTTCTCGATAATGGTTCGGTTCCGTACCCACCGATATGTACTTATTGCAGACATAGAAAAGATGTATCGTCAAATCATGGTTAACACAAAGGATTCAAACTTGCAACGCATCGTTTGGCGTGACGCGTCGCATAAGGAATTACAACATTACGCTTTAAGGACGGTTACGTATGGCACTGCTAGTGCTTCTTCTAGGGCCATAGCCAATGATTTTTACGTAGATGATCTTATAACGGGTTCGGATGATCCGAACGTGTTAGCTAAAATGAAATGCGAGATCGTGAATTTGCTAAATAGGTATGGTTTCACGTTACATAAGTGGTTTTCTAACCACCATAAAATTATGGCCCTTCGCGCCCAAGTATCCCATGACTTCAGCAAAGGTCAAAACGTGCGTACATTGGGAATCCAATGGAACGTTGATAAGGATAATTTTTTATATACCGTTTGGGGTGATGATAATTCGACCGTATTCAACAAAAGAATCGTGTTGTCGGTCATTGCTGGGATTTACGACCTGCTGGGTCTTTTTGCCCCCATCACATTTTGCTGCAAACATTTCGTACAACAGTTGTGGTTGGCGGGCACAAATTGGGACCCTATCTGGGTCATTAGCCAATCAATGGCTAGAACTATACTCTCAATTAGTTTCCAACACTCATTTTAAGATTACGAGGTCGGTTAAGAGTTCGAACAATTATCCAATTGTTCATTACAGCTTCACGGATTCGCCGACGCTTCGGCTAAAGGTTACGCGTGTTGCATTTATGTGCGGGCGGTCTATTCGAACGGCGCCATATCGTCAAACATGTTGTGTGCTAAATCTAGGGTCGCTTCGCTGAAACAGATAACGCTACCACGCCTTGAACTTTGTGCTTGTTTATTGCTGGCGCAATTAACTTCCAAGGTTTTAAACGCCATCAACTACGATTTTGACGGACTATATCTCTATTCGGACTCGATGATAGCGTTGCATTGGATACGTCAACAATCTTCCCGCTGGAAGGTATTTGTGGCCAACCGTGTCGCGGAAATACAGCGTCTTGTTAGCAGCAGGGGAACTTGGCATCATGTAGTATCAACTGACAACCCTGCCGACATTTTATCACGCGGTTGCCTCCCTCGTAGTTTGCACTGCCATACTCAATGGTGGCATGGTCCGTCCTGGTTAGCCCATGAGTCAGCATCACGGCCCGTTAGCGCCTTCGACATTCATGCTCCCTGTACTTACCCCGACCTTGAGCAGGAACGTCGCAAGCAGGTTCAAACCTCACTAATTGTCGCATCCTCAACACACAGAGCTATGTTGAAAATTATTCATCCCTTACTAGGCTCATTCGCGTCTTCGCATATTGCCGCAGATTTATTCGCAACTCTAGGCTCCCGGTTGTTGACAGGGCCACGTCCTTTTTGTCTGCTCAAGAATTGTATGACACACTTTTGTTTTTTGTCTGGCAATCTCAGCAGTTGCACTTCGGCATAGAAGTTAAGGAATTTGAGGCACATCGTTGCCTTCCTCGCAGTAGTAAAATTCTTGCACTCAACCCCTTCCTGGATGACTCAGGCATTTTAAGAGTGGGTGGACGCTTACAATTCTCCCCACTTAACTACACGAGTAAACACCAAATAATTTTGCACCCGCACTCTCGTCTCACGAGATTAATAATTGAGTATGAACATATCCGTTTGTTGCAAGCCGGTGGTGCAATCAACTCAAGCTTCGCTCAGACACAAATATTGGATCATTCACCACAAATCTTATATCCGCTCAGTAATACATAAGTGTGTCACTTGTTTTCGTTTCCGGGCTAGAGGCGCGAATCAACTATTAGGTCAGTTACCCCCTTCTAGGGTCACGCCTGCTAGGCCATTTTCCCAGTCGGCCGTGGACTACGCCGGTCCTGTACTTTTACGCCATGGCGGGCAGCGCTCAAAGTCCACGTCCAAGGCATACATCGCGTTATTCATATGCATGTGCACAAAGGCCATCCATTTAGAATTGGTGTCGGATCTCACTTCCAACGCCTTTATAGCGGCTTTAAAAAGGTTCATCGCGCGGAGAGGTATTCCCGCGCAGATATTTTCAGATAATGGTACGAATTTTCGTCGTGCCAACCACACCTTATATGATTGGTACAAATTTTTAAACTCAAAGGAAGTTGAGCAATCTTCTCAGGAGTTTTGCGGTCTCCGTGGTATCAAGTGGACCTTTATCCCTTCTTCAGCCCCTCATTTCGGTGGTTTGTAGGAAAGTGGTGTAAGGAGTGTTAAATATCATTTGCGTCGCATAATAGGCGGTACGATCTTGAATTTTGAGGAATACTCTACTCTTCTCTCTCAAATTGAGGCTTGCCTGAATTCACGCCCTTTATGTGCTGTGTCCGACGATGCTAGAGACCCTGAACCCTTAACTCTTGCTCATTTCCTGGTCGGTGCTCCACTGACTGCACTTCCGGAACCCGACCATACCCAAAGCAATGCTAGTCATTTGGGCAGATGGCTTCTGCTCCAAAAATTTACACAGACTATCTGGAAACGGTGGTCTAGAGATTATCTGCACCAGTTGCAGCAGCGCAACAAATGGCGCACTCCGTTAAGGAATTTGAATGTCGGACAGCTTGTCCTCATTTTGGATGATAATTCCCCCCCACTACAGTGGACGCATGGGGTAATTACTAATGTTTTTTCGGGTCAAGATTCATTAGTACGCGTCGCAGAAGTTCGCACCGCGCTAGGTATCTTACGCCGACCCATCCACAAATTATGCCCCCTTCCGGTGGCAACAAGCTAGTCGTATGCGTACGAGATGTACTAGGATTGTGAACTTGTCACATTGCCTGGACTACGCCCGGGACATTCCCCGGCGCGAGCATACAAGTCAATTGTATCATTAACGTTGTAAGTATTATTATTACGTGCCGATAGCTATTATTGCAATAGTGACTGTGTTTTCATTGTAGTATCAATTATTTATGGATGTTGTTGTATTGTCGTATGTTTATATATTCAAAGTTCCGAGAACTACAAGTGTTACTTATGGTATCAGTTATTCTATGTATGTATTGTATTTTCTAATGGTCATATATTATGAAATTTATTGGGGTTTGTTGTGTCAATATCATGGTGCAATTATTATATTTTCTATGGTGTTATCACTTGTTATTATAATGCTTTGCAAATGTCAATGGGTATTATTTGGGAAAGATCAACGTCTACTTAATCATTGTATTATTATGTGTACTGTGTTACTATTATGTTTTGGGTAATTTTACAGTCAGTTTGCCCTTGCTATTTGCATAAGGGTTGATTTCTTATGTACCTTATAATTATTAATTGAATTTATCATGTTAATCATATTATTGTTATTATGTCATTGCGCTGTAGCCAATACGCCAATTGTTGTATTATTTTTGCCATGTAAATCTAACTATTATATTATTAATTTAATGTTTAATTTACAAAATCGTCCCGATTTTGAGCGGACAGTATGTTCAAACTTTGTACTTTATTTATCAGCTGTGCGCCGTACCACTGCAATGCGACACGCGCGGATGACGTCACTTGCTTATCAAGCGCTGCCGGCAGTCAGCTTTACTGACGGTAGACAAGTTAGTTTTTAGTTTCTAACCAGACTCCGAGCTGTACTCTCGTTAAAAATCTCTCTTCCAGTCGCGGCTTCTGGATCACTCTTAATTATTTTCATGTATCGTACTCACTAATTTATTCAGACAATCTGCGTCCATTTACTATGGACTGCGACTTCTTTCAAAGCTAATTTTACGGGCGTTATGGCCTCAAAACATCCGCACGTGTCGACAATGGTCTATAAAATTTAACGTTTCAATAAATGCATATTATACAACAGAATTACAGTCCATTTCATTTCGTTTAAAACCCTCTACATAGCGTTTTTGGAACAACTCAAGATTCTCAAGAGCTTCCAATGCGCAACAGTTTGTGTAGTGTGTTTATTAAATTAGGGTTGTAACCGTTTTTGATTGCTATGTATTTTATTGTGTTGAGTTCGTCTGTGTAATTTTGTTTATTTAAGGGTATTTTAGTTAGTCTATGGAGCATATGGTTGAAGGCCGCATGTTTATGTTGTGTTGGGTGGTTTGATGTGTTGTGTATAACCATGTCAGTTTTGGTTGGTTTCCTGTATATTTTGTACGTGTGTGTATTGTTAGTTTTGTTAATTGTTAGGTCTAGAAAATTTATACTATTGTTTTGTTCAATTTCCAGTGTAAATTTTAATTTGTGGTATATAGTGTTTATGTATTTGTGGAAGTTTTCAACTTGTCTTGTGTTGCCTTTGAATAAAAGTAATATATCATCTACATACCTGTGCCAGTATATAATTTTGTTAGTGTATTTGTTGTTGTTTATTATGTGGTTCTGTTCTATGTTGTGTATATATATTTCTGCTAGTATTCCTGATATGGGGGATCCCATCGGGAGACCTTCTGTTTGTGTGTATATCTTGTTATTGTATGTAAAGTAATTTTGTTCAGTTATTATTTTGGTGAGTGTGATGATCTCTTGTATGTGAGTTTCAGGTGTGTTGTTTTGTCTGAGTAGTTGTTCTAGTGTTTGGATGGTTTCTTTGATGGGGACATTAGTGTATAGATTGGTTATATCAAAAGATGCCAGAGTTGAGTTATGTGGGATGTAGATGTGTTCAGTTTTCCTGACTAGGTCGATGTTGTTTTTGATAGATGTATTGTTACTGAGATTAATGTTTTCTCTGATTATTTTGTCTAGTTGTTTTGCGATTTTGTGGGAGGGGCCTGTGTGTTGTTTAATAATGGTCTGATGGGAATGTTAGGTTTATGTATTTTTGGTAATGCATTTAGTTTAGGGGGGTTAGGTTTTATTTGTTTAAGGTATTTGGCGCTTTCTGGTTTGATTATGTTTTGTGTTGTTTATAAATTTGTTAATCTGTTTATGAAATTTTAGTGTGGGGTCTTTATTTATTTCCGTTATATTATTTTCGTTGAAGAAATTTTCGATTTTAGTGTTTAATTGATGTTTGTCCATTATGACGCTTATGTTACCTTTGTCAGCTTTTAGGATTGTTATGTTGTGTTCAAGTAACTTGTGTTTTACATTGTTAAGTGTTTTTATTTCATTGTTGTGTATTTTTGGTTTTGTATGTGTGTTTTGGAGCTTTCGTTTTATGTCGTCACATATCGGGTCCTGGTCTTTAAAGTGCGTGTTTTGTACAGCTGTTTCTGCGTCTATGATTATGTCGCGTATGTGTCTATTGTGATTTTTGATGTTAGTTGTATTGTTATTCAAATTATGTTTCAGTCCTTTGTTTAATAAATCCATTTCATCCTTTGTGAAATTAATGTTTGTTGTATTAACTATGCGTGTGTGGAATTTGTGTGCCGGTTCAGGGATTGATTCAATTGTGCATGTTGTGAGGTTAGTTATTTTTTTGTTGTGTCGATCTTGTATTGTCAATTTGAGTTTTTCTATGTTGTCTTGTGTGTGTTGTATTACATTTTCGAGTTCTGTGTGGTGTAATATTTGTGTGAGTTTCATGTGTAAGTTATATGCCTGTCTGTTGAGTGTGTCTTTTTTATGGTATAAATAATTGATTGTTATTTAGGTTTATTTGTTCTAATTTCCGTTTGGTTTGAAGTGCTGTATGTGTGTTTCGTTTTATTGTAACTTGTGCGTGTGTTGGTATGATGTTGTGTTTTCGACAAGTTTTATTGAATGCTATGTGTAAGGAAGTTTTTGTTACTTGTTATTTGGCGTTTCTGTACTTATTGATGAAATACGCTTTATCTGCAGTATTATAGTTGTCTTGATTATTCATCACTTCTTTCACAGCTTTTTTCACTTATATTGTAAAGATCAATTACAATATAAATCACATACGCTTTTTGACAAAATTATACAAAAAACAAACATTAAGTTGAATCCCCGCGCCAATCCCCTTTCTCCATGCACCACCCCCACTACACATTCCACACAACAACCGTTACTAAATGATGGCAGTCTGTCTCTAAGCTGAAGAAGGCGAATACGTACGCCGAAACGCGTTCGACAAGAAGAGAAATAAATAGTAAGTTCACAAAAAAAAAAATTTATTTTAGAGAAGAAAAGTGTTAAATCATAACATTTGATTATTTTTAATCATCATATAACATTATATAACTACTTAATAACTTTTTTTTTTAGGTCCATGCCTGCATCTGAAGTTTTACATGTGTTTGAATGGTTTTGTTTTAACATAATTTTCAACATAACAATATTTCGGTTAATTACAATCAAAGAAACCTATAACAAAATTGAACATTAAATATGCACTAATATTCCCTTATAAACTCACTTTAGAGAATATAGTGTCTAACTCCCCTTACTGTATTCAACCTAACATATTAGTTCTTTATCCATATTTTCTATGTGGTTAATATAACTTTATAATATTCCTTCATTAAAATTAAAACAATATATCCCTTATCACACTTATACTATACTATTATAACAGGGTTAATAGATTACTTATAATCTATTATTACAAGTTTATTATTTTATTTTTTGACTACACTGCACTTTCTTAGCTAGTGTGTTTATGTAATTCATTTACTATCACTGGGTCCTATAATGGTTTATTATTGATTATTAACCTTCTTAATCATTTATCACTTTTGGTGTTCACCTCCTAACATCTTAATCTAGATTTCATGTATTTATCTTTGCTGGGTCCTATCAATGTTTGATACTTATCATCACCTTCCCAGTGAATTATTGTTATTCAATTTTATTTTATACTAGCGAGTACCCGGCATGCGTTGCAATGCCACTCAAAGAAAGAAAGTGTTTGTATATATATAATATATAAAGACTTCGTTCGCGTGGTCTTCAATTTAATGCGATAATATATTTAGAACAGAATCTATTCCATTGGGTTGCCATAGTAACCAGATCTAATAAGTTAGTTTTTTAAGACTCCAAAGGACCCCCCAGAGGATCGTATCGAAAAAACACCTGTCCTATGTTGGTTCTCCCGTTGCGTAAAATATTTGTGCCAAGTTTGGTTGAAATCGGTCCAGTGGTTTAGGAGGAGATGTGGAAGACCCCAAAGAACCCCCAAAAGAACCCCATCGAAAAAACACCTATCCTATGTTGGTTTTCCCTTTGCGTAAAATATTTGTGCCAAGTTTGGTTGAAATCGGTCCAGTGGTTTAGGAGGAGATGTGGAAGACCCCAAAGGACCCCCCGAAGTATCATATCGAAAAAACACATATCCTATGTTGGTTCTCCCGTTGCGTAAAATATTTGTGCCAAGTTTGGTTGAAATCGGTCCAGTGGTTTAGGAGAAGATGTGGAAGACCCCAAAGGACCCCCCAAAGGACCCCGTCGGAAAAAACACCTATCCTATGTTGGTTCTCCCGTTGCGTAAAATATTTGTGCCAAGTTTGGTTGAAATCGGTCCAGTGGTTTAGGAGAAGATGTGGAAGACCCCAAAGGACCCCATCGAAAAAACACCTATCCTATGTTGGTTCTTCCTTTGCGTAAAATATTTGTGCCAAGTTTGGTTGAAATCGGTCCAGTGGTTTAGGAGGAGATGTGGAAGACCCCAAAGGACCCCCCGAAGTATCATATCATATTTTCTCGGCCTCACCTTATCCAATCTATTGGGTCTAGTCATCGTCATTGTCTAGGTCAAAATCAGTTAGTAGTGTTGTTCTATCATTCCTCTTTTAATAATTTTTTTATTTTCCTTTAGTGTACAGCTTTTCTTCCATTAATTATACTTGTAAATCTTGTGTTATCGTATGTCACATTACATAATGCTCCGCCACCAGAATTGATTATTTCTAAAAATAACGTGGTTGTTTTTTCCGAAATCATCAATTAAATTTTCTTCTCTTTTATATTTTCTTATAGAATGTTGTCATTATCGTTGAACTCATCAATTAGATTGTCTTCTGGTTTACATTTATTAATTCCATATTTCATGATTCTTGAGATGATATTCTTTTCTTCTGTTCTTTTCTAATGAGTGTTATATCCCTTGAAGGTTTTACTTCCCAAAATTTTTTCTCCTATTCATATAAACTGGTCCTAGTCAGAGGGCACGTGTGGCTCTATTACTCTGCTGTCCATTTATACATATTCTGAGTTCAGAGGTCATGCCATGTGCTCAATAAAATGATTGTTGGAACTTATCTCAACATATACTCACCATTTAATAATAATAATAATAGTCTATTTGCGACTAATATAATATAAAATATAACTAAAAACACTCTTGGGATTAATTACTCTGTTGTTATTCAGATCAACTGATTTTCTCTTCTTATTGATTTATTCAGATTCTTTATCTATACTAGTGGCGATGTTCTTAACATATATACTGTAGTATTTCTCTAACTTACTTCATAAGATAGTTGTTTTCCGTGTCCTTACTTCTTTTATCATTTACAATTAAAATCTAATTTGTAGCTGTATCTATGGTTACTTATTCAATTCTTCTCCTTATAATGATAGTCCTTTAGTGGTTCATTGTCCTTTTTAATGGATCGTCATGTCTTATTAATTTATTGTTAATTGTCTCGTTTGTTCTCCATAAATTTGTTATTTTTCCGTTATTCCCTTCAAAATTGGGTTATACAATTATTTTGTGTAATCTGTCCTCATTTCCTTTAATTTTTGTATTTTATCTCAGTTTTTTATTATTCTTTAATATTTTTCTCTTTTAACATTACTTGGTTCTCAACGTTGTGGTTTACACATGGTCCTTACTTTGTTTTTGCTTTTTCAAAATTATTTTATTTCAAATATTTTGTGTAAGTTGTTCTTACTTTGTTTTGAATTTTCAAATGTTTTAGGCAAATGTATCAAGGTCAGAAAATTGTTTTTTGTATAGCTTTGATAGGAATAAAATATGCTATTCTTATCGTATTATTGTATAGATTTACAAAATGTTTACGAACGAATAAAGATGAGAAACATTTCTACACGAATTTTTGAAACTACAATGGACTAAATACATGTTACTACTTTTAGGTGTCATTTTTCAAATTTTAATGGACGTTTCTTAAAAAACAATATAATCTATATATAATTATAAATACAAATTTGCTTGCGAATCCTCAGGGAAAGCAAGGCAAGCAGTGCTTGCCGAAAGAAAAACAGGCGAAAGTAAAAATGATTACATCTACATAACCAACATTATTTTTTTGTCACGAAATATTATTTCATACAAACAAGTGCGTACTTGAATATTTGTTAATGATTTTCTAGCGCTGGAGTTTTATGTACATGTACTTTGTAATGGTTTTTCTCTTCTACCATACAATATATCAGAAGATTCCAGTAATATTATAATTATACTTACTGCTCACTGCTGCCAGAAGTTTACCTGCCGTCATAATCCTGTTAACTTATCTTATAAAATTACCCAGGTCACCACGATATTTTGAGGTTTAATATCGAAACCTTTACACTCTTGCCCTTATAAAAATTAACATAATCCCGCTATCTGACTACCCTTAAAACTCAGAAAATTCCAAAGAACGTTAGACGAGGTTTTCAGCACAGAATAGGAAATGGTTATGGCGTAATGACTTACTCTAACACACACTTTATACTAAACAAATTTATTTTAAAGTGAAATTTGAATTTATGAATTAATAAAATAAACATTTCTTAATCAACTAGCCTATGACAAATTATTATGAAACAGTACGTAAATTTTTTCCCTTAGAGATCTCATTTGAAATTTAATACGTTATACATAACAAAGGAAATTACTAAAAATGATGTTTAATTTTATTCAATTGATTATGTTCTTTAGTTTGCTACTCATCTGGTCAATGCAATCCACAATTTACGCCACCACGTTTTACGCACTTTTTGTTTGTAGAACACTCTGAAAACTGATTTTATGCTGTTTAACTTCGATTATTTTATCAATCACAAATTTTACTGCTGTTTCACAAATAACATCACTATCCTTTTCAGTCGGTCGGTTTACATTGTTCGCAAGCACGTTTTTTGGCAAACTGCGCGTTAACCCTTTACTAATTGTTCTACTTGATAGGCCGATTAGATTATTTTCGGCCTATCTTACCCCCGAGGCCACTGTTTTTATTTTAACTTATAGATGACTGACTGCTTAGGGTAACCGTCTGATGCAAACACTAGGGTGACAAAGTGTTCTTACTGTGATTCACACAGAGGAGACTGAGCTGGCAAGCTGTTGCGTAATACATCTGGCTAGTTGACTGTAGACATCAACAGTCTATAATAACATTGTATGTTGCTGGTTACAATGGGGTACCCCTTAGGTGCATACTAGCTGCTTTGAAATTAACTGATTTAAATCTTTACTGTCTCTAACACACAATTGTGTACCGTCACAATACCCCCCAATGAGTGGTTTTATGCCGAAGCATAAAAACTCTCATTGCCTAAAACCTAAGAGGACCAGTGAAGATATGGCGCCACAACCCCCTTAGATTCTTACTAATTCATGGGTACTTACCCCCTTATTCTGGTGGCTGTGGCTGCACCCATCCGACCTCACTGGACTTCTCTGCTCGAGATCCCAACACCATAAAGTCAGATAGGCACCCGCCGCAGTATCACCTGACTCCGTAACATTCAATGAAAATATCAATAAATGGCCTTCCATTATTCCATATCCCCAACTGATTTGTTTCCTCCTAGTCGAACTGGTTCAATATTTAAAAAGTACTGTTTTTTTTCTACCATACAATACGCATCATCCACCAAAAGCATACATGGATTACATAAAATACAAATCTTATAATAACAATCTTATTGTAGGATACATACTACAAACAAAATACATTATTGCCTTTAATCTCAATTTTCCTTTAAAAGAAATACTTTAGTTATTACGTTTTAATCAATTACCATTTTTTTCACGTACAGTTTATTTTTAAACAAATATTCTTACAATTTAAATGAAAGTTCAAATCAAAATAAATTTATATTCACTACTGACGTTCACATTTTTAAGGTAGTTTACTTCTGAAATTACCAATTTAATTTAATTTAATTTCTCAACTCCTAATTATATCAATCTCATTTTTTCAAAACAATTTCATTTACTTTAATTATATTTTTCAAAATGATTCTGCATTAACAACATCCTCTCACATAAATATTAACTGCATTACCATCAAAACACTACGTTATTTCCTTATGTTATTCATAAAAAATTACCTTAATTCCAACACATCTGGTATTTCTTTTGTTTCCTAATAGAATTTACTACTAGCAATGATTCAGCAAAATGAAACATAATTATCAACTTCAACACATGACTGTAAACATTAGTCACATAACATACAATGTACCTGTTTACATCAACAGTGGTCTCCAAGACTTGTTTTATAAACACTGACTCAGTCTCAACATTCCTGATTACATCACCACTGAATAACTGGATACTTCCTTTGAATATTGTAATCAGTTACCATTGATTTTACAATTTCAATCACAGTATATTTAAATTTATATTTATATTCACAATCATTTATATTTAAATACATTACTGAAATTCACATTTGAAGGCAGTTTCCTTTCAACTCAAATCCAAACAATTTCTTTAGTTACCTTATTTAAAATACTTTTAATATAAACACACAATGCAAAATAAAATTCATTATTACCTCTTGTTAATTATTTAACAAAATAAAATAGTATTATTATTATAACATACTACAAACATTGTTGCATAAACTATTGTATACAATCTACCAATATACCCTGACACACTACATTTAACACCACTACATATTTGTTTACAAATTTTTGTCATAATTTTATTATTTACCACACTTCGTTACCTAAATAAGCCAAGTAATTATACCATTGACTAATATAATCAAATGTTCATTCACTATTTTTTCTAACCCCCTTCTTCGAAAATTAATCTTATTTTCACATAACATTGTTCGTTTTTATTTATACACATCATATGGCTATCTTTTGTATAATAACCATAAAAATTCATTTTTTCCAATATACCACAATGATAATGCATAGGGTTACCCCCCATTATTACTTTATCATAAGTCATGTCTACATTAGTATTTTTTGTCCAGTCTCCATTGGTATTTATTGTTACACCCAGGTAAGTTACCTCATTATCACAACTGTCTGCCACTACAAGTACACTAATTCTTCCAATAGGTACATATTTATCATTATTGTTGATAGTATAATCGTCTAGTACTGCACAAGGTAAGTCTTTATTATTGATAATAATTCTCTCATTATTTAACTCCTTAGCTAATCCTTTATAATCTCTACTCAACCTGAACAACTCTATCACTCTGTCTCGCTCTTCATATTCACTTTCATCACCCAATTTCACATTCTCACTCCACACAGAGGGCAATACCACAAAATTATTTAAACACCATCTGGCTTTACCAGATAAACACAAAAAACTTCTTTGATCATCTGCCGACCCATTGTCGCCCAAATGTCCTAGTGAGGATCTCTTATCCCCATAAACAACTTGTGAAAACTCTGTTTCACATTTAACCCCATAAAAATTTGCCCCCTGTTCACCCTTTAAATTATCTCTCCATTCTTTCTCCAACTCATCAATACTAACCATTACTCCATTACTAACACCAACTAACTTTCTACTCTTATTATCAGTATTACTATTACACAATATATCACCAGTATTTTTAAAGAAAAATATCTCACTCTTGTTAACGTCATCACAACTAACATTATTACTCACCATATTTACGGCCACCTGTTTTACATTTAAAATAACCTCTTCCCAAATATTATTTGTATTGACCTCATTTTTTATCTCCCCTGTGCTTAAACTAGTACTATTTTTTGTAACAGTATCATCATTTTTATCTCCACTATCAAAACTACTCACCTGGTTTAAGACCTTTTCTTTTAATTTGTCCGCATTATTTATATTCTCACTACACTTACCTGTGTCTTCATTATGATTAACCCATATTTTTTCACTATTTTCACTTACTTCGTCATATATTATTTCATCTGTACTTAAACTAACACTATTGTCTGTAAAAGTGTCGTCATCATTATTATCTCCACTATTACAACTACTCAAATTGTTTATTATTCCTTTACCATTATTAACAACATTATTACCACTTACCTGTTTTGATTCAATTTTTGTATTCTCCTTTAATTGACAGCTATCAACTCCCCACTTCTCATCTCATTTGTCAAGAACATCCTTAAGTTTATTAAAACCCGTATCTATCACTTCCGCCCCTTCATCTAATACTGTTTTTATCTCGTCAAAAATTCTTCTTAATAACACCCCTTAGTTCCTTAAAACGCTTCTCCCTATTATCATCAATTGTTTTCAAAAGGTTCAACACGTCATCCCATGAATACTTTTTGTCTACGGTATCCCTTACATCCGCCATGATTATTCAGTTTTTTATATAATGCCCCTTTATAAAATTCCAACCCTCCTAATACACAATAATTACACACCCAATTAAAATACTCTACACCAAAACTCGTTATCCAAATATAAAAATAAACAATGATTTCACAAGCACGTTACGCTACCAGAACATAAATCTATGCAATAATTCAAAATTTTACAAATACGCCATTACCACAACCTATTTTCTGTGCCTCAAAACAGGTCTAGTTCATATAATATTTATACGAACATCCTGGCAGCGAGTTGCCAATGTAACGGTCTTTCTCTTCTACCATACAATATATCAGAAGATTCCAGTAATATTATAATTATACTTACTGCTCACTGCTGCCAGACGTTTACCTGCGTCATAATCCCGTTAACTTATCTTATAAAATTACCCAGGTCGCCACGATATTTTGAGGTTTAATATCGAAACCTTTACACTCTTGCCCTTATAAAAATTAACATAATCCCGCTATCTGACTTCCCTTAAAACTCAGAAAATCCCAAAGAACGTTAGACGAGGTTTTCAGCACAGAATAGGAAATGGTTATGGCGTAATGACTTACTCTAACACATACTTTATACTAAACAAATTTATTTTAAAGTGAAATTTGAATCTATGAATTAATAAAATAAATATTTCTTAATCAACTAGCCTATGACATATTATTATGTACCAGTATGTAAATTTTTTCCCTTAGAGATCTCATTTGAAATTTAATACGTTATACATAACAAAGGAAATTACTAAAAATGATGTTTAATTTTATTCAATTGATTATGTTCTTTAGTTTGCTACTCATCTGGTCAATGCAATCCACAATTTACGCCACCACGTTTTACGCACTTTTTGTTTGTAGAACACTCCGAAAACTGATTTTATGCTGTTTAACTTTGATTATTTTATCAATCAAATTTTACTGCTGTTTCACAAATAACATCACTATCCTTTTCAGTCGGTCGGTTTACATTGTTCGCAAGCACGTTTTTTGGCAAACTGCACGTTAACCCTTTACTAATTGTTCTACTTGATAGGCCGATTAGATTATTTTCGACCTATCTTACGCCCGAGGCCACTGTTTTTATTTTAACTTATAGATGACTGACTGCTTAGGGTAACCGTCTGATGCAAACACTAGGGTGACAAAGTGTTCTTACTGTGATTCACACAGAGGAGACTGAGCTGGCAAGCTGTTGCGTAATACGTCTGGCTGGTTGACTGTAGACATCAACAGTCTATAATAACATTGTATGTTGCTGGTTACAATGGGGTACCCCTTAGGTGAATACTAGCTGCTTTGAAATTAACTGATTTAAATCTTTACTGTCTCTAACACAGAATTGTGTGCCGTCACAACTTATATTGTGGTTAAAGCCAATGCTTCCCCTACCCATCGGGTCAGGAATATCGCAACTTATTCAAAATACTAAATGTTATAAACAAATGCAAACCGAATATTTGATGACGATTTCATAATACTTATTTAATGTTGTTCTCCGAGCTTTTAAGCCCTTAACAGCTCTACATTACAAGTGTTTAATGTACTTTAATTGTGATTATTATCCTAAATATCATGCTTTCTCAGGGTCTAGCGTAATCAAAATAACCTATAAATCAATTTTTTATTAAAAAATATGAAAAAATAATGTAAAAGTACAGTTTTACGTGCGAAATGTCCCGGATACTCTCACTTCATGAATTTATTACTATATTTAATTATAAATATAAATATTTGTATTTATAATTATATATAGTGTTCGACGGTCTACACGATCGTCGTAGGTACAGTGGAAACAAAATAAGTACAAGACACCAATTAAGTCACTAATCACACCTTTAATTGTTATAGTAAAACAGTTCGTAATTAACAACACAGTGTCTACAACAAATCAAATGAAAATTGTTCATACGCAATAAAATGTCCACTAATATTAAAACTCAACTGTATTACAATTATACCGTCCGAATATAAAACGCAAACTTCACTAATAACTACTTGAACGTACACCGTAATAACTCGAACCGCTCTGTAAATATATCGCACTAATACTCTCGAACCGTACAGTCAAAAATCTCGCATTGAACTGAAAACTAAGGCCGCGACGCGATGTATTTATAGTTACGCTCACACACCAGAAGCTTCCAAACTGCGTCTTATCTCTCGCGAACTACGTAATTGCTACGGCCTTGACACAGTCCGAGCGCCCGAGCGAAGCCTGGCACAGTCGAGAAAATTCTCACAAAATGCGTCTAGTAGCACGTACACCACACGCTTACGTCGAGATCTTTCTGGCGCATTCGATAAACGCGTAGATTGTTCTATGCTGTCGTAGCACGCCCCCTCCTTAAGCCTGTTCGTCCCGAACTGGCAAAGCGTCTTCGAAGTAATACTCGACCAGGCGATCTAGGTGGCCATCCTTGCGAAGGACAATTTTCCCGTTCTTCGAATTCAGTCTCGTGTGATCCGAACATCACGTTCCCAGGAATGCGAATCTTTCGCGCAACCACTAGCTTCGCTGGAATCACTCTCGTTGCGTCATGTACTAATGACCTAAATACCCCTGGCTGATCCAAGTTTGTTTGGTTCTCGTCAACAACCTCTTGCGTAACCTCATCTTCAGCCACTTTACCCTCGGCCGCTTCTATCAGCTCAGGAACAAGCAAGAGTTTTGTCTCGACACCCATAGTTGGCTCTCCAATCACTTCTTTTGTCGTTATACTTATTTGTACTTCCTCTGCTAGTTCTTCCTCCATTTCCGCTTGCAACAGGGAGGTTTCCTCTTGACCAGACTTGTTGACTTTTTCTTCGACTAATGCCACTCGCTTAATCGAATGGTTGGTAGACCCTGCCATTTTAGCCATGCAAAGCTTTATCTTCTCTTGGCCAACTTTCAGGACATTCTCTCTTAAGTCCACAACGAATCCGTAGGCATTCATAATGTCCGTGCCAAGAATCACTTCATCGACAATGTCTGCAACGAGCATTTGGTGGCTAAACTCAAGAAGACCCAGGCGTACGCGTACGTCTACCTTTCCTAGCACCTTGACGGGGCTTCCAGTCACAGTCTGTATTGTACAAGAGCTAATTAGAGGGTGGCGGTTACAGACTAAGTCAGGGCTCACAATGGACACTGTTGTGCCCGTGTCAACTGTAAATGATGTTGGTTTACCATCCGCAAATCCACTAACAATCAAGTTTCCACTTATCTTATGTAACGTGGAAACTGTGTGCTGTTCTGGGCCTTTACTTCTCCAATTGGTGCGATCAGTCTCTTCTCTCGGTATCTTCTTCCAACAGTCTACCTGTAGATGTCCACGTTTTCCACAGTTGTAACATTTCTGCCTTCTGTCTTTTTCAAATCGTTGCGACTCTCTTGAACTTTTGAATTGTTTGTCCGACAACACTGTTTTTCTGCACCCATCGTAACGGTAATGTGATACAGGGATCTTCTGACTGCAGCGTGATGGCACACACCCATTAATGTAGCGGGACGCTGACTTGGCAGCTTCAAACTCTAGGGCGTGAACAAGAGCTTCTGAGCTATCTCGGTGTCTTGCCATTCGTAACACTTGCTGAAGTTCACAATCTCCGATGCCATCAATAAATGTCTGCACCGTAAACCTTATTCGGAAGTCTTCTGGTGCTTCAGGATAGGCCAATCTAATCAATCTGTCGATACTTGCTTCAAATTCTTGAAGACTTTCCCCGGAACGTTGTCGTCTTGTTCTCAACTGAGCGTAGTACACCTCTCGCAAATGTTTATCACCGTAGCGTAATTCTAGAGCTTTTATCAACTCGGCATAGATGTTCTGGCTGTCAGGTGGCACTTTCTGTAGTAGTTCTGCCGCGGGTCCTTTTAATGCAAGAACAAGTGAAACAGCCTTGTCTTTTTCTGTCCAATTATTTGCGCATGCAGCAGCTTCAAATTGGCGGAGGTACGTTGCCCAGTGAGTGCTTCCGTCAAAGGTTGGAGCTTTGACATGAACTGTCCCTACTGCAGGCAAAGTGACTTTCTCTGTTAACTTATTTTCTGTGTATTTTTCTGTCTTTATCACTGGTACAGTCTGTTCAGAAATTTGTTTTGGTTGAATCTTCATGCACTGTTCGACTTCACTTTTAATTTGTGCTCTTATGTTTGCCATTGAGTTTTCAACTGCAGATATTTTTGTTGACATAATTTCTTCCACAGTCAAGACAGATTTTTCTACTTCAGATATTTTTGTAGACATCGATTCTTCAACACTCGAGACAGATTTTTCTACTTCCGCTATTTTTAATGTCATTGATTCTTGTGCCTCCGATATTTTAGTAACTTGTTTATTAAGCTCACCTCGTAGGAGACCCAATTCTGCGGTACTATGTTCTTGCAACTGTTTCTGCATAGTTTCAAAGAGAGCTTCCGTTTTATCTTTTTGTCTTTCTTCTGTTTCTAGCATTAGTGCTTTCTGACGTTCCTCAGCTTCTTCTCTTTCTTGTATTCGTTCTTCTTTTTTTTTGTCTTTCTGCTTCCTCCGCATCCTGTCTGCGTTTCTCGTCCTGTCGTTTTCCTGTCTGCAACAGCAGCGCCTGTATATTTTCCATCATCTGACTGGCATCCATTGTTTATCGATTAATTACGAATCACACTCGTCTTGTACAAAGCGTCCACTGTTTCCACTGTTAACCTGTTAACCGTTCTATCCCACTTCTGGCACCACTGTTACGACAGTCTACACGATCGTCGTAGGTACAGTGGAAACAAAATAAGTACAAGACACCAATTAAGTCACTAATCACACCTTTAATTGTTATAGTAAAACAGTTCGTAATTAACAACACAGTGTCTACAACAAATCAAATGAAAATTGTTCATACGCAATAAAATGTCCACTAATATTAAAACTCAACTGTATTACAATTATACCGTCCGAATATAAAACGCAACACTTGACTAATAACTACTTGAACGTACACCGTAATAACTCGAACCGCTCTGTAAATATATCGCACTAATACTCTCGAACCGCACAGTCAAAAATCTCGCATTGAACTGAAAACTAAGGCCGCGACGCGATGTATTTATAGTTACGCTCACACACCAGAAGCTTCCAAACTGCGTCTTATCTCTCGCGAACTACGTAATTGCTACGGCCTTGACACAGTCCGAGCGCCCGAGCGAAGCCTGGCACAGTCGAGAAAATTCTCGCAAAATGCGTCTAGTAGCACGTACACCACACGCTTACGTCGAGATCTTTCTGGCGCATTCAATAAACGCGTAGATTGTTCTATGCTGTCATAGCAATAGATTATACTATTTTTTAAGAAAACGTCCATTAAAATTTGAAAAATGCCACTAAAAGTAGTAACATGTATGTAGTCTATTGTAGTTTTAAAAATTCTTGTAGAAATGTTTCTCATCTTTATTAGTTCGTAGACATTTTGTAAATCTGTACAATAATACGATAAGAATAGCATAATTTATTCCTATCAGAGCTATACGAAAAACAATTTTCTGACCTTGATACATTTGCCTAAAACCTTAAAAATTCAAAATTATGTGTATCGACTATGTTAATATTGAATGAATTTTTATAACATATATAACTTCAACTATCTACATTTTACATTAAAAATCATATAATGTATGATTTTTAATATTAAAATAATAATATTTACTTCAACTTTTTTCTTGTCAGTACATATCTTGAAAATGGTAGTTTAAATATTTCCCATTTATTTTTCAAACGTTGGTATGGTGAAAAGTCATCTGCGCATGTGACAATTGAATGGCCACCATACTGCCCGCAGATTTTCGGCAACCCTGGTCACACCACTGGCAGAGAGAAACCAGTCTGCATTTAACCATTTTGTGTGTGTTCATGTGTAGATGTCGCGTCTCAGGCATACTGGTGTATGTCCCAACAGCTGTATTGCAACTGCTGTATTCCAAAAAATGTTTTTGAATTTTTAGGAATAAATACCGGATTAGAATTTTTATAATTTACATAACACACTACATATATATTGTAACGCGTGAATGACGTCCTCGTCTTTGTTTAAGCCCCGCGATGGAAGCCAATCTGTAACGCGTAATTTGGTACTCCTCTGTAAAATGTGTACCAGTTTTATATATGTGTAATGTGTTAGTGCGTTCATCTCACACTGGGGTCGTTACATCAATTTTGCGCTAACGATGTCCGTAGCAATGTTAGGATTACCAGTATAACATGGCAGTAACCTTACCTGTTCTCATATAGGGGTGTGTTAATCCCGGGTGGTGCCAAATTGTTTGTTAAAACAATTAAATTTGTCAATCTGTATCTTACTAGGGTGTTCTCAGCTGTGACAGTCGGGGCGTTCAAATATTTCTCGCTCGTTCCGCCTTCTGTATCGTGTAGGTAGTTGTACTAATCGCGACTTGAGCGCTGATTGTCAAATCTAGCTTTCGTAAACGAACACAAGTAATATAGTGCACTCCCTATGAAATAATAACAACGGTTACTCCCTGTAATAATGATTTTAATGTTTGATGATTAATATTGTTACAACACAAATAAGCCACCCCAGTACCAGGGATAAAAAAGATAATTCTAAATGTAAATATACTTCATACTAAATAAAATAATTAAATATAAATAAAATATAAAAATTATAACACGACAAATGACGACATTACCCAACCCAAGTGATTGACCCAACAACAGAAACAAACGAAGAAGGGAACCACGAAAAATACACAAAGAAAAAAGTGATTGACAAATTAACCAAACAAATAGGAACTAACAAAAGAAGGGAAGAAACCAGAACCAAAGAAGAATAAGGACAAATAAAGGAAGTGAACGAATTCCTATAACTAAATGAAATTAAACCAGACGAGAAGAGGAGAACCGAATTAAAATGAAGACAGAAGAAGATGAAGGAGAAGAGGAAGAAGGAAGAGGAAACGAAGTGAAACCAAGAAATAATAAACACCACATATAAAAGGGAGAAATGGTATACTCAAATATAGAATACTGTAAATAAAACCAATAATTAGCCAATAATGGAAATAAATATTATTGTAAATGAGATAATTTATATACATGTTTTGAACAAAAACAGTAAAAAGTAACCTAGTAAAGAAAAATACACTAACCCAAATATTAAAGTTAGATGTAGTGAAATACATATAACAGAATGCCATTAATATTATGTATAATTTTATAAGGAAAGAAAGTGAGAAAGAGAAATAATTATAGGGATTACCCACTAAAAGCACTTAATATAAACAGTGAAAAAAGTGCAATAGTGTATGTGTAAATACCCGAAAATAGTGAGTGCATCAGTGATAAACACCAATTAATTAAAGGTGAAAGTGATAAGTGGAAAGAGATATTTTAAATAATAAAGAAAGTAGTAGTAAATAAGAAAACACTTAATAAATCATTGATGAACCAATAAATGATTCAAGTGAGCTTATGGAAAATTCTATAATTAAGGATAGTTAGAAATAGTATTTAAAATAAGAGATAAGTAAAGGATGTAATGTTATTCAGGGAGAAAGCCCATGTAAAAACAGTTTGTGTTAAAATGGAATGGAGAAAAGAAGTAGCAATGAAATAAGAATTTAAGTATATAATCAAAAAACACACAATGTTAGAAGGGAAAATACATTTAATAAGTTTGAAAGAAGTGATGATATTTCTCACTCAAAATAATAATCAAAAGAATGAAATGAATGTTAAACCAACAGTAACTAATAACTTATAAAGAATTGTTCGTTTTAATGTTATGAACAGGATATGGCTGAAAGAAACTTGCAGTCCATAGGCCTAATTGTTATGTTTTAAATATTAAGATATAGAAAACAATATTGACATGTAATCAGAACACAAACAGACTCAAAACGCAACACAAACAATTATAATAACAAAGTAAAGCCCATCAGGCTGAAATGAAATGTAATTTAAATGAAATAAGTAAAATACCATAATGGCTACTTAGGCCTATGAAAATGCCTAACTGTCAGACATACACAAATATCAATTGTAACAAATTCACAAGGAAATTTACAAATCTAAGGCAAGTAACTAGCCAGTAATTAAGTATAAATCATTTTAAAAGAGAAATGTTACTATAAAAGTTTAATTTAAAAGAGATATATAATTATCAAATGTCAACATAATTAGACCAAAGTTAATATATAATAGAATATGACCTTATGAGGTATTGTTTTAATCTTTGAAAGGAAATAAATACAATAGCGATATTATTTATTACCCAGAAGGGATGACAGAAGATTAAAATCAGTCAGAAAATATATAATAAATTTGAATAAAAATTTCAAATATAATAACAATGCTTTTAATCTCGGCCTTAACCAATCAAAAGGTTTCTGTTATATTCTTGGATTTCGTTGTCCATGACGTGTCCGTTACTTAACTAAATATCACTATAATATTGACGACTCGGAACACAAATTTGTGTTCCGAGTCGTCAATATTATAGTGATATTTAGTTTCTGTTATCATAGAAACGGGCTGTTGGATACTAATTTTCCGTTAAACAGAATTACTTGGAAAAATGACGCTTGAGTAAGAGGTACGCAAGATTGAGATGACCAAAATTTTAATTTAAAAAGTTCAAAAAACATTCAGAAGGCGACAACATGATCCAGTGACTAGGAAATGAAGACTTTCAAATATTAACAGATGTCCAGGAACCAAATAAACCAAAATTAAATAACAGAAATTCCCAAGACAAATTAGAAGAAGATGCCAGCAGCTTAAATCACGCCAAAATTGATGAATTTCCATTACCCCCGAACGACGACACATCGTAACCATCTGAACTGTTAAGTATCAATTAAATACTATAATCCCCGGAGTAAAAACACTTTGAATATTTCTCAAATCAATCAAAAATTCTCACTATCTAATAAAATTAATTTTCTTTCAAGGATTGAATGATAATAAACTTACATAAAACAATTGTTAACTTAGAAATAACCTTGCATTAATGTGAGAATTTTGTAACAAATATTACTATACTACCGAACAATTTGTAAACACACTTTATACCATATAAGGTATGGTAGTGTACTTTTTTAATGTAACCAGCTTTTATGTTTTATTTATAATCCAAAGAACCACAGATTTTGAACAGATTAATATATCGTATACAAACAGACGCCATGTCGGCAGTAATATAACTCATTTCAAAATCAATTTCGCCAACCTAGAGATGTTTAGATATGTTTCATGTTCTAAGCCGGAGCAATTTTATTGGAAAATAATTTATAATACTTTTGTCACATTGATTAATGACCAAATCATAATTAAAATTACAGTACAGAGTATTACCATTGTTTTATTTCGTAGGAAGTTGTATAATATATGTGCGTGTTAGCAATTCCACTGAGTAACCAACTAGCGCTCTTGCCAAGTGGGCAATACAACAAGCTGTACAGCGGCGGGAATCATTTGAACTCTCCAGCCGTCAACGCTGACAACACCAATATAACTAATAAATTCACAAATTTAATTGTTTTAAAGTAAGCAATTTGGCGCCACCCGGGATTCGCAACCCCTATGAATAAACAGGTAGGTTGTACTGATAATTGAGACCACGCTACAGACTTCAGTAATAACAACTATTAATGTAACGACCGGTGTGAGGCGAACACACCACACTAACACTTTATACACATAAAAAACAAGTGTACACATTTTACAGATACGACCGAGTCTTTCAGATCGTTACAGATTGACGACTCCAACGTGAGGCTTAAATAAGAAGGACGCACCGATTCAGATCGTTACAGATTGGCGACCATCATAGTGAGGCTAGAAAAGGACGACTAGCGGCGGTTATAAAAAGACATTCTAAGGTTACAATATAAAGACGAAAAAAGGTGAAACAAAAAGATAGGCTACAACAACAAACGAAAATGCCCAAACAACAGAAACAGTGGAGTTATGCAGAGTGGATGACAAAATTAATTAAAAATTCAGTAAGGAGATGGAATACATCGAGAAGAATACCACGGATCATGAAAGAGCACAAATGAGTCATGCGAATGCAGTGGGGTCTCCAAACGTCAAAATGTCACTGAGAGATATTTATGATGAAATGTGGAAGCTGGACACCAAGTATAATGAAGAAGAGACTATTGGGACAGCCCACAAAAAACGTGATAACAATGTGAGAAGAATGACCGAAGAAGATTGGGATAGATGGAGTGACAATGCAAAACAAATGGAAAACGAAAGAACAGGAGTATACGCACAGGTGACAGAGGAATTTACTCAGGAGGAATATGACCAATGGAGACAATCTATAAGACAACCAGAACAACCAATACAAACAGAAAACGCAGAATTACGAGAATGGATAAGGGTTATGTTCGAACTATCCAGAGAAGATATATGTAATTGGAGGAAGGTACATAATCAAGTAGAAGAGTTCGAGGAAATGCCAAAACCAAAAACCCAAATAAGAAAAGAAGTAGTCAAGAACGTCAAAGTGAAACAACGGAAGAAAATGCCAGAACTCACACAAGAAGAGTCGAAATTGGATACTATGATAAGGATGATGATGAAGCAATTCGAACAAGGAAAGAAGGACAAAGAAGAATTGAATAAAAAATTGGAATCACTACAAAAGGAAATGAAGGAAGAAACACGAGAACAAAGAAAGCAGGAGAAGGAAGAAGAAGATGAGTATTATAGGAAACAAAGAGAAGAAAGGGAAGAGGATTCCAGAGAGTTCAGGGAGACTATACATAGTATTTTCAAACCATTGCATGAAACACTGGACCGCATTTCGGAAGATATCCAAGAAACGTGGAACAAGAACAGGGAACCGGTGAATGAGGAAATCAAAGAGAAGGAGGAGGAAATAGAGAACAAAGAATAAATCAAACAATCGAAAACGGAGATGAACAAGAGATGGGAAGAAACAAGTTACCCAGTAGATCAACTTAAGGAAACATTAAATAGCGATTTCACACAATTGAATGAAACACTAGACACCACTTCTGAAGGTAGTAAGGAGATGGAAATTGTAGAAGAAACAAGTGTATTGTTTTATGAAATTAAAGATAACTATAATACCGAGAAAATCAAGCGCAAAAAAAACAATATTAGAAGAGGAAGAAAAAAGAGTCGGATAATTAAGAAGAATAAGAAAACAGAGGAAATGGGAAAAGTATATAAAAAGAAACTAATCAAAACAAAAGAAGAAGTGGAGATGATGAAGAAAGGACTCATTGATGTGTTTAATTTGCCCCTTACCTACCAAAGCAAATTAATGAAGTATAAAGATTGTAGGAGGACTCTGAAGGAAATTATAAAAGGAATTCACAACCAATCAGTGGATGAAAAATTCAGCAAATCTATGCTTAGATGGAAGATGCCAGAAATAGAAATGACTGACAACAAAACAGTGTATAACAAATTAAGGAGGTCCCTGAAACACTGGAGCACACCAGAAATGGAAATACCGAATGAAAGATCAATAACATTAATGAGAGGCACAATTAACTTCTCTGATTAATCGACAAAGTAATCAAGTGATTGAGGTAGACATTAATACTACGGAACATATGGTATTAGAGGAATTATGTTACAAGACCTATGTTACAAGGAAGAAAACAGTTCTACACGCCAAGGCTATCCGGACCACAAGTGCAGAAGAACTGATGGACCATGGGTAAACTAAGCGAAGATACCACACGCCAAGAAAAGGGACTGATCTTCAAATTACTGACCAAGCAACCCAATGGAAAAGAAGGAGTAGTAAATTAAATTCAACCACTAAAGAATCACCAAAACAAGAAACGACTAAGACAAATTAAATAAGAAAGAATAAACTATAATCAATAAAATTTAAAACTTTATCCAGAATAATGTAGTAGATCAGACATTTGAAGGAGAAAAGGGGAAGATAGCAAAAATGTATCATATATTGAAAGATAGGAAGGACCTGGAAAATATTGTAAATGAAATAGTGTTACAACAAGAGCAAGATACCAAAATATTAAACATAAGAAAAAGACTAAAGGAATCTGAAGCAATTATAAATAAATTTTACTGTATATACAAAGACATAAATTTTACTGTATATACAAAGACATATTATTCATAAAAACAAAAAAGAACCAAGACACATGGGAACACTCAAAATAGTAAAAGCTTTAGAGGAAGATTTGTTTATAAAAAATATCACAAGAAAGGTAAATAAAAACATAAAAACCTGCACGTTGTGTCAGATGGTCAAAACTAATAATGAAAGGAAGAATGGAACGATGATACCCATCACGTCAAATGCCAAACTAGAGAAGGTATTCCTCGACATATGTGGACCATTCCCACGCAGCGGAGGAAGACATGGATACAAGTTCATTGTGATTATACTTGACCATTACACCAAGTACACCAAACTATACGCTATAAACAGAGCCACAACAAAGAAAATATTAGATATTATTAAAAATAAATACATGTCAGAGATTGGAAAACCGTACATGATAATAACTGATCACGGGACACAGTTTAAAGGAAAAAGGTGGAGAGAAGAGTTAATAAAACTGAACATCAAAACATATAAAACTTCCGTATACCACCCTAGTAGTAATCCAGCAGAAAGGATGTTGAGAGAGGTGGGACGCATTTTGAGAACTTATTGTCATGATAACCAGAGGGAATGGTGCAATTATTTAAATTCAACCGAAGTATTTTTAAATATCAGCTATCACCAATTTACTGAAAATACACCATACTTAATGATGTTCGAGAGGAAGCCAAATAGAGAGATACAAGAGATAATAGAATTCCCAAAAAACCCAGAAGACCCGTATGATAAAAACAAATGGTACAGCCTAATAATGGAAAAGATTGATAAACAAAAAGCCAAATATGCTAAAAAACAACCCAAAATAATCAAATATAAAGAGGGAGAAAAGATATTAATCAAAAATCGTGAACTGCCAAGTACACTGGAAGGTATAGCAAAGAAATTGTTATTGCTATATACCGGACCATATGTCATCACAAAAGATAATGGTAATAATACCTACCAAATAAGTAATATTAACACAAGAAAAATAAAAGGAGTTTACAACCAAGCTTCAATAAAAAAGTTTTATGAAGAAGAATAAATCACTAGAAATGAAATAAACAAATTTCAAAATTCAAAAAGTTTGTAAGAGCAACTTACTACCCTATTTAGATGATATATGCGGAATGGAAAAAATAAAGTACATGAATAAAGAATATAAAAACAAAGGAATAAGTTACCAAAATTCCTACCAAGTAAAATCAACTTACAGTCTATTAAAGTTGATATATGAAGTATAAAATGAAAAAGTACAATAATAAGGAATAAGCTACACAAATTCCTATAAAAAAGTAAGAATCACAAACTTACGATAATATTTAAACAAAAAGTACTTAAAAAGGAATAAACTACAAAAATTCCTATATAAAAAGTAAGAAAACTAACTTACAAAAAATTATCAAAAATGATATTTAAAACAAATTGAAATAAACAAAGATAAAATCAAGCAAAAATTGCTAAGATAAATACCTGAAATAATAATGAGTTTAATGTATTCAATGAAAAAAAAAATCTGAACTGGTACAAGGAAAAAGAGAAGTTATGTGTAAAACAAATATACAAGATATGGCTAAAGCAGAATATTGCTAAACAACCAAGAAAAAAGAATAAAAATGTCTTAAGATAATTAGAATGATCAAAAGAAGAATAGAAAAGCAAAATAATGAAAAGTTAGAGATGATGAAATTAAAATATGAATAAATCAAAAACAATCAACTGTATGAGCAAATGACAGTATATAGCAAAGGTACAGCGGAAGGAAGAATGAGTAAAAGGCCAAGGTGATCTAATAAAAACAAACCATAAGGTGGACAATCCCAAAATATATTATTATTATTATTAATTTAAGTCACAAGTTGACAAAAAAGGTATTTAAGATTGACTGTTGAAAAAGTCCAGCAATCCAAATAAACTGAGCAGAGATGATGTTCCTCTGGTCTCAGAAAAAATGAGTAGTAATGGGAGAAACCAGCTACTGAAAAGTTAGGGAAAAAATTGTGTATAAGGCAGAATGCACCAATAGAAATAAATAAAAACAGATCCAAATAAAATGGAATGAATCGAGTAAGAAGAGAATTAAAGAATGGAGAAACAAACAAGGGAGAAAAGGAAAAAGAATTATATATAACTGATAATTTCATAAAAAACTATGTTAGTGTTTTATTAAAATGATCAATTTTGAAGGAGAGGCATTATGTTACAACACAAATAAGCCAAAACAGTACCAGGGATAAAAAAGATAATTCTAAATGTAAATATACTTCATACTAAATAAAATAATTAAATATAAATAAAATATAAAAATTATAACACGACAAACGACGACATTACCCAACCCAAGTGATTGACCCAACAACAGAAACAAACGAAGAAGGGCACCACAAAAAATACACAAAGAAAAAAGTGATTGACAAATTTACCAAACAAATAGGAACTAACAAAAGAAGGGAAGAAACCAGAACCAAAGAAGATTCAAGTGAGCTTATGGAAAATTATATAATTAAGGATAGTTAGAAATAGTATTTAAAATAGAGATAAGTAAAGGATGTAATGTTATTCAGGGAGAAAGCCCATGTAAAAACAGTTTGTGTTAACATGGAATGGAGAAAAGAAGTAGCAATGAAATAAGAATTTAAGTATATAATTAAAAAACACCCAATGTTAGAATGGAAAATACATTTAATAAGTTTGAAAGAAGTGATGATATTTCTCACTCAAAATAATAATCAAAAGAATGAAATGAATGTTAAACCAACAGTAACTAATAACTTATAAAGAATTGTTCGTTTTAATGTTATGAACAGGATATGGCTGAAAGAAACTTGCAGTCCATAGGCCTAATTGTTATGTTTTAAATATTAAGATATAGAAAACAATATTGACATGTAATCAGAACACAAACAGACTCAAAACGCAACACAAACAATTATAATAACAAAGTAAAGCCCATCAGGCTGAAATGAAATGTAATTTAAATGAAATAAGTAAAATACCATAATGGCTACTTAGGCCTATGAAAATGCCTAACTGTCAGACATACACAAATATCAATTGTAACAAATTCACAAGGAAATTTACAAATCTAAGGCAAGTAACTAGCCAGTAATTAAGTATAAATCATTTTGAAAGAGAAATGTTACTATAAAAGTTTAATTTAAAAGAAATATATAATTATCAAATGTCAACATAATTAGACCAAAGTTAATATACAGTAGAACTTGGCTAATTCGAACGTGCATAATTCGAATTCGTGGATAATTCGAACTTTTACCGTGGTCCCTTGAATATCCTATGTAAAACCGTGCAAAAACATCATCTGTAATTCGAACTTTTTTTGGTTAATTCGAAATAAAAATGTTGCTCAAACTACAAAAAATTGCGTGCAGTATGCGCTAGACCACGTAACAATAGAGACACGACTACCAACAGACAAGCAGGCATCGCCCTTTGTGAACAGACGCTTGTCCTTTGTGTAAAATTCGTGGAATTGGCGCCAGTATCTCGTGATGACACGGGACTGGCTCGTCATTGTCCCTTGTTCCACGCCTCGTCAGTCAGCCACCCTCACTGTTGCTTTCAGTTCAGTCTGCCTGCATTCGTGGAAGGGTTAAGTCTTTTTGATTTTCTACTGTGCGAGCTGTGTCCTGTAGTGAGAGACCGTTCCTTTCTTTATACAGTACTCTATATTCAGACTGGTGTGTTTTAGTAACGCTTATTGTGTTCATCATGGCCCTTTCAAAACCAACACGGACCCAATACAAATCTTTGACATTTGCCGAAAAAGATGCCGTTATTCGGGAAGTGGAAAAGGGACAAAAGAAGAAATCTGAAATTGCTAAGGAATTCGGGATACCACCATATACACTGTCAACGTATCTAAAAAATAAAGAGCGCGTATCCTTTAAAATAAAGGATTTTGAATAGTGTGTGTAAAGCCAGCGACAAAGATAGGAAAAGAGCGCGAGGACCAGAAAATCCTGACGTGGATGAATGTTTAGGTAAGTGGTTTAAGCAAGCAAGGGACAAAAAAGTGCCAGTCAGTGGGCCCCTCGTCAGAGCCAAAGCTGAGGAATTCGCATCTAGCTTAGGGAAAAATGATTTTAAGGCCAGCACTGGTTGGCTCGATGGTTTTAAAGAAAGAAATGGCATGTCTTTCAAAACTGTTTGTGGGGAAAGTGGGTCTGTTAACGTTGAAGCTGCAAACTCATGGAAAGACGATTTGTTGCAAATGATTTCTGATAGAGACGCTAAAGACATTTTTAACGTAGACGAGACGGGCTTATTCTTCAAATGCACCCCCGACAAAACACTTGCTTTTAAAGGAGAAAGTTCTAGTGGCGGCAAACAGCAAGGAGCGCATAACACTTTTAGTCAGAGCAAACATGGATGGCTTGGAAAAACTGCCTTTGCTAATGATAGGGAAGTCATCCAACCCACGTTGTTTCAAAAATGTAAAAACAAAACCAGTTGAATATGAATCAAACAATAAAGTTTGGATGACAGGTGACATTTCGAAAGATGGCTTTTGAAAATCAACAGGAAATTTCAGAATCAAAACAGAAGAATCGTCCTGTTTATTGACAACTGTACAGCGCACAACACTATTCCTGTGATGGAAAATGTAAAGGTTGTGTTTTCCCCCCAAACATGACTTCAGTAGTTCAACCTATGAGCCAAGATGTAATAAAAAATGTTAAGCATTTTTACAGACGGCTTGTGGTCCAAAACATTCTGTCAGGTGCTTGTTTAGATGAGTACAAAAATACTATCAAGATTAACATCCTTCAAGCTGCCCGCATGTGCAACAGTGCTTACGACCAAGTTATGCAAAAAACAATTGCTAATTGCTTTTGTAAAGGTGGTTTCTGCCACATTGAAGGTGAAGAGGAGAATACACTTGCTAGAGAAGTTGTGCACACTGCGGATAACTGGGAAGATGTTGGACATGACGCAGGCATTCGTTACGAAGAGTTTGTAAACATGGATGAAGACTTGGCGGTGTTCGGTGAACAGACAGATGCGGAGATCGTGGCTGATGTTATGAACAAAGGAAATGGTCCATCTTCAGATGAAGAAGGGGACCAGCTAGAACTTCCAGAGATACCGATTCCAACGGCTTCACAGGCATCAAATTACATTCAAGACTTGAGACTGTTTGTTGAAGGACAGCAGAACGTAAGTGACGCTATTTTCCAAGCATTTAATAAACTTGAAGAGTTTACTACAACTCAGTGTATTAACTGCAAAATGCAATCAAAAGTTTCTAGCTTTTTTAAAAAACTGTAAATGGTATATTTTGTACTGAAACGTGTTTATACGTTTGTAATACATATGTATAAGGAAATTGTTTAATAAAATAACATATTTGCTTTACTGAATTTCGGTTTTTGATTTGATTTCTCTACCCTCATTAAAACTTTCCTAATTCGCATTTTTGGATAATTCGAATTTTTTTACTGGTCCCTTCAGCTTCGAATTAGCCAAGTTCTACTGTATAATAGAATATGACCTTATGAGGTATTGTTTTAATCTTTGAAAGGAAATAAATACAATAGCGATATTATTTATTACCCAGAAGGGATGACAGAAGATTAAAATCAGTCAGAAAATATATAATAAATTTGAATAAAAATTTCAAATATAATAACAATGCTTTTAATCTCGGCCTTAACCAATCAAAAGGTTTCTGTTATCATAGAAACGGGCTGTTGGATACTAATTTTCCGTTAAACGGAATTACTTGGAAAAATGACGCTTGAGTAAGAGGTATGCAAGATTGAGATGACCAAAATTTTAATTTAAAAAGTTCAAAAAACATTCAGAAGGCGACAACATGATCCAGTGACTAGGAAATGAAGACTTTCAAATATTAACAGATGTCCAGGAACCAAATAAACCAAAATTAAATAACAGAAATTCCCAAGACAAATTAGAAGAAGATGCCAGCAGCTTAAATCACGCCAAAATTGATGAATTTCCATTACCCCCGAACGACGACACATCGTAACCATCTGAACTGTTAAGTATCAATTAAATACTATAATCCCCGGAGTAAAAACACTTTGAATATTTCTCAAATCAATCAAAAATTCTCACTATCTAATAAAATTAATTTTCTTTCAAGGATTGAATGATAATAAACTTACGTAAAACAATTGTTAACTTAGAAATAACCTCGCATTAATGTGAGAGTTTTGTAACAAATATTACTATACTACCGAACAATTTGTAAACACACTTTATACCATATAAGGTATGGTAGTGTACTTTTTTAATGTAACCAGCTTTTATGTTTTATTTATAATCCAAAGAACCACAGATTTTGAACAGATTAATATATCGTATACAAACAGACGCCATGTCGGCAGTAATATAACTCATTTCAAAATCAATTTCGCCAACCTAGAGATGTTTAGATATGTTTCATGTTCTAAGCCGGAGCAATTTTATTGGAAAATAATTTATAATACTTTTGTCACATTGATTAATGACCAAATCATAATTAAAATTACAGTACAGAGTATTACCATTGTTTTATTTCATAGGAAGTTGTATAATATATGTGTGTGTTAGCAATTCCACTGAGTAACCAACTAGCGCTCTTGCCAAGTGGGCAATACAACAAGCTGTACAGCGGCGGGAATCATTTGAACGCTCCAGCCGTCAACGCTGACAACACCAATATAACTAATAAATTCACAAATTTAATTGTTTTAAAGTAAGCAATTTGGCGCCACCCGGGATTCGCAACCCCTATGAATAAACAGGTAGGTTGTACTGATAATTGAGACCACGCTACAGACTTCAGTAATAACAACTATTAATGTAACGACCGGTGTGAGGCGAACACACCACACTAACACTTTATACACATAAAAAACAAGTGTACACATTTTACAGATACGACCGAGTCTTTCAGATCGTTACAGATTGACGACTCCAACGTGAGGCTTAAATAAGAAGGACGCACCGATTCAGATTGTTACAATATTTTCAATTTTTGACAATTAAAATAATAACTTTGCACCGACTTTTTACATGAAACAATTTTACTCAGGATGACGAACCGATCAAGGAACGAGGTACGTACTGGAGCATGGCCGCTGAAAATACGAAAATATTTTCGTTACAAAATCGTGGGATTCTTTTGATTATAAGGCAAAGAATTCCTAAAATTCGGTCTTCTGTTCGAGTGATGCTTTACGAGTAACGGGATTCAACGGTAATTTTCGCCACCAACGTTGGTTTCCATAGCAACTAAAGAATTCTGATTGGTTGAGATTGATATAAATCCATTGTTATCAAAATTTGAATTCTTTTCAAAATCCTAGTATATCTTCTGATTGCTGTTATTCCTCTATATTCCTTCCTAATTATTAAATATTGTCACTATAGTATGTATTTCCTTTCATAGATTATTTTGATACCCCACAAGTTTGGGTTATTTTAGGTTTTATGTTTTTTCACTTATTTTAATACTTGTTAATTACATTTCTTTTTGAATTCAAATGCTTATTATAATATTTTGTCTTAAAAATGATTTACAATTTATCCTTGGTGAGTCCTTCGCCTCGGATTTGCTAATTTCTTAGTTAACTTATTACAATTTGTAGTTGTTTGTTTCTGACAGTTAGACATTTTCCTAGGCCTAAGTAGCCATTATGGTATTTGACTTATTTCATTCAAATTACATTTCCTTTTAGCCTAATGGACTTTATTTTGTTATTACAATTGGCTGTATCATTTATTGTTATGTTTTGGGTCTGTTTATGTGTTATTATTATGTCAGTATTAATTTGTAAACAATTGTTTACCATTTGGTTTCCTTGTTTTCTAGTCATACATTTCTTAACTTTTTTACTTATTTACTTTGCCAATAATAACAATGTGGCTATTATTTACTATTTTTTGATCTTATTAAATACAATATTCAGGCCTATGGTCTGTACAATTCTACCAGCCATATCCAATTTATAAACTTGCTTGAATAATTATATTAACTATTATTTGCTAATCTTTGTTTACAATTCATCTTATTTTATATCATTTTTTGTGTGATAAACAACATCACTTTTTATGAAACTTATAACGATCCCTTATAACATGGGTGTTTATGGAGTTGTTTTAACTACCGTACTTAATTTTTTACACAATCTTTACTTTCCCTCCATGTTAACGCTATCTGTTTTTCCTTTCATTGTATTCTCCCTATTAATTGTAATTGCATTTACTGAAATTAACTAACAACATTCTTACTTAACTAATTACTGTCTTATTTGTTTATACTGCTATTCTTAATTACTAATATTCTTCACTTTTTATCATTTAGTGTTTCCTTAGGATTTATTAATTGTTTGTGCTTTTTTCATTCACTATTTTTTACTATATTAACATTCTTTGTTTTACACTATTCTCATTCAATCTTCACCTTCACTTTTAAATTATTTATAGTTTATTATAATTGTATTAGTGTACTTTCTTTATCACTACACTTTGGGGTTTTTACACTTTCATTTTGCACCTCACAAATGTTTTTGTTTTTTAAGTGTTTCTGAATGGGTAATCCCTCTAATTACTATCTCACTACCGTACTATCTCTTTCATTATAATATCTCATTAATAATATTAACAATTTTATGTCTTTATATTTCTATCATTACATCTAACTCTAAATTGTGGGTTAGTTTGCTTTTTTATATTTATATTTAACATTGTTTAATTGGGTTTCCTTCAATTCCATTAGTATTGTCCATTAATGGATAATAACATTTACTTTTTTTTTCTCATAGGTTAATTATTGGTCTTTTTTGTAATATTACATTTGAGTGCATTATTTCTCTTGCTCATATTCTTTATTACTTGTTTTTGTATCATCATTAGTTTTCATTTTTATTTATTTCCCTTCATTGTGGGTTTGTTTCTGTTTCATTCCCCTCCTTTTTCATTTTCATTGTATTTGATTAATACTTTGGTTTTCCACCTTCTCCTTTGGGTTCATTTTAACGTGTTACATTGAGTCATTCAATTCCATGAATTTGTTTCATTTTTGTTTGGTTTGGGTTTTTCCCTTCTTCATTTGTTCTGGCGAATCACTTTCTTCTTTGGTTTTATTCTTGTTTGTTTTTTGTGGTTCCCTTCTTCTTTTGTTTCCTTTTTGTTGGTTCAATCACTTGGGTTAGGTCATGTCGTCATTTGTCGAGTCATTGTCTTTATATTTTATTTACATTAAACATTTTATTTTATATGAAGTATTATTTTATATTTAGAATCATCTTTTTCATCCCTGGTATTGGGTTGGCTTATTTGTGTTGTAACAATATATATATATATATATATATATATATATATATATTTATTGTTACAACACAAATAAGCCACCCCAGTACCAGGGATAAAAAAGATAATTCTAAATGTAAAAATACTTCATATCAAATAAAATGTTTAAAAATAAATAAAATATAAATATTATGACACGACGAACGACGACATTACCCAACCCAAGTGATTGACCCAACAACAGAAAACAAAGAGGAAGGAACCACGAAAAATACACAAGAGAAAAAGGTGATTGACCAAACAAGTAACAACTAACAAAAGAAGGCAAGAAACCAGAAATAAGGACAAATAAAGGAAGTGAACAAATTCCTACAACTAAATAGAAATTAAACTAGACGAGAAGAGGAGAACCGAATCATAATGAAGACAATTGAAAATGAAGAAGATGAAGGAGAAGAAGAGGAAGAATGAAGAGGAAACAAAGTGAAACCAAGAAATAACAAACACCACATATGAAAGGGAGAAATGGTATACTCAAAGATAGAATACTGTAAACAAACCCCAAATAACTATCCACTAAGGAAAACTAATATTATTGTTGTAAATGAGATAATTTATACACACCTGTTTTAAACAAAAAACAGTGAAAAAATAACTTAGTAAAGAAAAGTACACTAACCCAATTATTAAAGTTAGATTTAGTGAAAAGTAAATAACAAAATGTCATTAATAATAAGTATCATGTTATAATGAAATAGTGAGAAATAAAAGAGAAATAAGTATAGGGATTACCCACTAAGTAACACTTAATATAAACAGTGAAAAAAGTGCAATAGTGAATGTGTAAATACCCCAAAATAGTGAGTGTGTATCAGTGATAAACACCAATTAATTAAAGGTGAAAGTGATATGTGGAAAAAGATATTATCAGTAATAAAAAGTAATAATAGATAAGAAAACACTTAATAAATCATTGATAAACCAATAAATGATTTAATTGAGCTTATGAAAAGTATATAATTAAGGATAGTTAGAAATAGTATTTAAAATAGAGATAAGTAAAGGATGTAATATTATTCAGGGAGAAAGCCCATGTAAAAACAGTTTGTGTTAACATGGAATGGAGGAAAGAAGTAGTAATGAAATAAGAATTTAAGTATACAATTAAAAAAAAAACACCCAATGTTAGAAGGGAAAATAAATTTAATAAGTTTGAAAGAAGTGAGGATGTTTCTCACTCAAAGTAATAGCAAAAGAATAAAATGAATGTTAAACCAACAGTAAATAATAACTTATAAAGAATTGTTCGTTTTAATGTTATGAATAGGATATGGCTGAAGGAGACTTGCAGTCCATAAGCCTAATTGTTATATTTTAAATATGGATAGTGAAAACTGTACTGACATAAAATCAGAACACAAACAGAATCAGAACGCAACACAAACAATTATCATAACAAAGTGAAGCCGATCCGGCTGAATTAAAATGTAATTTAAAAGAAATAAGTAAAATACCATCATGGCTACTTTTTGCCTATGAAAATGTCTAACTGTCAGACACACACAAATGTCAATTGTAACCAATTCACAAGGAAATTTACAAATCTAAGGCAAGTAAATAGTCAGTAATTCTGTATAAATCATTTTAAAAGAGAAATGTTATTATAAAAGTTTAATTTAAAAGAGATATGTAATTTATCAAATGTCAAATAATTAGACTAAAGTTAATGTATAATAGAATATGACCTTATGAGGTATCATTTTAAACTTTGAAAGGAAATAACGACAATAGTGATATTACTTATTACCCCAAAAGGAAGACAGAGGAATAAAATCATTAGAAAATACATAATAAATTTGAATAAGAAGTTCAAATCTCATAACAATGCTTTTGAAGGAGGCCTTAACCAATCAAAGGGTTTCTGTTACCATAGAAACGGGCCGTTGAATACTAATTTTCCGTTAAATTTATTAGACTTGAAAAAATAACGCATGGGTAAGCGGTATGCAAGATTGAGATGACCAAAATTTTACTTTAAAAAGTGCAAAAGACGATTAGAAATAGACTACAAGAACCAATGACGAGTAGATGCAGAGCTTCTAATATTAACCGATGTCCTGGAACCAAATAAAAGAAATTAAATAGCAGAAAGTCCCAAGATGAGATAGAAGAAGATGCCCGAAGCCTAAGTCAGCCCCAAAATCGATGAATTTCCATTACCCCAGACGACAACATATATTACCACCGTCTGAACTGATAAGTATCAACTAAATTCTATTATCCCAGAAACCAAATTACTTTAAATATTTCTCAAAACAATCAAAATTTCTCACTATTAAACAAAATTAATTTTCTTTCAAAGGTTTGAATAATAATCAACTTACATAAAACAATTGTTAATTAAGATATAACCTCGCATTAGTGTGCGAATTTTGTAACAACTAATACGACACTACCGAACAATTTGTAAAAACACTTTATACTATTTAAGTACGTATGAGGTATGGTAGTGTACTTTTTTACTGTAACCAGCTTTTATGTTTTATTTTATAATCCAAAGAACCCCAGATTTTGAACAGACTAATATATTGTATGTAAACAGAAGCCATGACGGCATCAGAATAATTTATTTCAAAGTCAATTTCGCCAACCTGAAGATATATGTGTTTCATGTTCTAAGCCGGAGCAATTTGTTAAAAAATCAATTATAATCCTTTTGTCATATTAATTAATGACCAAACTTGCATTAAAATTACAGTACAGAGTATTACCATCGTTTTATTTCGTAGGACGTTGTATAATATATGTGTGTTAACAATTTTTACTAAGTAACCAACTAGCGCTCTTCACGAGTGGACAATAAGACAAGCAGTACAGCGGCGGGAATCATTTGAACGCTCCAGCCGTCAACACTGACAACACTTAGTTAACTTGTAATTTAACAAATTTAATTGTTTTAATATAAACAATCTGGCGCCACCCGGGATTCGCAACCCCTGTGATTGAACAGGTAGGTTGTACTGATAATTTAGACCACGCTACAGATTTCAGTAGTGACAACCATTATTGTAACGACCGGTGTGAGGCGAACATACCACATTAACACTTATACACATAAAAAACAAGTGTAAACATTATATACAGATACGACCAGATTATCTCGTTACAATATATATATATATATGTTTTACTAACATTTATGCGTCCGTCTTAACAAATTTTATCATCATTGTAGCGTCTGTTATATTTTGACGTTCGTATATCAGACGCCAAAATGTAATCCCTTATAGAAAATGTGTTCTGTAGAATAAAAGTTTATAAGTTCCACAAACACCCTTTATGGTCACATCGCTAATGAGAAATCTTAATTTTTTTAACTTTCAACTCATTATTTTGGCACCACGAGTTTTTTACTTTTTATCTGCGGGTGCCAAATTGAAAGACTTTTGAAAATTGATATTCAATATGTAATTCATGGTTTGTCCACCACGTAGTACTACCATCGTCTGTATACATTCTGCGCGCCTTTTTTTCATTTTGTTTGTAATCATTGTGGAATCCATCGATATGGCAACACTGTCGTAGCGTAAACGCACAGGGTCAAATGACAATCGCAATCCAATCCTGATGCAGACTGTGCTAAGTGGGTCAAAGGTTGTCCTTTTTTATTTATTTGCTTCGTTTCTCTCATATTCTCATGTTCATTTTATCAGTTAATTTTCCCACTTACCTCATTTTACTTTCTCTTACCTTCCCCAATTCCGATTTTATTCTCTTTATATACCGTTTGATTATGTACTTTACAATAGTACAAGTCTTGAATCAAAAGAGAAAAAGTGGTAGAGGAAGAGGAGAGTGATCAGGGGCAAAAACGTTAAAAATTTGATTCTTCACAACAGTTTAATTTTTGTGTGAAGAAAGAGAAAGTGTGTGTTGTGTGTGTGTGTTAAGAGAGAGAGATAGAGAGAGAGAGAGAGAGAGAGAGAATAACATTTATATTAAAAAGTTATATATTTCTGTCGAAGGGTTAGAGAGAGGTAAAACAAAATGACACATGCTGTGGGAAAGAGCGAGTGAGAGGGGCTAGTGACAGAGTAAAAATGTTCGAAATTTGATAGTCATTTGCAATTTAATTTCCATTAGAGTGTGACGGTGGGGGGGAGAAACAAGAAGGCAGAGAGAGATAAAGTAAAAAGAACGCGTAGTACGTGCATTAGCGTTACTACCGAGATGTCTGAGGAGGGGGAGAGGCTAGTGAATGAATATGTGACTGTTAAGCTACGTTTACACTCTGAGAAAATTTCGACAGGAAATACGCAAGCAGTGTCCAGTAGGTGTTTGCACTAAGACGCATTTTTTACCGCAAGAGATAGTCCAAGTGTTCACTACGTGCTTGCGTGAGCCAATGTAGTAATTTATTTCGACAGATGTATGAAATTCCATTTACACTAGACAGTAAGTTTGGACAAGTAGTCCTGTCACAATTTTTTTAGCCGAGCACTCTTCAGAGAAGTCTCAGCCACATGGCACGATGTTTATTAAAACAGTAAATTAAAAATAAATAACTATTGTACGTATTCTTTTATTTTCCAGTTAAATGACTGTAGAATTAGATAAACTAAAGTATTGATTTAGTAAGTATGGTGTTAAGTGAAAAAATATATGATTTTCTTTTTGAGACAAGGTTGAATTTTCATAGTTTTTTTTTTTTTTATCATGTCAAACATCTCAAGCATGTATAGCTGCTTGGTGACTGAACAAACTAAACAAATGAAATATCTTGGCTTCATAATAGACAGTAATCTCTCATTGGAAAGTTTTATTTGTAACCTGAAGAAATAGTTGTATACATTCTTACGGAAATTCTATTTATTACAAGATTTTTTCCCGAAAATAACTATTTCTCGATAACGTCCAGATAAAATTCTGTGATCAATTTACGGCCGGGTATATGGTTAGTTCGAATTGCTTACTACAATTGTCATGTGTAAAAGTTTTCATACTGATGACTAGAGACCGGATTATATGCAAATGCATATTTTGGCTATTTTTACAGGTTTTAGCATATTTTACTGAAAACCTGTTGATGGGGCATATTTGTGCTTTTTTTACAGATCTTAATAGTTGTAGCCGACCTAAACAATGAAACGCATGGCTCGTATGAGCGAGCCCTCTACCGCTCTTAGCAGCCGCGCGTCTTTTGTCTATACAATTAAACACAGTGACAGAACCGCGTAAGACAAGGACGGGCGACATGCCTACAGCACTACTCCGACACGACAGTCAAAACAAAATGCGCACGTTGTTGTTGATTATAACTTGCTAGGCTCTGCACGTTTTACGTTAGTTTCGAGATTAACTGGCTAGGCTACGCACGTTTTATGTTAGTTCGATCGTCTTTCTTATATTTGTGCCAATTTTAAAGTGTACGATGCCTCCGGTGAAAAAAAGTGTCTCAACGTGGATAGTAGACTATCCTGGAATATTTACTTATGACGGAAACATTTTATATTGTCAAGTTTGCGAGAAAAGTGTTTCGTGCGCGAAAAAATTTCAAATAGACCAGCATGCTAAGACAAGTCATCATATCGCAGCGTTGAACAACAAAGGTCCGCGACAACAACTTTTAACACAGGCAAGTACCAGTGTCTCTACTTCTAAAGACAAACAAAAAAATGAGTTTTGCATGGATTTATGTGAAGCATTCCTTGCAAGTAACATTCCGGTTTACAAACTTTCAAATCCTACCTTCAGACGTTTTCTAGGAAAATATTGTTTGAATCAAAATGGACCAGATGAATCAACATTACGTAAAAATTACATACCAACAATTTACCAACATGTCTTGGACGAAATACGGAATGCCCTTAATGATAGCATTATATGGATTTCAGCTGACGAAACTACAGACAGTTGTGCCGTTATATTGCGAATCTGATCATCGCGAAATTGGAACTTGAGCCTTCTTCTTCTTATTTGGTAGGCTGCAAAGAACTTGAAAAGACAAATCATTCTACCATCGCCAGATTTGTGAATGAGGGTATTAAAAAAATATTTCCTGATCCTTCTGTAGATGAAAGAGTGTACATATTTCTCTCAGATGCTGCACCCTATATGATTAAGGCAGCCAAAGCCCTCCAGGTATTTTATCCTAATTTGATTCACGTCACCTGCTTTGCTCACGGAGTCCATCGACTCGCCGAAGAAGTACGATGCACGTTTGGAAAAGTAAATAAATTGATTTCGTCGACAAAGAAAGTATTCCTCAAGTCACCTGCTCGCATTAAGGCCTATAAAGAAAAACTTCCTACTGTGCCTTTACCACCTGAACCAGTGGTAACTCGATGGGGAACGTGGCTTGAAGCTGTACTGTTCTACAATCAACATTTTGATGCCATTAAAGGTGTAGTAAATGACTTCGACAGCGCAGATTGTATGATAGTTCGTCAGTGCAAGGAAGCATTTGAAGACTCTTCTATTAAAAAGTGCATTGCTATGATTAGCACCCATTTTTCCCACATACCGGAGAGTATTAAAAAGCTTGAATCTCATGGTTTGACGTTGAACGAATCCATTCAGTTGATGAGCAAAATCCATCAATTGAACTCCGAATTGCCAGAGATATTCCCGCATAAAGTTAAAGAAAAGTTTGAAAACATTTTACACAAAAACCCCGGCTTTGAACCTTTATGTCAAATAAATAGTTTTATTAATGGCATGGATGAACTTTTACCTGAGACACTATGCGCTAATGTAGCACCTAAGTTCAAGTACTGCCCGGTAACCTCGGTGGACGTGGAAGGTTCATTTCCAAATTATAAAAATATTTTGACTGATAGAAGGCACAACCGTACAACAGAAAAATACCTGATTGTGAACATTTATAAAAACAAAGATTGTTAAAAATAAAGACTGTTGAAAATTTAGAGGAATACATGATTGTAAACATTTATAAACACAAAGATTGTTAAAAAATAAAGATTGTTGATGTAATATTTTTGCATATTTTCACACTTTACTTGCATATTTTAAGCATTTTTCATGCATATTTCAACCTTTTTATGTTGCATATAATCCGGTCTCTACTGATGACTAACAAATTTGTTTCGTGAAGGTATGCAGCAATTGTCAGATGTGGTACTATCAAGGAGAACTATGTAATAACAGGCATCAGCTGCCTTGTGTATAATACGCACACAAGCAGTTGAAGACAATACGCAATCCTGTTTGAATAAACAAACTCGTATTCATTCGGTGTGCGGTCTTGCGTAAGGAGTCACAGCTGTTACGTGATTATAAACACCAGACAGGTTGATGAACGAAAGAAGGCAATGTTATATCCCCGTAAAATGAGTGATATTTTAAAATAATAATGTGCATTTTAGATAAATTATTTACATTTTCTGATAAACCTAATTTTTACCAATAAATTATACGTAACAGTCTAACAAGTATTTACATTACTACTCCTACTTTATTACATATTTACACAAATACTCCAGAAATATTCCGTTGCCAGTATTGTATTAATGCTATTAAGTTTATGACCTGGAATAAACGCCCGAATACACGCGCGCGCGCGTGCATATACATAAAAACTCATGACATTTCGACAGTATGATGTTGAAGACTCCAATCGTGGATATTTTATAGATACAACCTTTTTAGACTTTGCTTATTGTGGGAAACATATTGTATAGAATACCGTACCGTTAAACGAAATGTATTTATTTTATTCAGCTGTTAAAATAAGATACTTAAATTCGATTGCGTTTTGTAATGTATTTGTATTAAGTATGAACTACAAAGTTCTAATTTAAATTAAGATTAAAAGTGCTGTTGATTCACAAGAATTTACTGTCATGTGTTCTTCTCTGATACGCTTTAAATAACGAAAACTCATACTTTAAAATTTACAATTCAGGTTAAATCAGGTAGTAATCCAGTTCAGTTCTCGATGTGCCACTATTCAAGAAGGAACATAATTCTTATTACTGGTATTACTAGATGGTAAGTAAATAGTCAAAATGTTTTATACAATTTGTAGGTTCCTTGTCATTCAGTTCATTCTATTTATTATCAAGTTAAAAACATTCGCTAGCATTTTGTATTTAATTCCTTCAAAAAAAGAACACTCGAGAGGAAGTTTTTAAAACGGTTCGAGTAGTTTTCAGTATTGTTCTTTTGGAAAATAAGGGCATTACAGTCTGTGTTATGAATACCAATTTGTTTTAAGTTCTCAAAAAATCAATACTCTGAATTTACTAGATGTGTCCATAGTACTGGCTTGAGCAGAAGCATGACAATCAGAAGCCTACTGTTATCATGACAACTGTTAACTTATTATAACTTTATATTTTGTAACAATTTATTACTATGCTTGTTATGTCCCAACATTAATAAGTTATAAATACATTTTTAAAACATTCCGCTATTACACTGAGCATTTTATTATGAATTGCACTTTTTGTGTAGAGTGTGATAAGTGTACTGAAAACATATTAAAGAAACCGTAGATCAGTATTTGGCAGTATTGACACTACTGAAGTATATATCTGAAAAGTGTATGAAGCCAACCTCATATTTTAATATATTTTATTACAAATTTTATGTCTGTATGGATATCCAAATATTCTTGTACCCGAATTACTCTCGGTCCCAATTTGTTATGATAGGGTACTGATGCTCTACTTTGATGCAGATCACTATCAAGACATTTGTATAAGCATAACTTATTTTTTCCAGCCTTATGATTTTTTTAAATTGAAAAACGTTTTTACTCTCTTGTTTTCTTAGTATTTCCTGCATCACCACTCTTAGGCTTCAAATACTAACTTGAATGTGCCCATAAGATTTTTAAATTTCAAAAAGATTAACGCTAATGTTTAACCAAATTATCATAATTATTAACAATTTATAATTCTCAAATAGGTAAAAAATACTGACTTATTCATTCAAACTGCAGTTTAATGTTGAGTTAGCTACCTTCATTTTGAACTTTTGAAGACTCCATTATATTAGAATTTTGAATTTTCAAAATTTTCGTTTATAATTTTTTTTAATCACAAAGTTATCATTGATTACTTTCTCAAAATAAATATTTTTGTTTAAAATTGATATAATTATGTACTCTGCTTGTAATAATCTAAATTGAAATGTTCTCTCTACACTTTATTTAGCTTTCTAATAATTCATCGCATCAAGGACAACATTTCAGTAACTATGTTTTATTAATATATTAATAAGAACCATATTGGATATCTTCACTAAACTCATTTACCATTCCATAAATTAGAGGAAAAGCAAACGTCAAAAGTAATAACCATCATCATGATCAGCAAGGGTTATACAAAAGTAGTTTGTTCCGCGAATCAAGTTGGATTTAATGGGTTGTACTATTGTGTACAGGGAAATCTGGTATCTTTAGTATGATAACATAGACAGTTAATGTGAGACAACCTACAGAAATCGGGCTAGACGTTAAGCGCGAAGGTGGCAACCCCACTATCGCATTGCCATGCGATAAGCAAGTAACATATTCAGGAGACATATTAGTTACCAAACTGTCGCAAGCAAAATGTAACCAGAGAAAAAAACTTCAAAAGTGCCTTCCAAAAAATTTTAATTTTGCGTATTTATACAGAATAAATTTGTAATGGAATGCTCTAACAGAAAACCTATATTTTGCTCACATTATTTATAATTTTTCTCTCATTGTGTTGCATACCATAAGTCGTATTTTTAAAAATATCAATTAGCCTATAATGACATTGCACATTTAGTTGCCGTCAAAATTTGTAAACGAAGATATAATGAAAGAGAAACTTGTACTTTACTGTGTCTAAATAACACTGTTGTTTCTATGATATTTAAAAATTGTTGTTTTCCTATAAATAATAGTTTTATATAATTGAAAGTGTTTTATATAATAAAACAGAATGGTTCAAGACAATACAAAATTATGGGCGTGACGAGATATAAAACGAGCAGGCAAAAGGCTAAAACAAATGTTGAAGGTAGAAGAGAAATAAAGCAAAGATAAATAAGGAAGACCGATTCAAAGATACAAACTTAGATGGGAAAAGGTAGTATATTATTTACCATCAGGGTATAACACACGAAACTGCATCAAACACAGTAAAACTAACAATTTTGTTTAATTATAAGTGAGGTCTTGTATTAGGCAACAATAAAAACGAAAGAGCGGATTCTTCAGTGCGCACAAAATATTAATGTTTTAGCAAAAATAAACTGTTTGCCCAAGAGAGTCCTCTTTAGTTAGGAACGTTTAGACTAGTTATACTTTTTGTAGTTCAAACGCCTCTAATCGACACCATATCTAGAAGATTCATATGTCCGTTTATTTAACACAATCCGCTACGTGAAGCTGTTCAGTAATTTGTTTTTCAATTCAACGTTACTTATTAAATTTAATTTATAGTCATTATTAATGAAACTTTGATTTACTTTCACAAATTTACAAAATATTGTTAATGCCTTTATTTTAACAGCTACTTGTGAGCGGTTTGACAGATGCAGTTTGATACATGCAGTAGGCTCATGTATTGGCCTGTGTTGAGTTGAAAACTAATTACTAGCTTTGGAGAGGGAGTTGATCCCTTGACATTTTCTGTAGATGCGCCACTGCCTAATTTTATTTGTAAGAAGTACCGACGATTCCTATGCCGTACCCCCTTGCAAACCAATGTTCACGTGTGTTAGTCTCGTATAGGCTATACAAAGATTCTATAGATAATAATGCTTTATTTATAAAATTTAAAATGCTCAAGAACTGGTGTAGCTATCTCGGAAAATAAAAGCATAAGTAATGCAGTATTAGGTCTAAGCTAGCAGCAGGAGTTTACTAGTTCTTGAACTACCCCTTCTCAACTCTTTAACATGAATACATACAGAGCAAGTAAATGACTCAATTTTGGAGTTTGATGACACATTGAGAAGAATTGTATGCAATACTGGAAAGAGACAGTACAAAACTGTTAACGTAAAGAGTAACTATACTTACAGACTTAAATACAAAAATTAAAAGAACGGGTAGAGAATCAGAATTATGGAAAAAATGGATTAACGTCACGAAATGAATAGGTGAACAATAAATTTACTTCAGTTCTGATAACAACTTTTATTATTTGTAAGCCAGAAGTTCATCATCACGTAAAGTTATGTGTTCATGACGTTCCCCTAGTGGTAGCTTTCGCAATCAAGTAGACTTCATCTTAGTTATCACTAGGTGGACTCTACTACCTTTCCAAACAATTAAAGACTCTACGAGCTCCCCAGAGAAAGATTTTTACAGTAACCAGATTCTTGCAGTTAAAGTAGAACTAAACCTGGAAAGGCGTACATCAAAAGAAAGTCATACAAACATGATGGTATTTAAAACAGACATGTATAAGCAAAATGAGGATATAAGAGTGAAGAGGAAAATTGTCGGTCGGCAATAAACCTATGAGGCATGCAAAGAGCGCCTAGCTAAAAGCAAAAAGTATATTATAAGAAGAAACCTCTAGAGTAACCAAAAACCCGTAATTTTAGTAAAAATAGTGTAAAAATAGATCAGTAAAGATACATGTAACACAATACAGACAGAAAATGGGACTACACAATTAAGAGACAAGTATCCTCAAATAAGCAAAGGCGGAATACAGCAATGTAGGTACGACACGAATAAATACGTAAATAAAATTTAGAATGGTTAAAAACAAATAGAAACAAATATCAATTATAATGTGATCAAACTTAAAACATTACAAGAAAATTTGTAACAAATAAAAGAATGGATGATGCCAATATAAAAGAACAGTGGAGAAGCTACTGCAAAAAACCTATTCAAAGATAAACGCATAGAGAGAGAGAGAATACAGGTAACTTTACGTTTGACCTGGAAATCAACATTACCATGCAATATTAATAACTAATGTTAATAATAGTAACTACATAATAATGTTCAGTTCAGCGGCGCAACAACCCATTACTGAGTCAAGGCGTCCTCAAAGGCATCCTCCAGCCTCCGCCAGTTGTCCCGGTCAAGTGCAGCTGCTCTCCAGTTCAGGGTCCCAAGGATATGGCTCGCATTGTAGTTCACACCGTCTTCCCAACGTAGTTTGGGTCTACCAACTCTCCTGGTGCCAAGTTCTGTGAGTGCCTTTCTTGGTATTTCATTCTCCCCCATTCTGATCACGTGTCCAGCCCACCTGAGTCTACCAAGTTTTATAATTTTCACAATATCTGGTTCATTCAGAAGAGTGTTCAGTTCTTGGTTGGTTCTTTTCCTCCATTCACCTCCTACACATATTGGACCAAATATACTGCGGAGGATTTTGCGTTCATGAACCAGCAGGATTGACTCAGACTTTCTAGAAATGGTCCAGGTCTCAGAACCAAAGGTGAGAACTGGGCGGATCAGTTTTTTATACAAAAGCAGCTTGATGCTTCTGGCAATTATTCTGCTCTCTTTGGGGTCAGAGACCAAAGAAGCACCTATTAGCTGAGGTGATACTTCGCTTTATTTCTTCTGTTGTTTCCCCATCTGAGTTAACTTTTCATCCTAAATAAACAAATTTTTTATTTCGAAGGAATAGATGCCAATTTGGATGTGCTCTCCTTCTCTAGCCTCCTGTCCTGTAGCCAATGTATTTTGTCTTGCTTTCATTTATTATGAGACCCAGCCTACTTGCAGGACCTTCAAGAGCAAGAAAGGCTTCAGTGACTGCTCGAAGGGACCTCCCGATTATATCTAGGTCATCGGTGTATCCTAGGACCTGTACCAACCTGTTGAATACAACCCCGGAGGAAGTATTCCAGCATCTCTCATAGCTTTTTCTAAGGCAAGAACGAAGAGGAGGCAAGCAAGAGCATCGCCCTGTAGGACTCCCTTTCCATAGTCGAACTCTCCTGATAAGTGATTCTGAATGTTCACCATGCCATTCACTGTCAGCATTGTCATCCTACATAATCTTATTAATTTCTTTGGTATGCCCAGTTCTTCAAAAGCAGTGTACAGTTCTTTTCTGTCAATGCTGTCGTATGCATTTCTGAACTCTATGAAGAAGTGATGGGTTTGTAGTTTATGTTCCCTACCTTTCTCCAGAATTTGTCGGAGTGTGAAAACCTGGTCTATTGTCGATTTTCCTCTTTTAAATCCACACTGATATCAACCAATCACCTGATCAGCATGTGGAACATATAACTGTCTTCTGCCAGGCTGTTGGCAGTTTCTCTTCTAAGAAACCCTGTTTGGCAGGGTTTTAACCAGCTCTGGGCCACTGTTTGTGCAAAGCTCCGCAGGAAGATCATCAGAACCAGGTGCTTTGTTGTTTTTAAGGCTTTCTATTGCAGCTATCATATTATCTTCATCCGGAGGCTCGATGTGTTTATGTTCCTCTAGCACAGGTGGTACATAGTTGTCCACCTCGTCATTCTTAGAAAGAAGAGCTTCAAAGTTCTTGCGCCACCTTTCGATGGTCTTCCCCTTTTCTGTAAGTAGGGTGCCATCAGTGTCACGACAAGCTGTTGTCCTGGGCTTAAAGGGTTTCCTACCTTGGTTTACCTTATTGTAGAATTTTCTGATTTCAGTTTAATAATAGGAGTATGACACGTCAGCCTACCAACACGTTTGGTGGAAAGGTAAAAACAGACAACTGTTGTACAGATAATTAAGAGGTTGCATTAGGTCAGACGTAGATCTGTATATATGTGTCAGCCAAAACAGTAGTACGTTTTGTAAACATACATGGCTCTGCCATTACACATTAGGAATGTTATTTGACCTTGAATACTCTTGGCGGGATTCAGATGAATGAGAAACCTTATCTCTGTGCTGGACACCTGTGGTGTTAAGCTGAATAGATACAACACATTATCACTATACACAGCAGTGGCTGACGTGTATTAACCATTTCTGAGTTCCCGATGCCACAACCCAGATTAAACTGTGCATAACGTTTGTAGAAAAGGCAAGTGTCCTTCATACTTCATAAGCACTTGAGAAATTTTATTGTTTCTTACAGAGGCACCCTTAGGGTTGTCCGGCAGGTGTAAATGCACTTAAGTTCCTTGGCTCATTCTTGAACAACAATGAGGAAAAGAAATAAAACGAATAAGGAGAGAGAGAGAGTGTGTGTGTGTATGAGAGAGAGAGAGTGTGAGAGTGAGAGGGAGAGGGTAGAGAGAGGGGGAGTGAGTGAGAGTAAGAAAATGAGAGAGAGGTACAGTGATGGAGGGCAGCTGTATACATTTTTTACCATACTTCATTATTTAGAAGTCACATGACATAATTTGCATAGAGCATCAATTAAACGTGCGGCAGCATGCTACATATAATGCGACACAATACGTTACGTTTGTACAGTTCACATAAGTTTCTTTTTGGTAACTACTATATTACTTTTTATAATATTTACTTGAGTACTTTATAATTTATAACAAATGTGTTACATTGCGTTATAATCGTTTATTTAAGTACTAAGTAGGCCTGTAATGAGAGCGCTGATGTTACTTGATATAGGCCTAAGTCTATGAATTCCTACCTGTGCTTCGGTATTAGGTTACTAATTATTGATGGCTGCATGTTCATAATAGTTATATTATAGTTATATTATAGTAATTTATTGTTTAAATTGCACAAGAAAAATCTATACGCAAAAGGTTATACGAATAATTCTTGCCTACAGGTTGCATTACGGTACTCTGTACTAATTTATTCTATCGGGTTGACTTCACAGTGATATTGATGGAGTAACCCAGCGCACAAGACACTCATTTTCGTCAGTTAAATTATCAAACAGAATGATCACTGTTGCACACCACTACAGAAAAATTATTCCGATTTGCGCTTTCAAGCTTCTCAGCTCATCTGACGGATTTCCGATCTGATGATGAGCTGAGAAGCTTGAAAACGCTAATCGGAACAATTTTTCTATAGTGGTGTGCAACAGTGATACGGATTTCCGATCTGACGATGAGCTGAGAAGCTTGAAAGCGCTAATCGGAATAATTTTTCTATGGTGGTGTCCAACAGTGATAATTCTGTTTCTGATTATAACCACTAACACAACTTAAGATAAATTAAATAAAGAAACTTAAGATAAAGTTAAATTATCATCATACTCACTGAATATTGCCGTGTACGTCTCCTATAAATGCAATAATTGATTCTTCAGGCCATCCTCTGGAAAATTTATCCCTTTTCCCTCAAACCAATTCATACTTTTTTCCCCTATAAGGTGTCGTTGGTACTGCTTTACATTGAAGCAAGACATTGCCCATAACAAGAACAGAATTGTTTTTAAGATATGGTGTCTCTAAAATATTGTTCAAATTCTGGATCTCCGTACCATCACTGTAATTCGCAAAATTTTTCTGGCAAAAAAGAAAATTTTTCGTCGCCTGTACAAAAAAAAAAAAAAAAACCGAAGCAATCTTAAATTCATGTCCTTCAGGCCTATTAGGACTACCAGTCTAGCTTTTAATCCAGCTTGAGGAGTTTTGATAGTCGTGTCCCTCCACATATTATTCTGAAAGACTCCCATTAACTGTAGTGTTACATTTATCATGCAGGCTATTAGGCCACCATTTATTGAATACTGAATTTCCAGATGTTTCTTCTATGCCCACTACGACCATCATTAGTAGTGAAAGAACAAAGATAAAATACACATTATTAGATATAACATAACTACTATGAACATGTAGCCATCATTAATTAGTAACCTAATACGAAGCACAAGTAGACCTACATAGACTTATACTAAGCAACATCAGCGCTCACATTACAGGCCTACTTAGTACTTAAATAAACGATTATAACACGATGTAACACATTTTTTATAAATTATAAAGTATTATACAATGTAAAGTGCCCTGAGATTGTGTGACAGTTGCGATGAAACAAGACCTTCGCTTTAAACTAAAAACAAAGGGAAACGAAAAAACATGAGATAATTGAGACTGACATACACTATCTATACTATTCTCTCTATCTACCCCTGTCTCTCTTTTTCTCTTTTGATCTCTTTCTACCTGTCTATTTACCTACCTATCACTTATATAACTACTTGTATAATTACTCGTATTATAAAGAAACATTTGTGTTGAAGGCACTAGAAGTCGCCGGATACCTGCACTGGTTGTAAATCCAGGAAAAGGTTATTTTATGATACTGTTCTCTGACATGTCTATTGTTATATGGCATGTGGTTTCTCCAAAGGTTATAAACGTATGTGGCTACCAAAAGTGGCTTGAGAGACATTTTTCATGCATCCCGATATTTTCATGCAGAGAATGATGCAAATGATAAAAGATAAATGTTGTTACTTGTTTCAACTATTGCTTCACTTACTAAAAGCGGTAACATTCATTCATCAGAGTTGTGCACATCCGTGTCTTACTAAAATGGAATACAGAAGTGTTAATAATTTTCGGTGTTTCATTAAAAAAAAAGTTTCAGAAAATGTGTTTGTTATTGAAATCTTTTTCCGTTTTCAATAGAATATGTAAAGTGTGATGGTAATATGTTAAAAAATGTGAATGGACAAAAAAACGTCACCTTCGGATGTGGTAGACGGAATTGCTGAGCTACAAAAAACATACATGATGACACTTTTTTTTGGAAATGCGTGTGTTCCTGCATTATCTGTAGCCTATTTTGTTTTGTTAGTCGCTTGGATTTTGAAATATCAGATTTCAGTCATTTCAAAAGAGCTTGACATAAACAGGAAAACTACGCGAAAATTAATAAACGAGTTCAGGGAGATCCTTACTGTCTGGGTGATGGATACCAGCTTAAAAATTGGTGGCCCGGGAGATACTGAAATTGATGAAAGTGCGTTCACTTGAAGGAAGTACAACAGGGACCGAATAACCAAAACTCGGTGGGTACTTGGGGGAATTTACAGGAGAATAAAGAAATGGTTCCTAAAGGTGGTGGATAAACGCGATGCAAACACACTAAATCGTGTAATTTTAAATAATATAGAACCAGGAACCACTATAGTTGCAGATATGTGGCGCGGCTACATCTCGCGAGTACCCATATATACCCAAATGCAGAGGGGCACCCAGGATTTTTCGAGGGGGGGGTTGAAAACTTGCAAACAAGGTGCACAATTTTGGTTTCCCTCATTATTTTCTCAACAAGCAGGGCTTGTTTTTTCCTAGAGGAACGACAACACATAACTTATTGGGAGTCAATGCTGCAAGTGCAAGTAAAAATGATCCTTGATTCATGGAATTTCACTCATGTATTTTCCATCTATAATGCCACCTATAATGCTGAAAAAGAGTCCTTCTTACACATAAATATTGCACAGGTAAGAATCAACACACAATGTTTGTAGGTATCACGAGTAAAAACCACGTAATCACAAGGCTTAGTAATTTGCATGTGCTGACTGAATAATATAAATTACTTAATGAGTAGACGGTGACTTTATTGAAATAATAATACAATAATATAGTAAAATAATCAAACATGAAGCAGTCGCACATATTGTAGAGGGGATAAGGCGCAACAATGTAATACACGTGAATAGAATGGCTACAGTTGAATATTAGACTGTTCCCTGAACGACAAGTCTACGTACAAGTATGTGACAATTACGTGACAAGTTTTGATTTTGATTTCTATTTCAACATGACAAACAATTCAAATGGACGTTTTGTAAGACAAAACAAACAATACATACAACAGAGGGACCATACAAAGATTTCACAGAGTTATAAAATGTTTAATGTTTAGTACTGCAATTATTATGTAAACAGTGACTTGTCATGTTGTGTCTGTTACAGTGTTTCTCCTAATCTCGTAGTCGAGTCTAGACATTAACAAACAGAAATGGTGATCAAAATGAGGGATGCGGCATAGACTGTAGGACACCTGCTAATAGTAATAATGTTGGGTTATTTTGTTTAGCCTAACTACTAAACAGAGCTCAGGTTATAACATAAATGGACTAAAGGAATCCCATGATTCAATAACCAGTTAATCATGTCTACCTTTTTGTTAATGATGTTGCAGGCGAATTTATTTATTTATTGAAATTTTCAGGCACTTTCGTCATTGTCTGTCCAAATGTTTGTAACCGATTTTGAACGGTGAAAACCAAAATTTTATCTGTGTATACTATGGACTACCGTTCTTCTCTGAATTGCTGTAATTTTCTTATATATCAACTCTTAAGATTTCAATGTTGCGTTTTTCTATTTAAAAGTTTCCTATTGCTTTTGGCACGTTTCCGTCGAAATCCCATTTGACGAATAATGTGGTTCAGACTGGAAACACTACCATTATAATTAATTTGTTCTTTAAAATTGTTTAAATTACTTTTGAATGTTAATCTTTACCCTTCTATGGGTTGACTTTGGTGAATAATTAGTCGAGTAGTGCACTTGTCGAAATCGTTTAAATCAGTTTTTATTTCATTTGTTTGAACATTTTTATGGAGAGTCCTGAAAGATTTATCTCACACGCTGGACATCAAAATGTGACCACGTCTAGAAAATTTAAAAGAGCATGTGAGATCGGACCAAAAAGTGTATAATGTAACAGATTGTTTCTAAATTAATAAGCGATGGGATAGCAGCAGTTAAGACAATTTGAGTGATGATAACAGTGAAGGTAATTGACGTACTTATTACGGCAATAAGGTGTGGAAGAATTGACGTAATATTTGTAATTGTTTGTAAGTAATTATATGCTATATTACTTAAATAGTTTTAGTATAATTTTTTCATTAATGTTGTCTGCCCTGTTATTCATGGTTAATTTACAACTGCTTGTTTTTAAAACACGCGCGCACACACACAGAGAATCACAGTCATTTCATATTCGAGCCTGTTTTTGATGTTACTTATACAAACAAATTAAGATGCAAGTGCAATGTTGACTATAAATTACTAAAGTTTTTCCTAAATCATAACATGTCTGATAACAAAGTGTTATATACTCCAAAATATACAATGTTTGTTAATGTCTAGACTCGACTACGAGATTAGGAGAAACACTGTAACAGACACAACATGACAAGTCACTGTTTACATAATAATTGCAGTACTAAACATTAAACATTTTATAACTCTGTGAAATCTTTGTATGGTCCCTCTGTTGTATGTATTGTTTGTTTTGTCTTACAAAACGTCCATTTGAATTGTTTGTCATGTTGAAATAGAAATCAAAATCAAAACTTGTCACGTAATTGTCACATACTTGTACGTAGACTTGTCGTTCAGGGAACAGTCTAATATTCAACTGTAGCCATTCTATTCACGTGTATTACATTGTTGCGCCTTATCCCCTCTACAATATGCGCGACTGCTTCATGTTTGATTATTTTACTATATTATTGTATTATTATTTCAATAAAGTCACCGTCTACTCATTAAGTAATTTATATTATTCAGTCAGCACATGCAAATTACTAAGCCTTGTGATTACGTGGTTTTTACTCGTGATACCTACAAACATTGTGTGTTGATTCTTACCTGTGCAATATTTATGTGTAAGAAGGACTCTTTTTCAGCATTATAGGTGGAATTATAGATGGAAAATACATGAGTGAAATTCCATGAATCAAGGATCATTTTTACTTGTACTTGCAGCATTGACTCCCAATAAGTTATGTGTTGTCGTTCCTCTAGGAAAAAACAAGCCCTGCTTGTTGAGAAAATAATGAGGGAAACCAAAATTGTGCACCTTGTTTGCAAGTTTTCAACCCCCCCCCTCGAAAAATCCTGAGTGCCCCTCTGCATTTGGGTATATATGGGTACTCGCGAGATGTAGCCGCGCCACATATCTGCAACTATAGTGGTTCCTGGTTCTATATTATTTAAAATTACACGATTTAGTGTGTTTGCATCGCGTTTATCCACCACCTTTAGGAACCATTTCTTTATTCTCCTGTAAATTCCCCCAAGTACCCACCGAGTTTTGGTTATTCGGTCCCTGTTGTACTTCCTTCAAGTGAACGCACTTTCATCAATTTCAGTATCTCCCGGGCCGCCAATTTTTAAGCTGGTATCCATCACCCAGACAGTAAGGATCTCCCTGAACTCGTTTATTAATTTTCGCGTAGTTTTCCTGTTTATGTCAAGCTCTTTTGAAATGACTGAAATCTGATATTTCAAAATCCAAGCGACTAACAAAACAAAATAGGCTACAGATAATGCAGGAACACACGCATTTCCAAAAAAAAGTGTCATCATGTATGTTTTTTGTAGCTCAGCAATTCCGTCTACCACATCCGAAGGTGACGTTTTTTTGTCCATTCACATTTTTTAACATATTACCATCACACTTTACATATTCTATTGAAAACGGAAAAAGATTTCAATCACAAACACATTTTCTGAAACTATTTTTTTAATGAAACACCGAAAATTATTAACACTTCTGTATTCCATTTTAGTAAGACACGGATGTGCACAACTCTGATGAATGAATGTTACCGCTTTTAGTAAGTGAAGCAATAGTTGAAACAAGTAACAACATTTATCTTTTATCATTTGCATCATTCTCTGCATGAAAATATCGGGATGCATGAAAAATGTCTCTCAAGCCACTTTTGGTAGCCACATACGTTTATAACCTTTGGAGAAACCACATGCCATATAACAATAGACATGTCAGAGAACAGTATCATAAAATAACCTTTTCCTGGATTTACAACCAGTGCAGGTATCCGGCGACTTCTAGTGCCTTCAACACAAATGTTTCTTTATAATATGAGTAATTATACAAGTAGTTATATAAGTGATAGGTAGGTAAATAGACAGGTAGAAAGAGAGCAAAAGAGAAAAAGAGAGACAGGGGTAGATAGAGAGAATAGTATAGATAGTGTATGTCAGTCTCAATTATCTCATGTTTTTTCGTTTCCCTTTGTTTTTAGTTTAAAGCGAAGGTCTTGTTTCATCGCAACTGTCACACAATCTCAGGGCACTTTACATTGTATAATACTTTATAATTTATAAAAAATGTGTTACATCGTGTTATAATCGTTTATTTAAGTACTAAGTAGGCCTGTAATGTGAGCGCTGATGTTGCTTAGTATAAGTCTATGTAGGCCTACTTGTGCTTCGTATTAGGTTACTAATTAATGATGGCTACATGTTCATAGTAGTTATGTTATATCTAATAATGTGTATTTTATCTTTGTTCTTTCACTACTAATGATGGTCGTAGTGGGCATAGAAGAAACATCTGGAAATTCAGTATTCAATAAATGGTGGCCTAATAGCCTGCATGATAAATGTAACACTACAGTTAATGGGAGTCTTTTAGAATAATATGTGGAGGGACACGACTATCAAAACTCCTCAAGCTGGATTAAAAGCTAGACTGGTAGTCCTAATAGGCCTGAAGGACATGAATTTAAGATTGCTTCGGTTTTTTTTTTTTTTTTTTTTTTGTACAGGCGACGAAAAATTTTCTTTTTTGCCAGAAAAATTTTGCGAATTACAGTGATGGTACGGAGATCCAGAATTTGAACAATATTTTAGAGACACCATATCTTAAAAACAATTCTGTTCTTGTTATGGGCAATGTCTTGCTTCAATGTAAAGCAGTACCAACGACACCTTATAGGGGAAAAAAGTATGAATTGGTTTGAGGCAAAAGGGATAAATTTTCCAGAGGACGGCCTGAAGAATCAATTATTGCATTTATAGGAGATGTACAAGGCAATATTCAGTGAGTATGATGATAATTTAACTTTATCTTAAGTTTCTTTATTTAATTTATCTTAAGTTGTGTTAGTGGTTATAATCAGAAACAGAATTATCACTGTTGGACACCACCATAGAAAAATTATTCCGATTAGCGCTTTCAAGCTTCTCAGCTCATCGTCAGATCGGAAATCCGTATCACTGTTGCACACCACTATAGAAAAATTGTTCCGATTAGCGTTTTCAAGCTTCTCAGCTCATCATCAGATCGGAAATCCGTCAGATGAGCTGAGAAGCTTGAAAGCGCAAATCGGAATAATTTTTCTGTAGTGGTGTGCAACAGTGATCATTCTGTTTGATAATTTAACTGACGAAAATGAGTGTCTTGTGCGCTGGGTTACTCCATCAATATCACTGTGAAGTCAACCCGATAGAATAAATTAGTACAGAGTACCGTAATGCAACCTGTAGGCAAGAATTATTCGTATAACCTTTTGCGTATAGATTTTTCTTGTGCAATTTAAACAATAAATTACTATAATATAACTATAATATAACTATTATGAACATGCAGCCATCAATAATTAGTAACCTAATACCGAAGCACAGGTAGGAATTCATAGACTTAGGCCTATATCAAGTAACATCAGCGCTCTCATTACAGGCCTACTTAGTACTTAAATAAACGATTATAACGCAATGTAACACATTTGTTATAAATTATAAAGTACTCAAGTAAATATTATAAAAAGTAATATAGTAGTTACCAAAAAGAAACTTATGTGAACTGTACAAACGTAACGTATTGTGTCGCATTATATGTAGCATGCTGCCGCACGTTTAATTGATGCTCTATGCAAATTATGTCATGTGACTTCTAAATAATGAAGTATGGTAAAAAATGTATACAGCTGCCCTCCATCACTGTACCTCTCTCTCATTTTCTTACTCTCACTCACTCCCCCTCTCTCTACCCTCTCCCTCTCACTCTCACACTCTCTCTCTCTCATACACACACACACACACTCTCTCTCTCTCTCTCTCTCTCTCTCTCTCTCTCTCTCTCTCTCTCTCTCTCTCTCTCTCTCTCTCTCTCTCTCTCTCTCTCTCTCTCTCTCTCTCTCTCTCTCTCTCTCTCTCTCTCTCTCTCTCTCTCTCCTTATTCGTTTTATTTCTTTTCCTCATTGTTGTTCAAGAATGAGCCAAGGAACTTAAGTGCATTTACACCTGCCGGACAACCCTAAGGGTGCCTCTGTAAGAAACAATAAAATTTCTCAAGTGCTTATGAAGTATGAAGGACACTAGCCTTTTCTACAAACGTTATGCACAGTTTAATCTGGGTTGTGGCATCGGGAACTCAGAAATGGTTAATACACGTCAGCCACTGCTGTGTATAGTGATAATGTGTTGTATCTATTCAGCTTAACACCACAGGTGTCCAGCACAGAGATAAGGTTTCTCATTCATCTGAATCCCGCCAAGAGTATTCAAGGTCAAATAACATTCCTAATGTGTAATGGCGGAGCCATGTATGTTTACAAAACGTACTACTGTTTTGGCTGACACATATATACAGATCTACGTCTGACCTAATGCAACCTCTTAATTATCTGTACAACAGTTGTCTGTTTTTACCTTTCCACCAAACGTGTTGGTAGGCTGATGTGTCATACTCCTATTATTAAACTGAAATCAGAAAATTCTACAATAAGGTAAACCAAGGTAGGAAACCCTTTAAGCCCAGGACAACAGCTTGTCGTGACACTGATGGCACCCTACTTACAGAAAAGGGGAAGACCATCGAAAGGTGGCGCAAGAACTTTGAAGCTCTTCTTTCTAAGAATGACGAGGTGGACAACTATGTACCACCTGTGCTAGAGGAACATAAACACATCGAGCCTCCGGATGAAGATAATATGATAGCTGCAATAGAAAGCCTTAAAAACAACAAAGCACCTGGTTCTGATGATCTTCCTGCGGAGCTTTGCACAAACAGTGGCCCAGAGCTGGTTAAAACCCTGCCAAACAGGGTTTCTTAGAAGAGAAACTGCCAACAGCCTGGCAGAAGACAGTTATATGTTCCACATGCTGATCAGGTGATTGGTTGATATCAGTGTGGATTTAAAAGAGGAAAATCGACAATAGACCAGGTTTTCACACTCCGACAAATTCTGGAGAAAGGTAGGGAACATAAACTACAAACCCATCACTTCTTCATAGAGTTCAGAAATGCATACGACAGCATTGACAGAAAAGAACTGTACACTGCTTTTGAAGAACTGGGCATACCAAAGAAATTAATAAGATTATGTAGGATGACAATGCTGACAGTGAATGGCATGGTGAACATTCAGAATCACTTATCAGGAGAGTTCGACTATGGAAAGGGAGTCCTCCAGGGCGATGCTCTTGCTTGCCTCCTCTTCGTTCTTGCCTTAGAAAAAGCTATGAGAGATGCTGGAATAATTCCTCCGGGGTTGTATTCAACAGGTTGGTACAGGTCCTAGGATACACCGATGACCTAGATATAATCGGGAGGTCCCTTCGAGCAGTCACTGAAGCCTTTCTTGCTCTTGAAGGTCCTGCAAGTAGGCTGGGTCTCATAATAAATGAAAGCAAGACAAAATACATTGGCTACAGGACAGGAGGCTAGAGAAGGAGAGCACATCCAAATTGGCATCTATTCCTTCGAAATAAAAAATTTGTTTATTTAGGATGAAAAGTTAACTCAGATGGGGAAACAACAGAAGAAATAAAGCGAAGTATCACCTCAGCTAATAGGTGCTTCTTTGGTCTCTGACCCCAAAGAGAGCAGAATAATTGCCAGAAGCATCAAGCTGCTTTTGTATAAAAAACTGATCCGCCCAGTTCTCACCTTTGGTTCTGAGACCTGGACCATTTCTAGAAAGTCTGAGTCAATCCTGCTGGTTCATGAACGCAAAATCCTCCGCAGTATATTTGGTCCAATATGTGTAGGAGGTGAATGGAGGAAAAGAACCAACCAAGAACTGAACACTCTTCTGAATGAACCAGATATTGTGAAAATTATAAAACTTGGTAGACTCAGGTGGGCTGGACACGTGATCAGAATGGGGGAGAATGAAATACCAAGAAAGGCACTCACAGAACTTGGCACCAGGAGAGTTGGTAGACCCAAACTACGTTGGGAAGACGGTGTGAACTACAATGCGAGCCATATCCTTGGGACCCTGAACTGGAGAGCAGCTGCACTTGACCGGGACAACTGGCGGAGGCTGGAGGATGCCTTTGAGGACGCCTTGACTCAGTAATGGGTTGTTGCGCCGCTGAACTGAACATTATTATGTAGTTACTATTATTAACATTAGTTATTAATATTGCATGGTAATGTTGATTTCCAGGTCAAACGTAAAGTTACCTGTATTCTCTCTCTCTCTATGCGTTTATCTTTGAATAGGTTTTTTGCAGTAGCTTCTCCACTGTTCTTTTATATTGGCATCATCCATTCTTTTATTTGTTACAAATTTTCTTGTAATGTTTTAAGTTTGATCACATTATAATTGATATTTGTTTCTATTTGTTTTTAACCATTCTAAATTTTATTTACGTATTTATTCGTGTCGTACCTACATTGCTGTATTCCGCCTTTGCTTATTTGAGGATACTTGTCTCTTAATTGTGTAGTCCCATTTTCTGTCTGTATTGTGTTACATGTATCTTTACTGATCTATTTTTACACTATTTTTACTAAAATTACGGGTTTTTGGTTACTCTAGAGGTTTCTTCTTATAATATACTTTTTGCTTTTAGCTAGGCGCTCTTTGCATGCCTCATAGGTTTATTGCCGACCGACAATTTTCCTCTTCACTCTTATATCCTCATTTTGCTTATACATGTCTGTTTTAAATACCATCATGTTTGTATGACTTTCTTTTGATGTACGCCTTTCCAGGTTTAGTTCTACTTTAACTGCAAGAATCTGGTTACTGTAAAAATCTTTCTCTGGGGAGCTCGTAGAGTCTTTAATTGTTTGGAAAGGTAGTAGAGTCCACCTAGTGATAACTAAGATGAAGTCTACTTGATTGCGAAAGCTACCACTAGGGGAACGTCATGAACACATAACTTTACGTGATGATGAACTTCTGGCTTACAAATAATAAAAGTTGTTATCAGAACTGAAGTAAATTTATTGTTCACCTATTCATTTCGTGACGTTAATCCATTTTTTCCATAATTCTGATTCTCTACCCGTTCTTTTAATTTTTGTATTTAAGTCTGTAAGTATAGTTACTCTTTACGTTAACAGTTTTGTACTGTCTCTTTCCAGTATTGCATACAATTCTTCTCAATGTGTCATCAAACTCCAAAATTGAGTCATTTACTTGCTCTGTATGTATTCATGTTAAAGAGTTGAGAAGGGGTAGTTCAAGAACTAGTAAACTCCTGCTGCTAGCTTAGACCTAATACTGCATTACTTACGCTTTTATTTTCCGAGATAGCTACACCAGTTCTTGAGCATTTTAAATTTTATAAATAAAGCATTATTATCTATAGAATCTTTGTATAGCCTATACGAGACTAACACACGTGAACATTGGTTTGCAAGGGGGTACGGCATAGGAATCGTCGGTACTTCTTACAAATAAAATTAGGCAGTGGCGCATCTACAGAAAATGTCAAGGGATCAACTCCCTCTCCAAAGCTAGTAATTAGTTTTCAACTCAACACAGGCCAATACATGAGCCTACTGCATGTATCAAACTGCATCTGTCAAACCGCTCACAAGTAGCTGTTAAAATAAAGGCATTAACAATATTTTGTAAATTTGTGAAAGTAAATCAAAGTTTCATTAATAATGACTATAAATTAAATTTAATAAGTAACGTTGAATTGAAAAACAAATTACTGAACAGCTTCACGTAGCGGATTGTGTTAAATAAACGGACATATGAATCTTCTAGATATGGTGTCGATTAGAGGCGTTTGAACTACAAAAAGTATAACTAGTCTAAACGTTCCTAACTAAAGAGGACTCTCTTGGGCAAACAGTTTATTTTTGCTAAAACATTAATATTTTGTGCGCACTGAAGAATCCGCTCTTTCGTTTTTATTGTTGCCTAATACAAGACCTCACTTATAATTAAACAAAATTGTTAGTTTTACTGTGTTTGATGCAGTTTCGTGTGTTATACCCTGATGGTAAATAATATACTACCTTTTCCCATCTAAGTTTGTATCTTTGAATCGGTCTTCCTTATTTATCTTTGCTTTATTTCTCTTCTACCTTCAACATTTGTTTTAGCCTTTTGCCTGCTCGTTTTATATCTCGTCACGCCCATAATTTTGTATTGTCTTGAACCATCTGTTTTATTATATAAAACACTTTCAATTATATAAAACTATTATTTATAGGAAAACAACAATTTTTAAATATCATAGAAACAACAGTGTTATTTAGACACAGTAAAGTACAAGTTTCTCTTTCATTATATCTTCGTTTACAAATTTTGACGGCAACTAAATGTGCAATGTCATTATAGGCTAATTGATATTTTTAAAAATACGACTTATGGTATGCAACACAATGAGAGAAAAATTATAAATAATGTGAGCAAAATATAGGTTTTCTGTTAGAGCATTCCATTACAAATTTATTCTGTATAAATACGCAAAATTAAAATTTTTTGGAAGGCACTTTTGAAGTTTTTTTCTCTGGTTACATTTTGCTTGCGACAGTTTGGTAACTAATATGTCTCCTGAATATGTTACTTGCTTATCGCATGGCAATGCGATAGTGGGGTTGCCACCTTCGCGCTTAACGTCTAGCCCGATTTCTGTAGGTTGTCTCACATTAACTGTCTATGTTATCATACTAAAGATACCAGATTTCCCTGTACACAATAGTACAACCCATTAAATCCAACTTGATTCGCGGAACAAACTACTTTTGTATAACCCTTGCTGATCATGATGATGGTTATTACTTTTGACGTTTGCTTTTCCTCTAATTTATGGAATGGTAAATGAGTTTAGTGAAGATATCCAATATGGTTCTTATTAATATATTAATAAAACATAGTTACTGAAATGTTGTCCTTGATGCGATGAATTATTAGAAAGCTAAATAAAGTGTAGAGAGAACATTTCAATTTAGATTATTACAAGCAGAGTACATAATTATATCAATTTTAAACAAAAATATTTATTTTGAGAAAGTAATCAATGATAACTTTGTGATTAAAAAAAATTATAAACGAAAATTTTGAAAATTCAAAATTCTAATATAATGGAGTCTTCAAAAGTTCAAAATGAAGGTAGCTAATTCAACGTTAAACTGCAGTTTGAATGAATAAGTCAGTATTTTTTACCTATTTGAGAATTATAAATTGTTAATAATTATGATAATTTGGTTAAACATTAGCGTTAATCTTTTTGAAATTTAAAAATCTTATGGGCACATTCAAGTTAGTATTTGAAGCCTAAGAGTGGTGATGCAGGAAATACTAAGAAAACAAGAGAGTAAAAACGTTTTTCAATTTAAAAAAATCATAAGGCTGGAAAAAATAAGTTATGCTTATACAAATGTCTTGATAGTGATCTGCATCAAAGTAGAGCATCAGTACCCTATCATAACAAATTGGGACCGAGAGTAATTCGGGTACAAGAATATTTGGATATCCATACAGACATAAAATTTGTAATAAAATATATTAAAATATGAGGTTGGCTTCATACACTTTTCAGATATATACTTCAGTAGTGTCAATACTGCCAAATACTGATCTACGGTTTCTTTAATATGTTTTCAGTACACTTATCACACTCTACACAAAAAGTGCAATTCATAATAAAATGCTCAGTGTAATAGCGGAATGTTTTAAAAATGTATTTATAACTTATTAATGTTGGGACATAACAAGCATAGTAACAAATTGTTACAAAATATAAAGTTATAATAAGTTAACAGTTGTCATGATAACAGTAGGCTTCTGATTGTCATGCTTCTGCTCAAGCCAGTACTATGGACACATCTAGTAAATTCAGAGTATTGATTTTTTGAGAACTTAAAACAAATTGGTATTCATAACACAGACTGTAATGCCCTTATTTTCCAAAAGAACAATACTGAAAACTACTCGAACCGTTTTAAAAACTTCCTCTCGAGTGTTCTTTTTTTTGAAGGAATTAAATACAAAATGCTAGCGAATGTTTTTAACTTGATAATAAATAGAATGAACTGAATGACAAGGAACCTACAAATTGTATAAAACATTTTGATTATTTACTTACCATCTAGTAATACCAGTAATAAGAATTATGTTCCTTCTTGAATAGTGGCACATCGAGAACTGAACTGGATTACTACCTGATTTAACCTGAATTGTAAATTTTAAAGTATGAGTTTTCGTTATTTAAAGCGTATCAGAGAAGAACACATGACAGTAAATTCTTGTGAATCAACAGCACTTTTAATCTTAATTTAAATTAGAACTTTGTAGTTCATACTTAATACAAATACATTACAAAACGCAATCGAATTTAAGTATCTTATTTTAACAGCTGAATAAAATAAATACATTTCGTTTAACGGTACGGTATTCTATACAATATGTTTCCCACAATAAGCAAAGTCTAAAAAGGTTGTATCTATAAAATATCCACGATTGGAGTCTTCAACATCATACTGTCGAAATGTCATGAGTTTTTATGTATATGCACGCGCGCGCGCGTGTATTCGGGCGTTTATTCCAGGTCATAAACTTAATAGCATTAATACAATACTGGCAACGGAATATTTCTGGAGTATTTGTGTAAATATGTAATAAAGTAGGAGTAGTAATGTAAATACTTGTTAGACTGTTACGTATAATTTATTGGTAAAAATTAGGTTTATCAGAAAATGTAAATAATTTATCTAAAATGCACATTATTATTTTAAAATATCACTCATTTTACGGGGATATAACATTGCCTTCTTTCGTTCATCAACCTGTCTGGTGTTTATAATCACGTAACAGCTGTGACTCCTTACGCAAGACCGCACACCGAATGAATACGAGTTTGTTTATTCAAACAGGATTGCGTATTGTCTTCAACTGCTTGTGTGCGTATTATACACAAGGCAGCTGATGCCTGTTATTACATAGTTCTCCTTGATAGTACCACATCTGACAATTGCTGCATACCTTCACGAAACAAATTTGTTAGTCATCAGTAGAGACCGGATTATATGCAACATAAAAAGGTTGAAATATGCATGCAAATATGCATGAAAAATGCTTAAAATATGCAAGTAAAGTGTGAAAATATGCAAAAATATTACATCAACAATCTTTATTTTTTAACAATCTTTGTGTTTATAAATGTTTACAATCATGTATTTCTCTAAATTTTCAACAGTCTTTATTTTTAACAATCTTTGTTTTTATAAACGTTCACAATCAGGTATTTTTCTGTTGTAAGGTTGTGCCTTCTATCAGTCAAAATATTTTTATAATTTGGAAATGAACCTTCCACGTCCACCGAGGTTACCGGGCAGTACTTGAACTTAGGTGCTACATTAGCGCATAGTGTCTCAGGTAAAAGTTCATCCATGCCATTAATAAAACTATTTATTTGACATAAAGGTTCAAAGCCGGGGTTTTTGTGTAAAATGTTTTCAAACTTTTCTTTAACTTTATGCGGGAATATCTCTGGCAATTCGGAGTTCAATTGATGGATTTTGCTCATCAACTGAATGGATTCGTTCAACGTCAAACCATGAGATTCAAGCTTTTTAATACTCTCCGGTATGTGGGAAAAATGGGTGCTAATCATAGCAATGCACTTTTTAATAGAAGAGTCTTCAAATGCTTCCTTGCACTGACGAACTATCATACAATCTGCGCTGTCGAAGTCATTTACTACACCTTTAATGGCATCGAAATGTTGATTGTAGAACAGTACAGCTTCAAGCCACGTTCCCCATCGAGTTACCACTGGTTCAGGTGGTAAAGGCACAGTAGGAAGTTTTTCTTTATAGGCCTTAATGCGAGCAGGTGACTTGAGGAATACTTTCTTTGTCGACGAAATCAATTTATTTACTTTTCCAAACGTGCATCGTACTTCTTCGGCGAGTCGATGGACTCCGTGAGCAAAGCAGGTGACGTGAATCAAATTAGGATAAAATACCTGGAGGGCTTTGGCTGCCTTAATCATATAGGGTGCAGCATCTGAGAGAAATATGTACACTCTTTCATCTACAGAAGGATCAGGAAATATTTTTTTAATACCCTCATTCACAAATCTGGCGATGGTAGAATGATTTGTCTTTTCAAGTTCTTTGCAGCCTACCAAATAAGAAGAAGAAGGCTCAAGTTCCAATTTCGCGATGATCAGATTCGCAATATAACGGTCACAACTGTCTGTAGTTTCGTCAGCTGAAATCCATATAATGCTATCATTAAGGGCATTCCGTATTTCGTCCAAGACATGTTGGTAAATTGTTGGTATGTAATTTTTACGTAATGTTGATTCATCTGGTACATTTTGATTCAAACAATATTTTCCTAGAAAACGTCTGAAGGTAGGATTTGAAAGTTTGTAAACCGGAATGTTACTTGCAAGGAATGCTTCACATAAATCCATGCAAAACTCATTTTTTTGTTTGTCTTTAGAAGTAGAGACACTGGTACTTGCCTGTGTTAAAAGTTGTTGTCGCGGACCTTTGTTGTTCAACGCTGCGATATGATGACTTGTCTTAGCATGCTGGTCTATTTGAAATTTTTTCGCGCACGAAACACTTTTCTCGCAAACTTGACAATATAAAATGTTTCCGTCATAAGTAAATATTCCAGGATAGTCTACTATCCACGTTGAGACACTTTTTTTCACCGGAGGCATCGTACACTTTAAAATTGGCACAAATATAAGAAAGACGATCGAACTAACATAAAACGTGCGTAGCCTAGCCAGTTAATCTCGAAACTAACGTAAAACGTGCAGAGCCTAGCAAGTTATAATCAACAACAACGTGCGCATTTTGTTTTGACTGTCGTGTCGGAGTAGTGCTGTAGGCATGTCGCCCGTCCTTGTCTTACGCGGTTCTGTCACTGTGTTTAATTGTATAGACAAAAGACGCGCGGCTGCTAAGAGCGGTAGAGGGCTCGCTCATACGAGCCATGCGTTTCATTGTTTAGGTCGGCTACAACTATTAAGATCTGTAAAAAAAGCACAAATATGCCCCATCAACAGGTTTTCAGTAAAATATGCTAAAACCTGTAAAAATAGCCAAAATATGCATTTGCATATAATCCGGTCTCTAGTCATCAGTATGAAAACTTTTACACATGACAATTGTAGTAAGCAATTCGAACTAACCATATACCCGGCCGTAAATTGATCACAGAATTTTATCTGGACGTTATCGAGAAATAGTTATTTTCGGGAAAAAATCTTGTAATAAATAGAATTTCCGTAAGAATGTATACAACTATTTCTTCAGGTTACAAATAAAACTTTCCAATGAGAGATTACTGTCTATTATGAAGCCAAGATATTTCATTTGTTTAGTTTGTTCAGTCACCAAGCAGCTATACATGCTTGAGATGTTTGACATGATAAAAAAAAAAAAACTATGAAAATTCAACCTTGTCTCAAAAAGAAAATCATATATTTTTTCACTTAACACCATACTTACTAAATCAATACTTTAGTTTATCTAATTCTACAGTCATTTAACTGGAAAATAAAAGAATACGTACAATAGTTATTTATTTTTAATTTACTGTTTTAATAAACATCGTGCCATGTGGCTGAGACTTCTCTGAAGAGTGCTCGGCTAAAAAAATTGTGACAGGACTACTTGTCCAAACTTACTGTCTAGTGTAAATGGAATTTCATACATCTGTCGAAATAAATTACTACATTGGCTCACGCAAGCACGTAGTGAACACTTGGACTATCTCTTGCGGTAAAAAATGCGTCTTAGTGCAAACACCTACTGGACACTGCTTGCGTATTTCCTGTCGAAATTTTCTCAGAGTGTAAACGTAGCTTAACAGTCACATATTCATTCACTAGCCTCTCCCCCTCCTCAGACATCTCGGTAGTAACGCTAATGCACGTACTACGCGTACTACGCGTTCTTTTTACTTTATCTCTCTCTGCCTTCTTGTTTCTCCCCCCCACCGTCACACTCTAATGGAAATTAAATTGCAAATGACTATCAAATTTCGAATATTTTTACTCTGTCACTAGCCCCTCTCACTCGCTCTTTCCCACAGCATGTGTCATTTTGTTTTACCTCTCTCTAACCCTTCGACAGAAATATATAACTTTTTAATATAAATGTTATTCTCTCTCTCTCTCTCTCTCTATCTCTCTCTCTTAACACACACACACACACACACACACACACACACACACACAACACACACTTTCTCTTTCTTCACACAAAAATTAAACTGTTGTGAAGAATCAAATTTTTAACGTTTTTGCCCCCGATCACTCTCCTCTTCCTCTACCACTTTTTCTCTTTTGATTCAAGACTTGTACTATTGTAAAGTACATAATCAAACGGTATATAAAGAGAATAAAATCGGAATTGGGGAAGGTAAGAGAAAGTAAAATGAGGTAAGTGGGAAAATTAACTGATAAAATGAACATGAGAATATGAGAGAAACGAAGCAAATAAATAAAAAAGGACAACCTTTGACCCACTTAGCACAGTCTGCATCAGGATTGGATTGCGATTGTCATGTGACCCTGTGCGTTTACGCTACGACAGTGTTGCCATATCGATGGATTCCACAATGATTACAAACAAAATGAAAAAAAGGCGCGCAGAATGTATACAGACGATGGTAGTACTACGTGGTGGACAAACCATGAATTACATATTGAATATCAATTTTCAAAAGTCTTTCAATTTGGCACCCGCAGGTAAAAACTAAAAAACTCGTGGTGCCAAAATAATGAGTTGAAAGTTAAAAAAATTAAGATTTCTCATTAGCGATGTGACCATAAAGGGTGTTTGTGGAACTTATAAACTTTTATTCTACAGAACACATTTTCTATAAGGGATTACATTTTGGCGTCTGATATACGAACGTCAAAATATAACAGACGCTACAATGATGATAAAATTTGTTAAGACGGACGCATAAATGTTAGTAAAACATATATATATATATTGTAACGAGATAATCTGGTCGTATCTGTATATAATGTTTACACTTGTTTTTTATGTGTATAAGTGTTAATGTGGTATGTTCGCCTCACACCGGTCGTTACAATAATGGTTGTCACTACTGAAATCTGTAGCGTGGTCTAAATTATCAGTACAACCTACCTGTTCAATCATAGGGGTTGCGAATCCCGGGTGGCGCCAGATTGTTTATATTAAAACAATTAAATTTGTTAAATTACAAGTTAACTAAGTGTTGTCAGTGTTGACGGCTGGAGCGTTCAAATGATTCCCGCCGCTGTACTGCTTGTCTTATTGTCCACTCGTGAAGAGCGCTAGTTGGTTACTTAGTAAAAATTGTTAACACACATATATTATACAACGTCCTACGAAATAAAACGATGGTAATACTCTGTACTGTAATTTTAATGCAAGTTTGGTCATTAATTAATATGACAAAAGGATTATAATTGATTTTTTAACAAATTGCTCCGGCTTAGAACATGAAACACATATATCTTCAGGTTGGCGAAATTGACTTTGAAATAAATTATTCTGATGCCGTCATGGCTTCTGTTTACATACAATATATTAGTCTGTTCAAAATCTGGGGTTCTTTGGATTATAAAATAAAACATAAAAGCTGGTTACAGTAAAAAAGTACACTACCATACCTCATACGTACTTAAATAGTATAAAGTGTTTTTACAAATTGTTCGGTAGTGTCGTATTAGTTGTTACAAAATTCGCACACTAATGCGAGGTTATATCTTAATTAACAATTGTTTTATGTAAGTTGATTATTATTCAAACCTTTGAAAGAAAATTAATTTTGTTTAATAGTGAGAAATTTTGATTGTTTTGAGAAATATTTAAAGTAATTTGGTTTCTGGGATAATAGAATTTAGTTCGGTGAACAGACAGATGCGGAGATCGTGGCTGATGTTATGAACAAAAGAAATGGTCCATCTTCAGATGAAGAAGGGGACCAGCTAGAACTTCCAGAGATACCGATTCCAACGGCTTCACAGGCATCAAATTACATTCAAGACTTGAGACTGTTTGTTGAAGGACAGCAGAACGTAAGTGACGCTATTTTCCAAGCATTTAATAAACTTGAAGAGTTTACTACAACTCGGTGTATTAACTGCAAAATGCAATCAAAAGTTTCTAGCTTTTTTAAAAAACTGTAAATGGTATATTTTGTACTGAAACGTGTTTATACGTTTGTAATACATATGTATAAGGAAATTGTTTAATAAAATAACATATTTGCTTTACTGAATTTCGGTTTTTGATTTGATTTCTCTACCCTCATTAAAACTTTCCTAATTCGCATTTTTGGATAATTCGAATTTTTTTACTGGTCCCTTCAGCTTTGAATTAGCCAAGTTCTACTGTATAATAGAATATGACCTTATGAGGTATTGTTTTAATCTTTGAAAGGAAATAAATACAATAGCGATATTATTTATTACCCAGAAGGGATGACAGAAGATTAAAATCAGTCAGAAAATATATAATAAATTTGAATAAAAATTTCAAATATAATAACAATGCTTTTAATCTCGGCCTTAACCAATCAAAAGGTTTCTGTTATAGAAACGGGCTGTTGGATACTAATTTTCCGTTAAACGGAATTACTTGGAAAAATGACGCTTGAGTAAGAGGTACGCAAGATTGAGATGACCAAAATTTTAATTTAAAAAGTTCAAAAAACATTCAGAAGGCGACAACATGATCCAGTGACTAGGAAATGAAGACTTTCAAATATTAACAGATGTCCAGGAACCAAATAAACCAAAATTAAATAACAGAATTTCCCAAGACAAATTAGAAGAAGATGCCAGCAGCTTAAATCATGCCAAAATTGATGAATTTCCATTACCCCCGAACGACGACACATCGTAACCATCTGAACTGTTAAGTATCAATTAAATACTATAATCCCCGGAGTAAAAACACTTTGAATATTTCTCAAATCAATCAAAAATTCTCACTATCTAATAAAATTAATTTTCTTTCAAGGATTGAATGATAATAAACTTACGTAAAACAATTGTTAACTTAGAAATAACCTCGCATTAATGTGAGAATTTTGTAACAAATATTACTATACTACCGAACAATTTGTAAACACACTTTATACCATATAAGGTATGGTAGTGTACTTTTTTAATGTAACCAGCTTTTATGTTTTATTTATAATCCAAAGAACCACAGATTTTGAACAGATTAATATATCGTATACAAACAGACGCCATGTCGGCAGTAATATAACTCATTTCAAAATCAATTTCGCCAACCTAGAGATGTTTAGATATGTTTCATGTTCTAAGCCGGAGCAATTTTATTGGAAAACAATTTATAATACTTTTGTCACATTGATTAATGACCAAATCATAATTAAAATTACAGTACAGAGTATTACCATTGTTTTATTTCGTAGGAAGTTGTATAATATATGTGTGTGTTAGCAATTCCACTGAGTAACCAACTAGCGCTCTTGCCAAGTGGGCAATACAACAAGCTGTACAGCGGCGGGAATCATTTGAACGCTCCAGCCGTCAACGCTGACAACACCAATATAACTAATAAATTCACAAATTTAATTGTTTTAAAGTAAGCAATTTGGCGCCACCCGGGATTAGCAACCCCTATGAATAAACAGGTAGGTTGTACTGATAATTGAGACCACGCTACAGACTTCAGTAATAACAACTATTAATGTAACGACCGGTGTGAGGCGAACACACCACACTAACACTTTATACACATAAAAAACAAGTGTACACATTTTACAGATACGACCGAGTCTTTCAGATCGTTACAGATTGACGACTCCAACGTGAGGCTTAAATAAGAAGGACGCACCGATTCAGATTGTTACAATATTTTCAATTTTTGACAATTAAAATAATAACTTTGCACCGACTTTTTACATGAAACAATTTTACTCAGGATGACGAACCGATCAAGGAACGAGGTACGTACTGGAGCATGGCCGCTGAAAATACGAAAATATTTTCGTTACAAAATCGTGGGATTCTTTTGATTATAAGGCAAAGAATTCCTAAAATTCGGTCTTCTGTTCGAGTGATGCTTTACGAGTAACGGGATTCAACGGTAATTTTCGCCACCAACGTTGGTTTCCATAGCAACTAAAGAATTCTGATTGGTTGAGATTGATATAAATCCATTGTTATCAAAATTTGAATTCTTTTCAAAATCCTAGTATATCTTCTGATTGCTGTTATTCCTCTATATTCCTTCCTAATTATTAAATATTGTCACTATAGTATGTATTTCCTTTCATAGATTATTTTGATACCCCACAAGTTTGGGTTATTTTAGGTTTTATGTTTTTTCACTTATTTTAATACTTGTTAATTACATTTCTTTTTGAATTCAAATGCTTATTATAATATTTTGTCTTAAAAATGATTTACAATTTATCCTTGGTGAGTCCTTCGCCTCGGATTTGCTAATTTCTTAGTTAACTTATTACAATTTGTAGTTGTTTGTTTCTGACAGTTAGACATTTTCCTAGGCCTAAGTAGCCATTATGGTATTTGACTTATTTCATTCAAATTACATTTCCTTTTAGCCTAATGGACTTTATTTTGTTATTACAATTGGCTGTATCATTTATTGTTATGTTTTGGGTCTGTTTATGTGTTATTATTATGTCAGTATTAATTTGTAAACAATTGTTTACCATTTGGTTTCCTTGTTTTCTAGTCATACATTTCTTAACTTTTTTACTTATTTACTTTGCCAATAATAACAATGTGGCTATTATTTACTATTTTTTGATCTTATTAAATACAATATTCAGGCCTATGGTCTGTACAATTCTACCAGCCATATCCAATTTATAAACTTGCTTGAATAATTATATTAACTATTATTTGCTAATCTTTGTTTACAATTCATCTTATTTTATATCATTTTTTGTGTGATAAACAACATCACTTTTTATGAAACTTATAACGATCCCTTATAACATGGGTGTTTATGGAGTTGTTTTAACTACCGTACTTAATTTTTTACACAATCTTTACTTTCCCTCCATGTTAACGCTATCTGTTTTTCCTTTCATTGTATTCTCCCTATTAATTGTAATTGCATTTACTGAAATTAACTAACAACATTCTTACTTAACTAATTACTGTCTTATTTGTTTATACTGCTATTCTTAATTACTAATATTCTTCACTTTTTATCATTTAGTGTTTCCTTAGGATTTATTAATTGTTTGTGCTTTTTTCATTAACTATTTTTTACTATATTAACATTCTTTGTTTTACACTATTCTCATTCAATCTTCACCTTCACTTTTAAATTATTTATAGTTTATTATAATTGTATTAGTGTACTTTCTTTATCACTACACTTTGGGGTTTTTACACTTTCATTTTGCACCTCACAAATGTTTTTGTTTTTTAAGTGTTTCTGAATGGGTAATCCCTCTAATTACTATCTCACTACCGTACTATCTCTTTCATTATAATATCTCATTAATAATATTAACAATTTTATGTCTTTATATTTCTATCATTACATCTAACTCTAAATTGTGGGTTAGTTTGCTTTTTTATATTTATATTTAACATTGTTTAATTGGGTTTCCTTCAATTCCATTAGTATTGTCCAGTAATGGATAATAACATTTACTTTTTTTTTCTCATAGGTTAATTATTGGTCTTTTTTGTAATATTACATTTGAGTGCATTATTTCTCTTGCTCATATTCTTTATTACTTGTTTTTGTATCATCATTAGTTTTCATTTTTATTTATTTCCCTTCATTGTGGGTTTGTTTCTGTTTCATTCCCCTCCTTTTTCATTTTCATTGTATTTGATTAATACTTTGGTTTTCCACCTTCTCCTTTGGGTTCATTTTAACGTGTTACATTGAGTCATTCAATTCCATGAATTTGTTTCATTTTTGTTTGGTTTGGGTTTTTCCCTTCTTCATTTGTTCTGGCGAATCACTTTCTTCTTTGGTTTTATTCTTGTTTGTTTTTTGTGGTTCCCTTCTTCTTTTGTTTCCTTTTTGTTGGTTCAATCACTTGGGTTAGGTCATGTCGTCATTTGTCGAGTCATTGTCTTTATATTTTATTTACATTAAACATTTTATTTTATATGAAGTATTATTTTATATTTAGAATCATCTTTTTCATCCCTGGTATTGGGTTGGCTTATTTGTGTTGTAACAATATATATATATATATATATATATATATATATATTTATTGTTACAACACAAATAAGCCACCCCAGTACCAGGGATAAAAAAGATAATTCTAAATGTAAAAATACTTCATATCAAATAAAATGTTTAAAAATAAATAAAATATAAATATTATGACACGACGAACGACGACATTACCCAACCCAAGTGATTGACCCAACAACAGAAAACAAAGAGGAAGGAACCACGAAAAATACACAAGAGAAAAAGGTGATTGACCAAACAAGTAATAACTAACAAAAGAAGGCAAGAAACCAGAAATAAGGACAAATAAAGGAAGTGAACAAATTCCTACAACTAAATAGAAATTAAACTAGACGAGAAGAGGAGAACCGAATCATAATGAAGACAATTGAAAATGAAGAAGATGAAGGAGAAGAAGAGGAAGAATGAAGAGGAAACAAAGTGAAACCAAGAAATAACAAACACCACATATGAAAGGGAGAAATGGTAAACTCAAAGATAGAATACTGTAAACAAACCCCAAATAACTATCCACTAAGGAAAACTAATATTATTGTTGTAAATGAGATAATTTATATACCTGTTTTAAACAAAAAACAGTAAAAAAATAACTTAGTAAAGAAAAGTACACTAACCCAATTATTAAAGTTAGATTTAGTGAAAAGTAAATAACAAAATGTCATTAATAATAAGTATCATGTTATAATGAAATAGTGAGAAATAAAAGAGAAATAAGTATAGGGATTACCCACTAAGTAACACTTAATATAAACAGTGAAAAAAGTGCAATAGTGAATGTGTAAATACCCCAAAATAGTGAGTGTGTATCAGTGATAAACACCAATTAATTAAAGGTGAAAGTGATATGTGGAAAAAGATATTATCAGTAATAAAAAGTAATAATAGATAAGAAAACACTTAATAAATCATTGATAAACCAATAAATGATTTAATTGAGCTTATGAAAAGTATATAATTAAGGATAGTTAGAAATAGTATTTAAAATAGAGATAAGTAAAGGATGTAATATTATTCAGGGAGAAAGCCCATGTAAAAACAGTTTGTGTATGACTTTACACACACCTATACACACTTACAAATAATATAATTGTAGTAAGTCTATATTTTAATGTTGTAGGCATGATTATGAGAAGAGTAAATCTCGAAACGTCGCAAAACTGAGTTTTCATAATTAATGACCGAACCTTGAAATCATTAACAGTATATATATATTAGTAATACTATATATACATAGTGTTTATATGTGTGTGTATGTGTGTGCGCTCATATAGAGTAATATTAGTAAATTTTATCTCATTTAAATATAAAAATAAGTGATAAACTGTACTTTCACTTGTGAACACTTACGTTTCTTAATCTTACCATCTGGCCTATATAGAAATGTTTGTAATCACTGCAGTTTAATTTGTATACTCCTGTTTTGTTGTATGTGTCTGTGTTTGTATCGTTTATGTGTTTTTGATGTGTTACAACATATTTACGGGAAGATCTTTTTCTTCAAGATTTTCCGAACACATAAAAGTCCCTCTCTAATAACTACATACACTCCGCATTGCCACACACATACAGACAGAAAACCACAGCTACACCAACATAGAAAGCAGCCTCGAAATACTACACTACTTACCAAAAAGTAGGAAACTCAACACGGCTGAACAGTATGAAATATATAAACACCACACACTACAACCAAACAATATAGTAAAGCACCAGCTACACTTTAAATCACATGTACTACTTGACACAATCATACACAAACCAAACTATACTTTGAATCCCAGTGCCAACCCCCTCCCACTAACAACCCCCCACACATTCCACCAACCTGTGAAAAAAAATCCATTACAACTGTTCATGACATTCTGTATTTAAACCTCACTGAGGAAGGTGTACACCACACCGAAACGTACGAGGACATTAAGAAACGTAAGTGTTCACAAGTGAAAGTACAGTTTATCACTAATATTAAGTGCGCGAATGAAGACGATGAACCATCAAAACAACTATAAAAATAAGCTTAAAAATAACAAAAATTCATGAATTTGAATTTATTTATTTCAAAAAATTCATAAAGAATAAAATTTTACATTTTTAATATTATTTAAAGTACAGGTACTAGCTACTTTCAGACTAACAAAAATCCCTCAAAATAGCCAAAAAATGTTTTTTTTTTCATTTTTGAGGTTGGCCCACCACTCGAAAAAAATCTGAAAAATTTTTAGTATAAAAACTTTTTTAAAAATATACTTTATAAAACAAAAAATATGCCTGTAGCTCTTTTGGGACTTGAGATATAGCATTTATTTATCTTTTTGAATTTTTATAAAAACAATGCCGTGATTCCAAGGGGCCCGTAATTTTTTGGTTTATTGTTTTTGGTGCAAAAAATGTGTTCAAATTTTTTGGAAACCTTATGTTGCATAGAAATTGAGAAAAAATAAACATTGAAAAAAGTCAATTTTTCACCCTCCCTGTGTAGAGGGGGTAGACGGGAACGTAAGAACCATGTGTGATGTAATGATTTTACAATTGTAATATACCTACATAGTCAAAAAATAATTGGTTTCAAGGGGCATTTCAACTATCTTAATAGGGGGGGGGTACCCTTTTCTCTCCTAATTTATTACATAAAATATGATTACAGCATCTTGAGAAACACACTAGAAACAGAGCAATGACAAAAGGTCGTATTTATAAGAATACAGTGTATGTGGTCCACAAAAAGTATTATGTTCTTCCAGAAGTTGCTGCACCAACAAAAACCCTTTATGAAACATGTAAAGAGCAAAAACATGTTGACAGTAAGTATAAATATATATTAACACTTAAGTTTTTTCCTGGCTTTTCCTCATTTTATTTTATGTTAATAGCTTATTATGCTTAGAAATACCAAATTCATTTAACACTTTAAGGACCATGGTAAAATTCATTTTTCTTCCTGGGGGACCAAGTCTATTTTTCAATTGGATTAGCCTTGTAATCAATTAAAAAATAGTAATCAGTCACTCATTTTTCTCTTTGAGTCTAAAAATATAAGAAAACATGAAGGTCATATACGCCCACTGTGGTCCTTGTAGCGGGTTGATATAACTTTCGGACTGAATGGACCACAGTGAGCATATACTACCATTTCATTTGTCTAATCGAAGACATTTGTCAGTGTCTAATCGCTCCCAGCCTATCCAAGCTCTTGACCTGTCGTGGGAACCTACTGAAGGAATAATATTTGATTACTCATAGCTTTCTGCATGTGTTTGATGTTTGCCTCTCGGTTAGCCTTTTGAAAAATGGTAAGTGGCGGATGCCGCCTGATGTCATTATGTAATATCAGTAACATACAAGTCTATTGACTGCAAACTGATTCACATTATGGTAAAAAAAAAAAAGAAATTACAGTCATTTCCTCTTTCTCACATTCATGTTTCCTGTTAGTATATATGTATAATTTCCATGTTTTTTTTTCTTATTTTGCTTTTTGAATGTTGCCACATTCACTTTGTTGTGCAAAAATAAAGTGTTTTCTTAGTAGTGGATTTTTTATCACTGCAGTTATTATATTACAGCCCAAAATTGCCAGACTTTTTCTTCATTATAGTTTGTTGTTTGCCTAGTTTCGTTTTTATAAAACAAACTAACAAATTACTCATCTTGTACTCAAAGGCTGATATATCTGACCTTCAGAAAAGGAAATAGCCTTTAACTTCAAGCAAACCTGTTGCCATACTTATAACTTTTAAAACTTGAAGATATGACTTGATCATTAAAAATATAAAGACATGACCATTACACTTATATATATTTATAATTAGAGACAAAGAAAATAATATTCAGAATTGAAAAACAACCTGTTACCAACAAACATCTAGAACAAGAATTTTATAAAGACCGAAAATGTGAGCCCAAATATGGTTTTGTGTTCCCAGTGATTATAGTGGTCATGACATACAGAAAAATCGGCTGACAAATGGTCATGTGGTCTACAGAGACAGTTTTTGTGTACAACGTTTGAGCAGTCTTATACGCCTGCTGTGGTCCCTACAGTGAGACGAGAAGCAGGCGTATATGACTGCCATGGTCGTTAAAGTGTTAATATGAGCAAGGTACTGTTCACTCATACTAAATTTCTTTACTGCTTCTCACCATCTTTAATAGGTAATTGGTTTTGTAAAACACCTACAAAAGTTGAAAGTATAATACCAAAGCAAATTATTTACGTACAGTTACTATTGTTCTATTCCAGTAAGTGCTCTTTCCATTTTTAATATGAATTTCACTTCCATACATGAAAGTTATTAACAATCCATACTTAAGATTAATAAAATATTATTTTGGCAAAGTGCACGGATTGTGATTTTGAGATAACGTGCACACTTTTAAATATAAACATGATTTCTGTTGACACTTCTACAGTGGTGCCAAACTTCAAGAAATGATTTTATTCACTAAAATTAAAGAAAATGTCTAGTAAACATGTAGTGTAAAATGTGTTTTCTGTTTGTATAAAAAAAATATATATTTGCTGTCAAATAGGATGAGATGTGGAGTTGAAGTAAGTTTGCCATTTCTTGTTAGTACAAAACAAATAAAAAAATTTTCAAAATTGTAGACGATTGAAAAAAATTTCAATTCAAAATTTCACAAAAAAAAACAGTACTTAAGAAAAAATGTCATACTCTATTAAAAATTACGTTTTTTATTGTTAATCCAATGATACCTTACTTATAGAATTAGGAAAAAACTTAACTGAGTTACTATATTTCTTTTATAACAAAACATACGGCATATTTTCTTGAAAAGAACCATTTATTTTTTTCCAATTCCCAGATCCTGTGTAATATGATCATCTGTTTCAAATATATGGGATAAAAACAGGATTATTCAGTACACTTAAAAATTGTCATCACAGTTTTAATAACTTAGTGATTAGTGATTTGTAATGAATACTTTAACTTGTAATATTGACTGAATGTTTTCTTAGTTATTAAAAAATAAATAAATACCTATTGATTTTGTCGTGATTAGTTGTGTGAGTAGTTAGTTGTTTAATGTTTTTTTAGGTTGTTTATGATTATCTAAAATTTTTTAGTTGTACTGATTGAAACTGTACTTGGAAACATTATTTTCCGGGCTGTTAGTCTGTGATCTATTGTTTGTGGACAAACATTTCCGCCCTACCATGGGAGGACATCATCAGTTTCGGAAACAATTGGCATGGCGTCCACCAGTTCACCCCAGTGATGAGATAGAGACTTGCACCATAGATCTGACAAATCTACAGATAAATACCAGAGATTAGATAATCTACAAATAAATAGAGTACAAAGGTCCAACACGAGCCTGGTACACAAAGTATACAGGAAGCCAACACACACTGACAGATACCTGCCCAATCATCATCCGAGACAGAAGTTGACAGTTTTGAAGACCTTGGTCAACTGAGCAAAGAGAATCTGTGAGCCCCAGTATCTCGACAAGGAGCTGCAACATCTTGAACAATCGGTGTAAGTTAATTTTTACTCTGCCGTGGAAGTGAGGCATGCAGTCTGGCCGAGATCTGCCTGGCCGGCTGATGCCTCAGTATACTGTTGGCTTTGCGGTCTTGCCCTACAGGGTGATGGACTACATTGGCAGGCTGCTGAATCAGCACGACGTGGGGACCATCTACAAGCCGACAAGGAAGATAACAACTGTTCCTGAGATTGGTGAAGGGACGCAAGGGATCCTCTCTTGTCGTGAGACATATACAGTGTGCTTTGCTCATGTGGCAAAGTGTATAGCAAAATTGAATGCTAAAGGCACATGTGCAGAAACCAGTTTCTTCATGGATGATTCCATTTTGAAATTGTGAATGGTGGGAGGGCAACGGAGAATCAGCTGCTACGCAAACAAAGGTGTTGCCAACATGCATGTCACGTTTTAGTTACGTTGTTAATTACTGTGTTACGTACTACCTTAGTCTATATATTGTTACCTTGGTTTATTATTATGTCGTTGTTTTACAGTTCATTTTAATCATTTAAACGGAACCATTCATGCTAGTTTTAGCACATACTTTAGTGAGTCTTAAGGTTTTTTTTATTAATGTCTTGCTTATCTTTACAATAAAAATAAATAAGTATAAAACAAACAGTATAGAAATAATAGTAGAATATTAGTTCTATTATGATATAAAGCATGTGTGTGTGCATGTGTGTGCGCGAGCATGTTTTCGTTTTGAGTAATAATAAAATGAAGTAGAATATTAAAATGAAAAAAAAGTATTAAAATTTTGAATATCGCATGTTAAAAATGTAACTTTTTGCTATATTTACAAAAAAGGTTGTTTTGCCAGCAGTAAAACATAAATTCGCTCTGTCATTCGTCTGTTACTTTTACGAGTTGTAACACTTGGGCTAAAAGATGTTCTTAAAAGAGATTATTTACCTAAAATACTGTATTGAAATAACATGATTTTTCCTTCTTCTTGAAACTTATTTTTGTTGTCTAGGAGTAAAGATTTTTGCAACCAAGCTGCAGAGATAGTCAAGTGTAATTAATGAGCGGAAATGCATAAGTGCATAGTTTGGACATTCCATTCCATTCCAATAAGAGCTGGTAGTACATCTCAACAGCAAACAATTGCAGGATTAAAAAAAACGAGATTGGTTCATAAAACATTGATATGTAACAGATGAAAGAGAGAGAGAGAGTGAGTGAGACATCTGTGGTAAACGAAACACAGATTACTAACAAACCTTGCATGCAAGTTTTGGTTGCTATTCGAAATAGTATTCATAGGTTGGCTGCACTGATCCTCATAACTACAATTCCCTTCGCGCATCTCAAAGTGACTCCTTGTCCTCAGAGAGTGCCTACTACCCTTGGCCATACATGGAGTCTGTGAAGATCTTCAAACATGGTTCCGTTGCTATGAATCGAAGAGAAGAAAGCTGCCTCTGTTAAATAGGATTTGGCATACTGTGCTCTGAACCCAATCAAATAGCACTTGATGCTGATTGGTTGATGCTGCTTTCCAGCTTAGAGCATGCTGGTATGCAAGTTTATAAGTGGGCCTTCTTAGGCAAATATATATAGCCTCTACCTCATCACTGGGGTGAATTTGTGGTCACCATGCCAATTGTTTCCAACATTGATGGTGTCCTCAAATGGTGGGCCAAAACGTTTGTGCACACAAACAATAGACCATGGCCCAACAGCCCAGCAAATAATGTTTCCAACTCTGTTGACGCTGGCCATGAAAGCCTTACAAACTCAATACTGTATTTATCCCACATGGCAAGTCATGATTCCTCAAACAAATGCTCATATTACACAGTTTCTAGTTATTTAATTACTACAAAGGTTTTTAAAAATATATAAACACTTGGGTACGTTTCACAGTTCTTATTTAACTCTGACAGCTGTTTCAGCTTATGAAGCTATTCTCAAAGAGACCAGTGAACAACTAACAAAGGATGTTAGGGTGGTGAACATATGTTTCGCGTGTGTGTATCCGGACATGCGTGGGGTGTGATGAGGGGGGTGGAGAAGCTAAGGGAAGGTCAAGTGTCTGTAAAAGCTAAATATAATCTGAATGGAAAATATAAAAATTAACTAAACTAAATAACAACTTTCAATAAAGGGGATACACATAATTTAGTTTGTTCATTTGTGTTTTGTTACTTTTTATTGCGTTTCTAATTTCTAGAATTTCTAATAAATCAACTTTTTTACCTTTTTATATGTTGTGCAGTAGTGTTATCTTTTTTGTATCTATGAAGTAATTGTGTTGTAAGCAGTGAACTGCAAAACCTGTAGTGACTGTATTGGGTATAATCGCCTTCTTATGTTCAAAATGCGATGTTTCAGAGCATGGCCACATTGTCCGATATAAATCGCATCGCATTCTGGACAGTATATTTTATAAATGCAAAATGTAATTTTTCTGTTAGCCTAGAATTGATGAAGGATATGGTCAATTTACACAACCAATTATTACCGTTAATTTATGATTATTGTAGTATTACACTGTATTATTATTACCACCTGTGAGTCATTGTACTATTTTTGTTGTTGTTAACGTATTCATCAGAGACCTGACCTACAAACAAATCCATTCTAAACAAATTTTGTAGAGCACATCTCATCTGTAACTTGACAACCACCTGTACACTATGTAGACTGTATTCTATAGTGGCTGTTTTATACTGTCATATGCTAATAATTGTAACAGTGACAGTATATATACATCTTATGTCTTTCTAGCATATTAATTGTAACAACAGAAAGAAATCTGTTACAGAGTACAAAGAGGAGATAGTTTCTTCATTTTATTACACCCTACAAAAGTTACTGGATAATGATCCAGAGTGTGGAACAGTTTGCGAACTTATTTATTACAAAGGTAACTATGAACATAATAAACAGATTAATCCAGTAGGTTAAACATACATAGGTAACATACATGAGCCTCCTATTATATAATAGATTAAATATATTAACCTGTTGAGTCATTGGTTGAACTTTGTTTTATTTTATCTGATGTTAAAAAAAATAAAAACTTTTACTTTGTTAAATTCTTGGATTTCGTTGTTCTTGGATTTTACTTTGTTGACCAAACATTTGTGTTCCATCATTGACTGGTAAATAGGTACAACGTGCAAAGAGGTTGGTGTTTCTAATTCTCTTCATAATTTTTTCTACTGTCTTTTAGGATTTATAACAATAAAAAAAGCTGCTAATAAGATACTAATTTTTTCTGCGAATAAGAAAGAGACTAGGGAAAGAGTACAGTACTATTCACAGACTAGGTATACTTCACTGTCACCCACTTATCCCTTCCAGCCATGAAATTTAGATCAAAGATGCAGACACAAAAACTGTGCCTACACATTCATTTTATTTTTGCTAATGTTATCAAAAAAATAAAAATAAATGTGTTATGTAAAACAATGGGAATGATTCATTTTGCTAATTTCAGCTTGACATAAAAAATTAGTAGTTTCCAAAAAAATATATGTACAAAGGATGAAAATAAGGTCTGGTATGACTTGTTCAGAATATTGGGGCTGGTTTGTAGCAGACTATAGATTACATAAAAAATTACAGGTATATCTATTTATACAAATTTAAAATCAATTTTCTTAAAAAATAATTATTTGCAAATAAAAGTATGTGAAGATAATATAAAATTTGTTTTGCAGTGGTTCTGTGGAGAAACAAACTTTCTACCTTTTTATACGCCCCATAATTTACTTACTCTGATTCCGTTAAACTTACCTTTTTGATAAAAACTCCCCAAACTCGCTAAAAAGGTCACCACGATGTTTTAAGGATATACATCGAAACCATGATACTTACCCTTAATTAATTTAGATCATTTAATGCCCTTAGATCAGAAGATTCACAGGTTTCGTTTAGACGAATTCTCGATGCAGAACTTAGATTATGGGGTGTAACGTAATAATTAGTTTAACACATTTTTATGCTATTTAAACCAACTCTTTTATTTCAATCACTTTTCAAATACTTTCTTTTTTTCTTTTCTTTATGAAATACTATTTATTCTTACCTCTATCCTATAAAAGTTTTCTTACACATAACAAACCAGTACCGTACTTTTACTTTTGTTTTTCCCAAATTTCCTCACACACTCTCATGCTCTTTACATTTCTCTTTCACCCCCCCCCTTTTACTGAATTCTTAATTATTTAAATATTTAAGACTTTGTTGGCCAACATATTCACTGTACTTAACTTTCTCCTTGCCATTCCAATTGTTCTGCCATCTTCACGTTCACTTACACTGTCCCTACCACACAACGGCTATCACTGTTTTAAGTCTGTATTTAGTAAATTCATTTTACTTTCAATATAATTTTGGGGTAGGCCGGGCGTACTCGCATGGACCGGCCTCCCGTCATTATTTCACTGATACTGTTGCTGAGCTACTGACTATATTGTTGTATGAGTGGTGAACAACTGCCCGAACCTCGCGCGCACTTGGTTGCATGCCTGCCAAGCGTTAGGCGTTGGCCGCGCGGTCTCAACTCGTTCTGTGATTGGTGAGTAGCATCTCGCGGCGTCTTCGTCATCTCATACAGGGCGAGAAGGAATTCTTAAACGTGACTTTTACGTTGTGAAAAGCGGCACACACGTGCGCTCGTACGCATGAATACGCACCCTACTGGCAACAAACATTCTTGTACCGTGCTGTGTCTTACACGGAGCTACAGTCAGTGACCAAAAAATACACTCTGGTTAAATAAAAATGTGAAAAGCTTTAAATTATAGACCCTCATCAGTTTGTCCCGTTACAGTTTTGGATAATTTTTTTAATAAATAATCCAAATTCTTAAAATTTTGTTTAAAAATATTTTTTGTCTAATAAAATATTAATTTTATATAATATTGAAACTTTCTCTTGTGAAAACTTACTTGTCTTTTTCGTCAAACACGTTTCGGCATCGTATTCGCCTTCGTCAGCTTAGAACAGACTGCCAGTGCACTAGCAGTCTGTTATAAGCTGACGAAGGCGAATACGACGCCGAAAGGCGTTCGACGACAAAGACAAGTAAGTTTTCACAAGAGAAAGTTTCAATATTATATAAAGTGTAGTGCTGTGAAAGAAGATGATGAACAAACAAGATAACTAAAATATTCATGTTTGTCTCACATCCATCTTCTATATGCACAATGTTATAGTTAAAATTTTAAAAAAAAGTTTGAAATGAAAAAAATTGGTGGCAACAGTGATCTGAATTACCTGTAACTATTCAGTATAATGAAATAACGAGTGATGAAATAAGACTTCAATGGTGATGCTGATGACTAGAAATGTTAATTTTGTTTTATCTCTATACCAAATACTTTTCATTTGCAGACAGTGGAAGATCAAGTGAGAGAGTGAATTTGGCAGACATCATAATCAAAAGAATAGAAGATATTGTTTGAAATCAAAGACTGAGAACTTCATAATGGTAGTTCTGAATATCTCAATCTTCATAATGAGAAATATCTTCATTTGTGATAAGACTTGTAGAGCAGTAAACATTACTGTATGTTATTAGTAAACACTGGTATTTATAAGTAATATATCAAGTACAATGTTAAACACAGAATTGCGAGCACATATAATCTCGATATGTAGTACATAACCAGGTTATCACAATAGGATTGTGAATTTTGTACACTGTGCTGTATGGGCCACATTTCTGTGTTTTTAATATCAAAATATTATTTACTAGACTATACCACTAAGTGGTGTTCAGTAAACTAATGAAAACATGTTTATTTATGTTTTAAGATCAATTATGAGGACTAGTCAAAAAATAACTTCAAATTAGTTGGTAAAACCACAAGTAGAAAAAATATACAATTCTTATACTCGTGTGTGTGTTATATATATTGACTACTGTCATCAATATATATATAGTTTACATCCTTCATCAAAGAATGACATTACCAGGGTACCCAGCCACACCTTGATACCTTCCTCGCATTGCTTTCAAAGTGCAGGGTATTGGTTTCCAAAGCTTCATGCTCTGAATTCCTTAATTTGAACTGCTCAAGTAAAACCATTGTGTGAGCCACAGTGGGGTATTGTGCAGAAGAAAATATTGTTACGACGGTCTCGCTGATCGCTGTGTGGTACAGTGGAAACAAAATACAGACACCAATGAAATCACAAACAACAGTTTGTAATCAACTGTTGTGATTTAATTATATTACATACAACATTTAATTATCAACGTCACTAACACTGATAACTTAGTTCTGAATAGAATACAGATATGGAAAGGATTTACCTCCTGTCTAACAGTGATAGCAGTTAATGCGAGAGATAATTGATAACTACAGGAACCGTTCTTAAATTACATTATTTTCATATTGATTTTTTCTGTGTTGCTACGATTGTGTATACTAACCTGAAAACAAGAAATTCAATACACAGTTTTTGCCGTGTACAGTACAAACAATATCTGTACACGAATTTATTAGATGTTGCACCAAGTTTGTATACAATCTGTCGGCTGCATCTGTCAAGTGTCATCCATGTGGTTAAATTAACTGACAGGACTTTCCCCGTGGTGCGCATCTGGATTGGCATTTAGTTCAAACTACCTGTCAATAGTCACACATAATTCTTATTATGCCATTGTATCTATACATTTATCAGAAAGCTCAGTGTTTGTAAATTGTATGTTGTATAAAACAGTTGTGTTCAGATATAGTATGTCTCCATTGTAGCAGTGCCTAGAAGCAGGACAAGGTTTGTAAATATAAATCTGGATTTTAAACAATAAGTAAATAAAATTAAAGGCAAAGCTGGGAGAGTTTTTGAATCGTTTGTTCGGTGTATCTTGTGATAAGTAACATTAAAAATATAAAGAAACCACTTTATATAGTTTAATTGCACTTTGGGGATTATACCTACAAGCTAACTTGATGAATTTACATTCAGTTTGTTAGGGATAAGACAGTGTTGTATCGAATGTGAGGTGTGGCTTGAGTAGGCTTTGTTTGGTTTGGAGAGGTGTTACAGGGGCCTGTGGGTAGGGTTGCATCTACCCCAGCAGTTCTAACTAATAATCTAATTTATATAATCAATATAACTCAGTTGATCTTGGGAACTTTATCCCCTCCTACTTGCAGAAAAAAAATTATACTGTACACTTTACAGTAGGCTGGAAAGTAATGACACGTTCCATTTGTCACTTCTGGAACAGCAGTAAACAAAACGGGTTGTGCAATAAAGTAAAAACAGTGCACATGTAGCTAGTAGATACTTGGGTGTGCCACATTGCTGTAACAACTAGTTTGTGTATACTACCCAATCAGAAGTTAATTTTTGAATAGCTCTCATAAACAAAGCCATTGTATTGTAGAAGGCAGTGTTTTGTAAACCATATAAGGACTTTGCAACACCACCTGACTTTCTGAACGCATGTATAAACAGGTTTCTGTATTGTTTAGCGAACCAAAATTTTATTTCCTACATGAAATGTGTGAAAAAATGGACAGATAATGTTGAATATGGCATTTGTTTGTAAAACCAGTAACACAGTTTTTATAGACTTCATATATGAAATTTTTTACTGTCTTTAGCAGAAGACATTAGAATAGAAATAATGGTAAAATTATAATATACACAAATACATTCTGTGTGTGTGTCTGTGTGTGTGTGTGTACACGTGCGCACGCGTGTGTGTGTGCATAATATTCCAAAACATCTTCCAAACAAGGGAAAAAACATCTTGAGGTAAGAAAATATTAAATAAGTTATATATAATGTAACAAATGTATAGTGCAACTTTGCACCATTGTGCAGCTTGACATTGCTAATGTATGTCTGAAAATGTATTTTTTTTACCAGTGTATTTTGGACCCAACACAACACAAACTAGATATATAATTTATACAGCACTTTAGTCTTCACAGCTGTTTTGGTTTTCGTTATGTTTACACTTTTTCTGTTGATAGGACGTCCAGGGCCATGGCTAGTCTCTTCGGAGCCCTGGGGCTGAAAGTTTATCTGGTTACCCCTCCTTTTTGGTAAACCAATATGTATTTACATGAACTACTTAAACTACAGACTTATCCTTATGCAAATATTGTCCTACTTCTATTGGACTTACAAATGCATGAACTGTAGACAGATGTAGATAGAAGGGATGAAATCAAAACTGAATAATTTTCCTCTTCAAAATTTGTTCGCATACACCTACTTTACTTAATTGACATATTCAGCAAGTTAGTTTACTTATTCAACAAGGTACAATTTATTTACAGGAATGATTTTTTTTTCTAGAGTTAACGTTTACAAAGATTTCAATAATTCTATTGAAGTCAATATTTTGCACTGTGCCATTCTCGATAGACAAAAGAGCCAAACTACTATGTCGTTGTTGGGTCGTGTTGCTTTGTAGAAAATTCTTTATTAGTTTCAGTGTTGAGAATCATCTTTCAGCTTTTGCTACTGTCACAGGGACTGTAAGGTACATCAAACAAACAGTGATGACATCTGGGTAAGGAACTGTTTTTAATCAAAAGTAGGTGTGCAAGCTGTTTCACATCTGCGCAATGCTCTAACTTTGATCTGAAAGCACTTCTGACTGATAACAACTGCGACTGAAACAGTGGCGATACTTCATCTAAAAAGCATGGTGCAGATTTATAAGCTTCGTTCAGAAGTTCAACCTCAGTAGATGTGACAAGAAAATAAGGTTGTACTACTCTGTATGCATCTATAACTGCTTCCATACCTTTGAATCTGTTGTCTAGCTGTGATAGTTTTGAATCAATTTATAGGATATAAGACTGTCACTCTACACCTGTTCTTAGGTTCTGTTAATCTTAGTGTAAATTCTGCCAGGTTCAAGATCATGAATTTCACCTTAGCAATTCACGAATGTGTAAGGTGTGTAATGAAGAGGAGGACATCATTGAGCATACCCTATTAAATTGTACTTGGACAGTGTGAAGAGAGATACCGACTTAAAGAATTGGTAAAGGAACATGGAAAAGAGGAGTTATCACTGGCAAAAATAACCACCAATCCACTTCTCTGGGATCTGGCGCATAGAGTTTACAAGAGACATCGAGGGATTGGCGCTTTAGGGCTGGAAACTCGCTAACAAGAAGAAGAAGAAGATCATGGAAGAAATACAGATATACAACAGGAACTGAATATAATGAGTATACTCAATAGGATTGCAGATATCATTAAAATAATTGAGACATCTTAACTGAGTGGATGATTGCTGCACACCTCAAACAACTATTGAATTATAAGCCGAAAGGACGGAGAGGTATGAGATATATATGAAGAGTGTTAGAGTGACCTGCTCTAGTCTCTCTGCTTCTGACGGAACAAACAATTTTTTGTTTAGTCCTTGTAGAAGAAGATGAAGATGATGCTTGTCCAAAAATAAACCGCTAAACAGGGAATTTGAGTTTAAAAAAATTTGGTTTTTTGTTTGTCAAAAAAGAGATACGATAGATGCGAATTAACCCAAGATTTACTCTTGGATCCTTGTGGATTCAATTTTAAATAAGCAAGATACAGCAAATAAGTCTGGTTTGAATTAACAAAGAAAAAAAAGCATGTGCTCCAGACATCTGCATTGTATTTACAGAGATCTCTTGTCTTGAAGAGTTTTGGGTGCATTCTGAGTGAATCTGGCTCCTAAAGTCCTAAAGACAACAAATGTCATTTATTTAACAGTGTGACACAAAATAACACAAGTCACAAAGATATCCTCTTTGTGAGGATATTTTTGATGTCCTCAATAATAGATGTCCTCACACAATTATTACTTTACACTAAATGCACTAAGAATCATAATTTTAAACTGACTGTGGCCGCTTCTGAATTCTGTATTTATATGCTACCACATTGTGTGATGGATCTGCCGGTTTCTAGATGATGCGATCAAGAATAATTATGTAGTTTAAGGCACAAGAAAATTAATAACTAAATTTACCTTATTTTGTCCGCCTTGTGACTTCTTATAATTTTTCTATGACGCGTTTCAGAGCTTATGCTCCATCATCAGATATATATTAAAATAAAACTATCACTCTTACCAATGTCATCACATGATATAAAATGTCAACAATTTTTGCATATGAACAGCGCGCGGAAGTAGGGTGCACACCCGTTCACGTTCAATTTGCCACTGAGCGGTCGCTACGTTATCTTATTACCGGCGAGCAGTTTCAACACCGTGTCGTACAAGTGGTTTGAAGCAAAGTTTAGTTCATCATTCAACACGCAATCGCGACTGCTTGGGTCGACGTATGCACTATAAATTTTGAACTCCTCCAAAGCATTCATGAACCGACCCTTCTTACATACATGTAACGGAATTAAGTTTGAATTGAAGTCCGTATAGTTGTGAGTATGTGAAGTTAGGTGTCGGGCATAGTTGGATTTAATGCTGTTGGTATTACTTGTTTTTGGTATATGTTCTCGAAAACGCTTAAGGAAACTTCTCCCAGTTTGTCCAATGTAAAAACTATTGCAATCATTACATAGTAGTTTATATATTCCTGTTTTTTCTTCTGGGGGTGTTTTTTTGGTCTTAGAATGTTTAGTAATTTATTATTGGTCCTGAACGAGATATTAAAACCAATATTGTTCAGCACAGATGACAAAACCTTAGGCATTACGCTTGTGTCTATTGTTGATATAAACATTTTTTGAACGTTATTGTTCGTTCATGGTTTAAATTTGTTTCTTTCATGCTTTTTTAACAGTTTGTATATGGTCAAACTACTGTACCCATTAACAACCGCGATGTGTTTTATAGTATTTAGTTCATCCTGAAAGTCATTATCATCAAGAGGAATTGTTAATAACCTGTTAATAAAACTATTATACGCCGCCATTTTCTGCGAATATGGGTGATGAGAGTCCGCGTGTATTGTAATGTCGGTAGTAGTAGGCTTCCCATAAATGTTGAACTTTAGATTATTTACCTGTCGGGTTATAGTTAAATCTAGAAAATTTAATCTATTGTCAACTTCGGTTTTGAGTGTGAATTGGATCATGCTATTTATTTTATTTAAATAATTTTTGAACAGCTCGATCTGTTTTGTAGTACCATCAAAAATGAAAAAAAGTATCGTCTACATACCATGCATAAAATATTATTTTCTTTGCATATATATTATTATTTAACATGTGCGTGTTCTCATAAAAATTCAAATAAATATCAGCTAATCGGCTGGAGAGGGGTAGCCCATGGCCAGTCCATCGTCTTGAAAGTAGAACAAACCATCAAAGGTGAAATAATTTTGTTTTAGAACTACCTCAAGTAGGTTGATTAATTCATTTATGATTTGTGTATTCATGCAACAACTATCAGACAGATTATTTCTCAAGATCTTTAATGTATCTTTTAAATTAGCATCATTTGATATAACTGATTAATACACAAATATCCCTGTAAAAGATACATTAAAGATCTTGAGAAATAATCTGTCTGATAGTTGTTGCATGAATACACAAATGATAAATGAATTAATCAACCTACTTGAGGTAGTTCTAAAACAAAATTATTTCACCTTTGATGGTTTGTTCTACTTTCAAGACGATGGACTGGCCATGGGCTCACCCCTCTCCAGCCGATTAGCTGATATTTATTTGAATTTTTATGAGAACACGCACATGTTAAATGATAATATATATGCAAAGAAAATAATATTTTATGCACGGTATGTAGACGATACTTTTTTCATTTTTGATGGTACTACAAAACAGATCGAGCTGTTCAAAAATTATTTAAATAAAATAAATAGCATGATCCAATTCACACTCGAAACCGAAGTTGACAATAGATTAAATTTTCTAGATTTAACTATAACCCGACAGGTAAATAATCTAAAGTTAACATTTATAGGAAGCCTACTACTACCGACATTACAATACACGCGGACTCTCATCACCCATATTCACAGAAAATGGCGGCATATAATAGTTTTATTAACAGGTTATTAACAATTCCTCTTGATGATAATGACTTTCAGGATGAACTAAATACTATAAAACACATCGCGGTTGCTAATGGGTACAGTAGTTTGACCATAGGCAAACTGTTAAGAAAGCATGAAAGAAACAAATTTAAACCATGAACGAACAATAACGTACAAAAAATGTTTATATCAACAATAGACACAAGCGTAATGCCTAAGGTTTTGTCATCTGTGCTGAACAATATTGGTTTTAATATCTTGTTCAGGACCAATAATAAATTACTAAACATTCTAAGACCAAAAAAAACACCCCCGTAAGGAAAAACAGGAATATATAAACTACTATGTAATGATTGCAATAGTTTTTACATTGGACAAACTGGGAGAAGTTTCCTTTAGCGTTTTCGAGAACATATACCAAAAACAAGTAATATCAACAGCATTAAATCCAACTACGCCTGACACCTAACTTCACATACTCACAACTATACGGACTTCAATTCAAACTTAATTCCGTTACATGTATGTAAGAAGGGTCGGTTCATGAATGCCTTGGAGGAGTTTGAAATTTATAGTGCATACGCCGGCCCAAGCAGTCGCGATTGCGTGTTGAATGATGAACTAAACTTTGCTTCAAACCACTTGTACGACCCGGCATTGAAACTGTTCGCCAATAATAAGATAACGTAGCGACCGCTCAGTGGCAAATTGAACGTGAACGGGTGCGCACCCTACTTCTGCGCGCTGTTCATATGCAAAAATTTTTGACATTTTATATCATGTGACGACATCGGTAAGAGTGATAGTTTTATTTTAATATATATCTGATGATGGAGCGTAAGCTCTGAAACGCGTCATAGAAAAATTATAAGAAGTCACAAGGCAGACAAAATAAGGTAAATTTAGTTATTAATTCGTACAAGTGACTTGGATACCGCATTTAACATGAATATTACACAAGAAAATGTTGGAAGATTCCATACTATGTAATTTCCGACCTCGTACACATCTGCACGATGCACATGCATGCAGGCCACTTGTCACAGGGGTATAAGAATATAAATAGCACTATTACATTAACGACTTGGAACACTTTATTTTTTATAAGTAAAAGCATAAAGTTTTACCTTACAGCCTGAACCAGTTTTCTCCTTTAAAAGGCTTCTTCAGAGGCTCATGAATATTTGAGCCTCTGAAGAAGCCTTTTAAAGGAGAAAACCGGTTCAGGCAGTAAGGTAAAACTTTATGCTTTTACTTATAAAAAACCTAGTGTTCCGAGTCGTTAATGTAATAGTGCTATTTAGTTAAGTAACTACAACGTCATGGACAACGAAATCCAAGAATATAAGAATATAATTATAATGTACAATAAAAATTGATTTTCTCACTTGAAATAAGTTTTTGCTATTAAGCTTTAATCCATGATGGTCTGAGTTGATCTGTTGACTGTGAAAGTTCTGTAGTGCTAAACAAAAACAAAAATATCAACCAAACCCCATTAATAGCATCGTGAACATAATAAAATTATTAGCAGCTTACAGCAATGACCTACTCATGCTCAGATACATCACAAGGATATACATTTTAAGAATGTGTATATATAATGTGCATCCAGACTACATAGAAGTGACTGTCATAGATTATCAGGGAAACGAGTATGGTGGTAATAACAAGACAAGACCGCAAACGATTTAAATGGATATGTAACCAAATTAAAATAGTCTATAGCAATTGCAGAATTAAGATAAATAAATGAATTCTACTTGAACATTTGTTAGGCAAGCAGATTGCTAAATTGGAGTATGGGCCTTTATGACATGGAGCGATGATTTGATTAAGTACTCAGTTACAGTAAACTGGATGAGAATCACTTGAGCGAGAGTTTGTGTTTTATGCGTGCACCTAATTTAAAAAATTTTAATGCCTTATATTTTTAGGCAAAGGTCTCTGAAAACTTACATAAATTATTTCTTTTCATCTAGCTGGCTATTGGATGCTCAGGCTGATCCAGCATGTTGTCCTTGTTTGAAGCAAGTGCAGGCAGCAGTGAAGAGTAATCACTAATCACAGGGGCTCTCCAAATAGTTCCATTGGGAACTACAAGTCCAGTTCTGACAGTAACAGTGTCATCTAGGGAATCAAAATTTTGTGCTACGAATTTTGCATAAATTTTGTGCTCTGTGTCAAAACTATTCCTGATGCTATGTGGAGGAAAGAATAGGTAGTTAAGTCTGACTCAGAAATTCCTTAGTCATCTCCATCATCGTCGACTTGCTTAGATTAAAACGTATTGCAGGATCACAAATAATACCACATTACCTCTATATGCTTCTGATTACATAATTTGTTTCGGCATCTTCTACTCACTGTACTTCCTATGTGTAGCAGTAAATTTTGTCTTTCCTCATTGATTTGTCATAGACAAACTAGTTTCCAGTATTTATACACCTTCCTGTTATTACTGGCACTTTTGCTTTCAGCATTATAAGTGTTGAAATATCATTTCAGAGAACTGAATTTTCCATTAATTTCATCGCTTAATTACTTAGATTTCAATCTAAAAAAAAAAAATGGTAGACTTGCCATGACCCTATAAACCTAGGAGTTTTTATAATAATAAAAAAATGCACCTAAGGGCGGCATGTTGCTAACTTGTTTCAAGGCATTATTTATGTGTCTTAACAAGTTACTAAGTTGCATTTATTGTATCATCCCTTTTCTTTAAAAGACAGTATTTTTATTTCCTTGGAGTAGTTGTGTTGTAATTCTTTGTAATATTTTGAAAAAAAGGGAGCTTTCCAAGTCTTGTAGTTTTGTAAGCTTTTTGAATATTTTATATAAAAATGTGTAAACCTCTGCTATCCCAGTTAAATTGTCTGCAGTATTCAAAAGAAATTGTAAAAAATAATTTTCTTAATAAATAAGCTGATAAAGTAACATCTTGTCTTGCGTGCGCGCGCGTGTGTGTGATCATGGTAATTTCAAATCAAATTGTGGAATTTTTTACCCAGATTGTAAATATTTGTCATAATTTAAAAAATAATGTAGAGAATAATATTTTGATTCAATAGAATATAACAGAATAGTGGTGTGATGAAAGATGTTTTACGAAATAAAAGTATAAACAGATCGCTTTAAATCCTTTTTGTAAGCTTTACATTGATTTTCTTAGATATGGTCAGATATGTTGTATACGCTATTTTACATTGTGCAGCCAATCACAAGTAGTTGATTTTCCAAATTAAATGGATAAATTGTAAATAGTTGCAACTAAAAAATAGTACTTTAAAATGATTGTGGTGAGCCTTTTAAATATGATGTGAATTTTTTAATAAATGTATAACATGTTTAGTTTGATAAGGATTCACTTGAGAACTATTTTTGTGTTGTTTTTGTACTTTGTTTAATTATTAAAAAAAAAGACATGCGGGTTTACCAAATGAGGGCAAAAAAGATAATTGCTATCATTTGTGAAAATGCTTAAGGTAGTGCGCTATGATTTATTTTTTCTGAACATTTGTTGATTTTGAACAAAAAATTCCAATTTTGGTTAAAAACAATACAGAACAAAATTTTGTATTTAAACAACACAATAAATATTTTTGGTAATGAAAGAAACAACTGTCTGAGCAAGTTGATTTTTGTGATTTTTATTGACTTTATTTACACCATTTTTCTCAGAATTAATTTCTTTACAGGTTTTGTTTTTAACTTTTATGCATTTATTAATCATTTAACAAAGTTATTGTACTTCTAACCTAAAAAAACGTGTTTTTAGGCAAACATTTTTCTGTTTTATGTCAGATATCATGAAAGTTATGGGATATACACTTCTGCGACCAGTTTTATTCGATTTTTCAGGTCAAAAAACTTAAGAAAAAACAGAATTCGCCCCTTAATTTACCTTCCCAGAATTTCAGAAAGTCTTCATTTACCCGGGGGAACCGAAACCCGGGCGAAATCTTTCGCTAGCCATAACTCGCTTACAAAGTGTTTCCGGACATATGTTTATATGAACTTTTTTTCTTCTTTTACACTATAGAACCATTTCTCAAATTATTTTCCTCTCCTCCCGGGACACCCTGTATAATAGATGCAATGCTATTTCTGTTGCAACTTATATAAAAATGTGTGTATTGTATATGTTAGTTTTTAAACCATTAGTAAAAATATTGTACTTTTCATATTTGTTTGATCTAGTTAGTTTTTAATGTGCTTATTTAATCTAGTAATTATGGTACCATCTGTGAATGCAGATTAAAAAATTGTTACCATGGTCACATTTATAAGTAAGCGGGCATTTCATTTTGTTTCTTCAAATTTGCGTAGCGTATTTTAATACAGTGTTGATACGTTGAGACTGTACTTAAAGATTAGTGAAGGGAAAACAGCAAATTGTGTTGTTAAAGGAAAGTTTCCAGACACCTTTTTAGTTTTTTAATTTGATAGTACTAACTGATGTGCCTCTTTTTCTTTCTGTTTTGTGTATGTATACGACAGAGAAATATTTCAAACTAGTGTTGTTCTTTTGTGTATGTGTTTTGAAAATATTTAATTTGCTAAGTTCCTTGGCTTTCATTAAAATAACTTTAGGGACACCCAAAGTGTGAAGCTCTGATTTTATGTACAAATTATCTTCTTTCAATATACACATTTCATATGGATTTAGCTTACAAAATAGTGTATTCTTAAATTCAAATATTATGTTTAAACTTCAAGCCTTTTAAAACTATAACGTATGTGTGTGTGTGTGTGTGTGTGTGTGTGTGTGTGTTTTGTTGTTGTTGTTTTTTGAGTTGAACTCCATGTATAGTGTGCTGCTTTTCCATAAAGAGTTTTAGGAAGATTCTTGTCTATCTTCAGTTGTTGGTGTCGTGCCATTCTTGGTAGGACACATTGTTTTTGGACACTGTTATTCACTTGTGTTCATTTATTATTAAAGAGAAATTCTAAATACATATAGTTTTTGTAACGCATATTTCACAAACATAGTTTCATCATCTTGAGATATATGCAGTGTACATTCATTACATTGCACATAAGTAAGATCTCTGTATAGACGGCAATGTTACTGCTGAATAGTGAAAACTCAAAACTTGAATAGTACAAAAATTGTAAATAAATAACAAATTATTTATATTGTTATGGTGGTCTCACTCATCATCATATGGTACAGTGGAAAGCAAGTTACAGACACCAATGAAATCACAAATTACCAACTTTAATTAAAAACAATTTGTAATCAGCAGGGTAGTCTCATAAAATAATTCAAGTTAAATTTGTCCAAACGCAATAATAATGTCAAGGAATAGAGTTACACTAAGTATAACACAGTATTCACTTTCCACAATACTTTGACTTACCACAATGTGCGTACAAAGGAAACACAAGTGCGTACATAGTGCTCACTGTAACTGAACTCAACAAATCCAGCCGCTCAATAAAGAGAAAATTAAAATCCTAGCCATGTTACTAAGAAATCAGAACAGTCCATTATACCTTTGAGTTGTTGAAATACTCAGAACATTTGTCCTCAGTGGCGTATGTGTGCTTGTGTGGAAACTCAGTAAATAACCTCTCATAAATTAATAAATATAATTTTGGTGAATTTTCCAAGTTGTGCAGTTAACTTTCTTCAATACTCTATATGCAGCACCAAATTTATAAGAGTGAAACCTTTCATAAATTTCAGGCTACAAAAATGTAGTTTCATTTACTATCTGGGAGTCTGGAAAGAGTCTGTGCACAATACTATCTATAATATACCTTAGCAGGAACATAAAAAACAATAGCCAGTAAACTAAACGAGTGCAAAAAACATATATATTATCCATTCAATTCCAACCGGTTTCCCTTAAACCTGAGTATCATTCTTCATTTCCTTAATGTGCATATGCACAAGTACAGAAATTTTTGGTACATATTTGGAAACTGATAGAAATTTCTGTGACATATGAAACATCATGTAAATATATACCTTTTAGTTATTGTAAAGTAATACTTTTAAAATAACTGTCTTCATTAGGGTTTAGATTTATGTAATCTAAAAAGTCTGGAAACAGCTTGCATTTATATCCTTAAAAGTAAATTATGCCCTATAAAAATAACAGGCATGTAAGACAAATATATTGTGATTGCCTATGTTTATAAATAATTATGGTGTTTTTCCTTAAATTAGTGTTTGCTATCGTTAGAGTTACTCCGAATGATGATGTGCATTTTCAAATTCTAAGATTTGAAGGAATTCCAGTTGTCTGGGAGCTGAGCTTTCTATTTTGAGAGAAATTCCTGTAATGACATAACAAGAGCAAACTTGAAAAAAAGTTTTAATCTTTGCTGAAATTCTTGATCATTTCCATCCAGCTCTGTACAAATACTCTCAGAAATTTTATATCTATCCCTTTGTAATATTGGACTTAACTTTTTCAGCTACTTCACCCTCTGCTTATGCTATTTATTTTCAATACCTTCATAATTTTCAGGGCATCGTGAAATTACACATCCACAGTTTCCCTTAAAGTAACAGATTTGGATAAGACATGAGGTGAATTGAATGAAGGTGTGTTTCTTGACAGTGAAGCTGAAAACAACTCTTCAACAGTTTTCATTTCATTTCAGTCACGCCTATCAAATCTACTGCAAAACGTCCCCGTGCCACAGTAATTTTTACAATTATTATAGCTTGCAGCATAAAATCAAATCCTCTTTGTTGTCTGTACTGTGTAAGTCATGTTTGCAAAGAGGAGCACATTCTTGCACTACTTTTTATCTGGAAGTACAATTTGATTATACTGTTAAAAACGACAGCTGAAGAGGAGTTGTTTACCCTTTGCTTGTAAGTCCTGAAAGATGCTGTACTGTTTTAGTGTTCTTTGTATCTTACATTTAAATAATTGTTAATCATTAATTGGAATAATGTTAATTGTTATTCTTATTACTATGAGAAAAAAGAAATTAAAAAAGGTTAGCTAATGACCACAAAATATTATTTGTTATAATACAAATAATAAATAAAGAATTGCCATCCAGTGAAACAAAAAATGCAATCAGATAACAAGCAAAAATTGGCTTTTGTATGTCCCTTTGCTAAAATATCACCTGAAGTAAAACAAACAGAATTATCACTGTTGCACACTATAAAAAAATTATTCCAATTTAGCTACCGCATTCTTATATCTTATATATATATATATATATATATATATATATATATATATATATATATATATATATATATATATTTCAATCACTTTCTGCTACAGTCCGTTTCTTGATGTATATAATACTATAATACTTATAACTAATTTACCTCAAGATATATTTTTTCCTTTAGGAACATGTTTCGGGAGATCCTGTTCTCCCATCTTCAGCCTTCGCCATCTTGCTTCTGGTGCAGTATTTGTGTGTTGGCTTCTGGATGTTATTAAGGTGGTTTGTTGGTCTTTGGTCCTTCAATGTTGCATTATTGTGTGTGGTTGTGGTATCTGTTTTTGTATTTTGTGTATTTTTGATGTTGAGTGCTTTGAATATTGTGTCATGTTTTGTATTGATTTGTATTTGTTCTGGTATTAATTTGTTTTGTGTTTTATGTTTGTAAATCTGTAAATTTTCCCAAATGTTCATTATGGTGCCTTTGTGTGGTATATGTTTTATTAGTGTTACATTGGTTATGTCTGGGAATTCATGTATATAGGACAAACAAAAAAACAGCTGAAAAAACGTTATTTTGAACACCTAAATGCATACAAAAAACCAAATATATATAAATCCAATTTAGCCACACATGCAATAACACAGGACATGAATTATATAACAGGACAGGACAGTTTCTTGATGTATATAATACTTTAATATTTATACTAAAAAACATCTTTAGGTAAATTTAGTATAAATATTAAAGTAATATATATATATAAATCGGAATAATTTTTGTATAGTGGTGGGCAACAATGATAATTCTGTTTGTGATTATAACCACTAACACAACTTTGTTAATTAAATTTCTGAACGTAAAAGTTGGTATTCATTTACATGACAAGTCATATAAATCTGAGCCGTAGTCATTATCATCATCATTATTATTATTATTCAATTTTTAAATTATTTTTTTAATAATTGTGATATGTATAGGACTAGTACTAGTTTTGTTATAGTCCTATTGTGATTTCTGAACTGTTGCGTCAACAGTGTGACACTTGGTAATATAATTTTAAATTTATATAATCATCAAATTTAATTACAAACTTGAAAAAAGTAGGAAATATGTTAAAAATTATAAATTTTGATATTCAGATAATATAAATTTTGTGGAAATTTATTTGAAATGTGGGTTTTTTTAATTTTATACACAGATTATGAATTTTTTTTATTAATTTGAGTTGTAAAATTTGTCTAGACATTGAAAATAAAGTGAGTTTGTAAATTTTATGTGTGTTCTTATTATTTAAACTTGTGTAGTTGTTAATTATAATGTAAGTATAAATTATTATTTATTATAAAGAAGAAAGAGCTTTGACTGCACTTTGCCTTTAGTTTTGTATTGCTTTAGCCTCTGTAATAAATGAAAGAAAATTTATTTCAGGAAAATGTATTACAAAATCATCCGCTTTCAAAGTAATGTGTGTATGTGTAAACATTTATTTTTGTGTTTTACTTTGTTTTGTTTCTTTGAATTGTTTGTTAAGTTCCCTTTAACATTAAATTTCCTTATGTTGTAAAAAATTCCAACGAATGTTTTGTTAATTTTTAAAATAGTTTATGAGTGATTAAATGAATGAAAAGTGTCACACCAGTTATTTTTAATAATTGCTTACATTTGTTAAATGATCAGTTGCATCAGTGCTGTTAAATTTGTATGTACAGCTGTTGTTATATCTCTTGCACATACACATAACCTAATGGCATTGGTGATTGGTAACATCCAGTTGATCATTTAACTAACATATGAAATTAAAAAGAATAATGTAACATTTAAATAGGAATACCATATCTGTCCACATATGTGCTTAAAGTTCCTACTTTACTGTGTCGGGTTCACAAGGACTTCTCTGTTAAGATAGTAATCATTAGTGGCAGGTGGTAACTTTTCTCAATGGGGACTAGGTTCAAAGACAGCTTTCTTTAGAGAAATGAATCCCTCCAAAATCTTTAATGTTTATAAATGGAATAAATGAAGATATAAATAATAAGTTGATAAACAAAAAAAAAGAAAATAATAAGAGACAAAGTTAAATAAAAAGCAATTATAAAAATCACATTTTTATTTGTATATTAGCGCAACCCTTGTGTCGCCTTTCTGTAGGAATTTTTGGTGACATCGTCACAAAAGGGTCATTAACTTTGCAGTTCATCTAGTAAGCCTTTGTAATTCATAGACTGCCGTCCATTTTTATTTGTCGCTCTTCTGTAAAACTGAGGCCTCCAAACAATATAGCAAATTATTGGGTTGAGAACACAGCTCATTGCCAGTGCTACAACCTGCAGACCCATTCAAATTAAAGCTGTACTGTACGGTTGACCCAATTTGCTCAACTGAGTCCTTTTTATATTTTACAACTTGAAACACTTAACTACATCGAGAATCAAAATCTTTCATACTTCACTAGATTTATTTCATTAACAAGAACGGTACCACAAACTACCACTCATAAGGAGCAAAAAAATAATAATTAAACTTATTTATAAAGTCCCATTAAAATTTAATTTAATGTATTAAAATGTCTAGGGAGTACCCCCTAGCACCTTGTCTCTTTGATGGCATGCTAGTGGTAACCATATAATGCAGTAAATTATTAAGGTAGTATACAGAACGCAACCTGAGAAAAAATTGTAAAAATGCAACATTGTAAAAAAATTGTAGTTGACAGTATTGATAACACTGAATGTTATCCCTGTTGATCATTATTACAGTTGATGCCAGACAATACTGATTGACCATACTGTTTACAATTATACTATAATTTTCAGAGCTTAATCAACAAAACTGTTCACTAGCATTTGGTCTGCATGAAGCTAAAGTTCTGTTTTAAGGCTTGTCGTAGTCGGGCACGAATCCACAGGTGATGAAATGGGTGAATTCACACACATTTTTTTCAACATTTTGTGATGTGAATATGATGCAAAACTGATATCACTTATATATAAAGGTTTTTTAGAAATATATAAACACTTGGTACGTTTCATAGATTTTATTTTTAACTCTGACAGCTGTTTCGACTACCTAAACCATTGTCAAAGAGAGAATAAACGCACCAAGTGTTTATATATTTTTAAAAAACCTTTGTATCAATATGTTTCACCAAGTGCCCAACGAGTCATCAATTAATATCACTTATATATCTTCATGGTTTTATTCTAAAATTACTTTAAATTTTAACTGTACCTTACACCATGTTAATTTTCGTTTGATACTTTAACAATAGTAAAATTAATTTTTCTTCCTGGGAAGCCAAGTCTGTTTTTCAACTGTATTAGCCTTATAATCAAGTAAAAAATGGTATTTAATCACTGATTTTTCTTTTTGAGTGTAATAATATAAGAAAACGTGAAGCATTGTATATGCCCGCTATAGTCCCTCATAGCGGGTTGATATCTTTTGCCTGTATGTTTCATGGCAGGCATATATTGACCTCTTTGTTTGTGTCGACGTCTAATGGCTCTTATCCTACCCTAGCTCTTGCCAAGTCGTGAGAATCTACTGAAGGAATATGCAATGACTAACATTTGATTGTGCTTCATGTATGTGACATATTGGCAACAAACTGATTCTAATCGGGGTAAAAGAAGTCATTTCCTCTTTCTCCATTCATGTTTCGTTTCAGTATATGCTTATAATTTCCAACGTATTTTTTCTTATCTTATTTTTTGAATGTTCTGTGTTCATTTTGTTGTGCAAAAAGAAAGTGCTCTCTTACTAGTGGAATGTGTATCATTGCAGTTACCATAATTAAAAACTGTCAAACGCTTATCTTCATTATAGTTTGTTGTTTCCTAGTGTCATTTTTATAAAACAAACTGACGAATTTATCTTTTCACACACGAAGGCTGAGACATCTGGCTTTGAAGAAAAGAAAATCACCTTCAATTTCAGGTGAAACTGTGACCTTACTTATGACTTTTAAAAATGATAAAGATATAACTTGATCATTATACCATATATAGATATCATTATATTTATGTACATAAAGAAATAAAGGCATGACCGTTACACTCATTAAAAGATAAGTATAATGAGGGACACAGAAAATAATATTCAGAAATGGAAAACAACCTGTTACCAAAAACAACTACAATAAGAATTTTATGAAGACTGGAAATGTGGGCCCAAATACATTTTTATGTTCACAGTGATAAAGAGATCGCATCATTCAGAGAAATCTGCCAAGAAATTGTCGTCTAGGCTACAGAGACAATTTTTCTGAATAGCATTTGAAAGGTCATATGTGCCCGCTCCAGTTCCTATGGAGAGACAAGAAGTGGGCTTGTATGACTGCCATGGTCATTAAAGTGTTAAATGAGTAGTTTGTATTTTGAACTGTAAGTGAATATTATTAAAAGAACAATGAAGTGACAAACACAGATATGATTTTATACTTGTATGTTAATAACTTATTGTGTTTATAATCACTGTATTTTTATCTTCACTCATTCCTATCAGTCATACTGTAGACCACTAAAATATGGTCCAACTTTTCATTAAAAAAATGGACTGTTAGTTTCTGCTAAAATATGCTTGTTAGTTTCTGCCCCCTGGTCTTAGTGTTACTGCTATTTAAAAATTTTCACATTTGTTTACAACTTAGAAAAAACATGAATTTTGTTTGAAAATCGAGGAAGTCTGTAACCATGCAGTCAGCCATAAGTATGATCAGAATCGTGTACTAGAGACCAGAGAAAAAACTACCGACCAAGACGTAGAAATGTGTTTTGCAACAGAATACAAAAACACTGACCGTACATACGCAAAGATCTCTAAGTACCTGTAAAAGCAAACAAAGAATTGTTTGTTTTATGAATAGGCAAAACACTGCATTATAGGAACACTAGCATACTTATAAGGAACCTTGTGTGAACCTGTGACAGAGAAAGTAAACATACTGTGTAACGTCACAAAACGTTTCATAAAGAAAATAATTCCAAAAGTAAATTATCATAAGAGGAAGGTGAAATGAACAGAATCGAACCCAAGTAATCAAGAAACTTTAGTAATATTGCTCAATAGTTAATATCAATAAGATGTAAAAACGACGAAGAGTTTGACCAAGACTCGAACCCCATATATTGTTTAAGCGAAGAATAGAATAAAGCTAATATTGTAAAATAAGAGAAACAAATAATCTTAGAAATGACCAAAATGAGGTCATGACATGTTAGAAATGTAACTCAGAATAGAGCACAAAAACCAATTTATTGTGAAATAATAGACAAGATCTAGACCAATACATTATAATATATATTGTAACGAATACCCTGTATACCGGTCCTTACAAAAATAAAATAGTAGAGAAAAATTTTATAAAAAAAATTTAATTTTCAATAAAAAAAATAATTTTGTTTATGTTAATCAATGTGTGTAGTTAAGAAATAAGGCTGTTTTAAAGGTTTTGTAAAAATTTTGATAATCAAGAAGGTAATTATTAACTATTGAGCACTTCTGGAAGATTTGAACCAAGTCTGGAGTTAAATAGATTAACTCCAGTCAGCAATCGATCGATGATTTTTCTTGGTGGTCCAATATCTCACTCAAATAAAATATTTTCTTCTTCTTGAAGTCCCTTAGCCTTAACAAATAATCTTAAATTAGCCTGTGAAATAATAACAGATAAAAAACAATTGAAATATATGGATTTATTGAACAATTTAATAAATAATCGATTTTTTATCGATTGAGAACAATTATCGACTCCGTCTCAGGGAATTATCGATTGTGCATACAGTATAAATTATTATAGATATTATATAAAGGACAGGTTCTTTGAGCGATTAAATTAATAGTCGGAGAAGGGTGACGAGAAAGTATAACATTAACAATTAAAATAAATTCAATAATTATTATTTAACAGTATTTAAATAATTCTGATATATAATGTTTAATAAATTGTTTTGTCAGACCATATGGAGCTTCTATGACGTCACCACGGGATGAAGAAGGCAGGCTTAGTAAATTCAAAGATGGCCGCTACTCGATCTGGATATATTACTGCAAAAGTCGTCTTGTTAAAAACTCAACAAAATTATCTTCATGAATGTTTGAAATGTTCCCGCACTGGTGTAATCTGTCTATTAGGTAGTTTGGTGTGTTCTGAAGAAGTGTTCCGTGTATATTGGTGTTAATTAAGTTATTTGGTATGTGTTCACTTCTGTTGGTTAGGTTGTCTGTAAAAGTGACTATGCGTTGTAGCGTGAATTGTGTCAAATATATTGTTTTACTGTTTTATATCACTCGTATCATGAAGTTAGGTGTTATTTCTCACTATTGTCGTTAAAGTTTTGGGTAAATTTAGCTAAGAAAGTGTTCAATTCTCTAACTCTCGATGCACTAACATTAATGGCAATTTGTCGTACCATTTTCTACTCGGTTTTAAGGAACGTTTTTTCACACAACTATTCAGCTTGATATTCAACAAAAGACTAATTAACTTGGTCAAAATCTGGCCCAGTTAATCTTTGAAAAAGTATTGTTAACATATTTCGATTACCCATACACATGATACAATATTACATTATATATGGAATTTATTTATTTTATTCATCACTTTCATGAATTATGAATCTTATCATTGGTTTAGTCATCTCATTCCCTTTAAATTGATATATTATAGTCCATATCTGTAGACATTTTGTGGAAATTAACAAATTTCTTTCCTTTTTGGAAATATAGGCTCAAAATTGGATTTCCGCCTTTATACAAATTTTCCTCCATTTTAATTATCATTAATACTATTATAATAAATTTTAATTAGTCATATTCCTCTTCCTTTCCTTAAATACATGTAAATTAAACCTTTGAACTGGTTTTTTGTGTTAATCTCTGAATTTGACATTGCTCTTTAAAATTAATTAATTTATATATTTTGAAAATTTACAATATTTTAAGGTATATTTCCTTATTATCATTTTAACTCATAGGATCATTCCCCGTAGTGGTTAACTGATTTACCTTATCTAAATCTTGCTAGTTTACAGGATTTATAAGTGAATTATACTGGTTTATATTGTTTCTGTGAATTCACCAAATGGCCTAGAGTTTAGAATTTTACATTTCTGTCTTTCTCAAATAAATTTTATCCTACTTCCTCCTCTGACTTTACATAGTTACTATTACATGAAAATAAAATGGTTTATAACTTATTGTGAGGTGTAGTATTTAATTAACACTACTGTTATTAAAAAAAAAAAAAAAAATTATGAACATTATTTAGCAATCTGCACAATTGAACATATTGCTGACATGGTTTGAACATATACTTTTAACTCTTTTTGAGTTAACATAGCATACCTACTTAAACATTATTAATGGTATGTGTGCTGTTATTTAGCAAACATTATTCATTTTAAACACATAATATAAATCTTATTTTCTAATAACTCTTACAAACACATTGATTTTATGGCTGTGAACAAACAGTCTATTTAAACATTTTAAACCTATGAATACTAAATTAATGCCAGTCCTTTCTGGTCTAAACCATTATTATTTATGATCCCCTTCATCAGTAAACATGACCACCCATACTCTAGTTATTAGCATTTTTTACAAATGTCTTGTAAATAAAGAGTTACATTAAAATAATAAAATACTGGAAATCTTCCATTTTATTATTTTATTATGCTGTTTATTATTGGATATTAAAGTTGTTATATAGCATATTGATAAGTCATAGTATCACTAACTTTAAGTTTATTGCATTTCCAAAAAACACTTACACAAATTCACTTTCACTGTTGGTTCTGATATTTTGAGTCTTATTATCTCAGACCAGACCTTTAGTAATCATGGACTGTTAAGACTTGTTTATTTTCTTATCACACAATAGCTTTAGTCGGTTCACTTCTTATAATACTATACAGCACTTGAGTTTTCTAAATAATTACATTTTCATAGGATTTTGGTATGTTATACTTTCTTTTTAATCATTTTTGTGGGTTTGGGGTTGATGGTAGTTAATAATAATAATAATAATAGGTTTTACAACAGTGTTTCTTTCATACTATTTCTCCTCTCCTCCTGTCTTCTTTCTTGTCCTTCTTCTTATCTTCTTTCTTGTCCTTCTTCTAGTCTTCATTCTTCTGGTCTTCTTGTCTTCCTTCTTCATTCTTGGGTAAACCAAGTTACTTTGTTTTATCTCGACTGATGTTTAGTTTGGAGCATCTAATTTATTTACTGATACGGACCTTGTTCTTCTCTAAAGGTTTCAGGGTATTGTTTTCTTCCTGATCACAAACTTTATTCTTCCTTCTTCTTGTTTTTGGGGTATTTTGGTATTCACCACTCTTAAACTGATTCTCTTTCTTCTTGATATGGTGTTATTTAATTTGTTTACTGCTCCTAGCTTCCTGGGTAAATTACTGATCTTATAATATGAGTTGCTTTCAATACTTTCTTTGATATTTAAACAGTGGTTTTTGTTGATTTCCTTAAATCTCATTCAATATTATTTTAACATATGTGGTGTAATTAAACTTTATGATTTTATATGACTTAATAAGTAGTGGATTTTCTGTCACGCTACAGAATGCCCTTCTCCAGAAGTAATTTTTTCAGACTATACTTGCTTTGATTGAAACAATTGCTTATGATAATTATTCTAGGTTTGTTATTATTCTGGACTTCCTTCCATTTTAAAAATTTTCTTATTTATATTTGAGTTTATATCTTTCTTATTCTCACTGGATCTTCCTTGATAGTAATAGTCATCTGAGTTTCATTATTATTATTTCATTTTCATATTTCTTCTTAGTATTTTCTCCTTGGGATATTTCCTCCCTATCGTTCCCTACTTTGTGAGCTGGTTCAGTTCAGAGAGGCACTGTACGCTACTTCCTCTGCTGTCCAATACTTCACACATATTTGAGTACAGAGGCAAATCATCTCTGCTCAAAAAACATATTAATACTGCTGGAATTATCTACAGACAGATTAAAAAATTATTCAGAATAGTACACATTTGTTACTATTTAAAAAAAAATATCTTTGGGATACTTCACTTATTACTTATTATATTTCTCAGAGATTTTAAAGTTCCTATCTCAGTTGTTCTTCTGACTCGTTAACTGGATGTTTCATTTATTTGATATTATGGTAGGAAGCTCTTCTATTATTACATTTTTCAACTTTTCTTATCATATAAATCTTTTGGTTATAAATTCTTTATTACCTTCTGGTTTTTTTATTATAATCTGCATTGTTTGTAGTAGCATATCTTTATGACATTTTTAGACTGTTTCTTTGTTCTTATTATTTCCACTTGTTCTATTTTCTAGAACTTTTTATAACTGTCATTATCACAATTGACATTTAATTCATAAATCATTTTATATTAATTCATTTAATTACATATATCTTTGATATTATCCTCACATTATTCCTGTCATGGTTATTATACTTTCGAATGAATGTTTTTTTATTAATTTCATAATGAGGTCATAATTTCTCCTCATACCACTTCAAAGTTTTATTATTTCATAATTCCAAATAAGTTTTTGTACTTTATTATCACTCAAATCGTAAAAAAAAAAATTTTTTTTATTTCCCTTGGCATCATTTTATGGAAAGGTTTTTACTCTCTATATTGAAATTAGACATGATCACACTTTCCAGAATTATTTGTTTTAATTCTAAAGTCTGTTTCCTTTATTCATCCCATTATGATCCTTTACTAAGATGGTAATTATATTTTATGCTTACCATAAATATGGCATTAAATCTCTTCTGTTTATCTCGCCAAAGTGTTTTATTAATAATTGGTTGGTAAGTTGTACTTATTCTTGGTTTGGAAACTTGATTTATACACAATTCAAAATTCACTCTTCTTATATTATTCCATAAAGTTTTCTCAAATAATTTGTATGTAAGGTGGGCTTGCTTTTTTTTTTAGAACTTATATTATTTCAATCAAAATTCTGTTTTATATTTATCCCTTCAAAATGTTTTTTCTCAAAATTCTTGGTTAGTAAAGTGAACTTACAATCTTTTTTTTTTTTAAATTTAGATGATTTCTCATTCTAAATTCTTTTTTATATTCTTGCCATAAAGTTTTCTTCAAATAGTTGTTATGTAAAGTATTACATTGTTTTTGGAATTTTGAGTTATTCATAAATTCTCTTGGTATTATTGTCAAAATGTTTCTCTTCAAATAATTGTTATGTAAATTATTACATTGTTTTTGGAATTTTGAGTTGGTTTCTAAATTCTTTTTTGTTATATTCCTACTTCCAAATAGTTTCTTTCAAATTCCGGTTTAGTAAGATGGTCTTACCTTGCTTTAAAATTTTGATGATTTTATTCTAATTCCTGTTTTATATTCTCTTCCAAAATGTTTATTTCAAATTCCGGTTTAGTAAGATGGTCTTACATTGTTTTAAAATTTTGATGATATTATTCATAAAATTTCTTCATGGATGCCTGGTTAAAGACACCCTTAACTTTATTTGAATTCATTTCCTTTATTTCGTATGTGTTGTTGTTATTGTCCTTAGAGACAATATAGGGACCAGTGTACAGAAGCAATAATTTTTTTGTTATCCCCTCTAAGGAACTGGGTAATTCCCTATTCTTCAACAACACCTTCTCTCCAACGGTATAATTAATAACCTTACCCATGCTTTTATCGTACTTATTTCGCCGTTTCTCCTGATCTTCGGCCACCTTAGTATGAAATTGAATTCTATTAAATATATATTTATGCTCTCTGGGGAACTCCCAAGATATCTTCGATCTCCCTAGGGGGTTGTCTCTCGTACATTGCGGAGTATGGGGTTATTCCTATGGCTGGATGGTATGCCAGGTTGAGGAATTCTTCAGTGGCCTCCAAGTATTCTTGCCACCTCCTCTGCTGATCATGGCAATACGTTCTTAATAGGCGACCCACCTCTCGCAAGACTCTTTCGGCCGGGTTACTGCTCGGGTGGTATACTGATGTCTTGTATGTATGAACCCCCATTGACAGCAGTGTATCCCGCCATTTCCTCCCCTTGAATTGTGTTCCGTGGTCGGTTATGATCGATACCGGTTTTCCGACGGTTGGGAAGTACTGGTTGATCAGGATTTCAAGAACTTTATTCGTAGTCGCCCGATTCGCTGGGTATAGCTTCACGAACTTGGTATAATGGTCCATTATGATGACGAGATATTTGTATCGGTGGCGGCCTCCACTGCGGGGAAATGGCCCTCAGATATCCAGGAATACCTTCTCAAGTTTTGACTGAGAGGTTATCGGAATCATCTGCCTCTCTCTTTTCTCGTTGTTTGTTTTTACGAGTTGGCAAATGCGACAGTTTCTAATGTACTTCCGTACCTTCCGATTTATGTCTTTGATATGGCAGCTCTCTTCCAGGGCCTTTACCACCTTTAAGGCGCCCATATGCCCATATCGAACATGATAATTGAACACTATTTCCTTCTCGATATGGGTCGGAATTATAACCTTCCATTCCTCCTTATATAAAGATGGTCTTGAAAACAGGATTCCATTATGTATTTTATAATATTGGGAGATTGTCTCATCCCCTGCTTCCAATCTTGTGATAATAGAGATTAACTTCGGGTCAGCTTGTTGGTGTGTGCTCAGGTGTTCCAAAATTGATTGTAGACCGGCGCTGCTGCTTAGAATATGGTATACTTTAAGAATACTCTCCTTCTCCCCCTCGAACGTCTGTTTGTCAATGTCTACTCTAGACAATACGTCCGCGACGACATTCTTCCTTCCGGGGATATACTCCCACTTAAGGTCGTATTCTTGCAGCAATAGTATCCACCACGTTAACCTTCCATGGCTTAACTTACATCTCTTAAGGAACGAGATAGATTTATGGTCTGTCCGGACGGTAACGGAATAACCAAGGATATAAGTGCGGAACTTTCCGCACGCGAACACGACACTCCATAATTCCTTTTCTGTAACGTGGTAGTTTTTCTCACATTGATTCCATGCTCTGCTGGCAAAGCAGATCACAAGATGTTCGCCCTCCTCATCCTCTTGATATAAGGTAGTGCCGAGGCTGATGTCACTGGCATCACAATTAAGAAAGAAAGGCTTGTTAAAATCTGGATGGCGGAGTATAATGGGTTCAAGGAATTTTTGTTTTATTAGAGATAATATATTTTGTTGTTCATTACCCCAGATCCATTTATTTTTGGATGACAGTTGCGGCTGAAATCTGGCAGTCAGTTCTGAGTACTTTTCCTGGAACTTGCGGTAATAATTACAGAGTCCCAGGAATGACTGTAACTGCCTTCGATTCTTAGGTGTAGGAAAGTTCTGAATCGCTTCGACTTTTTCAGCCGACGGTGAGATTCCCTGATCATTTAAGATGAAGCCTAAGAATTGTATTTCCTTAGCAATGAAATGAGATTTTGCTAATTTCAGCGTAATATTATTTGTCGCTAGCTTCTGTAATACGTGTTCCACATGGTAGCAGTGTTCCTCCCAAGTTTCTGAGGACACTAGCAAATCATCGACGTATACGGTGGTGAATTGTAGTGCTTCTTGGCCAAGTATCTGGTCCATGCAGTGCACAAAGACTGCGACTGAGTTTACCAGTCCGAAGGGCAACCTCTTAAACTGGTAGTTCCGCCCTTCGAATATAAAGGCCAGATACTGGTGACTCTGTGGATGTAATTCCACCTGCCAGTACCCGCACACCGTATCCCAGTTACTGAAGTATTTGGTACCGTGGAACCGTTTTAAAATCTCCTCAATCTCACCGGGCGAAGTCCTGTCAGTAATGATCATTTTATTTATTTCGCGCGCATCTAAACACAAACGGACTTGTCCGTTTTTCTTAGGAATAGCCACGATAGGACTTGTATATGGGGAATGGCTACTCTCTATAATGTCACGGTTAATCATTTGCTCTATTTCAGCTCTTACTGCTTGCTTTTGTGATTGCGCAATGGGGTATGACTTCCGGTTAAAGTCCACTGTGTCTCGGAACTGTAGAGTACACTGGAAGTTTTTCACTTTACCGGGCTCATCAGAAAAGACTGATTTGTATTCGTTATATATGTTTATTAATTTGTTCGCTTGGTTTATGGTTAAACCTTCGCCAGTTATACCGCTCCGGAAATCCCTGATCTCCTGGATTTTTTGTGACCATAAATCTTCATTGGAGGTGTCGTCTATCCTTTGATCAATTATAGATGTTGGATGGATGTAATTAATTTTGCGGATTTGCTGGTGGATACTATCGGGAACGACTTGGTCACTACCCACCAAGTTCGCTGTCCAAGTATGTCCGTTAGAAAACAGCGACAATGTTTCAGTTCTCAGATCAATGATGGCGGAATTCCTCCTAAGCACATCACACCCGACCAGTATATTAAATGGCAGACCGCTCGCCACCAAGAATTCCATATCAATTGCTATACCACAGCTCATCACACTGGCGGAGACTTGCCTACGTATCGTTTTGTTTTGTTGACCGGTTGCTCCCAACAAAATAATATTATTCAACGGCAACGTTGGTAAAGTTCTCCCGCACTCTTGTTGTATCCTCTCCAACTCCGTCGTACTTATGATTGACACGTTCGAACCAGTATCGATCATTAACTTGGCTGGGATGCCTTCTACCTCGGCGTCGACATGTATTATTTCATTATTGAAGTTATTGGTGGGATTCCTGTTATCCTCTTCTAATAACTCATGTCTGATGTCCTTTAGGTAGTTGCACCCTATGACTGTGATACGATTGTTATTATACTTATGATTGCACTCATTATTATGATTATACCCAGTATTTAGGAGCAGTAACAGGTTCTGGCGATTTATTACTGCCTGTGCCCATTTAAAGGCTCGGCATCATATTGTTCCTTTGAGCCATACTAGTTGATGCCTCATTTGGGATGCTTAGAGTGGTTCCCTGTCGTTCTGTCCTATGGTCTTCCGGTCGTTCGTGGTTAGACCTCCGTTCAGCGTCATCTAAACTATTACTCCTTCTTGCCGGATAGTACCTTGGTTGGTCCCGTTCTAGGCTCCTCCGCCTTTCTTCATATCCGCGGTAGCTGTTTCTTCGATTGTGGTTGAATCCTCGCTGTCGTCCATCTGTGGCTCGTATGAAGTTCACTCTAGGGCGAGGAAACCTATTATTAACGGAATTACCATTATTGGGACCCGCACGATTATTATTATTATGGTAATGACTATTACCATAATTGGGGCTTCTCTGACTATTTGTGTTATTAGGGTAGGGATTGCGGTTACCCTGATAACCATTAGAGGGTCGACTCGGGTTTGGATGGTTTGGACCCGTATTATTATTATTATTATTGAAACTAGAGTTGTTAATATTATTATTATTACTAAAATTGTTATTTTGCGGGTATGCCCGGCCTCCTTGGTACCCAGTGTTTATGTGGTTCGTACCCTGGTTATTGTTCTGATACGTCCTTGGTTCGGACCCATCACTTCTCCTACGACTCTGGTGGTAGTAGTCTTCATTTTCATAGTTTTCGAGGAGTTCTGTCATTGCCTGGATGGTTTTTATTTGGCTGCCCCTCCTCGCACGAATTACCTCTTCATCATAATGATAGGACAACTTATTTATTAGGCACTCCTCAGGTATGGCCGGTTCTAAGTGCTTGGCCATACACACCTTGCCGAGGAAATAAGCTGTCATCGAACTACCGACTTGTGGTTTGTAGTGGCCGTGGCATATATTGTCTCTTATCAAATTTTGAGTTGTCTCTGACCAGTACTTGGCCTTGAATAGGCTCTTAAATTGCTCATAATTGTCGATGTCGCTCCGGTTGGCCATCCACCAATGGTCATTCACCTCCCGAAACGACTCGTCAAGGATTTCCCTGTTCTGGACCCATCGGTTCCCTCTGTGTTTTTCGAGGTACTCCTCTATGCACGCCAAGAACTCCATAGGCTTCCGTTTATATTGCCGGAAATTGAGCCATTCTCTGTTTTCTGACATGGGGAAATTATGATATCCAGATGGTCTGTTCCTTATCAACTCTATCTCCTCCTGGCTCTGACGCACCTGTCCGGTTATGTTCGACATAGCGGCTTCCACGCCGTCGCATCTTTCGGTTACCTGTGTCCGCACTTTATTCACTTCCTCCAAGGCAAATTTCTAGGTCTCCTCCATTTTAGTTTTCTGTTGTTCTTGGACCTGAGTAATCTCCTTAGTTATTACTTCCCGGACTTCCAGCACTTCGTTTTCTGTTTGACGACATCTTTCGTCTACTTCTCTGATCTGCTGGTTAACCACCACGACTTCCTGTTCTAACTTCTTTACGATGGATTTCTTCGTCTCTGTTATTTTTTTATTCAACTCCTCTTTAGCTAACTCAATCCTCTCGTCTAACTTGTTCATGTTCTCTTGGTTAACTTCCCTTAGTTCTTCTCTCAGCAGTTGATTGTCCTCTCTCAATTCTTCCCTTAATTGTTGGTTGTCATTTTCTATTTTCCTACTGGTTTCTTCCATTTTCTCCTCTAAATTCTTATTATTTTCTTCCATTTTTTTTCCATCTTCCTACTGGTTTCTTCGATCCTCTTATTAGTATTTTCTATCTTATGGCCCAATTCTTCCTTTGTGGATCGATTGTCTTCCTTCAAATCCTCTAGTTTTTCATTTAATGAATGGTTGTCTTCCTTCAAATCCTCTATTTTGGATTCTATGTTTTTATTTACTCCTTCCATTTTCTGATTCGATTCTTCCTTCGTAGAATCCATTTTCTTGTTCAAATCTTCTTTCGTGGATTCCATTTGCTTACTCAACTGTAAGAACATTTCCATGATCTTATCCATTTTGCTTTCTTCAGTGGTCATAGATTTTTCTACTTCCTTGTCTGGGACATTGGCTTCCCCTGTTTGCGTTGTTACTTCAGGTTGTTCCTCGGGTGGTGCGGGTTGTTTCGGTTCCACTTGGATTAGTAACACTTCCGGATCCTCCACGGGTGTTGCCTCCTTATCCCCCATGTCCACTTCTTTTTCGGCCTCTGCCGCCCTCTTTTTCGAAGTAGCTCGTCTTTGCATTTTCTTCTATTAATTAACCGCTGCCAGGCTTATCTTATCAAGCCCTCTAAGTTGGACGCCACTTTGTAACGAATACCCTGTATGCCGGTCCTTACAAAAATAAAATAGTAAAGAAAAATTTTATTAAAAAAATTTAATTTTCAATAAAAAAAATAATTTTGTTTATGTTAATCAATGTGTATAGTTAAGAAATAAGGCTGTTTTAAAGGTTTTGTAAAAATTTTGATAATCAAGAAGGTAATTATTAACTATCGAGCACTTCTGGAAGATTTGAACCAAGTCTGGAGTTAAATAGATTAACTCCAGTCAGCAATCGATCGATGATTTTTCTTGCTGGTCCAATATCTCACTCAAATAAAATATTTTCTTCTTCTTGAAGTCCCTTAGCCTTAACAAATAATCTTAAATTAGCCTGTGAAATAATAACAGATAAAAAACAATTGAAATATATGGATTTATTGAACAATTTAATAAATAATCGATTTTTTATCGATTGAGAACAATTATCGACTCCGTCTCAGGGAATTATCGATTGTGCATACAGTATAAAAATTATTATAGATATTATATAAAGGACAGGTTCTTTGAGCGATTAAATTAATAGTCAGAGAAGGGTGACGAGAAAGTATAACATTAACAATTAAAATAAATTCAATAATTATTATTTAACAGTATTTAAATAATTCTGATATATAATGTTTAATAAACTGTTTTGTCAGACCATATGGAGCTTCTATGAAGTCACCACGGGATGAAGAAGGCAGGCTTAGTAAATTCAAAGATGGCTGCTACTCGATCTGGATATATTACTGCAAAAGTCGTCTTGTTAAAAACTCAACAAAATTATCTTCATGAATGTTTGAAATGTTACCACACTGGTGTAATCTGTCTATTAGGTAGTTTGTGTGTTCTGAAGAAGTGTTCCGTGTATATTGGTGTTAATTAAGTTATTTGGTATGTGTTCACTTCTGTTGGTTAGGTTGTATGTAAAAGTGACTATGCGTTGTAGCGTGAATTGTGTCAAATATATTGTTTTACTGTTTTATATCACTCGTATCATGAAGTTAGGTGTTATTTCTCACTATTGTCGTTAAAGTTTTGGGTAAATTTAGCTAAGAAAGTGTTCAATTCATCTAACTCTCGATGCACTAACATTAATGGCAATTTGTCGTACCATTTTCTACTCGGTTTTAAGGAACGTTTTTTCACACAACTATTCAGCTTGATATTCAACAAAAGACTAATTAACTTGGTCAAAATCTGGCCCAGTTAATCTTTGAAAAAGTATTGTTAACATATTTCGATTACCCATACACATGATACAATATTACATTATATATGGAATTTATTTATTTTATTCATCACTTTCATGAATTATGAATCTTATCATTGGTTTAATCATCTCATTCCCTTTAAATTGATATATTATAGTCCATATCTGTAGACATTTTGTGGAAATTAACAAATTTCTTTCCTTTTTGGAAATATAGGCTCAAAATTGGATTTCCGCCTTTATACAAATTTTCCTCCATTTTAATTATCATTAATACTATTATAATAAATTTTAATTAGTCATATTCCTCTTCCTTTCCTTAAATACATATAAATTAAACCTTTGAACTGGTTTTTTGTGTTAATCTCTGAATTTGACATTGCTCTTTAAAATTAATTAATTTATATATTTTGAAAATTTACAATATTTTAAGGTATATTTCCTTATTATCATTTTAACTCATAGGATCATTCCCCGTAGTGGTTAACTGATTTACCTTATCTAAATCTTGCTAGTTTACAGGATTTATAAGTGAATTATACTGGTTTATATTGTTTCTGTGAATTCACCAAATGGCCTAGAGTTTAGAATTTTACATTTCTGTCTTTCTCAAATAAATTTAATCCTACTTCCTTCTCTGACTTTACATAGTCACTATTACATGAAAATAAAATGGTTTATAACTTATTGTGAGGTGTAGTATTTAATTAACACTACTGTTATTAAAAAAAAAAAAAAAATTATGAACATTATTTAGCAATCTGCACAATTGAACATATTGCTGACATGGTTTGAACATATACTTTTAACTCTTTTTGAGTTAACATAGCATACCTACTGAAACATTATTAATGGTATGTGTGCTGTTATTTAGCAAACATTATTCATTTTAAACACATAATATAAATCTTATTTTCTAATAACTCTTACAAACACATTGATTTTATGGCTGTGAACAAACAGTCTATTTAAACATTTTAAACCTATGAATACTAAATTAATGCCAGTCCTTTCTGGTCTAAACCATTATTATTTATGATCCCCTTCATCAGTAAACATGACCACCCATACTCTAGTTATTAGCATTTTTTACAAATGTCTTGTAAATAAAGAGTTACATTAAAATAATAAAATACTGGAAAGCTTCCATTTTATTATTTTATTATGCTGTTTATTATTGGATATTAAAGTTGTTATATAGCATATTGATAAGTCATAGTATCACTAACTTTAAGTTTATTGCATTTCCAAAAAACACTTACACAAATTCACTTTCACTGTTGGTTCTGATATTTTGAGTCTTATTATCTCAGACCAGACCTTTAGTAATCATGGACTGTTAAGACTTGTTTATTTTCTTATCACACAATAGCTTTAGTCGGTTCACTTCTTATAATACTATACAGCACTTTAGTTTTCTAAATAATTACATTTTCATAGGATTTTGGTATGTTATACTTTCTTTTTAATCATTTTTGTGGGTTTGGGGTTGATGGTAGTTAATAATAATAATAGGTTTTACAACAGTGTTTCTTTCATACTATTTCTTCCTCTCCTCCTGTCTTCTTTCTTGTCCTTCTTCTTATCTTCTTTCTTGTCCTTCTTCTAGTCTTCCTTCTTCTGGTCTTCTTGTCTTCCTTCTTCATTCTTGGGTAAACCAAGGTACTTTGTTTTATCTCGACTGATGTTTAGTTTGGAGCATCTAATTTATTTACTGATACGGACCTTGTTCTTCTCTAAAGGTTTCAGTGTATTGTTTTCTTCCTGATCACAAACTTTATTCTTCCTTCTTCTTGTTTTTGGGGTATTTTGGTATTCACCACTCTTAAACTGATTCTCTTTCTTCTTGATATGGTGTTATTTAATTTGTTTACTGCTCCTAGCTTCCTGGGTAAATTATTGATCTTATAATATGAGTTGCTTTCAATACTTTCTTTGATATTTAAACAGTGGTTTTTGTATAATGTAATGAGGATTTTTATTTTATCGTGGTTCATTCCTTTGATTTCCTTAAATCTCATTCAATATTATTTTAACATATGTGGTGTAATTAAACTTTATGATTTTATATGACTTAATAAGTAGTGGATTTTCTGTCACGCTACAATATATATAAAAAGATATATCAAATGATTTAAATCCATCATTAAAGAGGATATAAATTGAAATAAAAAAATGTAAACTCGTAACAGAAAATCAAAGTTTTATAGTTGAGACCAATCACTCAGATGTATGTGAAAATTAATTGTTATAAAATTAAGAAAATAATTAGATGTAAATGTCAATTAGACAAAGACAAACAAAATACTTCAAATAGAGAAATCTGTAAATTGATTAGAAATCAATGAAAACAACCAAAAACCGTGCTAAACTGAAAACATGTAGTGAACATGTAAAATTGTAGAATTTATGACTTTAAAGTTATCAAAATGCAACAAACTTGTATTTTAAAGTTGGCCCACAATATAAAGTAACTATGCCTATAAGTATGACCACCTAAAACACTTTAACAATCAAGTTATAACACTAACTTACTGTACATATACCATACTAGGTTGAGCCGAAAAACAGTCACAAAATTAGTCATATTTGACAGATTAAATGATTAATACTAGAAAGAATAGAGAAAAAGGATATAATTCTATCATATACAATGGAAAAATACTTGCTCAATTGAAGACAAGCTTAATTCATAAAGAATTTTTGAGTATAAAAGTGCAATTTGTCACACACATGAAATAGCTCATCTGTACAAAGACAGTGAGATGCTAATTGAGAATACAATAAAAATAAAATGTATTAGGGAAAACCAGGTATTCCCAAAGATAAACAATGTAACAAACTCTCAGTGAATATCCTAAAAATCACAGAAATAATTCCAGGAAAGACAAAATACAATAAATAGCAATGGCAAGAAAAGTAGGCCTTATATTATGCCTACAGAAAAATGAAGTTATTTATATATCATGTGCATTAATACTTGTTTATTTTGTTATGTACAACTAATTATGTTATTTGTTAAAGTTATAGTAAGAGCAGAGGAACTTAATTATACAATTAATTAAGAAAACTGTATTTTTGTATACTTACTACAAGGTAAGGATGTGTATTTTGTGTTAATTTCATAGATTTAATTTATTAAAAACCAATCATGAATGGTATCGTTTTAATCAGTTGAAAGCAGAGAATCTAAAAATAATAATGACATACAGATTGTAAGTAGTTCTGTAAAATTGTTTGACAAGTCCCAGAATAATTTCAGTAAAATCCCTTAGTATGAAGTAAAGACGTTTTTGTTCTAATGTTTCTACGGAAGTCGAATTTGTTCCATCATGTTCTATTTGCATATTCTCGAACGTTCCATAAGAAAATTTTACTAAAAAAAGCACCAGAAGTCATTAATAAAATTAAAACAATGCACCCTACAAAGAGTATATAAACGAGACCAAACTCGACCCAATACTCACTTTCTGCTTTGAAACCACCAGAGACACTACACACACGAATTCGAAGAGAGAACTTCTAATCCAAGGCGAACTTAAGAAGAGGAATCCAATCCGAAAACTCAAACAAGGTATTTCCCCGTACTAGACGAAACACACACTTAACCTGCAAAGGAGTATATTGCTATACTGCCAACGTGCATTTTGAATGGAGCAAAAGCACACAAATTCTAATAGAGCACACATAGCCAAATATCCAGCGGCCCTGCCAAGGACCGATTTTTAATAGAGAAAAAATCAAATTTGGATGGTATTAGCGACATAAACAGACTTTGACAAAATACCAAACAAATTACTGAACGCAAGCCTATATTGAGTTGATGTGGAACTAGCGCTGTGACGTCAGCAGAGCAAGGTCACGCAACGCAGTCAGCTGTTCATCGCCAGCAACTATTTCAAAGCACAGAAGCAGTACGATTTTTAAATTTTGTGCGGAGTTTTCAAATAGTAATTTGACGTTTAAATAATTACAAGTGCTTGAAGAAAGGAAATACAAAGATACGCAAGATTGGAATCATTCCAAAAACAGTGTCCAGTGAAGGAAAAACCTATCTACCGGAACGTGAGTTGTCCAAAATTAAATTCTCTTACCTGGTATTTTTGTCACACAGTTGTACTACATATATCAAACACTTTCAATTCACACAAATTTTGTAAAGCATCACACTGATTTGTCTTGATAGTTCCAAAGAGTCATGTCCTGAGTATAACGTTTTTTTTAAAGATTAAATTCATGCGATTCAACTGAGCAATAAATTAATTAATAGCCGATACTTAATAAAAAATTTTCAATAATTTCTGTAACTTTGCAATTTTTTCATATTTTTACTGTTGGTCCTTCAGACAATTTATATAAAAGAAAAATCATTAAACGTATTTTATTTGCAACTCGACTTGTCCTGTTTATATTTTTTTACTATAACTAATTTAACGAAAAGTCAATTTAATATAATAAGAATTTCTTGGACTAAAATATCCAAGTGGCGCCCACACACATATTAGCATAAGTTGTGTTTACAGGACTACGTCTTCAGAGAAGAAGACAGGAGTAAGTATAAGTGCGCGGAATATAACACCTGATACCACTTCAGAACATTATAACTGTAACAGTGACAGTTCCTGTAGATGATAAAACTTCTACCATATACAATACTTAAACAAAAAAACTCTTTGGAATGCAAGAAACTGAAAGATGCAGTTATACCATAATAGTAAAAGGAGTTGTCTAGATAGTGTATTGGTATTAGACTACTAAAATTCTGTGCGGGACAGATGTCCGGGAACTCTGGGTAAAAAACATTAAGTGTAGGATAGTTTTCAGGGGCACTTCAACCTTCTTTCAAACGTTCTGGTAGTGATGAGCTTAAAAGCAACATTACTTCCCAGTTAACTCCACCTCACTACTTTTACTTCGTGTTGCGTCTTGCTGTACCAGTTATCTAAAAACATATTTAATAATGCCTTATTAAAATCATCTGAATCAACCATTGAAGTCAACATACTATGTTGACTACAGCTTTTGTTAAATAATATTAAGTTACAGTACATATTAAATTGCATTAAATTCAATTCATTGATATAAATAAATTTAAAGAATTTTATTGCACAAAATCTGATTATTCCTCACCATTACTTCAGAAGGCTGTGAAAGTCCCATATCCTTTATAATACAGTAGAGTCTCACAAACTTGACCTAATGTGGACTTAGAGGGTGACGAGTTACCGAAAATGTCGAGTTTTATGGAATAAGGGGTGGGTTGTTCACAACTCGTAATATTTTACTGCATATTACTTTAATGAAAGTTCTAGCACAATACAGGACACAGAAAAGTACAACATACACTAAAATAATTGTTAAAAGTTAAAAAAAAAGAAAAACTGAAGATATGACTAGTGCTTTGTAGAAAAAAAATCTCATGATGCTAGACTGTCTCACACTCATTTCATCTTTATGCAGCTTCATCACGTAGGCGACGGAGAAACAAAATGTCCACAGCAGATGCACCCTGCTCCTCCAAGTAACGGAGCATTACTTCAGCGGCCTTTAGTCCTTCCCTGTGAGTCATCTTTTTAACTTTTCTATTGTCTTCCATCTCTTTGTCTTCTGATTCATCTTCATTTTTATCCTTATTCTCTTTTACTAGTGCAACTGTTTCACCATCTCCTAAAAGTTCACAATTTTCTGTCTCTTCTCTGCTTTCTTGAAGCTCGTTTCCTGAATGGTCCTGCAACTTTCTCCAGGAACGAACGAGGCTTATATGCTTGATTTCATTCCAAGATTCAGATATCCATGCCACTACGTCCAACATGTATATTTTCTTTAGTTTATTGATCATGTCACACGCTTCCTCCATGGCTAAGACAAGAGATGAAAGAAGTTTACGTCTGTATCTCTTCTTCAGTGGTTCCAAAATGCCCTGGTCCATTGCTTGACATACCGAAGACACATTAGGAGGGAGAAGCATGGCTCTTATGTCTTCGTCTCATAACTGTTCCGCATCAGGATGGGATGAGGCATTGTCGAAAATGAGAAGTACTTTCCTTGGCAGATTTCTCGATTTTAGAAACTTTTCTACCAAAGAAACAAACTGCTGATAAAACCAGTCCTTAAAAATGGCTTCATTTATCCATGCATTTGACTGACTCCTGTACCAAACAGGCAGATAATAGAAGATGTATCCCATTAGTGCACTTTTTACGTTTTAAAACGCCCGTGGATTTTTAGATTTGCTTATGAGTGCTAGTTTGAGCTTATGGCTGCCTGTTGCATTGCTGCATGCCAAGATTGTAACTCTCTCCTTACTTTTTTTATAGCCTGGGGCCAATTTTTCTTCTCTGGCTGCAAGGATTTTTGAAGGCAGCATTCGAAAATCCAGACCAGACTCATCACAGTTGTAAATTTGATCCCCAGATAGACCCTCCTTTTCAATTAGTCTGTGGAAATTTTCGTTGAATTTATTAACATTTTCCAAGTCAGCAGATAGTTTTTTGCCACAAACGTTTACCTGTCTGTTCCCGTAGTGCTTCTTCCATCTGTTGAGCGAGCCAACACTAGTAGTAAATCCAGGCTCTCCTTCTTGAAATTCCTTGTAGAATTTGATGGCTTTCTCTTACAAAATGGCTCCTGAAATGGGTGTTCCTTTTTCCCTTTGCTGCCTAAACCACAAATAAAGCGCCTCACTCACTTTCTTGTATTCGCCACCTTTCACACTTTTCCTTTCCTTTAAACTATCAGTACATGCTCATTTCACAAACCAAGACTTGATTTCAGACCTCTTCTTTTTCCACCCTATTATAGTAGTTCGTCCAACACCTAAATCCATGGCAATTTTATTAACACTTTCCCCTTTGTCCAGTCTCTTTAAGACATCCAATTTCATTTCCATCGTTATGTTAATTTGTTTCCTTTTCTTCTCATTCAACATTTTCACTTGCACAGGCAACACAACACTTGTAAGCCTGGATCCAAACTGAGAAACTGTACCCAGAATGAACTGAAAGTTTAGTTCTTGGATTTCATTGTCCATGACGTGTCCGTTACTTAACTAAATATCACTATTGTATTAACGACTCGGAACACTAAGTTTTTTATAAGTAAAATCATAAAGTTTTACCTTATAACCTAAACCGGTTTTCTCCTTTAAAAGGCTTCTTCAGAGGCTGCCGTAGGTAGCGCTGTCCGTCTTGTTGTTGGCGACGGGATAGATTTTCGAAAGATCGATGCTGTGTGTGTTGGGTGAGATGTGTTCGAATAATGCGTGCGATTTGAATTGTGTCTGTTCGTTTAGGATGTCGTTTTTATTTGTTTTTGTGTGTTTGTAGATTTCTAATTATTCTAGAGTGTCTAGTTTTCGGCCTTGTGTGTGTACGTGTAGAATGTTCATGTTATTGTCGATGTTTTTATATGTGTGGTTTGCTTCAATGAGGTGGTTTGCAAAGGTAGATCCACTCCACTACAGAATCTACTGACTTTATACCAAGGGAGATTAATTTAATTAATTGAATGATTGGTCCTGTATAGCCCCCCCCCCCTACTGTGACAGTTGCAGCAAATAGGCCAAGTATAATTGAATTTTTGTGAATATAGCTAAGCAATATATCTGTTTTGAATACCAGAATCCATGGAAAAAGACCAGTGGGAAGACCAAGGAGAAGATGGGAGGATGCAAAAGAAATATTGAAAGTGCGTTCCTGGAAGAGGATGGCTACGGACAGAAGAGAATGGGGGGAAAAATTGAAGGAGGCCAGGGCCCAACAAGGGCTGTAATGCCATAGGAGAGAGAGAATATTTCTGTTATATTTTTCAACTTTATAATTAAACAAGCAAAAGAAGAGTTGTTGCAGCTAAATCACAATAATTTAGAAAATATAATTGTTTTCTTCTACAAGAATGGAATCTGTTTTACACATCACACTGTGCATGGTGCATGAATGGAGTATACATACATTCACGATCAGTGCCGGATTTAAGATTCTTGAGGCCCTAGGCCAAGTTTTCTGAGCGGGCCGCCAAGTTTTTTTATTGTTTCCAAATGAGCTTCCTCTTTAATTTTTTTAGCTTACGTTTGTAGGCTCCACTAGCCGTGTTAATGTTTGTGTTCGTGTTCATTATGAATACATTTATTGTACGGATTCATAAAGTTTTCACACTAATAAATATCAACGAAACAACACGCTGCCCACCATGCAAAGCTAAAAACCTTCCTTACATTCGAAACAAAATAAAAACAGAACCTCAAATTGCAAACCGTTCAGTCACAACGCAGATAAACAATGGTAACAAACAAGGGTGGTACCACGGCTGTGTAAATTCGGGGGCAATATAGTGGATGTTCAAAATTCGCATGCACAGATTAGTTTTCAATGATGCCAACGTCTTAAAAATAAGCATGCAATATTTAAATAAGAACTGTCTTCCATTTGTATTATTAACAAAAATTGATCTTTTAATTTCAAAAAATCATACTTAAATAAATCAAAGTGCTTCCTACTTTTATAAAAATACTTCTGTTCAAAAAAAATATCTGTGGCTTTTGGCCTAGTCAGCCTAGTGGAAAATCTGGCACTGTTCATGATTTGATATTATTATTATTGGGTATTGCACCTTACCACAGTTATGAAATTAAAAACTGCCAACATCGAATTGTACGAAAAGTGACTTTATATGGTGGTTGTCTAATGACAGTATTCCTTTATATCAGATATGGTTAAGCCAGATCTGTGCAAGTTAGTAAAATAAATAAATCTTTACACAAACTCTACACACTAAGCATTAGGCCTATTGTATAGAGTCACATCAAATGACACTTGCTCATCTGTTATCCTTACCTAAACCTCATAGAATGGATTTGGGTTCAGCATTATTGCAAAGGAAACATTACCAGTTTGGCAACAAACCCATAATAAATTTGACTGCGATGCATGTGTATCAACAGCAAAACAACAGTGGACAGCAGTATTTCAGCAAGTAATTAAAATTTAAGTCAAGTATTTGGGAAGAGAAGTATTAATAGATGAAGTATAAGATAAGTTTGTATTTAACTGTAAACTGTATAGATGTAATTTTTTTCTATTATATTTATAAGTTATAAAATGCATGCATTTGAAACATTTTAAATAAAATAAATAATGAAATTAATTGTTACACAATTATTCAGTGCAAAATAAGTAAATACTTAATGCTATTCTAAATGCTGACAGTAGCAATTGTGACTTTACACATTTCTTATAAATAAATATAAATGTATTTGTCATATGAAATATCTAGTAACTTATATTCGGGTTTGTTTACATTAATCGAATGAAGCACGTGTGTCACGTACATCATAATTATGGTACTTACCATAGTTTGGGATTCTGTTTACTTCGATCTTGATATTTCTATAATTACCTAAGGTCCAAGGATTCAACTCAGCGAGATTGCTGACAGAGATGGTCATGGAAATGAGAATACGTTTAATTGCAGCAACTATCATCAATCGTAATTTGTATAGTTACGTTATTTTTGAATTTATAAATACGATATATTATATCTCACAAATGTGGTTATGTATACAAAAACTAAGACGCCATCTTTTACTACCTAAGTCATGGGCCAGAAGTTCGTTACGCGAAGTCATAGGAAACGGAAATTGCTTGAAATAACAAAACAGCTGTTCTAATTGTTACCAATGAAATACCCCTTTTTATTCTTTACTTTGTTACATAACATTTTTTAAAACCAACTGTAACCCTTCCAAAAACATAATGTGTAATAATAACTTTGATTAAGTTTAATGATTATATGTTTAAATGATTATACAATAATAACATGTATATATTTATATAGTGGTGCTCAACCCAGCACTTAGAATAATTATGCACGCACACAACCACTCACCCTTTCATTATCATGGTACAAACTTATTTAAATTTTGGAGCTCCTTAAATTTTGATTGAAATTTTGAATAATTTGTTAAATGATTGATTTCTACAATAACATATATTGGGAAATAAAGAATTCAAAATATATAAGGAACGCTCTCACCAATTTCCGTGTTGGCTTCCTCGCACTGCCAGTCTCGTTCGTATATCGGCACAATCGGTGTATTTTACTGCGCTTGACGGGACACCTTTGGTCAACCCACGTAACCCACCGTCGTGGGACCGATTCTATACGTCGATCTTGTTTACGAACGACTTAATCGGTCGAGGACGCCTACACCAAACCGAACTATTACTTTCCTTAATACATTTTAATTGTAGATATTATACTGTTTATTAACCACCTACAGTGGTCTAAAAAGTTAAAATTCACTCGTAAGTGAATGGGCGGCCGGCCGGCTCAAATCAGAGCTGCAGATGAAATGACGGCAATTTCTGGTTGAAATCTGCGGAAGTGGGGTGTATTGACGTCACATTCCTTTGTCTAAGTTGTTGACATCGCCGTTTGTAGTTGTCAACACATTCTCCGCCTCTGACGTAACGAAGGCTTGGCTCTGCTTATCTCAATAACTGCACACTGTTTTTGTGATGTGACACCGTTTTTTGTCATGAATTAGTTCAAATCCTGGCAAATACTGTAATATAGTCCACTCACCGTAAATTCTATATAGGGTGTTTGAGGTTGGGTTGGGTATGTCAAAAAATAGGAAAATACAATATTTATGATCTCGTTACCATATTTTATGTAATTATACAATGTACCATGATTGTACCATCACAAAACCCCCTCAATGAAAGATGGTGTGATGAAGCACACAAACTTTCATTGACCCTTTCATACTTCCTAAAGGGATCAGCCAGGACAAGTCGCCACAACCCCCTTACAATTTTACATAAAAAATAACAATAACTCACCCTTGGTCTGGTGATGAGGACCGTACCTTCATGACCTTACTGGACTTCTCCTGCGAGGTCCCAACACCATAAGGCCACTTAGGCTCTTAACGCCCCTGCTCTGACGCGTTGGCCAGCTCAGGACCGCTGTCACACCCCAAACACTGAAACAATTTATAAAAAATATTAATATAGTGGCTTATTGAATCACTCCCTCCTTAACTGATATGGTTCCCCTTAGCTAAGTGCTGGTTTGTGCCAATAAGCACTGGGTTGGCTTAATATATTTTAGTATGCTTAATAAAATTATAAGATTATATATTATAATTTTCAAGAATTAAAAAGAATATTATACCAAAATTGAATAAGATATAATTGAAAATATAATAAGAAAATTACACATTATAATCTCCCAAATCTGGAGAAAAACAAATTATAAAAGAATTAATAACTCTATATATTTATTTATTGAATACTCTTAGTGCATGATAAAACAAAAATAAAATTATTATTATTATTATTATTAACAGTTAATTATTTGGCTGATAAATATTATTAACAGCGCCATTTAAAAAATTTTTTTTCTTTCTCTTCCTACACATATTATAACATCATGTTAAAAAGTTTTCAAATAAATACATAATACATTAATAATTAACACTGATATATTAATAATACAGTTAATACATTTTAACTACTCAATCATATTCAATCATATCTTAATAAATAATTAAGATATATCAAAATTGAAATATCATTTAAAAATGTTAATTCTTTAGTTACATTAATAAATTTGTAGACACTTTCCAAGTCCAAAACATCACTTTTCTAACACTCCAGGAAAACAATGGATCTTCTGATATGCTTAGTTACATAAAAAAATATAACTCCTTACTGAGTTAACCTCTTAAGTTACACAATTTTCAAATTTTATTCTATGATAAAACAAAATTTCATGGGATTAATGCCAAAAGATATTTTTTTTTTTTTTTTTTTATATCCCAAGAATTAGGGGTCCCCCTCCCCGTTCAATAATAAGATTAAATTTTCAAATTTCTACCAATTTTGTGTGGAGGAAGACCATCGTTGCTTTCACTTCCTTACGTCAGTTCCGCCAACCATGGTCCACCTCCCAAACTCCAAAATCCACAATCAGAGGTGGTGAGTCTGTGATCGCCCGAAAATGGGGGAGAGTCCCTTCTGTAAACCAATAACTAAATTAATACTCATACACTCAAAATATAAAAACACCAACATAAAAATAACTAAGACGACCAGTACAATTTTAAATTTGTAGCATTGTGTGTTCCTACTATCTCTCCAGTTACGTTGTTCTGTAATACCGCACTTAACTTAGCGGTTAGGTAGGCGTAGTTCCTTTGAAATTTCCTATAAAAGTTGCACAGCCCAAGAAAACTCTGAAGTTGTTTGATGTTTCGCGGTTCAGGGAAACGCATAATAGATTCGACCTTGTCCGGGTTTGCGGAAATTCCTTCCGATGTAATAATGAATCCTAAAAAATTAATCTTCGTTTGTAGAAATTTGGACTTATCCCAATTTACGGTTAATCCTCCCGCTTCTAATTTTCCTAAAACATATTTTAAATGTTCTAAATGGTCTTCAAATGTACGTGAAGCTATTAAAATATCATCTACATAAACTGTGAGAAAATCTAAATCTTTTGGTCTCAAAATTCTATCCAAACATTTAATGAAACTAGCTACGCTGGTATTTAGCCCAAATGGTAGTCGCTTAAACTGATAATTTTTTCCGTTAAACAAAAATGCTGTGTATTGCCTACTTACCTCTGCTAATGGTACCTGCCAATATCCAGCAGTCAGATCTAAGGACGTCATAAATCGTACGCCACTAAACTTTTGAAAGATCTCATTTATAGATTCTGGTGATTCTCGGTCTGGTATAATAATTTGATTAATTTTCCTTGCGTCTAGGCATAATCTTACTCCTCCTTCCTTCTTGATTACCACCACTAACGGATTTGAGTAGTGAGACACTGACCTCTCTATGATACCATTATCTAACATCTTATCCAACTCCTCTTGCACCGCTCGTCTTTTAGAGTAAGGCACTGGATAACTCCGCTGCATGAATGGTGTGTGTTCCTTTATCTGTAACATACATTCATAATTTTTTGCCCTTCCTGGAATATCGGCAAACACTCCCTTAAACTGCTCTATTACCTGCCATAACGCTATACGTTGGCCACTCCTTATCACCTCACCCCCACTACAGAATTCATCCGCCCTTATCTCCCATACTTCATTATTAATATTACTCATTTCATTATCAACATCTTCTAAATACTCACCCTCTATACAAAAATTTACTTTAGTATCTAAGTGATTCTCAACTACTTGTTTCTGTAACAATTTCACACCAGTGGTTCTAACTTTATTTATCACATTTTCAAAATTAATTTTCACAGACCGATCACCCCCATCTAACTCCAACACTTTTTCTTTAAAATTTATTACAGCTTTATTTCTTTGTAAAAAATCATTTCCCAAAATGATGTCTAAACTTAACCCCTTGACTACCAAAAATGTATTATCAAAATTCATATCTCCAATTGAGAAGCTTAAATGTATCTGTTTTGTCACCCTTTTACTACGTACCCGCGTGACTCCTATTACTGTAACCCCTGCTACAGGTAAAACTGGAATATTCTTATTCAAATCTTTCAATTCACTTAAAATGTTCTCGGCTATTACTGAAATTTCACTCCCTGTATCGACAAGTGTTTTAAAATTTCTATTATCTATTGTTACCTGTATTTCCGTGAGTCCAGCTCTCACCTCCAATGTCGTGTTACACTCCTCCTCCAATAAATCGGCAACGATGTCTGCTTTTATTATGTTGGATTGTAAGTTCTCGATGGGTCGGACCTCATGAGTTTCCCTGAACAGTGGTCGGGTCCTACTTACCACTGTTGACTTCAGTTTTCCGGCTGTGTCCTATTATGACTTGTTGATGGCACAGGGTGTCCGCGTGTTGGTCCCTGATGGTGGTACGGTGCTCCTCTGTTACTCGGGGCTCCTCTGTTCGCAGGTATGAATTGCTTTACTTGGTTATTTCTTGGTGCTTTACAGAAATAACAATGCTGCATGTGACCCCGATTCTCCTTCCTGCAACTAGAACAACTCCAACCGCCTGGTGTCTGTAAATCATTTCTAACATTATATTTATTGCCAGTATGATTAAAATAAGGCCTTGGCCGATTAAACTCATTGTTATTATTGTTATGGTTATACGTATTTGGTTGTATAGGGCGTCTACCCATTTCACGATCATTTATACTTTGTAGTATATCTAATACCCTTTCCAGTTCATCAAGATTTTCTATTTCTTTAGTCATCAGAGTGACCTGCACTTCTCTAGGTAAGTGCTTACTAACATACCTAACAAATGACTTAAATGGTATAGGAGGCTCTAAATATTTAGCTTCGTTGTACAATTTTGTTACATAAATAGTAATGTTATTATTACTAACGTTACGTCCCATGAAATTACCCGTTCCCATAATACGGCTTCTTAAAGTCTCCTGCTCTTCTTCTGTCCAATATTTACCCTTAAAAGCTTTTTCAAAAGTATTATAGCAATCCCATTCTAACCTATGAGCTTCAGCCCATATGACTGAGTTACCCTTGAAACATTTAATAATTTTATTTAATTTCACTTCCCAGCTACTACTACTAAAATGATTATAATCCCTAGTCTGATTAAGGAATCGCATGGGATGTATTACTCTGTTTTCATGGCTAAAATTCTCTAGTTCTATTTCATTATAGAAATCTCTAGTTACTACTACTCTATCAGTTATGCTTGAAACATTTTTATTTATTTCTCCCCGTAATTCGTTTTTTACACTGGTCAAATTATTTGCAATCATATCATATTTATCATGCACATCCATACTATTTTGTACAGTTAAGTCATCAATTTCTTTAATCTTACTTTGTAACAAATTAAATCTACTCTTGGTATTTTTCTCATGTTCAGTTATGGTACTATCTATAGTTTCTAAATTTTTAGTAATATCTATCACATTTATTTCAATGTTTTCTAAATGATTTTGCAACACATTGGTTTTAACTTCTACTTGACTTTCTACAAAATGTAAACATTTCTGTTGAATTTCTGTACTGCTTGTCTCTAATTGACTTTTAATCGTGTTATTTACTGTGCCATAAACTAGATCGATTTTCGTGTCTAAATCATTTATGGTACTATTGAACTTGTCATCAACAATGGCTAGTGTGGTTTTCTGTATGTTATCACAACGTGTTTCTACTGTGTTAATTCTCTCCTCAAATTGACAATTTTGTCTTTTTATTTCATTCTTTAATTCATTGAATTTAATATTAGAATCGATTTTCTGTTCATCTAGTTTTTTATCAAAACTGTCAAATTTATTTAATAAAAGTTGCATCATTGCATTAGTTTCATCCTGCTTACTATCTAAACTAGTTGAAATGGATGTATTGACTTTCTTTATTTCTACAGATACAGGCGTATGCGCCTCGTCAATCTGACTAGTTTGAGGTGTTTGTACATCCATCTCGCCAGTCAAATTTACATTAGTTGTACCTATTTCTAACGTAATATTGTCATTAGTACTCATTTTGGCAATTGTGTAATGCACGCATGCATACAATTGTCTAACCTAATTGTGGGGTTATGTTTACTAGTTATAAAATTTTGTCTGTTACCTCAAGCAATTTTTTCCCGTGTTCTTTCTAGGCGTATCCCATGTAATAATATACATACATAATATTACATAAGGTCCCTGTTCTTACGGGCGACATCTGTATAGTTACGTTATTTTTGAATTTATAAATACGATATATCTCACAAATGTGGTTATGTATACAAAAACTAAGACGCCATCTTTTACTACCTAAGTCATGGGCCAGAAGTTCGTTACGCGAAGTCATTGGAAACGGAAATTGCTTGAAATAACAAAACAGCTGTTCTAATTGTTACCAATGAAATACCCCTTTTTATTCTTTACTTTGTTACATAACGTTTTTTAAAACCAACTGTAACCCTTCCAAAAACATAATGTGTAATAATAACTTTGATTAAGTTTAATGATTATATGTTTAAATGATTATACAATAATAACATGTATATATTTATATAGTGGTGCTCAACCCAGCACTTAGAATAATTATGCACGCACACAACCACTCACCCTTTCATTATCATGGTACAAACTTATTTAAATTTTGGAGCTCCTTAAATTTTGAATAATTTGTTAAATGATTGATTTCTACAATAACATATATTGGGAAATAAAGGATTCAAAATATATAAGGAACGCTCTCACCAATTTCCGTGTTGGCTTCCTCGCACTGCCAGTCTCGTTCGTATATCGGCACAATCGGTGTATTTTACTGCGCTTGACGGGACACCTTTGGTCAACCCACGTAACCCACCGTCGTGGGACCGATTCTATACGTCGATCTTGTTTACGAACGACTTAATCGGTCGAGGACGCCTACACCAAACCGAACTATTACTTTCCTTAATACATTTTAATTGTAGATATTATACTGTTTATTAACCACCTACAGTGGTCTAAAAAGTTAAAATTCACTCGTAAGTGAATGGGCGGCCGGCCGGCTCAAATCAGAGCTGCAGATGAAATGACGGCAATTTCTGGTTGAAATCTGCGGAAGTGGGGTGTATTGACGTCACATTCCTTTGTCTAAGTTGTTGACATCGCCGTTTGTAGTTGTCAACACATTCTCCGCCTCTGACGTAACGAAGGCTTGGCTCTGCTTATCTCAATAACTGCACACTGTTTTTGTGATGTGACACCGTTTTTTGTCATGAATTAGTTCAAATCCTGGCAAATACTGTAATATAGTCCACTCACCGTAAATTCTATATAGGGTGTTTGAGGTTGGGTTGGGTATGTCAAAAAATAGGAAAATACAATATTTATGATCTCGTTACCATATTTTATGTAATTATACAATGTACCATGATTGTACCATCACAAATTTATTCAGGAATTTCTTAAATCGTGTACACAGTATAACAACTTAACATAGCGGCCATTACTTATTTCAGCCCTTTACGATCACCACTCCTTTATGTTTAATTAAACGTTAATTCAGACAATTCGTTTTACTGGTTATGCCTTAGTTTCATGATCATTTGATTCTTTATTATATTTAATTCGTTAACGCAAACCAACCCCCATTTATAAGTCGACATCTAACGTTTACACCTCTCTCACTCTCTCACATCCATACAGACATTCTGAATTTATTTTTGAATGTGTACACATTATAATTGCATTTTCTAATTAAACGAGCTCTTTAAATAAAATTTTGGGTTAGTCACTTCCCTTGTAAGTAGACTGGACGTTCTGGTAGAGGTGCCCATGTTGATTCCAAACGGCGTGGTTACATCTTCCTGACTGCACTGAGTTTACATTTAATTTTGAAAATATTACTTTATACTGTCCAAACTTTGAATGTAACTAACACTGTTTTACTTTTGATTACATTGTTAATACTTTGCAACACTTAAACCTGACTATTTCAAGCCAGCACTATTGTTAGCGTGTTGTCGCCATGATGAACTTCTGCAGACTGGTACGAAAATTATGCAAATTTTACGTATGTGTGTGTGAGTAAAACGTCATCGTTCTTTGTCTCTCGTTATATAATCGCCTTGTTAGTTACGTATTCTAATCACGTCATTGTTGTTTTAATGACGTTTGGCGTTGTTGGCCAATGAAACGGGAGCAAGTAGCGCCGTTATTGGTGGCTGTAACCATTATAAGTCTTTTTATCTGCACGTACACTGCTGTCCTTGAAATTATTTTGTTGTCTTGGAACTGCGTCGTTGTAAGCAAAAACCAAGGGAAATTGTATTACCCATATAAATGACTTTAAAAACATCGAAATACAATAGTTTACTACCTTGCATACCATACTTTTTATATCAGACTTTTTTGTACTGTCACAAAACCCCCTCAATGAAAGGTTTTGTGTCGTGACACAAAAAAACTTTCATTGACTCATTCACACCTCTCTAAAAGGATCAGCTCAGATATGGAGCCACAACCCCCTCTAGTGTTATAAAAAAAAAATTTCAACCACTTACCCTTGGTCCAATGATGAGGTTCGCACCTTCTGACCTTACTGGAGTTCTCCTGAGAGATCCCTACGCCATAAGGCCATGAGGCACTTTACGCTCCTGTTCTGACTCACCGGCCAGCTCAGGACCGCGGTCACCACACCATAAAACTCTGAAACATTCAATACAAAATTTTAAAATCGTGGCCTTCTCTATATCCATATCCACAACTGATATGTTTCCTCTTAGTATGTTGGTTTGCGTTTTGGGGCGTTGGTTTGCTTAATTCTAAAAATTTCAAACAATGTATAACAAGAATTAAGATAGAAATTGCTTCCCCTTTAAACAATCCGATACCTAGTACACATTTCTCTGACTTCCGTCACTCTATTCATTCCCTTTATCACATGAAAACAATTGTTCTTAACCTAAACAACAATGTATTTTACTGCTTGAGCAACAACCATTAACCCTAATATTTTACTTCATATAATCTTACAATATCTATATCATGGCAAACAATTTTAAAGCTTCATAATTTCTTTACGACCTTTTCTTATGTTTAACTTTCTTTATAACAGAATCATTTCTAGAGAATGGACAATCTATACAAAATTTTGATATTATAATCATTACTATCCTGGTAGTAACCTCCTATCCACACACACTATTGTTTTCATTAGGGATGGACTGTGACGCCCATTTGCCTCCACAAGAACTGTATTATTTTAGAGGAATCTATCGCCTCTGTGTTCTTGCTTTTGCGTTACGTTGAAAAGTCAGGTATCAACATACCTCTGTTTATAGTTACACACCCTTAATGCGGGTCTGCCACCTGACTTTGCTGTTCCTCCTCGAACAGAGTGGCAGCCGCTGTTCCATAGTTCCGGGGGATTTCCCCTAGCTTCACCCCCCATTAATTTCTAGTGTAGACCAATTTCAAGCCAGCTATGGCCAAGGGACTTGATATGGCCATAGCTAACCGCTAGCCAAAGCCACGATTAGTGCTGGTAAGGCAGTAATCGCCCAAAAAGTCGGGGAAATCTACTTCACCTCTAAACATGTTCTACATCATTTTAATCATACACTGCACGGTCAATATCACATAATACAAAATTATATAAATTTTGTGCAGTGTACTTTACGCCTTATTTAGGCCTCCGATGATGGCAACGGTCTGTGCGTCACTCATCAACCCAAATCGCCAACTACAATAGCACATGCCACTATTGCACTGGTCCGCTTACTTCTAACTTAATTCCACCTACATACACTGTTCATACAGTCCATTTTGACTTACGTTTTTCTAACACCAGACAACTATAAAACACCCTTTTACCTTGCTCAAAAACAAGTTCGTTAATTATTTAAAACATTTTTTATATAGACACTTTACAAGTTCTAGCTTTCACTTCCACTGACTTCTTTTACGGTGGCTTAGGAATTACAACAATGGATCACTTGATAAGATTACATAAAACATACATATTCTCTTAATTTCTTTCTCTCCCCCTTTTTTTTTTTTTTTTTTTTTTTTATATACCAAGCTACATTCATTCACTCTCATTAATATGCAAATCTTATTTAAGCCCTAAGAAGACCAATATCGTTTTAAATTCGTGGCATTGTGCGTTCCTACTACCTTCCCCGTATCTATGTCCTGCAATACATACGCATTTTCCATTTTTATCCCTACTATCTCGTAAGGTCCTTCATAAAGTAGAAAGAATTTCTTTATCTCCTTCTCCTGAGCACTCGACAGGTCGTGCCTCCTCACTAATACCAACTGCCCGATTTCATACTTCATCCACTTGCCTCTTGTGTCATGTCTATGTTTCCTGCGTTCACCCTTGCTCAATAAATTCTCGTTAGCCATCCGGATCTTAATGCTCACATCCATATGCTCGTTCTCCTCTGGATAATCAAACAGCTGCTCTAAAATTCTCGGGGGGCGTGTTCCCTTTACTAACTCGTGAGGTGTATAGCCGGTGGACTCGTGGGTGGTACTGTTCAGCCAATTCTCTACCTTCTTTACGTATAGCGGCCACTCGCTGTGTTTAGCGTGACAATAGGCTCTAAAGATCCTGCCTATCTCTCTCATTACACGCTCAGCCTGGTTTGACTGGGGATGATACACAGCCGTATGTTTCGTGAGGATTCCTTCCCATCCTAAGGTCTGGCGCCATGTCCCACTGATGAACTGTGGCCCGTGGTCCGACAAAATCACCTTCGGCTTACCCACGCTAATCATGTAGTCCTTAGTCACCTTCTCACTCAATACCTTACTGGTAGCTCTCTTTACGCTATACAATTTCACATACTTCGAAAAAGTGTCAAGTAATACAAAAACATACATAACTCCGCCTCTACCCCTCGGCAATGGTCCAAACAAATCTACCGCAACTAAATCAAATGGTCTCTCTACCCTTATAAAATTCATCTCACCTTCAACCCTATAATTCACCACTTTTGACTTCTGACATAAATCACAACTCCTCAGTAATCTCCTCACTCTTCTCTCCATACTCCTGAAAACACATGACTCCTTCAATACACTGACACACTTCTTCGCACCAAAATGACCGTATCTAACATGACAATCCCAAATGATCTTCTCTTCTAATCCTTCTGGTATCACTAACTTCCAATCACGCTCACCCCCTACTACCCTTTTAAACAATAATCCTTTGTAAATTTGGAAAAACTGGTTATATCCTGATTCCTCCAACTCCGTTTCTAAGCTGTTGATTATCTTTCCCGACTTACCATCTGCTCTTTGCATGGTCCTAATATCTTTTAACTCTTCTCCAAATACTTTATCCTCCCTGGTTATCTTGAAAATCTCGATCTCCTTTAGATCCCTACCTGTCCTGTTATTCTCGCTGTCTACTCTGGAGAGAGTGTCGGGTACCTTGTTCTCCTTTCCTCGGATGTATTCCCATTTAAAGTTGTATTCCTGTAATACGAGCACCCATCTTGTAAGACGGCTGTGAGCAAGTTTGCAAGTGTTCAAAAAGGATAGCGCCTTGTGGTCCGTTCGTATGATGGTTCTGTTTCCCAGGATATATGTTGTAAATTTCCCCACGGCGAATACAATACTCAATAACTCTTTTTCTGTGGTCGTATAATTCTTCTCCGCTGGCAGTAAAGATCTACTTGCAAAGGCTATTGTAAGGTGCTCCTTTTCCTCATCCTCCTGGTACAGCTCCGCCCCGACGGCTACATTACTGGCGTCTGTTTGTAGATAGAACACTTTCTCAAAATCCGGGTGGTTCATCATGATCATCTCACTAAATTTCCTTTTAATTTCCTCAAAAGCCCCACGTTCTACTTCGCTCCATTTCCACTGATGACTTTTTTGTAGTACGGCGCTTAACCTTGCCGTCACGTGAGCGTAGTTTCTTTGAAATTTTCGGTAGAAATTGCACAGCCCTAGAAAACTTTGAAGTTGCTTTATGTTCCTCGGTTCAGGGAAGCGCATGATTGATTCGACTTTTTCTGGATCTGCTGATATCCCTTGCGGTGTAATAATAAAACCTAAAAATTTAATCTCTGTTCGTAAAAATTCTGATTTATCCCAATTTATTGTAAGTCCTCCTGCTTCTAATTTCGTTAATACATACTTTATGTGTTCCAAATGATCCTCAAAAGTCCTGGATGCGATTAAGATGTCGTCCACATAAACAGTCAAGAAATCCAGATCCTTAGGTCGCAAGATTTTGTCTAAACACTTTATGAAACTTGCCACACTGGTATTCAATCCAAAAGGTAGCCTCCTGAACTGGTAGTTTTTTCCATTGAACAAAAATGCGGTATATTTTCTGCTTTCTTCTGCTAGTGGTACCTGCCAATATCCTGCAGTAAGGTCCAACGATGTCATGTACTTCACGCCGCTAAATTTCTGGAATATTTCGTTTATCGCTTCTGGTGACTCCCGGTCGGGTATAATTATTTGGTTTATTCTCCTTGCGTCCAACCATAATCTGACTCTACCATCCTTCTTAATCATTACCACTAAGGGATTCGAGTAGGGCGATACTGATCTCTCTATAATTTTACCTCTCAACATTTTGTCTAACTCCACTTGCACCGCTCGTCTCTTGGAATAAGGCACAGGATAACTCCGTTGCATGAAAGGGGTATGTTCTCTAATCTGCAATACACACTCGTAGTTTTTTGCCCTTCCCGGTACATCGGCAAACACTCCTCGATACCTCTCTATCACCTGCCACAATGCTGCACGCTGGCCACTCCCGACATCGTACCCTTCACTCCGGAACTTATCGGCCCTTATCTCCCATACTGCCTCATTAATATCTCTCGTGTCGTTATCATCATCATAAATATACTCTGCCTCTCTACACCAATTGATCCTCGTATCGCTATTTTCCTCCTCTACTCGTTTCTTTAATAACTTTACACCCTTTGTTTTAATTTTATCTATCACCCGTTCGAAATTAACTCTTACCGACCGGTCACCCCCGTCTAACTCTATCACCTTTTCCTTGAAATTTATCACCGCTCTATTCCTTTGTAAAAAATCGTTACCTAAAATAATGTCCAAACTCAAACCCTTAACTACCAAGAATGTACTATCAAAATCTATACCATTTATCCGAAAGTTCAAATGTATTTGCTTTGTCACTCGCTTACTCCTTACCCCTGTAACTCCTATCACCGTAACCCCTGCTACTGGCAAAACTGGTATATTCTTATTAAATTCTCTCAACTCCGTTAAAATATTTTCTGCTATCACTGAAATCTCACTACCTGTATCTACCAGTGTTCTGTAATGCTTACCTTCTATATTTACCTGGACTTCTGTTAATCCTGCTCTCCCTTCCGTTAAAGTGTTGTTTTCCTCTTCTAATAAATCTTTTACTATGTCTGCTTGGATTACGTTGCTGTGGATGTCCACTGTGTGTTGGACCTCATGCGCTCCTCTGAACAGTGGTTGGGTCCTGGTTGCCACTGTCGCTTCTAGTTTTCCTGCTGTTGTTGACCATTTGGTCGTCCTTGCCGGTGGTTGGATGTCCCACTTGTACTTGGTCCTCCTTTGTCGTTCGATACATGTTGTTTCGTCTGTTCTCTTCTCCTCTGTTCTTCTTTAGGTTGTCTACATCGGAAACACTGTCATCTGTTTGCATAGTTCTCTACCCCACATCTGGAACAGTTCCACTCACCTGTCTGCTGAAACTGATTTCTGGGTCTGTAACCGTTATTATACTCACCATTTCCTTGATATCCACTCCGATGTCGATTAAATTCTATGTTATTATTCTGCTGATTCGTCTGTATAGGTCGCCTAATGATTTCGCGGTCCCTAATGCTTTGTAAAACGTCCAAAATCCGTTCCAACTCACTTAAGTTCTCAATCTCCTTTGTCATTAAAGTCACTTGCGCTTCTCTAGGTAGATGTTTGCTTACGTATCTGACAAACGATTTAAATGGTATTGGCGGTTCAAGGTATTTCGCCTCGTTATATAATTTCGTCACGTACATGGTTATGTTGTTTTGTCCCACAAAATTGCCTACCCCCATAATACGACTTCTCAAACTCTCTTGTTCCTCTTCCGGCCAAAATTTATTTTTAAACGCCCTCTCAAATGTTTCAAAACTATCCCATTCTACCCTGTGTGCTTCTACCCATATAATAGAATTGCCCTTAAAACATCTGACAATCTTCACTAGCTGTATCTCCCAATTTTGGTTACTAAAACGACTGTACTCCCACGCTTGATTCAAAAATCTCATGGGGTGTATTATCCTATTTTCATAATTAAAATTTTCTAATTCGATTTCCCCGTACGCGTCCCTGGTTACGATTATTCTTTCCGTCGTACTGGTATAATTTCTCTGAATTTCCCCCCGTAACTCATTTTTCATTTTCATCAAATCATTTTCAATTACATTACATTTAACATGCACATTATTATCATTCTGTATAACTAGGTTATCTATTTTTTCAATTTGGTTTTGCAACATGCTCATTCTCTCATTATTGTTACTCTCATTTTTTAATACTGTTCTGTCTACTGTTTCAAAATGTTTGTTTATGTCTATTACATCGAATTCACATTTCTCTATTTTGTTCTGCAAAATACTAGTTTTCATCTCTATTTGTCTACTTGTTTCACAATTGGTTCTACTTTCTATTTGCTCACTAATTGTGGTTAAACATTTGTTTTCTAATTGTTCATACTGAGTTTCTATTTGGTTTCGTACTTTGCTAATTACTGTTTCGTTATTTGTACTGATTCTACCATTTAAATTATTTATTTTATCATCATATTTCTCGCTAATTATTTCTACCACTAGTTCTGGCATATTGGTGCAACGTACATCTATTTCAGTTATTCGACTATCAAAATAAATATTTTGCTTTTTTATTTCGTTTTTTATTTCATCAAATTTTATATTAAAATTATTCTGAATTTCTCTAATTTCGCTTTTTTGTTCACTAAACAGCATTTGCATCATCTTCATAATTTCGTTATTCTCAACCCTGTTATTTGGAACTGGTGTTGAGTGCACAATTCCTTCACTCATAACTACTGACTCTGTCATACTTATTTGACTGTTATTCGTACTATCAGTTATGCTTAATAAAGAACTATTTTCTTTATTCTCTGCCATTATAAAAAATTGTTAATGGTTTGTCGCTTTATATTATCGTTACCACCTAACCTACAACCGTATTCTCATTTTCAATGTCCACTCTGCCACAATTCAGGCTTATTATATAAAATATATTTATATATTTTATATAGTCCCTGTTCGGGCGCCATTTGTGACTTTACACATTTCTTATAAATAAATATAAATGTATTTGTCATATGAAATATCTAGTAACTTATATTCGGGTTTGTTTACATTAATCGAATGAAGCACGTGTGTCACGTACATCATAATTATGGTACTTACCATAGTTTGGGATTCTGTTTACTTCGATCTTGATATTTCTATAATTACCTAAGGTCCAAGGATTCAACTCAGCGAGATTGCTGACAGAGATGGTCATGGAAATGAGAATACGTTTAATTGCAGCAACTATCATCAATCGTAATTTATTCAGGAATTTCTTAAATCGTGTACACAGTATAACAACTTAACATAGCGGCCATTACTTATTTCAGCCCTTTACGATCACCACTCCTTTATGTTTAATTAAACGCTAATTCAGACAATTCGTTTTACTGGTTATGCCTTAGTTTCATGATCATTTGATTCTTTATTATATTTAATTCGTTAACGCAAACCAACCCCCATTTATAAGTCGACATCTAACGTTTACACCTCTCTCACTCTCTCACATCCATACAGACATTCTGAATTTATTTTTGAATGTGTACACATTATAATTGCATTTTCTAATTAAACGAGCTCTTTAAATAAAATTTTGGGTTAGTCACTTCCCTTGTAAGTAGACTGGACGTTCTGGTAGAGGTGCCCATGTTGATTCCAAATGGCGTGGTTACATCTTCCTGACTGCACTGAGTTTACATTTAATTTTGAAAATATTACTTTATACTGTCCAAACTTTGAATGTAACTAACACTGTTTTACTTTTGATTACATTGTTAATACTTTGCAACACTTAAACCTGACTATTTCAAGCCAGCACTATTGTTAGCGTGTTGTCGCCATGATGAACTTCTGCAGACTGGTACGAAAATTATGCAAATTTTACGTATGTGTGTGTGAGTAAAACGTCATCGTTCTTTGTCTCTCGTTATATAATCGCCTTGTTAGTTACGTATTCTAATCACGTCATTGTTGTTTTAATGACGTTTGGCGTTGTTGGCCAATGAAACGGGAGCAAGTAGCGCCGTTATTGGTGGCTGTAACCATTATAAGTCTTTTTATCTGCACGTACACTGCTGTCCTTGAAATTATTTTGTTGTCTTGGAACTGCGTCGTTGTAAGCAAAAACCAAGGGAAATTGTATTACCCATATAAATGACTTTAAAAACATCGAAATACAATAGTTTACTACCTTGCATACCATACTTTTTATATCAGACTTTTTTGTACTGTCACAAAACCCCCTCAATGAAAGGTTTTGTGTCGTGACACAAAAAAACTTTCATTGACTCATTCACACCTCTCTAAAAGGATCAGCTCAGATATGGAGCCACAACCCCCTCTAGTGTTATAAAAAAAAAATTTCAACCACTTACCCTTGGTCCAATGATGAGGTTCGCACCTTCTGACCTTACTGGACTTCTCCTGAGAGATCCCTACGCCATAAGGCCATGAGGCACTTTACGCTCCTGTTCTGACTCACCGGCCAGCTCAGGACCGCGGTCACCACACCATAAAACTCTGAAACATTCAATACAAAATTTTAAAATCGTGGCCTTCTCTATATCCATATCCACAACTGATATGTTTCCTCTTAGTATGTTGGTTTGCGTTTTGGGGCGTTGGTTTGCTTAATTCTAAAAATTTCAAACAATGTATAACAAGAATTAAGATAGAAATTGCTTCCCCTTTAAACAATCCGATACCTAGTACACATTTCTCTGACTTCCGTCACTCTATTCATTCCCTTTATCACATGAAAACAATTGTTCTTAACCTAAACAACAATGTATTTTACTGCTTGAGCAACAACCATTAACCCTAATATTTTACTTCATATAATCTTACAATATCTATATCATGGCAAACAATTTTAAAGCTTCATAATTTCTTTACGACCTTTTCTTATGTTTAACTTTCTTTATAACAGAATCATTTCTAGAGAATGGACAATCTATACAAAATTTTGATATTATAATCATTACTATCCTGGTAGTAACCTCCTATCCACACACACTATTGTTTTCATTAGGGATGGACTGTGACGCCCATTTGCCTCCACAAGAACTGTATTATTTTAGAGGAATCTATCGCCTCTGTGTTCTTGCTTTTGCGTTACGTTGAAAAGTCAGGTATCAACATACCTCTGTTTATAGTTACACACCCTTAATGCGGGTCTGCCACCTGACTTTGCTGTTCCTCCTCGAACAGAGTGGCAGCCGCTGTTCCATAGTTCCGGGGGATTTCCCCTAGCTTCACCCCCCATTAATTTCTAGTGTAGACCAATTTCAAGCCAGCTATGGCCAAGGGACTTGATATGGCCATAGCTAACCGCTAGCCAAAGCCACGATTAGTGCTGGTAAGGCAGTAATCGCCCAAAAAGTCGGGGAAATCTACTTCACCTCTAAACATGTTCTACATCATTTTAATCATACACTGCACGGTCAATATCACATAATACAAAATTATATAAATTTTGTGCAGTGTACTTTACGCCTTATTTAGGCCTCCGATGATGGCAACGGTCTGTGCGTCACTCATCAACCCAAATCGCCAACTACAATAGCACATGCCACTATTGCACTGGTCCGCTTACTTCTAACTTAATTCCACCTACATACACTGTTCATACAGTCCATTTTGACTTACGTTTTTCTAACACCAGACAACTATAAAACACCCTTTTACCTTGCTCAAAAACAAGTTCGTTAATTATTTAAAACATTTTTTATATAGACACTTTACAAGTTCTAGCTTTCACTTCCACTGACTTCTTTTACGGTGGCTTAGGAATTACAACAATGGATCACTTGATAAGATTACATAAAACATACATATTCTCTTAATTTCTTTCTCTCCCCCTTTTTTTTTTTTTTTTTTTTTATATACCAAGCTACATTCATTCACCCTCATTAATATGCAAATCTTATTTAAGCCCTAAGAAGACCAATATCGTTTTAAATTCGTGGCATTGTGCGTTCCTACTACCTTCCCCGTATCTATGTCCTGCAATACATACGCATTTTCCATTTTTATCCCTACTATCTCGTAAGGTCCTTCATAAAGTAGAAAGAATTTCTTTATCTCCTTCTCCTGAGCACTCGACAGGTCGTGCCTCCTCACTAATACCAACTGCCCGATTTCATACTTCATCCACTTGCCTCTTGTGTCATGTCTATGTTTCCTGCGTTCACCCTTGCTCAATAAATTCTCGTTAGCCATCCGGATCTTAATGCTCACATCCATATGCTCGTTCTCCTCTGGATAATCAAACAGCTGCTCTAAAATTCTCGGGGGGCGTGTTCCCTTTACTAACTCGTGAGGTGTATAGCCGGTGGACTCGTGGGTGGTACTGTTCAGCCAATTCTCTACCTTCTTTACGTATAGCGGCCACTCGCTGTGTTTAGCGTGACAATAGGCTCTAAAGATCCTGCCTATCTCTCTCATTACACGCTCAGCCTGGTTTGACTGGGGATGATACACAGCCGTATGTTTCGTGAGGATTCCTTCCCATCCTAAGGTCTGGCGCCATGTCCCACTGATGAACTGTGGCCCGTGGTCCGACAAAATCACCTTCGGCTTACCCACGCTAATCATGTAGTCCTTAGTCACCTTCTCACTCAATACCTTACTGGTAGCTCTCTTTACGCTATACAATTTCACATACTTCGAAAAAGTGTCAAGTAATACAAAAACATACATAACTCCGCCTCTACCCCTCGGCAATGGTCCAAACAAATCTACCGCAACTAAATCAAATGGTCTCTCTACCCTTATAAAATTCATTTCACCTTCAACCCTATAATTCACCACTTTTGACTTCTGACATAAATCACAACTCCTCAGTAATCTCCTCACTCTTCTCTCCATACTCCTGAAAACACATGACTCCTTCAATACACTGACACACTTCTTCGCACCAAAATGACCGTATCTAACATGACAATCCCAAATGATCTTCTCTTCTAATCCTTCTGGTATCACTAACTTCCAATCACGCTCACCCCCTACTACCCTTTTAAACAATAATCCTTTGTAAATTTGGAAAAACTGGTTATATCCTGATTCCTCCAACTCCGTTTCTAAGCTGTTGATTATCTTTCCCGACTTACCATCTGCTCTTTGCATGGTCCTAATATCTTTTAACTCTTCTCCAAATACTTTATCCTCCCTGGTTATCTTGAAAATCTCGATCTCCTTTAGATCCCTACCTGTCCTGTTATTCTCGCTGTCTACTCTGGAGAGAGTGTCGGGTACCTTGTTCTCCTTTCCTCGGATGTATTCCCATTTAAAGTTGTATTCCTGTAATACGAGCACCCATCTTGTAAGACGGCTGTGAGCAAGTTTGCAAGTGTTCAAAAAGGATAGCGCCTTGTGGTCCGTTCGTATGATGGTTCTGTTTCCCAGGATATATGTTGTAAATTTCCCCACGGCGAATACAATACTCAATAACTCTTTTTCTGTGGTCGTATAATTCTTCTCCGCTGGCAGTAAAGATCTACTTGCAAAGGCTATTGTAAGGTGCTCCTTTTCCTCATCCTCCTGGTACAGCTCCGCCCCGACGGCTACATTACTGGCGTCTGTTTGTAGATAGAACACTTTCTCAAAATCCGGGTGGTTCATCATGATCATCTCACTAAATTTCCTTTTAATTTCCTCAAAAGCCCCACGTTCTACTTCGCTCCATTTCCACTGATGACTTTTTTGTAGTACGGCGCTTAACCTTGCCGTCACGTGAGCGTAGTTTCTTTGAAATTTTCGGTAGAAATTGCACAGCCCTAGAAAACTTTGAAGTTGCTTTATGTTCCTCGGTTCAGGGAAGCGCATGATTGATTCGACTTTTTCTGGATCTGCTGATATCCCTTGCGGTGTAATAATAAAACCTAAAAATTTAATCTCTGTTCGTAAAAATTCTGATTTATCCCAATTTATTGTAAGTCCTCCTGCTTCTAATTTCGTTAATACATACTTTATGTGTTCCAAATGATCCTCAAAAGTCCTGGATGCGATTAAGATGTCGTCCACATAAACAGTCAAGAAATCCAGATCCTTAGGTCGCAAGATTTTGTCTAAACACTTTATGAAACTTGCCACACTGGTATTCAATCCAAAAGGTAGCCTCCTGAACTGGTAGTTTTTTCCATTGAACAAAAATGCGGTATATTTTCTGCTTTCTTCTGCTAGTGGTACCTGCCAATATCCTGCAGTAAGGTCCAACGATGTCATGTACTTCACGCCGCTAAATTTCTGGAATATTTCGTTTATCGCTTCTGGTGACTCCCGGTCGGGTATAATTATTTGGTTTATTCTCCTTGCGTCCAACCATAATCTGACTCTACCATCCTTCTTAATCATTACCACTAAGGGATTCGAGTAGGGCGATACTGATCTCTCTATAATTTTACCTCTCAACATTTTGTCTAACTCCACTTGCACCGCTCGTCTCTTGGAATAAGGCACAGGATAACTCCGTTGCATGAAAGGGGTATGTTCTCTAATCTGCAATACACACTCGTAGTTTTTTGCCCTTCCCGGTACATCGGCAAACACTCCTCGATACCTCTCTATCACCTGCCACAATGCTGCACGCTGGCCACTCCCGACATCGTACCCTTCACTCCGGAACTTATCGGCCCTTATCTCCCATACTGCCTCATTAATATCTCTCGTGTCGTTATCATCATCATAAATATACTCTGCCTCTCTACACCAATTGATCCTCGTATCGCTATTTTCCTCCTCTACTCGTTTCTTTAATAACTTTACACCCTTTGTTTTAATTTTATCTATCACCCGTTCGAAATTAACTCTTACCGACCGGTCACCCCCGTCTAACTCTATCACCTTTTCCTTGAAATTTATCACCGCTCTATTCCTTTGTAAAAAATCGTTACCTAAAATAATGTCCAAACTCAAACCCTTAACTACCAAGAATGTACTATCAAAATCTATACCATTTATCCGAAAGTTCAAATGTATTTGCTTTGTCACTCGCTTACTCCTTACCCCTGTAACTCCTATCACCGTAACCCCTGCTACTGGCAAAACTGGTATATTCTTATTAAATTCTCTCAACTCCGTTAAAATATTTTCTGCTATCACTGAAATCTCACTACCTGTATCTACCAGTGTTCTGTAATGCTTACCTTCTATATTTACCTGGACTTCTGTTAATCCTGCTCTCCCTTCCGTTAAAGTGTTGTTTTCCTCTTCTAATAAATCTTTTACTATGTCTGCTTGGATTACGTTGCTGTGGATGTCCACTGTGTGTTGGACCTCATGCGCTCCTCTGAACAGTGGTTGGGTCCTGGTTGCCACTGTCGCTTCTAGTTTTCCTGCTGTTGTTGACCATTTGGTCGTCCTTGCCGGTGGTTGGATGTCCCACTTGTACTTGGTCCTCCTTTGTCGTTCGATACATGTTGTTTCGTCTGTTCTCTTCTCCTCTGTTCTTCTTTAGGTTGTCTACATCGGAAACACTGTCATCTGTTTGCATAGTTCTCTACCCCACATCTGGAACAGTTCCACTCACCTGTCTGCTGAAACTGATTTCTGGGTCTGTAACCGTTATTATACTCACCATTTCCTTGATATCCACTCCGATGTCGATTAAATTCTATGTTATTATTCTGCTGATTCGTCTGTATAGGTCGCCTAATGATTTCGCGGTCCCTAATGCTTTGTAAAACGTCCAAAATCCGTTCCAACTCACTTAAGTTCTCAATCTCCTTTGTCATTAAAGTCACTTGCGCTTCTCTAGGTAGATGTTTGCTTACGTATCTGACAAACGATTTAAATGGTATTGGCGGTTCAAGGTATTTCGCCTCGTTATATAATTTCGTCACGTACATGGTTATGTTGTTTTGTCCCACAAAATTGCCTACCCCCATAATACGACTTCTCAAACTCTCTTGTTCCTCTTCCGGCCAAAATTTATTTTTAAACGCCCTCTCAAATGTTTCAAAACTATCCCATTCTACCCTGTGTGCTTCTACCCATATAATAGAATTGCCCTTAAAACATCTGACAATCTTCACTAGCTGTATCTCCCAATTTTGGTTACTAAAACGACTGTACTCCCACGCTTGATTCAAAAATCTCATGGGGTGTATTATCCTATTTTCATAATTAAAATTTTCTAATTCGATTTCCCCGTACGCGTCCCTGGTTACGATTATTCTTTCCGTCGTACTGGTATAATTTCTCTGAATTTCCCCCCGTAACTCATTTTTCATTTTCATCAAATCATTTTCAATTACATTACATTTAACATGCACATTATTATCATTCTGTATAACTAGGTTATCTATTTTTTCAATTTGGTTTTGCAACATGCTCATTCTCTCATTATTGTTACTCTCATTTTTTAATACTGTTCTGTCTACTGTTTCAAAATGTTTGTTTATGTCTATTACATCGAATTCACATTTCTCTATTTTGTTCTGCAAAATACTAGTTTTCATCTCTATTTGTCTACTTGTTTCACAATTGGTTCTACTTTCTATTTGCTCACTAATTGTGGTTAAACATTTGTTTTCTAATTGTTCATACTGAGTTTCTATTTGGTTTCGTACTTTGCTAATTACTGTTTCGTTATTTGTACTGATTCTACCATTTAAATTATTTATTTTATCATCATATTTCTCGCTAATTATTTCTACCACTAGTTCTGGCATATTGGTGCAACGTACATCTATTTCAGTTATTCGACTATCAAAATAAATATTTTGCTTTTTTATTTCGTTTTTTATTTCATCAAATTTTATATTAAAATTATTCTGAATTTCTCTAATTTCGCTTTTTTGTTCACTAAACAGCATTTGCATCATCTTCATAATTTCGTTATTCTCAACCCTGTTATTTGGAACTGGTGTTGAGTGCACAATTCCTTCACTCATAACTACTGACTCTGTCATACTTATTTGACTGTTATTCGTACTATCAGTTATGCTTAATAAAGAACTATTTTCTTTATTCTCTGCCATTATAAAAAATTGTTAATGGTTTGTCGCTTTATATTATCGTTACCACCTAACCTACAACCGTATTCTCATTTTCAATGTCCACTCTGCCACAATTCAGGCTTATTATATAAAATATATTTATATATTTTATATAGTCCCTGTTCGGGCGCCATTTGTGACTTTACACATTTCTTATAAATAAATATAAATGTATTTGTCATATGAAATATCTAGTAACTTATATTCGGGTTTGTTTACATTAATCGAATGAAGCACGTGTGTCACGTACATCATAATTATGGTACTTACCATAGTTTGGGATTCTGTTTACTTCGATCTTGATATTTCTATAATTACCTAAGGTCCAAGGATTCAACTCAGCGAGATTGCTGACAGAGATGGTCATGGAAATGAGAATACGTTTAATTGCAGCAACTATCATCAATCGTAATTTATTCAGGAATTTCTTAAATCGTGTACACAGTATAACAACTTAACATAGCGGCCATTACTTATTTCAGCCCTTTACGATCACCACTCCTTTATGTTTAATTAAACGCTAATTCAGACAATTCGTTTTACTGGTTATGCCTTAGTTTCATGATCATTTGATTCTTTATTATATTTAATTCGTTAACGCAAACCAACCCCCATTTATAAGTCGACATCTAACGTTTACACCTCTCTCACTCTCTCACATCCATACAGACATTCTGAATTTATTTTTGAATGTGTACACATTATAATTGCATTTTCTAATTAAACGAGCTCTTTAAATAAAATTTTGGGTTAGTCACTTCCCTTGTAAGTAGACTGGACGTTCTGGTAGAGGTGCCCATGTTGATTCCAAATGGCGTGGTTACATCTTCCTGACTGCACTGAGTTTACATTTAATTTTGAAAATATTACTTTATACTGTCCAAACTTTGAATGTAACTAACACTGTTTTACTTTTGATTACATTGTTAATACTTTGCAACACTTAAACCTGACTATTTCAAGCCAGCACTATTGTTAGCGTGTTGTCGCCATGATGAACTTCTGCAGACTGGTACGAAAATTATGCAAATTTTATGTATGTGTGTGTGAGTAAAACGTCATCGTTCTTTGTCTCTCGTTATATAATCGCCTTGTTAGTTACGTATTCTAATCACGTCATTGTTGTTTTAATGACGTTTGGCGTTGTTGGCCAATGAAACGGGAGCAAGTAGCGCCGTTATTGGTGGCTGTAACCAATATAAGTCTTTTTATCTGCACGTACACTGCTGTCCTTGAAATTATTTTGTTGTCTTGGAACTGCGTCGTTGTAAGCAAAAACCAAGGGAAATTGTATTACCCATATAAATGACTTTAAAAACATCGAAATACAATAGTTTACTACCTTGCATACCATACTTTTTATATCAGACTTTTTTGTACTGTCACACAATATTAAATAGACGTTTTTGGATTGGAGTGTTTCACACTTTATCTTTTTGAGTCTCCTCACTATGGTAGTTTTTTTGCACTGACTGAACCAGCCATTGTAATGTAATTCAACTGTACAACTGTAATGTATTAAATATACAACTGAATTATTACATTTGAATAATTCAACTGTGAGTAAAATACTGAGGTGAATATATGGGCCAGTGAAGGAGAAAGTTGTTTGGATAAAAAAGACAAATGAAGATTTATATAATCTGTCACATGACGTGACCGTAATCAAAAAGATAAAAATAGTGTGGCTTAGATGGGCAGGTCATATTGTCAAGATGGACCCCAGAACCCTGTAAAGCACCTATTCCTGTATGACCCAGATGGCAAAAGGAAAGTGGGAAAATCAAAGCTGAGGTGGTTACATGGGCTGCAGCAGAATGCAGAAAGACCAGGAGTCCACAATTGGAGGATGGTTGCATCAGACAGAGACCTTTGGCAAGTTCTCCTTCAGCAGGGTTGTAGATCTGCCCAGGGTTGTAGTGCCCCTGATGATGATGATGATTCACAAATAGTAACAGTACTTAACAATGATATAAATTTAAACTTAATACATTTGAGTTTTGGTTAGTAAACTGATAACACTAATAGAATATTTAGCAGGGATATAAAATAATGCTTTCCACCAGTAACCATTTTTAGCTTGCTCATTAGAAATTATTTTCCTATCATTTATTCAAACTTAATGTTAATTTGTTGTTCAAATGTTCCTATCACCATTAATCTAATTTTCTCATGTGCCTTTGTTTCAGAACAATGGTGAAAAGGCACTGCAGTAACAAGGAAGATGATAGTGGTAACAGGAAAATAACAAATGGGGTTAGTGAGTTCTGTAAATGCAGTACCATGTAAAAATTAATTTATATCTTATATGATGCTCTTAAGAGTTCAACAGAATTATTTTTTTACTATGAGGCTTAAAAATGTTATGTAATTAGCTGTTCCCTGGTGAGAGATTGGTTCTGGTCAGATTGCTCCACAGTAGATGTAGTTCCTATGAACAGTGGGGGCGATAAGGCCCCCGCAGACCCCGCGGTGCGGGGGGGGCCCCGATCCTCATGGGGGGCCCCAGTTGGCCCAGTCATGGGACATAACTTGTAACATGGAAAATAAGCGTAAACGAGTTGTAAAACGCTTCTTTGTTGAATTATCAGTTGACCACAGAATTGACGACCCAGTGAAATCATTTGAAGTAAACGTTTTCAATGCAACACTAGATACTGTAATAGCTCAGCTACAAATGAGATTCGAAGGATTGCGTTGCATTGATGATAGGTTTTCATTCCTGACGCCTCAGAATTTAGTAAACTTCTCACAAGAGACAATAGTGGAGAAAAGTAAGGCTCTGGTAAATGTGTATCCTGGTGACCTTTCCACATCACTGCCTGACCAAGTAATATCCTTCAAAGCTCTGATGGCCAAAGAAATTGTACACCAGAAAAGAATTCGAGAAATGATGAATTTACTGGTTGAAGAAAACAACTGCCTTATGAGTTGCCTCCAAGACTTAACTACAGCTTTGCAGCTTTATTTAACCATATTTGTCACAACAGCTACAGCGGAAAGAAGCTTTTCAAAACTTAAATTAATTAAGTCATACTTAAGAAGTACCATTGCCCAAACTCGGTTGAGTGACTTGGCACTGTTAAGCATTGAGCATGAAGAGACACAGAAAACTAATATCAACGAAGTGGTTGAAAAGTTCTTAGCTATTAAAAAAAGAAGACTAGGCTTAGGAAAACAGTGAACTTTGGTTGATCCTCATCTGTAAATATTGTACATTACTTGAGTTTGAGTATTATTGAATTGGATTAGACTTAAGGAGAACTTGTATAGAGTATATTCAAGAATTTTACAAATTCAGTTACAAACTAATTTAAATGTTTGAAAAAGCTAGAATGTTAATTTGATATTCGTTTTTAAATAATAAATTTTTAACACTGTGTACCGTACTGTTTCATAGTCTGAATTAAATCTTTGACGTAAAAATAAATCATTCTTTTTATTTTGGTTTTTTTTATAGTTTGTATAGAACTTTGTCTATTTAGCAACAATGAATTTTATGAGTTTGTACAAGTGTAAAACGTCCTTTGCAAATTGCAAACGCTTTGTGATAGACGAGAAAGTATTCACAAACCATTGTTGTGAAACACACGTAAATAGAAACTCATTTGAGTGTTTTCCCCTATTACGTATACAAAATTTAACCATTTTTATAGGGCCCCCTAATTAGTTTCGCGGGGGGCCCCCGTTTTGTTAGCGCCGCCACTGCCTATGAAGAAAAATAACCATAATACACGGTGCTTGTGGAAAGTTAGAAACAAATTCTAGTTTCTGTACATTTCAGTTTCATACCTTACACTTTCAGGTGTGAGCACTAGTTTCAAACATAACAGGTTTGTATGGTTGATCCTTATAAAGTGTTAAAGGTTTGAAGTTGTACTAAGTATTATTTCAACTATTGTTGTACAAAAACATACCCTGAAATATAGAAACTGTATTATGGATTTATTGACTGAGTATTTGTTATATGTTTTTCAGCTACGACAATTGTAACTTGTGTGTCCACATTAGTGTAAATTATTAGGTCAATGTAAATGACAGAGATTTGCTCACTGATTCAATTAGACTGGTTGTTTCACTTTTCTACAGTGCTAACTGGTGAACATTGGAGATAGTTTTAACATCCTTCATAACTGAAACTAGAATTGAGAATTTAACTGGACCATCAAAATTAGGATGTTTTGTGTTAAAACATTTACATTGTAATGTAAAATTCAGGAGGGCTCATAACAATAACTATCAGTTATATTTGTGATAATAAATAACATTTTGGGTAATTAAGAATTAATTTTATATTATTTGTTTAACAATACAAGTAAAAATGTGTACAGTATTACAGTTACAATAATGACAGAGAACAGGAATTATTAAAGTAAATGATATACGAGTGAAATAATACAGTATAGTAAACAAAATGCAATTGATTATATATATTAATTAATAACAAATGAGTTAATAATAACAAATGATACAATAAATACTAGTATCCTCCATGAGCTACAGAACTTGCTGACTATTTTGAACAAAATTCATTTATTTTAAAATAAATTTTAGTATTATATAACTATTGAATTATAAGAAAAATTATAAACATCTGTGATTATTCACACTTGTTAAGAGAATTTACTGCCTAAAAGACATCTTTGTGGTAACTCCTTCTTGTGTATTGAAGTTGCTAATATAGCTAGATTACAAACAAGTCGGTCCAATTTGTGAACATAGGTCCTCAGGTTGGAAAGCTCCCAAAAATGTGAAACTTTCAGGAAACCAGGTTCTAACTGAATAAATAAAATGTATGACATTCTGATTAAGGTTTACTAAACAGCGATTGAGATAATAGAAAATAAAAGTCTACCAGTGCTATATATAAAAGGGGCTTTATGACATTCACAAGTAAAGTAATCATCTCTCATTATTATAATTATCTCTCACTGTTCTTTCACATTGTTCATTTATCTCATTTTGCTTTTATGTCTGTTTAGTACTAGTATTACAAACTGTTGTATAACCCTCTTTTTATTTGTGTGGGAGTTTATAATTTTTTTTTTTTTTTTTTTGAAGGTTACTTGATGTTTATGACTAGGCTGAAGGCCTAGAAGGAAGCATAAAGTGTGCTGGGTCCAATGAGCCGGGACTTGCAATTAATACTCTCTAGTTACAAGTAAGATAACAACCTTTATTATTTCATATATCATAAATATTTAAATATCATCAACATATAAATATTATTCATCATTTCAATATTATAAATCCAAATATTTCAAATACTATCTCAGATGTCATAAATATATCAATATTATCAACATATAAATATTATTCATTATTTCAAGACAACAACCGTATGGGACAATAACACATAATTTAACATACATATAAATCACAGATACATTTATGAGTTCACAAACATAGTGAACAGCCTGTATATCTTTATCACAACACAATTTATAAATTTCAAATGCCCGTAAACACCCTAGATAATTTTATCAAAATACAATTTATAAATTTAAAGTCCCTGTAACAGCCTGTATAGTTTTGTCAAAATATAATATATATATAAATTTAAAATGCTTGGAACAGCCTGTTAATTTAATGAAAAGTACAATTTATAAATTTAAAGAACATAACCGGTATTGGCCCAGCCGCTGACATGTTCCATGCGGCATCCGAAAAGGCAATTAACTATAACAAAAAAATTTAGGAAAACCCCCAAAGCCAGACAGGGTAGTAGAAAGCTGGACAAGAGCCAGCCCAGACATAAGGTAACATGTCTGGGAGCTTGCATTGATTTGCACAAACTGCTGACTACCCTTGGTTTTAATGTGTAACCTGACCTAATGCAGAATAAAGAAAACTCCCAACCCTTCTACGAAATAAGAAATGATTAAGTGCAAAAAAACCCGTGATTATACTAGATGCCAGACCAGCTGGTCCAGATCTGCATGTTACATACTGCACTACCTATTCAACTAAAATACCAGTTCCCCACAAATGTCTACAAACCCATTCAGTATCAAGGCAAAAATATATATAGCATAAAAAAAAATTAATGAGCGCTGGACACATGCCGGCGAACGGGCCTACAATTGATCTCGAGACTAATTACATTATCAACGCAAGGTTCCAGAAAGTTTGCATACAAATTATGTCCAGCCGGCATGCACACAATTAAAATGATTTTAAGCAGTAGTGAGTCAATGAAGTATAACTTGAGGTTTTGTGGATTGTTAAATGCACGATACATGGTGTTTTATATAGAGGCCAAATTTAGGTAAGTACTGTATTAATATCACCTCGTTTTGTCCAGATGCTTCCCAGGTGATCTGTGCCTTTTTGGACAGTCAAACGGTCTTGCTGAGGGGGTGTTTACAGTGGCATGCTTAGGGTTCTTCCTTCTCCGGCAGGTGAGGAACGAGAGTCAGTCTTGGCGTGTTCCGTTCAGGACATGAGGACATGATGGAGATGGAAATTCCACCATGGTAGGATCAGGTCTCCGGCGCTCCGGGAACCCTAAGAATGAATAATAATTAATTCGCTGACCAACCACTTATTCCCGAACATAACACACACATGTACCACTGCCTAAGCTTGTATAGACAGAATCAAACACCTGCCACCCCTGACCAATTCAACTATGTTCATTATAAATAGGTGCAACATTTTCTCTTTTATATTTTAAATTAATAACTCACACACAAGACCTCAATGCCACATGATTCGGTTCAATTTATAAATCACGCCGGAAAGTTAAAGCACGCGTATGCAAGTTTAACACTCTGCAACATGTTCGAAGTTAATAATGGCCATGTGCTCTCACAATCGCTAACTCACAGCTCCCAAGAATTACATAACTTTACACCCCTTTTGACATGGGCAGTTACTATTTACTAATTACATATGTATAAGGCTGTTTCAGTGGTTAAATGAATCAAAATACATGACAAGGAACATACATGGCCGTAACTAGGCGGTGGCGAGATGTGCCCCCGCCAAGGGCACAGGTACAAAGAGGGCGCAAAATTGACCATGAAAAATATCTTTTTTTAGAGTTAGATTGGTACAATTTGTCAAGCAAATAAAAACTCCACGTTATTGGAAAAAATCTTTCAGTTTTAGATTGTTAAAAGTTACTGTACGTGAACTGTCTATATTTGTGTCTATTATACAATAAACAAAAAGCAGCTACATAAATTTAGTAACTGCACTGGACCTTGCCCTACTGATGGGCGCGGAGTCGGGCCAGACGCAAAGCGAAAATCCCTTCCCCTCTGCCCATCCCATGTAGAGTCATTCACTGGGTCACTGCACTGCACCTGCGCCTTCTTGGTTTTAGCAACGAATATAGACGTAACTAGAAGAACACTTCTTATGGAGCGAGTGGGGTCAGCTTTCTGGGGTGATAAACCGTAGTTCATCACCCCGGCAACTAGATGGCGCTGGCGTTTCCAAGTAATTTTTTGTATTATACCGCGAAATTTACTAAATTTCAAACATTTTCGTTAATATATAATTGGAAAAAGCTACAACTTATCAGATAAAAAGTGGTAGATGAAAAAATGTTTGTAGGGGTTAGACTAGACACAACCTCCAAACTTTTTTCACATTTGTTTGACACACTGGGTACGAAGGAATGAATCAAATAAATGCAGCCTACTCAAAAAATGCACTTTTGATGCATTCTTTATTATCCAGTGCGCAAAAGAATTTTAAAATATACAAGAACATGCGTCTTATTATTACAAACATTTTTTTCATCTACCACTCTTTTATACAAAACGTAGTAGCATTGTTTCAACTACGCTTTTAATAACCCAGAAGCGTGCTTCTAGTAACATCTATATTCGTTGGTTTTAGCAAGCTTGTCATAACTTGAATAGTACTCATACTCATACCCCTCCCCCCACGCCCTGCCACGGCCATGTCAGTCTATTGCTCTATTCTAGTTTGTTCTGTTGGTTTTGTTGAGACTCAGTGTAATTACAGTCGCTGGTATAATTTTCTATTGTAATTTGTGAACTAAGTGATTTTCACGCTCAGCGATTAGACGACACTTATAGTGATTGTGTTGTTACTTGTTGATGTTGGCGTTGCTTCTGTTGTATGGGTAAGAATGATCTCAATAAAATGTACCATAGCTTAGTCTACATTAACCCTAGAATTGGCGCATGTTATTCCCCGTAGTGGCGTGGCGGCCTATTTTTTTCCTTTTTGTACAGTTTTTGAAAACACTACATATTATTATTATTATTATTATAACACGGTATTATTGCAAAACAATACATTAATTATACTATTTACTCTTCAACATCACGAAAACGTCAGTGAATCAAACAATCAATGGAGATTACCGTGCGAAACTTGACTCCAGCTGTCAGAAATAATTTCCCAACATTCGTTTTGTCTTTACTGCCAGACTGACAAAGCCAAATAGGCCTAACTAATATCACTGTGTTCGCCGTTTCATTTTCTAGACCTACAGAAAATAAAAAAAATACCGGAAGAAAGAAGAAGAACGGGCCCATTCCATTGGTATAACTTATATTCCTATTGGTTCATTTTTAGCGGAAGTGGTCGTGGTTGAAAATGTCCAATTTTCAGCAAGTGTCAGCTGATTTTGTTGCGCAAGTCTGCTGACTAAAATAGTCCCGATTTCAAAATTAGTTTACGTAAATATTTCAATCACAAGTTTCATGAATATGGTATCAATTTTATTTTTATAATTGGATGAGCGATCGCGTACACGGAAAACCTGAAGCACTGTAAATACAAGTGAGCCTCTCACGGTAAGAAAAAAGAAACGATGTCTGCGACGTTTTAACGCTATCACCGAATTTTTCGGTGAACGCAACTGTCGGCACTGAACATAAACACGTATTTCATAATATTTCGTGATAGCGTTAAAACGTCGCAGACATCTTTTCTTTTTTCTTACCGCGAAAGGCTCACTTGTATTTACAGTGCTTCAGGTTTTCCGTGTAATCCTATTACTCTGGATTCAAAAACACTTTTTGGCTGTCTGTGTGTCTGTAACAATGACAATGACAGCGGCAGCGCCCAAACAAATTTACCGATTATGACCAAACTTGGCACACAGGTCCTTGGGCAGTGGGCACAATATCTTGGCGGAGTTCGTTAATGTTTGAGATCGGTCGAGTAGTTTTTAAATGGCAGCCGTTTACAACTGTAATACAATATAAATTAAATGGGAATGGTTTGTTTCAGAAATGGGGCCAAAAAAACCTTCTGGAAGTGAATTTAAAAAAATCAAAAAACAAAAAGAAGAACACAACGAAAAATTAGCATCAGCGCTTGGAAATTGGCTGCGAAATGAAGAGAAAGAAGTAGGTGAAAGTGATAGTGCCAGTAATAGTAAATGCACTTCAAGAAGAAGAAGAAAAAGAAGATGACCAAGAAGAAAAGGAAGGAGAAAATGAAAAAGAAGATAGCAAGACTGAGACTGTTTCAGAAGACAACCACAGCCAGATCACTCCAATGGAGTTCGTCACAAACGTCATTGATTTTGAAGAAGGAAGTGATCCTGAGCTAAGTCATTCCACAATGGGCAGGCAATCTACTGATCTTGAAAAACCTAGCACATCTTGCACATCTAATTATAATGAAAATGATGCATTAAATACTACTGATGTGGGAATAGAAATTATCTACGAGGATCCCAAAAAATGGCCAGCAAATTTTCGATCAGACACAGTTCGTTGTAAACTTGTTGAACGAACCCCACAAACAATAGCTACAAATTCCCCTGTACAGATGATGGAAGACACTTTTCTCAGAAATGGTTTTATAAAATTCTACCAAACGGGGAAAAAGTAAAAAGGCAATGGTTGTTGTACAGCCAGTCTAAGGACGCACTGTTTTGTTTCCCTTGCCTTCTTTTTTCAAAAGATGACAAAAAGGACAAATCTGCTTTCTCTAATATTGATGAGGGATTCAATGATTGGAGACACTTGAACCCATTTATTGTCAATCACGAAAGGTCGATACCTCACCGACATTCTTATGTCGATTGGAAAGAATTAGAAATTGGACTGAAAACTAGTAGATCTGTTGATGCAGAACATGAAACATTGATACAAGCTGAAGCAGAAAAGTGGTGCAATGTTCTCAAATGTATTGTGGATGTAATTCTCCATTGTGCCAGGAATAACTTACCTTTAAGAGGAGGTTCCGATTCGATCAGTGACAGCAACTGTGGTGTATTTCTGAGTACATTGACGAAACAGTTACGAGTGAGATGGACGTTAAATTGAACCCAATTAGTCAGATCAGTGAAACCAGAGACACTGAATTAAATCCAGTTCCATTAACACCCATCTCAACTCGGGACGAAAGTAAAACAGATGAGATTAGTGCAATGATGCAATTATTGTTAAAGTTAGACATGAAGTTAGATGAGCAAAAAAGTGAAACTAATGTTAAATATAATAACTTGAATGACAAATTTGATAATTTTGATAAACAATTTAACGAGCAGAAAAATGAAATCAGAAATAATTTTGATGTAAAGTTTGATGAATTAAAGACTGAAATTAAAAGCCAAAATTGCCACTTTGATAAAAGAATCGATGAAATGCATGTGCATTTCGATAAAATGACAGAACAAACAGTAATGTTAGTAGACGAGATATTTGATATACCGAAGAGTAAAGTAGACGAGAATTACAAGAATAATAGTGGGGGTAGTAATGATTTGTATAATGAGTTTACAGGTAGTAACAATGATATAATTAAGAATATGGTGTTAGAAAATGATGATGAGAATATTGGGAGTGATAATGAGATGTTTGTGTGTGTTGAGTCAGAGAGAGAGCTGAGAGAAGTATATTTGTAAAAGGGATGCAGGGGGTAGAATTTTCCTTTGATGTTGTAGTAGGGGGTGAAGAAAAGTCTTCACGTTTGTTTAGCAAGGACGAGAGTTCCTTATTTGGGAGTCATATTTGGGAGACGAAAGGTCTACAAATAGATTTCCCTGGGTTTTTTGTGCACCTCATATGTGGTGTAGTAATTATGAGTTAATGACCCCTGCATATTTGGAAAGAGAGAGTATAGCTTGGTGTTATGGTGAGAAATATATATATATATAGAGAAAGAGAGTAATAGAGATTTTAAGATAAATAGAAAGTATAGAGAATTTGTAGAAAGGTTAGGAGTAGAGATGGTGGATGATTATAGTGAATACTTACCTTGTAGTAAAATTGAGATAACAATAATAGTAGATGATGAGAATAATGATAACAATTACTTACCTTGGGAAGTAAAGGGTGTCGTAGTAGACAATGATGATGACTATATGACTAACATGATTATGACAGATAATACTGAGGTAGACAGAACCATACCCGATCGTGACATGGTATATGATAAATTAATATGGAATACACCTATTAATACAAACGAGATAGTGGAAAAATATAAAAGTGTAGATAAATATTATAATGATAATATTAATATCATTTATTTACTAAAAAATAAGTTGTATAGACCTAAGATTCGACTGTTATTCAATGATAAGGGATAGATTGTTTTATTGTGTATGAACATTTAATATATGTGAACAGTGATTTTGAAATGGACTGCTTATGAACTGATTTTGATCAATGATAAAATAATAGTTTGGATTGTATTTTTTTTGTGTGTATTAATGTCACTGTATTTATGTCTTTTTGATGTTGTGTATTACAGGTAAATTTTATGTACACCACAGTAAATTGTTTTAATAATTAACAATTAACATGTTTTTGTTTTGACTAAACAAATGATGAATAGTGAAAATTTAAATATTTGAATTAATAAATAATTGAAAATTAATCCCTTAATTAATGTTTAATGAAGAAAACTTCAAATGATTAAGTAAGAATATATATTTGAATATTGAGATGTATTGTTATTAGTAGGTGAGAGATGAATTTTCTAATGCAATTGTCAATGATCACAGAAATGTAAAGTTTAACAAGGGATAGAGCATGGGTGAGAATTTAATAAAATAAAGGCATGTGAGTTAGTCAATTAAAGTTAATGGGAGTTAGATAGCTAAGAATTTTGAAGAAAATAAAACACAAAGAGGGTGTTAGATATTTTAGGGACACAGTAGTAGTGATTATTTGTAGAGGTGAGTAAAGTAAAGGGTAAACATATACTTGTTGATGATGATATTTTGTAGTGAGGGTGAGGTGATAAGGAGTGACCAACGTATAGCGTTGTGGCAGGTAATAGCGTAGTTTAAGGGAGTGTTTGCCGATATTTTGGAAGGGCAAAAAATTATGAATGTATATAGCCAGGTAGGGAACACCCATCTTAGTTCAAAGACGAGCGGTGCCATAGGATTTAAATGGAATTAGTGAAGGTGTTTATAATTGAGAAATTGGTGTCATAATATGTAAATGTTGTTAGTAGAGGTTAGTAAGAAAGAAAGGTGAGTAAGATTATAAATGTTAGTGCCTATATAATAAGTCAAATCATACTGAATACCAGACAGGAGTCACCCAGACTAATCAATAATAAAAATGTGAAAGGTTAGGTGGACAATTCAGAGTAGAGAGGTAATAAGAAATGAAATAATAATAATGTAATATGAATATTAATAATAAATTTGAGTTGAAGGATTAAATGGTAGTACATGATCAATAATTGATGGCTAATTAATAAAAGTTTAATAATTAAAAGTATTAATTAATTAATTAATTAAAAAGTAATGTTTATAATTTGATACACAAATTTAAAGAAATTTTGATCAAGCTTAAACGTGAATTGGTTATTTTAATGTATTAACCGTATTACTATATTAATATAAGGATGAGTGTATGATTATGTATTATGTAATATTATGTAATATTATGATGTATTAGTGTAAGAGAATGGCACTTCTATATAATTCTTGTTGAGTTGAAGCAAACCCAGTGCTTCTTAACACAAACCAGCACATAGCTAAGGGGAAACAGATCAGTTAGGGATATAGTAATATACCAAGCCACTATTTTAATATTTTTGATTTGTTGTTTCAGTGTTTGGTGATGTTGTGATGGCGGTCGTGAGCTGGCCAGCGCGTCAGAGCAGGAGCGTTACGCGCCTGATTGGCCTTATGGTGTTGGGATCTCGTAGGAGAAGTCCAGTAAGGTCATGCAGGTACTGTCATCATCATCTGACCACGGGTGAGTTATTGTATTTCTTTTCATATAAATAGTAAGGGGGTTGTGGCGACATATCCTAGCAGATCCCTTTAGGAAGTACGAATGTGTCATTGAAAGTCTTTATGCTTCGGCATAAAATCTTTCATTGAGGGGGTTTTGTGACGGTACAATTCTGGTACCCTAATAATTTCGGGAAACTATGGTTCCTAAACATAATTATTGTATTTTATTTTATATTCCCTTTGGTGAGAATTTTCAATAATGCAATATTGAGTTAAAAGGATTTGTGTCGAATTCAGTGGAAAATTACAAATGTAGCAAAAAACTGTTTGTCACAATAACAAGTAAACAAGCCAAGCCCATGATTACGTCAGACGAAAGCATGCAAGGTGCAGTATTATACAATAATTGTATTTAACTAGGCTGGGCAGTTCGAACAAAGAACCAGTGACGTAGTTTTGCCCCACCTCTGCAATGCACAGTGGTGAAACGTGGTCATTTTCATCCAGACAGTGAAGCGTGCCGGCCGGCGAATTCACGAAGTGTGATTATCTAAATTTTACACCACCAAAAGTTTATTAATAACAGTTATATATTAACATTTTTTGAGTTAAACATCGGAAGCGTGTAATCCACGATGGGACGCTACAGATTTGGCAAAAGTGAGATCTAGATGGGACGCTACAGAATCGGGAGTGTGTCATCAACGATGATGAGACAGTCCAGATTCGAGAGTGTGTGATCAAGATGAGACGTTTTCGATAACTCAAAAGTATAGGAAGCTAAGTACAAATTGGCTGTAACCAAATTATATAAAATTTTTAATATTCGAAAGTATACAAAGAATCTTTCTTAATATGACCAAAAGTAATCAAGTAACAAAATTAACTTAAATGAGCTCATAATAAATAATTGTACTGGAGAGAGAGAGAGAGAGAGAGAGAGAGAGAGAGAGAGAGAGAGAGAGAGAGAGAGAGAGAGAGAGAGAGAGAGAGAGTGAGAGTGAGAGAGGGAGTGAAAGAGTGGATAATAATATATATTAAAAAGTGCTGGGTTGTGCCACTGTAAATTTATATATATATATATATATATATATATATATATATGTGTGTGTGTTTAATATGTTTAACATTTTAATATTATAATATTATAATACATATTTATTTTGGAGGGCTTGTGAAATGTTTAAGGGGAATTTAACTTGAAGAATTGAATTATGCCTCATGGCGGATAGTAGCGTGTTTGTTTTACACATAGTAGAGTCGCATTCATTTGTACATAATTAACAATAAAAGGTAATTTCAATGGTAACGAACAGAAACACGAGTGAATTATTTCAGGTAATATATTCCTCGACTCTAGTTCATATAACACGAATTCTGACCTTAAGTAAGTACTGTATACATAATTTGTTTGTAACATGGCGCCCGATAGTAATATTACATCAGATTAAATATAACCAGTTAATTACAAATGTAATTAAAGTAAATAATTACAATTAGAACTTATTAGTCACTACAATCCTCAACTATCTAAGCACATAGAAAATGTTAAAAGTGGAAAACATGTCACAAGCTATTTTTCACCTCTAATTCAAAATGAGGTCATAGACATTTTGGGAAATAAGGTTCGATCTGAAATACTGAAGAATGTAAAAAGCAGTGGCGGCTCGTGACTTAAGAGGCTGGAGGGCGCGACCTTTAGGCTCCTTAATTATTTATCAATATAGAATTTAACGCACAATAGAAATGTCGCCAATATTTGATCAAATAAATCATAAATAAAATAAGAATAGTAACACATGCAGCATGCAACGATTATTTAAAAATTTGATCTCACCTCAAATATTGTCAGCTGTTGTAGAGAGTCAGCAGTTTTATTAATTAACATAACCACAAACTGTCCACAAAAATGTCTATGCTGTTTCCACAAAACAAGTAATATACTATATTTACATTATATTATTTCTATGATACCTACACTTTAAACAGACCCTTTATTTATATACAAAGTCCATTCGCCTTTCCTTTAAATTAACGAACTTTTCTAGCATCAGAGTCCTTAATTTCTTTAACAAGTTCCTTGTTGATAGATAACATCGCAAGGGCATTCAGTTTATCGTTTTTCATTGTACTTCTCAAGAAAGTCTTTAGTCTTTTCAGAGTCGAAAAGCAGCTCTCAGGTTCGGCACTTGTCATGGGGTAGTTATGATAATTTTCGGAAGTTTTGACACTTCTTTGAAAACTGACGTAAGATTGTTTTCTTCTATAAAGTTAAGAAGTTTTATTGCGCCATTAATATTAAAATCATGCCGTCTGTATAGGCTAATAGTTCCAATTCACTCCGAAGTTTGTTTTCTTGTAAGAAAGGGTAATATTGAATCACTCGCTTGAATTTTTCTTCCGGAAAGTTTGTAGAAAAAAGTGGAAATAAGTCACTTGGTTCCTCAGGGAACTCCTAATTTATTTGTGTTTCTATTTCATTTATTTTCTCCCTCTCTGCATCTCATTTTCAAAAATTCCGATGTCACTTTGCCACATTACACCGTCTTTGTTCCTACTCTGTAGTTGTTGGTACAGTAGGCCTATGTCCAGATGGGATAGAATTCTATGGAAAAAAGTTACCCAGAACTTTAGGAAATTTTGGTCCTAAAGAGCCCTTCTGTGAGCACTTGCCTCATTAACTGTGAGTCTGTTTGTACACTTTTCTTCAAGAACTTCGAAACATTCCTCCAACTGATATCGGTTTTCGTACACAACGTTGACTGTACGAATGTTGTAATTTCATCTTGTTATAGAAACTCTGGGTAACCTGGCTTGGACTACTTCCTTCAAAACGTCCGTTCGTAGAGATGAGTGTGAAAAAAATGCTGGAATGGCAGACAGATTTGAGAAAAAACTCTAACTTTGTTGTTTACACTTGTTGCTTTTTCTAATAGCAAATTAAGTTTATGAGCGTAACAATGTACAAAACATGTGAACGGATACACTTCTCTAATTTTTGCCTTTACACCTCCAATAGAACCACACATAACATTAGCGCCAACATAAGTCTGAGCTATTAACAGTTCCTTTGACGTGTGAAGAAGGGAATAGATATTGTTCATTATGCACTTTGCTAATGTTTCTGCACATTTACCTTCAGGACTGAGAAATCCCCAAAACCTTTCGTACACCGACCCCTTAAACATGTAGTTAAAAACTAATACTATTTGACAGTGGTTTCTCACATTCGATTGTCACAAATTCGGAAGCTTGTATCAACTTTTCTATTTCTTCCCTGCAGACACTAAGCATACAATCCAATATATCATTCTGTATTATTTTCTATGTACCTTTGAATACTGTGGCCGATTCTAAGTGGTCTTTCATTGCAGAATCCAGCTCCGCAGTAAAATTAATTAAGACTTTGTAGACGATGCTTATTCGTTATGAACTCTTGGAGACAACTGTAAAACATTACAGAATTTGACACACGAAATCAGCCGTTTTAAAACATGTCTGCTTTTGCTGACTTGAACATTGTGCTTTTCAATTTTTTATCTAAATTACGAGTCCAGACTAGACAGTATGTTTACTTTGCCTAACAAAAAAAATCAACAACACTATTCATGTGATGGACGGATATTTCATGCTTCTTAATTTTTGCTGTAAGATGTTTTATATCATTAACCTCTTTTAGGGTCCAAAAACAATCACCATTTTTTCTGGGAGACAATAAAATACATGGAAAACAGAATATTATTCGTGAAGCTATTAAAAAAAACACAAACTCGAAACCTAAACACTAAACTAATGCCCGCACTGAATTAACCACGGCAGAGAAACTTATAAACTCTAAACAGAGCAAATCTCATATTATTATCAATAGTCTGCGATTAGTTGTACTTAGTGAATTACGCGACTTTCTGCTAATCGTGGCGCGGGAGCCGGTGCGCCGAGCGACAGTGTAAACGCCACCTATAAGCTTACAATTTCGTTCAACTTTGGATAGAGTAGGGGAACTGAGAAATGGGCGCGATTGTCAGAGCGCCGTAATGCATGCTGTTCCGAAAACATTTCTGCTATTACCTTACACAGAAACATTGTCTTGTCCGAAGCATTAAAGAAATATGTAATGACTTTCCACAAATAATGATAATGGGTTGTTTAATGATATGATTTAAACTGGGAGGCGCGCGCCTTAGCGCCCTAAGAACGAGCCGCCCCTGGTAAAAAGTGCCAAGTATTTCTCTATTATGTTTGACTGCACCCCGGACACAGCACATTTAGAACAAATGAGTGAAATAATAAGGTATGTTAACATTAAGGATGGGAAATGCTCAGTTGAAGAAAGTTTTGTGGACTTCATCATAAGTCACCAGAAAAAAGGAAGAGGGTTATCACAAGAAATATTGCAAAACCTAAACAATGACGGCTTGGATATTCAGAACTGTCATGGTCAAGGCTTTGACAACGGCTCAAACATGGCAGGAAAATATGAAGGCGTTAAAGCGCACATATCCCAACTAAACGACCTTAATATAATTAAATTACCTTATTCGGTCCACCTTAGTGACACTAGCTTCTTTCGTTCAATGACGCGTTTCGGGATGAAATCCCATCTTCAGATACACAATATCAATCAAAACGTAAATGTATACCACATTTTGTGGTTATGTCATAATTTAAAATGTTTAAAATCTTTTAAATAAAATATACAAAACGTAACAACTGAATCGCTCGGAGCGCTCGCATGCATGCACGCTGTACCGCGATTTCCTTACGACTGGCTATAATTATCATTCAACCGTATAGCAGTGTCAAACAGGTTATTAGATCCGAAGTTCATTTGATCATTTAATATATTATTTTTGGTTGTTGCGTTTTTTGTAGCTTTATATATTTCGAACTCCTCTAGGCTATCCATTAATTTACCCTTCTTGCAAGTATGTAATGCTATGAAATTGTTTTCGAAACTAGTATAATTATGACCTTTTGTTATTAAATGTTGTGCAAAACTGGAATTATTATTATTTGTTTTAGGAATATGCTCTAAAAATCTTGTATAAAAATCCCTGCCGGATTGGCCGATGTAGAATGCTGCACAATTATCGCATTTTATTTTATAGACTCCTGATTTATTTTTTAAAGGAATATTTATTTTAGTTTTGAAAAATTTTTTTAAATTATTACAGGTTTTGAATGAAATAGTATATCCTTTACTTTTAAAAACAGATTTTAAAATATTTGGCATCAAACCAGTATAATTAGCTGAAATGAATTTTTTATGTTTTTTATTATGTTGGTTAATAATGTTGGTATTTTTATTTTCTAAACGTTTTTTATGTTTAGAAAAAAAAAGTTTAGAAAATAAAAATACCAACATTATTAACCAACATAATAAAAAACATAAAAAAAATCATTTCAGCTAATTATACTGGTTTGATTGATGCCAAATATTTTAAAATCTGTTTTTAAAAGTAAAGCATATACTATTTCATTCAAAACCTGTAATAATTTAAAATTTGTTTTCAAAACTAAAATAAATATTCCTTTAAAAAATAAATCAGGAGTCTATAAAATAAAATGCGATAATTGTGCAGCATGTAACGGGCCGAATTGGAGGGTTATTTTATTTTATTAAAATTTTGGGGATTTATAAAAAATATTTGTAAATTTTAATTTCCAACATTGACCAGGCCACGTGTTGTATGGTAAGAACAGTGTTTTAACAAAGGAGTAATACGTGTCCACCGTTGTGCAATCGCTAACCAGGAATGCACCCAGCCTCATTTTCCGAAAACTTTGCAAGTGTGTGACAGTACGTCCTAGCGCGTTACTCAACCATGCGCGCGGACTGACGCCAGTGTGAAACGCAAAAGATGGCGAAGAGTAACAATTTCTGTTCACTTAGTTTACCATGCTGCCGGATGTAAAGCTTAAGCCCCGCCTATCTCGTGACGTCAGCCAGTGCGGCACCAATATCTGATACGAATAACACACCGAACACTTGCATGAGGTAAATAGAAATTAACAAGCGACAACGAACCATGAGGCCTTGGTTTCCGCCCAGAAAGACGAAATTGAGTTGGCCGTGAGCATATAGCCGTTCTGCCCAGTTTCACCTAGAGACTGTGTCTGGCCAGACACTGCCCCAAAGGGGCTCGTCAGAATTTTATAAGTTCAAATAGCAAAAGTGAGTTTAAATTAACAATAATATGCCCGTGGTGGTAGTGTGTACTCGAGGACCACAAAGATCTATTTGGTTCGACGGTTATGCAGTTAGTTATGAAAGAAATCAATCTCGAGCGATAACCATGTGCCGGCAGGGAGGGGTATTTTCAAAATGTTAAGGGTTTACTAATGTTCTGTGTGCGTGTGTGTGTAAAAATGCAGGCTGGGCAGTCTGATATATATATATATATATATATATATATATATATATATATTGTAACGTACTGCTTGAGAGGCGTTCACCACTTATGAGTGTATTGCAATTACGGGTTTCGTTAATTCAGCCCCACTGTTGGGTTCGCCAATTCTGTAACGTACTGCTTTTGTGTTAATATAGGAGAGTTAATAGCGAAAACTTTGTATGTGTCTTATTGGGTGTTCGTCTTATTTAATTAAGCTTCCAATGTTGTTATGCGCCAATTCTGTAACGTAGCGGTTTGAGATGTTAAAGTTTCCGCCTCTCCGCAGTCGCCACTTATGAATTATAATAACTGAAGTTTTAAAAAAAAAATAAATAAAGTATTTTATTTAATGTTACTCAATCTAAACAGAAATCGAGAGTGTGTGATTTGGGGTCAAGGAGGGAAGTTGTTCAGCCTTATGAGGAAGAGAGAGTAAGTACCAATGATTTACACTCGGTTTAGATGATTTCTGATTTTTCCAAATTGTTCGCTGTGATTTAAATCAGTTGATTGTAACACAAGTTTCCATGCCTAGTTTAACCAGCCTACACTATAGCAAAATCTGATCCAATGTTTTGATCTCTTCTGTTTTTGTGCTGAAATCTATTACAACTACCCACTACAAAAATTATAACACACTTTATTATTCAATATAATTTTTCAATAATATTATTTATTTATATTATTGGTTTTTTGTTTCCTGCCACCAAAATACAAGTATCACAATTGATCTTTCCTTAAATAAAACATAATCTCGACTTCATAGAGTAAACATGGAATTGTCTAAAGAAAAAAACATATATGGTTTTGTTTACCAAATTTTACACTATTTTCAAAAAAAACATCAATTAATATATAATTCTTAATAATTCCCCAGGGTTCAGGGTAAGTTCTTTTTGTTATGGGATGGTCAGAAATGGATAATTACTAAGCTTTACAAATACCGAAAAAAAATTAAATAAATTTGTTTATTTTTCGTTTAGTATGTAGTGTCCGGAATGGCCGTAAGAGAGCAGCGTGCTTTTGTTTACTTTAAAAAACATGTGATTAAATGACTAGTTTCGTGTTCTATATCAACGTTCGGAATGTGTTTTCTTCTTGAACTATTAAACGAAATGTTTATATTACCTCTCTTTGTATGGTTCTTACTGGAATGAAGCTTTTTCTCTGGTGAGGTCCGTCTTGAGTTATAATTTCTTTACCGTCTGGCGCATATTCTATCGTCAACTAGAACTATGGTGAAACCAGGTTGAATCATCAGAAGGTTTTCTTTCACTGTTTAGTAAGGAATATAACCATTTTATTTTGATAAATCATGGATGATTATATAGTGGTCATGTTGCTTGTTAATTTTGTATTAATTTTCACTCCTCCAAAGTTCCAGGAAAGGTTATTTTATTATAATTGTAGTAGCATCATTTTGTCAACTCTATGGTTTCATTCCCAATTTATTATTAACAATACTTGTTATTTCCGTCACTCTTAGTAACCCATAGTATTTTTATTATACAGGCAGTTTGTAATTATTATAAATTTATATTTTATTTACTGAAAAATAATTCTTTTCCATTCCGGTTTCTTTATCAATTTGGTTTACATAATAAGTTTTTGTTCATTTTCTTATGACCTTGTATATAAGTATTTGATAATTTTATTATCTTTAAATAAATTTATATATATTATTTATTTAGTCTCTCATAGTATTTCTACACTGCACTACTTCCTGTTGCCATTTCCCTCATAGTATTATTTTAATTTTTTATTATCCTTTTATATTTAAAATTTTTTGTATTTTTTAAAACGAGCCCTGGGTTATCTTATATTATAACACAAATATTTGAAAAAATATAACATTAACTTAGGTATAACAATTGGTTGTCCATACAATATAAATATTACAATAAATAAATAAAATACAAAATCAGTTAGTAGTATTATAGTCTACTCTCATGGTTTTATAATGCCCAAACCTACAGCACAATTCTGTAATAAGTTACCTTCACTTTCACTTTTTTACCTCAATGGGTACACTATAACTCACTTTGCACTGTATATCACTCGAATTGTTTATCATGTTTAGTGATATACTTTAATTTAGAGCTAGTTATAGGTTACCCATTTCTGACCTTTATGTTCTTACATGATTTAATTTATTGGGACCGGGTTATGTAACGTTACAATATATATGTATATATATATATATACATATATATTGTAATGTAACAAGTAGATACTGATATATTTATGATGTTGTAGTATCTACTTTCCTTGGGGTCTTATTATGTCAAGCCCCACGTTGGGTTTGTCAACTTGTAATGTAAAATTACAAGTATAGTTACTTATAGTAGTATTGAGGTGTTTGGTGTGTTCGTGTGAGTGTAGACACGCACCGGTATCTACGATAATGTTGTTTATTAAAAGATGTAATCGTAATCGTTGAGGTTATTGGTGTTAATGTATTGTTTTCTATGGGTACGTAGTAATAGTTCACTCCTTTTATTCTAATATGGTTCGCTTACTTTGTTGTGTATCTCACTTACTTACCACACTTGAATACTTCAATTCTGTTCTGTGACGTTCCTTCTGAAATACATGCACTTCAAATACAAGAAAATATTCGGATTGAATATTTAATATATCATCACACACAATAGTAAATGAAGCAATATCTGATGGATATTCTGAATTATGCTAAATCTTTTTAAATTCTTCCGCCACCTGTGTCAGAACTGATTAAAAAATAAATGAATTTACTTTTAATAGAAATGATACTCCTTTTGTGGTAATAAAATTGGAGGTTTATTAACAATTTAATAAATGATAGAATCTTTGACAATTAAAAAAAAACAATAATTAACAACCTTTCAATTACTGATTACAATAAAAATTCAATAAGACTCTGTCTAATTCCTCAAGGCTGGTAGACCTGCTATTAGTACAATAATTTAACTGCATAGGTTATGTTACTTTGATTCAGTGAATTACCATATTTCGTTAGGTTCTTTGAGGTAACATGATACCAGTCACAAGATGTAATACAAATAACTATATAGAATTAACAATAGTGAATAATAATTGAACAAATATAAAAAATCAAAAATTGGTACCATATGTCTGGTATTTATGAAACTATCGTACGCGGGCATGCGCACGCATCTCTAATACTAGTTTGCAGTTATCAAGCTGTATGACTTGTACAGTATTTAAAAATGTATTACTTTCGTTTAATAATTTGTTTTAAAAATCATTTATTCACAAGAGAAAAATTTCTCAAAAAACTCTTGTTAGTAATTCTATCTGATTTGGATGTTACTTGAGAACAGATCGGTAATATTGAAATTATCAAGTTACCGTAACGATTTCTGAGGTTAGAATTAACCGGTGTTGTTACAAAGGATAAGTATTTCTTAATAGCTATTATTTCTTAGACTATACATGTAAACATATTATTCATAATACTTTTTAATATATTATTATCAGAATTACATTTATTCAGACTGTATGAAAATTAATAAAGTATATTTCAAAACATCGAAAAAAAATTCAAGAAAAATACGTTTAGTCAAATGAGTGACTAAATATTCTTGTATTCATTAAGAATTATTTCCAAACATTATATTTTAAATTATTATAATTAATTAAAATATTTTTATAATATTTTAATAATGGCGATTTAAATCTTTCCTCAATTCTGATAATTTAATTACTGTTTTTCGATACTCAGCATTATCTGACTTGCGTAGTATCGAAAGTTAGCTATTTACAAAAATTATTATTTTCGTTCAAATATTGTTTAAATAAAATTGTACTCCCTGTTTCCTATTTAACACTTCACTCGCAAGTATGGTCGACATTATACACTGACCTACTTGTTTAATTAAAACAATTCCGCACTTTTTCACTCGTATGTATAAATGTTGTGTTAAGGTTAACTGTATGTTGTGTACTGACGTATATGGCGCGCACAGTTTTAAAATATAAACTCCTTCTTTTTGTCTCGAGCAGCGTGGCCTATACGTTTGATGGTTGATCGTAGACTGTTCTGCTCCTCTGAAGCGTCTCTCGGTTGTCTGGCGAAAGTCATTCATTCTATTGGCTGGAGACGTTGTACTCTCTGACCCAAAAGCCTTCGTTTTATTAAAATATTTAATTTTTTGACAAAATCGAGTTTGGTGTGGAGGCTTTTTTACGTCATCACTGGTACAAAATTTTAACTGGAAAGTTTAAAATTACCATAACTTCCTTATTTTACATCCTATCGTTAATTGGTTGATATCAGTGAATTCAGGGCGTTTTGCTTGTTAAAATAAGTCCAAGAACGCTTATTTTCCGTTCACTACTACTATCACAATAACGATTTTATTTGTTATTTCTGGTGTATCTTATTTTTATAAGTTTGTTACACCAGATTTTACTTAATTATAATAAAACACTTCTTATCTAAACACTTTGAGTCTATATCTCAGTCGGTTTAATATACAATTTGGGAATAATTGTTCCCTACACAAATCTCGTTATGGCGTCATTAAGCGTCCATGTTAGATTTTTCATAAACATGCTTAGAACTAATTTTTCTTATTTAAAATGATCATATTACTATCTAATAATATTAGTAATGTTTATTTACACAATTTTACACTATAATATCTATATATGACTGTGGTTAATTTAATATTTACATAGTTTCAGTCCTTTCCTATCTCTCTTATACAATTTTTTCACCTTATTTTTGGTCTCTTCTATATAAATCATATCATTTAATGATTGTAGTTAGTGTACTCACATAGTACTTAATTTATTATATATAATGGTTATCTTTTAATTAGTTCAGAACCTTTCAATCTTTCAGTAATGGCTCTGTTCATGTTGTGTCATATCATAGTAGTAATTTATTTTTTCTAATATAACAACTAAATTGTTATTGTCCTATTTGGTTTGGATTCCCAAAGTAGCATTAGATATTATTCTAACTTTTGGTAAGGTTTCCAATTACTTTTACACAAGTTTATATGCTATATTTTTCATAAATAACTTGTTGGTCATTGTTTGTTTACATTTGGTTTTCTTCATAATAGTCATTTGGTTTTTAAATGTTTGTATATAATATGACTGTTTTTATGGTCATTATCTGTTCTCAAAGTAGCATTGGGATTTCCTCTTACTACTGGTAACAATTGTAATAATCTGTTCTCAATATTTGATACAGTATTTTTCTTAACTAATTAGCTATACAATGGTTCAGCTTACTTCTGGTCATATGTACATGGTTAGTTAGTTTACAGTAATTTAGTTACAATATTGTTCTTATCATGTTCAGAATCTGTTCTCAATGTATTATCAGATATTTATCTCACTACTGGTAATACTCTTATAAACATTGATATTGGTTTTGATACTGTACTTTGCTTAACTAAATTGGCATATTTTTCTCATTTCTGCTATTCTCTGTGCCATTATGTCTGACTTGTTCTATTTACATTGTTTTGCAATATATTACATTGTCTCTCAATATTTATCATTACTACTTATAATAAATTCTCGTTTGATAACATATTTGATGATCAGATATTTATACTAATATGTATCATTTTCTGTTGTAATAGGTCTCTTCCTTGTGGGTTGTGTAACAATGTACCATCTGTTTTAGTGCAGTATTTTTCTACTACTAAACTGACTTCACTACGGTATATTAACATAATACTTTAACTATTTTGTTACACATGTTTATACAATTCCTTCTTAAACACTAACACAAATCTTTCTTGTATTATTTACAATATTTTTCTGGTCAATGGTGGACCTTAATTCCTGTCATTGTTTGATACTTAACAAATGTCTTTTATTTGTTGTCAGTTCTCTATGAACAATAACATAATTGTTCTATCTTGTTCTATTCTGGTGGTCTTATGATCATGTGTATTGATTACAACTTTATTAAATCAGTCACACTCATTGTCTGTGTTTATTTGACTATTTTTAATTTTTGTTGTTTCATCATGAAATTAACATATTTTTCACACTGTAAACTTCATCACTGTAATTGTTCGTGTGGTATATTCAGTTGAAATTAGTTAGTTATTCACAGGTTTCACATTTGTATTAAGTACACACTGTAATTGTTTGTGGTTCCTTAAATGTTTCACACTGGTTTTCTTGTTACACTTATAATCATTTCTTTTGTCACTTACATTGTTTTTAGTACATGTGGTTTATGTTAAGTCCTTGTATCTTCTGTCCTTCTTTTTTCTTCTTCTTGGTGCTCTTCCTGGTCCTTCTTCTTTCTTCTTTATTCTATATTTTCATCGTAGTTGCTATTTTTATTTATCTCCATTGTTGTTGGAGCTTGTTGGTCCTTGTTTCGTTGATTCCCCTCACTGTTGGATCCTATTGGGTCTAGTTACTGATATTTTGTTTTGGGCTTGTGGCATTTTCTTTCTTCATTTTGTATTTAATGTTGATATATTAGTATTCTCTTCTTCATTGTTGGATTTTTTATTAATATATTTGTAGATACACACTTATATACACTTAGGTTTATTTATCTAGATATATTCCCATGTTTTTCTCATACTTGACATTACATTCGTTTATATTATGTAACTACCATATTTTTGGTACTGTTACATATGCCTTCCTATAAGAATTGATTAATTCTGAATTATTATAATATATTTCTCATTGAAGAATTCATCAATTGTTGTACATTCCATGTTGATTCACATGTTTTTTCCATATATCCCTTCACTTTCTTCTATTTGAATCGTATTTATATCTTCTCTATGTAATTATCTCCCTTGTTTATTTAGTTCCCTAATTCCCTAACATAAGTTTAGCTGGGGCAGTTTAGAGCGGCTCACTTTGGCTATTCAACTCTACTGGCCATACTAATTTCAATAAATATGGAGGCAAATCATCTCCTTCAATAATAATAAATGATTGCTGGCATTACTCTTCAGTCAATTCATTTTAAATCATCAAAAATAATAATAGTGGTCGTTCTTCCGACAAATAATAAATATCCTTGGGATTAATTCACGCATCTGCGGTTTATACATTGTTATTCTCTCTTTTCTTGATTCAACTTAACTATATTCTTCACATATTATAGGGATAGTTTGTTTTACACTTCCTCACTGGTATACTCTCATGATTGTCTTCGTTAGTATATTATTTTTTTCATTCTTCATTATCATTGATCAATCTCTTCATTTTGTTTTCACTTTGAATGTCGTCTCGTCATATTCTTCATCTCAGGTTTCATTCTTCTAGATATAATTCATAAGTACATTTGTTTTTCTTCTTCTTCATGGTTTGTATTTGGTATTTATATTCCATGTGGTATCGGTTTCTTCTCTAGTAATATACATCCTAAACAATGTGGTTGTGTGTGGTGGTTTGTCTACATTAATACATTACTTTGGTTTCATTTTTCCAACTTCTCATTTGTTCCTTCTTCTTTTTTCAATAGTACGGGTGAGATGTTCTTATTTACTTGTTGACGTGGCTCTTGGAAATATTTATACGTGCCAAGGATGTTATTTGTCAGTCTTGTATATTCATTTTATTAGTACGGGTGAGATGTTAAAATTACTGGTTGACATGGCTCTTGGAATTCATATTTTGTGCCAAAGATGTTATGTGTCGGCCTCGTATATTCATTTTATTAGTACGGGTGAGATGTTCTTATTACTGGTTGACTAGGCTCTTGGAAATGGTTATGCCTTGGATCTTATTTGTCTGTCTCGTATATTCATACTCTTCTTTTATATAGTACGTTCATTTTAATAGTACGGGTAAGATGTTATGATTACTTGTTGACTAGGCTCTTGGAATTCATATTTTGTGCCAAAGATGGTGTTTGTCGTTCTCGTATATTCATTTTATTAGTACGGGTGAGATGTTCTTATTACTGGTTGACTAGGCTCTTGGAAATGGTTATGCCTTGGATCTTATTTGTCTGTCTCGTATATTCATACTCTTCCTTTATAGTACGGGTAAGATGTTATAATTTACTTGTTGACGTGGCTCTTGGAAATATTTATTTGCCGTAGATGTTGTTTGTCTGTCTCGTATATTCATTTTATTAGTACGGGTAAGATGTTAAAATTACTGGTTGACTAGGCTCTTGGAAATATTTTTTGCCATGGATGTTGTGTGTCGGCCTCGTATATTCATTTTATTAGTACGGGTGAGATGTTCTTATTACTGGTTGACATGGCTCTTGGAATTCATGCGTGCCTAGGATGTAATTTGTCGTTCTCGTATATTCAGTTTATTAGTACGGGTGAGATGTTCTTATTACTGGTTGACATGGCTCTTGGAATTCATACGTGCCTAGGATGTAATTTGTCGTTCTCGTATATCATTTTTATTAGTACGGGTGAGATGTTCTTATTACTGGTTGACATGGCTCTTGGAATTCATACGTGCCTAGGATGTAATTTGTCGTTCTCGTATATTCATTTTATTAGTACGGGTGAGATGTTCTTATTACTGGTTGACATGGCTCTTGGAATTCATACGTGCCTAGGATGTAATTTGTCGTTCTCGTATATCATTTTTATTAGTACGGGTGAGATGTTCTTATTACTGGTTGACATGGCTCTTGGAATTCATACGTGCCTAGGATGTAATGTGTCAGTCTCGTATATTCATTTTATTAGTACGGGTGAGATGTTCTTATTACTTGTTGACGTGGCTCTTGGAATTATAGTGGTGCCAAAGTTGTTGTGTGTCAGTCTTGTATATTCATACTCTTCTTTTATAGTACGTTATTATTAACAAATACAATGTTCTGAATCCTTTACATTAATTCTCTTGAAGTATGTTTTCTCACATTATAAAATTACAATATATTCATTGTTCAATACATAATTATACAGTTATTTCTCATTTAATATACACACATAATGATTTTCATAATAGTAACACATCCTTTTTTTCTTTAGTCCACATCTATTTTTATAATCATATTTTCATCTTTCACTCTTAAATAACAATAATCTTCATGGCCACTTTTCATTTTTCATCTCTATATAGTTAATAGTTATATTCATAATTATACCTTCATTTTTCATAACAAATATTTTCATCCTTTACATTATCAATAACAAAATAATCCTTATCGCTATCTTTTCACTTTTGGTCCCATAATTTAACTTTCAATATATTTTTTCATTGAGGTTTGATTATAGGTACCTTTTATCTTCTTTGTAATAGGGTTCTGCAATTCATATGTGTTGTTTAGATTGTTTTTTGTCACAGTATATGGTCCGGTATATAGCAGTAGTAGCTTCTTTGCAATGCCCTCAATAGTACTTGGGAGCTCTCGATTTTTGATAAGCACTTGGTCTCCCATTTCATATTTGATAATTTTGGGTTGTAACTTTTTGTACTTGAGCCTCAATTTATTCGCTCTCTCAACTGCATTATTATAGAATCGAGTTCAGTTAAACTTGACCTCGGCACTGATTGGAAAATTAATTATCTCTGTGATCTCCCGGGGTGGTCTTTTCTCGTACATAGCCATGTATGGTGTTTCGTCAGTCGATTGATGGTAGGCTAGATTTAGGAAGTCTTCAGCCGGGGATAAATACTCCTCCCACTTCCTCTGCTGGCTGTGACAGTAGGTTCTTAAAATCCTTCCTACTTCTCTCAACACTCTCTCAGCAGGGTTGCTGTTGGGGTGATACACCGATGTCTTGTATGTTTTTACTCCCAGATGGATCAGTGTTTCCCGCCACTTTCGTCCTCGGAATTGCGTTCCGTGATCTGTAATTATCATCGATGGTTTACCCACTTCGGGTATATATTTATTTATAACTATCTCTAGTATTTTACTGGTTGTCGCTCGATTGAGTGGGTACAGCTTAGTATATTTGGTGTAATGATCAAATATTATTATGATGTACTTATACTGGTGTCTCCCACCACTCCGTGGAAAAGGTCCACAAATGTCCAAGAAAACTTTTTCTAGTCTTGCTGTTGATGTAATTGGTATCATAACTCCTTCTCGCTTTTCATTGCTGCATTTTGCCAGTTGACAAATATTACAACTCTGGACATATTTTCTGACCTTTCTACTCATGTCCTTGAAATGCACATGCTCCTGCAAAGCCTTTATGACCTTCACTGCGCCCATATGACCATAACGTATGTGGTAGTCGATGGTCAATTCTTTTTCTAGGGCTTTGGGGATAACTACCTTCCATCTCTCATCACCCTTATTGTGTTTGGTGAATAACAACTGATTATGAGTACAGTAATAATGGTTTATGTTTGCATCATTGTTGGCTAGTTTTTTGATAATTAATGATGTTTTGGGATCTTGTTGTTGATGATTGATTATGTCAGATAATATATTAGTGAGTTCGGATTTACTCTTTAGTAAGTGGTATACTCTCGCAATGGTTTCCCTCTCTCCTTCAAATGTTTGGGCGTTAATGTTTATCCGGGACAACACGTCTGCAGCTGTGTTGCTTTTTCCGGGTATGTACTCCCATTGTATGTTGTATTCTTGAAGTGTAAGAGTCCATCTTGTCAGTCTTCCGTGTTTTAATTTGCAGTTTTTTAGAAATGAAATGGATTTGTGATCTGTCCTCACTGTTACTGTATATCCTAAAATAAATGTCCTAAATTTTTCGCATGCAAACACTATACTCAATAATTCTTTTTCTGTTGTATGGTAGTTACGTTCGCACTTGTTTAACGTACGGCTTGCGAAACTGATCACTTGATGATGCCTTTCTTGGTCTTCTTGATAGAGTACAGAGCCAAGGCTTAGGTCGCTAGCGTCACAATTCATGAAGAACTGTTTATTAAAATTGGGGTGATGCAGCATAACGGTTTCCAGGAACTTTACTTTAATCAATTCAAATGTAGAGTCTTGCTCTGCTCCCCATTTCCATTTTTCTTTCGATGATAGCTGTGTTGAGAATCGAGCTGTCAATTCGGAATAATTATTTTGAAATTTCCGATAATAATTGCAGATTCCGAGGAACGATTGCAGTTGCTTTTTGTTCTTCGGGACGGGGAAACGCTGAATTGCCTCCATCTTCTCCTGGGATGGTGTAATTCCATATTCAGACAGGTTAAACCCCAAGAATTGCACTTCCTTTGCAATTAGTTGTGACTTATCTAATTTTAATGTAATGTGGTTGTCTTCCAATTTTTTCAGTACTTGTGCCACCCGGTCACAGTGCTCCTCCCAATTGTTAGAGGCTATTAAGAGATCGTCCACATAAACTGTCGTGAACTGTAGTGTGTTGTGGCCCAGTATCTCGTCCATGCATTTGACGAATATTGCTACTGAGTTTACTAAACCGAATGGTAGCCTTTTAAAATGGTAGTTTCGGCCTTCAAAGATAAAAGCAGTGTATTTTCTACTGTTCGGATGCAGCTCAACCTGCCAATATCCACATACCGTATCCCATATACTGTAAAATTTTGTACCATAAAATTTCTTTAATATTTCATCGATTTCTCCAGGCGATGTCCTGTCATTAATTATGGTTTTGTTAAGTTCACGAGCATCTAAACAAATTCGTACTGCACCATTCTTTTTTGGTACAGCGACAATAGGGTTGGTGTATGGTGAATTGCTTACCTCTATTATGTCATTCTCTATTAAATGCTGAATCTCCTCTCTTACAGCTTCTTTTAGTGAAAAGGCGATAGGTTTTCCACTTGAACTCCGTCTGGTCTTTGAATTTCAGTTCACATTAAAAATTTTTTATTTTCCCAGGCGTATCTGAAAATACGTGGCGATGCTGGTAGTATATTTCTATTAATCGTTCCCGTTGTTCCCAAGTTAATTCTTGGCTATTCTGGCTGGTTTTAAATTCTCGGATGCCATTAATTTTCTCCAACCATAAAGCTTCCTCTGGACTGTTGTGTATTCCTTGGTTGATGGCGCCTTCTTGGTGTTCACGGCCTTCTCTGATGTAGTATATTACATGTTCCGAGGGTGCCTTCCTGTATTCTGTCATTTTGGCGGTCCACTCTATTTCTTCTGTTTTCATCATCACCGTATTTGTATCCATATTGATGATTGCAGTGTACTTTCTTAAAATATCACAACCAATTAGTAGAGTGAACGGTAGCCCACTGGCTACTAGGAATACCATCTGTATTGTCTTCCCATCGCTGGATACATCTAATTGTACTTGCTGTCGGATAGTCTTATTCTGACGTCCGGTAGCACCGATGAGAATTATGTTACTAATTGGCAATGTGGGTATTGTAGCTTTGTTCTCCGATTGAATTCTGTCCAGTTCCAACTTGTCGATTAGTGATACGTTTGCACCGGTGTCTATCATTGCTGTGGCATCGGTGTTGTTTACTTTAACGGATATATATGCAATTTCACTGTTGCTTGTATCGCCGATAACGCCTTCCTTTTCTTCCATCAAATCTTTCCTTATATTTTTTAGGTAGTTGTTGTTATATATATTGCGATGCTTCGATGATTTTGCCAAAACATCAGACCCAATAGGCCGGTTCAGTGAGGGTGATCTTGGGTTTTTCACTGCCGGTTGGTGTTTAAATTCAGGTCACCGTTTTCGCGTCTGTCCTGAGACGTCGAAGCTACGGGCTCCTGATTTCCAGGTCCATGTCCGTTGTGGTATACCTCTGTAGTTTGTGTGGTTGCTCTAGGACTTCCACTGCTGTCACTTCCATTTGACCGATATCCGGACTCTCTTTCATCCCTGTCACTATTATTGGAATGATGGTGCTGGTGTGGGAAACTCCTTCTTCCTTGATAATAAGTTCTATGGTTTCCACCTCGACTGGCATGGGTATAGTGGACTCTTCGAAATTGATTGTTATTATTATGATGACCATTACCTTGTCTTGGTTGGTGATTAGGAGACTGGTTCTGATACGGCCTGTAGTAGTGATTACCTCTTTGGTAATGCGTATCTCGCTGGTAACCACCAGGATGATGGTTATTATGGTTCCCTCTATTTATGTTATTTCCACCTCCGTCTTGACGTGGTGTGGGTTGATTCTGGAACCTCGGTGGGTTATGAAAATTCCTTCCTGGGTTATTACTATTGTTATGAATGGTGGGATTATTGTTTCCAGGCCCTCCTCGATCGTATGTTTGGCTTGGTACTTGTCGACTCCGTTGATAGTATCGTTCTCTCTCGTGGCTTTCGAGTAGGTCACACATTCCTTGGATTGTTTTTATCTGTGCATTTAGTCTTCCCTGTGAGATACCCTGATTAAAATGGTAAGCCAACTTTGTGACCAGGCATTCTTCTGGGATTGCCGGTTCCAGATTCCTTGCCAGGCAAATCTTTCCTAAAAAGTATGTGGTCATGGATTGCCTTCCATTCACGTTGAACCTTCCGTTGGTAATGTCGTCCCTTATGATGTTCTGTGTGGCCTCCGACCAATATTTTTGCTTGAATGCTGTCTTGAAGGTGTCATAATTACCTACTTCGTGTCGGGTTGCTGTCCACCAGTTGTCAAACGTGTGCTTAAATGATTCATCTAACATACCTTTTATGACAGACCATCGGCTCTCACGATTCCGTTGTATGATTTCTTCCATTCTCTCTAGGAATTCCAAAGGATTTTTTGAATAGGTCCGGAAGTCAATCTGATCTCTTCCTTCTAAATGACTAAAACCGGATAGGAAATTTGGTATGGTTTGTAGACGATGCATTTCGTCTCGGAGGTCGTCCAATTCCCTCCGTTGACGTTCTGTGGATTGTGTCTTATCATCGTGCACTTGTTGCTTGATCGCGTCTACTTTTCCAGCAACTTCTTCACACTTATCTTTTAATGTTGACTGCGCTGCCTTCATCTTAGTCTGCTCTTGTGTTATTACATCTAGTTGGGTATCGTGGGTTTTCTTCACATCATTAATATGTTGGTTGAGGTCCATTTCCACCTGTATTAGTTTTAGGTTGGTACTTTCTCCTTCTTTACGCACTTCCGACATCTCGACATTAATTTCAGTCGTTAGTATGGCCATTTGTTTCTCGATTTCTTCAACGCTTTCTCCCAATCTTCTCTCAACCATTTCTACCGTCTCCTTAGTGGTCTCCTCTATTTTATTATTGTTGACACTTATCTGTTGCCATATATTTTCGTGATCGGCTTGTATGGTCTCAACATCTCGATTCAGTTTAGCGTTGATCCCATCAATTTTCTGGTTAGTTTGATCAATCTTCACTCCCAACTCTGCCGATAAATCTTCTTTCATGATGGCCATTTTCTTCTCCAACAATTCTTCGGTTTTCCTTTGACCCTCTTCCATTCTTCTGTTCGTCTCACTTATTTGGTTATTGAATTCTTCTTTTAACAACTCTATATGTTTCTGGTTCTCCTTCTGGCCTTCCTCTATTTTTTGAGTCCTTTCCTATCTCTCTTATACAATTTTTCACCTTATTTTTGGTCTCTTCTATATAAATCATATCATTTAATGATTGTAATTAGTGTACTCACATAGTACCTAATTTATTATATATAATGGTTATCTTTTAATTAGTTCAGAACCTTTCAATCTTTCAGTAATGGCTCTGTTCATGTTGTGTCATATCATAGTAGTAATTTATTTTTTCTAATATAACAACTAAATTGTTATTGTCCTATTTGGTTTGGATTCCCAAAGTAGCATTAGATATTATTCTAACTTTTGGTAAGGTTTCCAATTACTTTTACACAAGTTTATATGCTATATTTTTCATAAATAACTTGTTGGTCATTGTTTGTTTACATTTGGTTTTCTTCATAATAGTCATTTGGTTTTTAAATGTTTGTATATAATATGACTGTTTTTATGGTCATTATCTGTTCTCAAAGTAGCATTGGGATTTCCTCTTACTACTGGTAACAATTGTAATAATCTGTTCTCAATATTTGATACAGTATTTTTCTTAACTAATTAGCTATACAATGGTTCAGCTTACTTCTGGTCATATGTACATGGTTAGTTAGTTTACAGTAATTTAGTTACAATATTGTTCTTATCATGTTCAGAATCTGTTCTCAATGTATTATCAGATATTTATCTCACTACTGGTAATACTCTTATAAACATTGATATTGGTTTTGATACTGTACTTTGCTTAACTAAATTGGCATATTTTTCTCATTTCTGCTATTCTCTGTGCCATTATGTCTGACTTGTTCTATTTACATTGTTTTGCAATATATTACATTGTCTCTCAATATTTATCATTACTACTTATAATAAATTCTCGTTTGATAACATATTTGATGATCAGATATTTATACTAATATGTATCATTTTCTGTTGTAATAGGTCTCTTCCTTGTGGGTTGTGTAACAATGTACCATCTGTTTTAGTGCAGTATTTTTCTACTACTAAACTGACTTCACTACGGTATATTAACATAATACTTTAACTTTTTTGTTACACATGTTTATACAATTCCTTCTTAAACACTAACACAAATCTTTCTTGTATTATTTACAATATTTTTCTGGTCAATGGTGGACCTTAATTCCTGTCATTGTTTGATACTTAACAAGTGTCTTTTATTTGTTGTCAGTTCTCTATGAACAATAACATAATTGTTCTATCTTGTTCTATTTTGGTGGTCTTATGATCATGTGTATTGATTACAACTTTATTAAATCAGTCACACTCATTGTCTGTGTTTATTTGACTATTTTTAATTTTTGTTGTTTCATCATGAAATTAACATATTTTTCACACTGTAAACTTCATCACTGTAATTGTTCGTGTGGTTTATTCAGTTGAAATTAGTTAGTTATTCACAGGTTTCACATTTGTATTAAGTACACACTGTAATTGTTTGTGGTTCCTTAAATGTTTCACACTGGTTTTCTTGTTACACTTATAATCATTTCTTTTGTCACTTACATTGTTTTTAGTACATGTGGTTTATGTTAAGTCCTTGTATCTTCTGTCCTTCTTCTTTCTTCTTCTTGGTGCTCTTCCTGGTCCTTCTTCTTTCTTCTTTATTCTATATTTTCATCGTAGTTGCTATTTTTATTTATCTCCATTGTTGTTGGAGCTTGTTGGTCCTTGTTTCGTTGATTCCCCTCACTGTTGGATCCTATTGGGTCTAGTTACTGATATTTTGTTTTGGGCTTGTGGCATTTTCTTTCTTCATTTTGTATTTAATGTTGATATATTAGTATTCTCTTCTTCATTGTTGGATTTTTTATTAATATATTTGTAGATACACACTTATATACACTTAGGTTTATTTATCTAGATATATTCCCATGTTTTTCTCATACTTGACGTTACATTCGTTTATATTATGTAACTACCATATTTTTGGTACTGTTACAATATATATATATATATAGAATAAGGTAAGCCAGTAGAATAAGATAGAATAGAAGTGGTACTCATGTAACGAATAACAAGAAGGAGAAATTATTAAGATGCTAGTTCATCTGCGAAAGCATGGTAAAATTTGTTGAAATTTAAATGATTATTAAAAATTAAAATATTAATTCTCTTCAAATAATGAGTAGAGTACATTATTACAAAAAACCCGTAACGCATGTTTGTATCTTACGTTCGTGCGAGAAAAATCCTGGACCCAGATAATTTTGCAGGTAGGTGGAAGAAAATTTATGTTTTTATATATTTGATAGTTTTAGTAATATCTCAAGCATTCTACATCGGCCAATCCGGCAGAGATTTTTATACAAGATTTTTAGAGCATATTCCTAAAACAAATAATAATAATTCCAGTTTTGCACAACATTTAATAACAAAAGGTCATAATTATACTAGTTTCGAAAACAATTTCGTAGCGTTACATACTTGCAAGAAGGGTAAATTAATGGATAGCCTAGAGGAGTTCGAAATATATAAAGCTACAAAAAACGCAACAACCAAAAATAATATATTAAATGATCAAATGAACTTCGGATCTAATAACCTGTTTGACACTGCTATATGGTTGAATGATAATTATAGCCAGTCGTAAGGAAATCGCGGTACAGCGTGCATGCATGCGAGCGCTCCGAGCGATTCAGTTGTTACGTTTTGTATATTTTATTAAAAAGATTTTAAACATTTTAAATTATGACATAACCACAAAATGTGGTATACATTTACGTTTTGATTGATATTGTGTATCTGAAGATGGGATTTCATCCCAAAACGCGTCATTGAACGAAAGAAGCTAGTGTCACTAAGGTGGACCGAATAAGGTAATTTAATTATATTAAGGTCGTTTAGTTGGGATATGTGCATGGTTGAGTAACGCGCTAGGACGTACTCTCACACACTTGCAAAGTTTTCGGAAAATGAGGCTGGGTGCATTCCTGGTTAGCGATTGCACAACGGTGGACACGTATTACTCCTTTGTTAAAACACTGTTCTTACCATACAACACGTGGCCTGGTCAATGTTGGAAATTAAAATTTACAAATATTTTTTATAAATCCCCAAAATTTTAATAAAATAAAATAACCCTCCAATTCGGCCCGTTACATGCTGCACAATTATCGCATTTTATTTTATAGAATCCTGATTTATTTTTTAAAGGAATATTTATTTTAGTTTTGAAAAAAAATTTTAAATTATTACAGGTTTTGAATGAAATAGTATATGCTTTACTTTTAAACACAGATTTTAAAATATTTGGCATCAATCATACCAGTATAATTAGCTGAAATGAATTTTTTTATGTTTTTTATTATGTTGGTTAATAATGTTGGTATTTTTATTTTCTAAACTTTTTTTTTCTAAACATAAAAAACGTTTAGAAAATAAAAATACCAACATTATTAACCAACATAATAAAAAACATAAAAAATTCATTTCAGCTAATTATACTGGTTTGATGCCAAATATTTTAAAATCTGTTTTTAAAAGTAAAGGATATACTATTTCATTCAAAACCTGTAATAATTTAAAAAAATTTTTCAAAACTAAAATAAATATTCCTTTAAAAAATAAATCAGGAGTCTATAAAATAAAATGCGATAATTGTGCAGCATTCTACATCGGCCAATCCGGCAGGGATTTTTATACAAGATTTTTAGAGCATATTCCTAAAACAAATAATAATAATTCCAGTTTTGCACAACATTTAATAACAAAAGGTCATAATTATACTAGTTTCGAAAACAATTTCATAGCATTACATACTTGCAAGAAGGGTAAATTAATGGATAGCCTAGAGGAGTTCGAAATATATAAAGCTACAAAAAACGCAACAACCAAAAATAATATATTAAATGATCAAATGAACTTCGGATCTAATAACCTGTTTGACACTGCTATACGGTTGAATGATAATTATAGCCAGTCGTAAGGAAATCGCGGTACAGCGTGCATGCATGCGAGCGCTCCGAGCGATTCAGTTGTTACGTTTTGTATATTTTATTTAAAAGATTTTAAACATTTTAAATTATGACATAACCACAAAATGTGGTATACATTTACGTTTTGATTGATATTGTGTATCTGAAGATGGGATTTCATCCCGAAACGCGTCATTGAACGAAAGAAGCTAGTGTCACTAAGGTGGACCGAATAAGGTAATTTAATTATATTAACCATAAAGTGACTCGGTACGTAAAACATGAATAGATTAAACGACCTTGCTAAATTTATGCCTTGTGCAGCACACAGTCTTAACCTCGTTGGCATGCACGCCGCGGAAGTGTCAATTATGATGACAAGTTTTTTTGGAAAAGTGTTGGAGTTTTTCAACTTCTTTAGTAGCTCTACCTTAAGGTGGGAGGCTTTGATTGGTTGTCTCAAAACTACCCTTAAGAGACACTGTGATACAAGATGGTCTTCCAGGCGTCAAGCTGTGACAGCTCTTAAGAAGAACTTATCATCTGTACACAAAGTTTTACAAAACATGGCTGATAGAGACAACGACTGGAACACTGACACACTGTCTGGTGCTATGAAACTTCTTAGACAAATTGATTACGAATTTGTGTGCCTTTTAGAGATGTGGTCTGATGTTTTGATAAGTTTGGACTGCACCAACAAGTCACTGCAAGGAAAGGGCACAACTCTTGACATAGCATCAAGTTTGCTCTCAGGTTTGGCAAAAAACGTTGAAGACATAAAGAAGGAATTAAAAAATACACAGAAAAAGCCAAAGCTATTTGTGATTCCATGGCCATCCAAAGCAGTTTTGCTGTTAAGAGGCTGAGAAAAGTCAAGAGGATGGCTGGGGAGACGGCTGAAGACGAAGCACACTTGTTGAGTTCTGATAAATCATTTGAGATAGAATGTTACACTGTATTTGATAGAATTGTAAGTGAAATGGAAAAAAGGGCACACATTTACCACACAGTTTCATCAGACTTCAGTTTTTTGTCAGGAAAGTCCTTAAGTGAATGCTCTGTTTCTTTTCTTGAAAGGTGTGCAGCTGATCTTGATGCGATATATAGCAGAGACATTGATAGAGTTAAGCTAGTTAACGAAGTAGCTGCTTTCAAGTTTCATGCAAAAGAGCTGGTGAAGAACATTTACAAGGCTTTCCATTTGGATATTCTGAAAGTTATTTCAAACTATGGATTAAGAGATGCTTATCCAAACATCGAAATAGCATTGAGGATATTTTTGACAATGCCCGTCAGTGTGGCGTCTTGCGAGCGTACTTTCAGCAAGCTGAAGATAATCAAAAACTACTTACCGTCTTGTATGTGTGAAAACAGATTGACAAACTTAGCTATCCTGTCCATAGAATATGAGATTGCTTCAAAACTTGATTTTAGTGAAATAATTAGTGAGTTTGCCTTGCTGAAAGCAAGAAAGGTAAAGTTTTAGTTCCATGGCTTTTCTGCTGTATACTGTACGTAACAATTTGTAAAAGCAATATATTTGTTTACTGAAGAGTTTCAATTTGTATTTACAACCCCCAGAGCCAAAAAAATGGTACCTGCAGTTACAACAACAGAATGTTGTAAGTGCAAGTCCTGAAGTCCTGTGTAAAAAAAATCAAGATAAATTATAGAACTAAAGCACCGACTAAAGTTATGAATTATTTCTCTGGTAGTTTTTGTTATAATCAATACCTCATCAGTTACAGTAGTGTGATATAATCTAACTGTTAACTAAAGAAGGCCTACTGTAAATTGATGTAACTATCAATAAAAATATTTTGCATTTTTTTTCTCATTTTCTCATATTGCAGGTTGCAGAAGCTGCTATAGTTTACTTAAATACTGTTACTAGAAGTTTAGTTTTTATTCTAAAAAAGTTTGTAATTGTATATTACCTACCTTAATGTAGTGTAAATATTAAGTTTTAGTAGGCCTTACCATGTACTGTACTTTGGTAACTACGTTTTTTTTTGTTTAGTTACCTTTTACATAGTTCAATCACCTGCAAATTAGGTTTTATACCTCCTACAGATTCCACCACTTTCAGTTAGTTTTTAAAAATAGTTTTAAGTTCAGTCTTTCTCTTACAATAGTAATTCTTTTATATTCAGATAATATAGAATTTTACAGAAATTCGACCAAAAAGTTACCTTGAAAAGAGGCAAAAACTTGGCTCAAAAAGCTTAAAAAAACTACCGTTTTTGCACTTTAATTTTAAAAATTTTCAGGGGGAGGAACCCCGGACCCCCCCGCTACACTGGTGGGTATTCCAGACCCCCCGGTATTGGTATTGGTATTTGTATTTGACGCAGCTTTGTCAAAATTGCCAAGGGCGCAGGAGTACCTTGTTACGGCCCTGGGAACATACATTAGATTCATGCACACGAGGCATGCTTCAAACATTATCCGTTCACATCTACGCCAATAATGTTTAAATATATATTTTTTTTTACAAGCAAATGAATAATATATATATATATATATATATATATTGTAACATGACATAAGGTAGTGAAGATCCAATTGTATTTAATTATAAAATAAAAGCTGAAGATAAGAGTAAGAGGCAAAAACTTATAAACTTAGAGATCAATAACCCAGTAACCCAATAAAATATATTGTAACATGACATAAGGTAGTGAAGATCCAATTGTATTTAATTATAAAATAAAAGCTGAAGATAAGAGTAAGAGGCAAAAACTTATAAACTTAGAGATCAATAACCCAGTAACCCAATAAATGACAAATGACTATTAACCTGACAATGACCTGACACAGTAGATCGGATAAAAACCAAAGGAACTAAGAGACAATGAAGAAGCAGCCGAGACCTAAGTGCAATCAAATAATCCCAAATAATGACCAGTATATTGTAAATTAAATAATGAACTGATATTTGTAGTATATGAGATGTAACTAGGATAATAAGATTAATGGAAGGTAATAATATCACATATATGTTGTTGATAAAAGAATGTACTTATATAATAAGGTAGGGAGTTAGAAACTAACCATACCCCAAACTAATAGTAATGATAATAGCCAAAGACAATAAACAATGCTTTGAGCCAAACAAAAACAAAATTTAAGTAATAACTAAAAGTGATCAGAGTGATTTGGAAGTAAATTAGTTATTCATGACCATAATCACACAGTGATATAAAATAATCAGACAAATCGTGTGAATAAACCAGTGAGTAAGTTAAAAATGTGTGTAAAATTAAGTAAGTGGTGAAGTGCTAGGTATAGCATATAATGAAACAAAGTGAGAATGATAATAATTAAAGAAACCTTTTAATGAAAGGAAAAGTGCAGTGGGGGTGTAGAATAAAATATTATATAAGCAAACTATAATAAACAGATAAACAATTTTTGATAAACTGTACATTAGTAAGAGATTAAACTAATTGTGATATTATAAATTTAGGTAATAGGATGTCAGAACTATAAAATAAGGTAAGAATTAAGTTATTAGAATGAGTAGTAAATTAAGAAGGACAGACACTGTATTTAAGTGAAGGAATTAGTAGATAAGACATATCATGTAAGGAACAGTTTATCAGTAGTATTGTAAGAGTTTTATTATTGTTCAAAAACTATAAAATGTAGTAGATTATAGGATAAGCAAGATAACAGTAGAGAAAATAAAAGGTAGTTAAAAGTTATTTCAGGCTAGAACCTGACAAGGAATCTTTCATAATAAGAATTAGAGTTAGGAATACTGATGTTTATTGTTTGTTTTGTTTATAAAATTGTATTAGACTTACCAGATATGTTATTAAGAAATGTTAGGTGGGAGTAGAATAAAATCTAGGCTCTAGGCCAAACTGTTGAATATAAATTTAGTAATTTTGAGAATAAATAATAATCCAAAGTTAAGGCAGAATATGCCAAATGGTTAAACCGATTAAGTGAGTATTCCTAGTACCAAAAAATATGTATAACAACTAATTTTGAATAAAATATATGTAAAATATAAATATGGAAAATAGTAAAAATGTAATTAGCTATTCAAATGTGGGCATGAGGGATGTCAAAATGTTCATCATGAAAAATTAGGAAGAATGGTACTTAGGTAATAACTCTAGCTATAAGTATAAGATAGAAATCTTCAGTTGAAGATATTTTGGTAAAATTAGACTAAAAAAGACGTTAAATCATAACAATGACTTAAGTTAATAACCAATGAAAATTAGCATAATTTATTAGGTAACCATAGCAACCAGCAATTTATTGCCAAAAAACCGTTAGATTTTCAGTAATGTTCATTGACCAACGCTAGAGAGTGGATCGAGGAGCTCTCGTCTTAAAATTTTTATTATTAAAGTAAATTCGAACCTAATTTAAATTAGATGGAGATAACTACAATAGTCCAGGGAATCCTGAACAACATTTTGTTAATAAAAAATTAATTAACAAACCATAATTATCTGAAGAAGACGGAACGACGCAGTGAAGAAGAGAGACGACAACGGACACCAAATGAAGATCATTGGAACATCATAATAGAAGAAGACGAACGACAACTGAAGAAATACGAGGCCTGAGTCAGCGAGGAGAAACATCGAGACGAGGGAAATAAACTTCTGGAGAGTATAAGAGATGACAGCCCAGGAGTTATCCATAGAAGAAGACGACATCAGGATCTTCAGCAGGAAAACCAATGAGTATAAACATTATCCCATTATCGAGTTCACAATTTTTTGGTCAGAATTAAAATAACTATTTCACTTCACTGATCACTATTCCGATTCAGAAATAAATGCTTTGTTTAAATTCACTATTAAACTTTAATCAATTAGCAATTATTAAAAGTAAAATATAATAAATGATTGACGAACCTTTTAATAACTAAATCTGACAAACGAAACCTAACCCAAAATTTCTTTACAAGTTTTCATTGGTAATTACTTAATTGAATATAATGATATATTAATTTGTTTATGTAATTAGTATTAAGAATTGTTATAACTTTGTGTGTGTTAGCCGTAAGTATATATTTCTGTAGCCGAAAGGACTTTTTAACACCCCTGAGAAAAATTAAATATCTAACTGTAAATTAACGTCAGAGTAACTTGTATACAAACACTGAACTGAGCAAGTACCAACCAAACAAGTGTAATAGCCGGTGCAGAAAAAGAATTTGATGTACTATAAAGTAATTGAAATATTTTAAAAGGTTAATAAATGTTCTCAATCTGCAATTCTGTATGTTTGATTCAGTTAATTTATAAAAACAACTAACAAATTTTACAAGTGAAAGCGTTAAAGCAAGACGCTAGCCGAGTCAACACTGCAGAAAGCCGTGCACCAATCAGGTGGCGAGGCGGCAACATTTGAATGCAGCAGAGCGAAATACGGTTTACCCGTAAATGACAGAGAAGTTACATTTTGACACGATTAACACTAAATAACATCAATTAACAAATTTTACAACCCACATAAACAGCCTGTAACAAAGTGGCTTCCATCGCGGGGCTTGATCAGTAGCAGGCCACGTAAACAGCCTGTAACAAAGTGGCGCGCCAACTAGTAGGGCTAGAATAGTTAAGGAGACATACCTTTAAACTTTACAGATTCTAGCGGCGACTACGGAAATGGAACCGGCAAAACACGAGAAGGAGGCGGAAAAGGAGACAAAGAGATCGGAAAAGGAGATAGAAGAAAAACGAGTCAGCTATGCAGAATGGATGACAGCACTATTTAAAAAGTTTAGCAGAGAGATGGAGTACATCGAAAGGAACACCACTGACCATGAACGGGCACAAATGAGTCGCGCAAATGCAAGGGGAACGCCAAACGACAAAATGTCATTGGAAGAAATTTATGATGAAGTGTGGAAGCTAGACACCAAGTGCAATAAGGAAGAGACTATCGGAACAGCCTAAGAAAAAAGCGATAACAAGGTGAAGGGAATGACGGTAGAAGATTGGGAGAATTGGTACAGTAATGAGAACCAAATGAAAAAAGAACGAACGGGAGTATACGCACAAGTGACGGAGGAATTTACACAGGAGGAATATGACCAATGGAGACAATCTATAAGACAACCGGAACATCAAATACAAACAGAAAACACAGAGCTAAGAGAATGGATAAGGGTTATGTTCGAGCTATCCAGAGAAGGTATGTGTAATTGGAGGAAGACACATAATCAAATAAAAGGGTTCAGCGAACCACCAAATAATAAAAACCTGGAACAACCCAATGTTCAATTAGAAAAAGAAATAGTCAAGGACGTGGAAGTGAAGCAACAGAAGAAAGTGCCAGAACCCACACAACAGAAGGATGCCAGAACCCACACAACAGAAGGATGCCAGAATGGAGTCAGGAAAAACCACCACCGGACTGACCTTACAGGACGCGATAAGGATAATGGGTGAGTTCAGTAAAACAATATGTCAGAAAATAGATGATCATTTCAAGAAACAGGATGAAAAAATGGACAAACATCACGAAAGAATGATGGAAAAATTTGACAGATTTAACGAGAAATTAAGTGAAACATTAGATAATGGTTTCAAGGAGGTGAATGAAACACTAGAAAGAGCCTCTGAAGGTATTAAAGAAACACTGAACGAGAACGGGAAACCGGGAAATAAGAAAATAGAAGATAGTAGGAAGGAAATAAAAACTACAGAAGACAAAGGCATACTGTTGTCTACAAATAAAAATAATAGCTACAAGGAGGACATCCAAACTATGAAAATGAAGAAAGTAAGACAGATACATCCAAGGAAACTAATAAATTCCAGAGAAGAGTTGGAGATGATGAAGAATGGACTACTTGAGATGTTTAATGTACTAATTAACAACCAGAATGAAATAATGAAGTTTAAAAATAACAGAAGGAACTTACTAGAACCTTTAGGAAGGAACCACTACAAAATAGTGGGTAACAGAATAAGAAGGAGAAGACACTTAATGGACATGCATAATCCTATATCAACGATAGCATCTACAATGGAAATAGCATTGACCTATTCGTTGTATAAACAAAACAATGAAATGATTGCGATAGCAATGGAAACAAGTGAAAATGTTATGACAGAACCATTTAAATACAGAATAACAGCAAGAAAGTGGACACGAACAGAAGTCATTCTGAAGACGACAGCAATCCGAACAGGAGCAACTCATATAATCATGGACCATGGTTAAACCAAGTGTGGAGGAACACTGAGAAATGGGACTGATTTTAAGTAAACCGACCATGCAAACCAATTAATGTATATAAGTGAGAAGATTAACTTATAAGAAAAGAGGAGTGTATATAACAGGGTCCATTGTATAGTAAAATAAATACCCTATCTCATATTGAAAGATAACAAAAATAATACCTATGTCATAAGTGAAATCACAACTAAAAAGATAAAAGGGACTTATAACCAGTCTTCTTTAAAAAAGTATTATGAACCAGTGTCAGAAAGTTAAAGAGAATTTTGAAAGTAAAAATTATCAAAATTCAAAAATAAATGTAAGCACAACTTACAATAAGTATTTGATTGGAACTATTATTATTATAAATGAAAGGGAATTTAGAAGAAAGATAAGCTAAGTTCAAAACAAAGTAAGGCTAAACTTACGACCAAGTGTGAAACAAAATGTGTAAACACATGTAAATTTGAAAATATGTATAATGAAATATCATAAAAATTGAGATATAAAATAATTAAATGTTACACAAATAATGATGACGCTACATAACATCATTAACAAACCCTATCACAAAAAGGGGATAAATAAAAATTAATGTTTCACAAAAGAAGAGACAAAATAATCAAATAAAAAATAACACTGGCAGATTAACTGAATAATCAATGAAAAAATCTAAGTGAGCCAGAAACCAGCTACAATGTTAATTTTAAATACCAATGAGCATTAAAGTGATGACAAATAGAATCACTATCATATAAAATAAGCTAGTAAAACAATGCAAAATGCCTATTAAATATCGCCATAAGCTTAAATAAAGGAATCCAAATAAGTTATTGAGATGAAAAGTCATGAAATGTATAAAAGAGAGAATAATTAATCCCAAAAGTGTTTTATTGTATTAATATTATGTGAGTCGGAAATGAACGACTATTATTATAATTATTATGAATATTATTATGTGATGATTTTATGTTGAGATACGTCCAACAATTATTTATGTTATTGAGCAGATAGGCAAGGTCTCTGAACTCAAAATATGTATAAATGGATGGCAGAGTAATAGAGCCACACGTGCCCTCTGACTAGTACCAATTTATATGAAGGAGAGAGAAGAAAAATTTTAGGGAAATAGAACATAAAAGGGAATAATAAAGAAAGAAAATAATACCAATTATCATATTATGAACCATGACTTAATAAAGAATGAATACAGAAGAAGTAGCGATTGACGAATTCCTGAACCATAACAACTTGATAAAATAAACTATATTGATGATTTCAGAAAAAATCTAATAATCTTTGTTTCAAAATAATCAATTTTGGTGGCGATGCATTATGTAACATGACATAAGGTAGTGAAGATCCAATTGTATTTAATTATAAAATAAAAGCTGAAGATGAGAGTAAGAGGCAAAAACTTATAAACTTAGAGATCAATAACCCAGTAACCCAATAAATGACAAATGACTATTAACCTGACAATGACCTGACACAGTAGATCGGATAAAAACCAAAGGAACTAAGAGACAATGAAGAAGCAGCCGAGACCTAAGTGCAATCAAATAATCCCAAATAATGACCAGTATATTGTAAATTAAATAATGAACTGATATTTGTAGTATATGAGATGTAACTAGGATAATAAGATTAATGGAAGGTAATAATATCACATATATGTTGTTGATAAAAGAATGTACTTATATAATAAGGTAGGGAGTTAGAAACTAACCATACCCCAAACTAATAGTAATGATAATAGCCAAAGACAATAAACAATGCTTTGAGCCAAACAAAAACAAAATTTAAGTAATAACTAAAAGTGATCAGAGTGATTTGGAAGTAAATTAGTTATTCATGACCATAATCACACAGTGATATAAAATAATCAGACAAATCGTGTGAATAAACCAGTGAGTAAGTTAAAAATGTGTGTAAAATTAAATAAGTGGTGAAGTGCTAGGTATAGCATATAATGAAACAAAGTGAGAATGATAATAATTAAAGAAACCTTTTAATGAAAGGAAAAGTGCAGTGGGGGTGTAGAATAAAATATTATATAAGCAAACTATAATAAACAGATAAACAATTTTTGATAAACTGTACATTAGTAAGAGATTAAACTAATTGTGATATTATAAATTTAGGTAATAGGATGTCAGAACTATAAAATAAGGTAAGAATTAAGTTATTAGAATGAGTAGTAAATTAAGAAGGACAGACACTGTATTTAAGTGAAGGAATTAGTAGATAAGACATATCATGTAAGGAACAGTTTATCAGTAGTATTGTAAGAGTTTTATTATTGTTCAAAAACTATAAAATGTAGTAGATTATAGGATAAGCAAGATAACAGTAGAGAAAATAAAAGGTAGTTAAAAGTTATTTCAGGCTAGAACCTGACAAGGAATCTTTCATAATAAGAATTAGAGTTAGGAATACTGATGTTTATTGTTTGTTTTGTTTATAAAATTGTATTAGACTTACCAGATATGTTATTAAGAAATGTTAGGTGGGAGTAGAATAAAATCTAGGCTCTAGGCCAAACTGTTGAATATAAATTTAGTAATTTTGAGAATAAATAATAATCCAAAGTTAAGGCAGAATATGCCAAATGGTTAAACCGATTAAGTGAGTATTCCTAGTACCAAAAAATATGTATAACAACTAATTTTGAATAAAATATATGTAAAATATAAATATGGAAAATAGTAAAAATGTAATTAGCTATTCAAATGTGGGCATGAGGGATGTCAAAATGTTCATCATGAAAAATTAGGAAGAATGGTACTTAGGTAATAACTCTAGCTATAAGTATAAGATAGAAATCTTCAGTTGAAGATATTTTGGTAAAATTAGACTAAAAAAGACGTTAAATCATAACAATGACTTAAGTTAATAACCAATGAAAATTAGCATAATTTATTAGGTAACCATAGCAACCAGCAATTTATTGCCAAAAAACCGTTAGATTTTCAGTAATGTTCATTGACCAACGCTAGAGAGTGGATCGAGGAGCTCTCGTCTTAAAATTTTTATTATTAAAGTAAATTCGAACCTAATTTAAATTAGATGGAGATAACTACAATAGTCCAGGGAATCCTGAACAACATTTTGTTAATAAAAAATTAATTAACAAACCATAATTATCTGAAGAAGATGGAACGACGCAGTGAAGAAGAGAGACGACAACGGACACCAAATGAAGATCATTGGAACATCATAATAGAAGAAGACGAATGACAACTGAAGAAATACGAGGCCTGAGTCAGCGAGGAGAAACATCGAGACGAGGGAAATAAACTTCTGGAGAGTATAAGAGGCGACAGCCCAGGAGTTATCCATAGAAGAAGACGACATCAGGATCTTCAGCAGGAAAACCAATGAGTATAAACATTATCCCATTATCGAGTTCACAATTTTTTGGTCAGAATTAAAATAACTATTTCACTTCACTGATCACTATTCCGATTCAGAAATAAATGCTTTGTTTAAATTCACTATTAAACTTTAATCAATTAGCAATTATTAAAAGTAAAATATAATAAATGATTGACGAACCTTTTAATAACTAAATCTGACAAACGAAACCTAACCCAAAATTTCTTTACAAGTTTTCATTGGTAATTACTTAATTGAATATAATGATATATTATTTTGTTTATGTAATTAGTATTAAGAATTGTTATAACTTTGTGTGTGTTAGCCGTAAGTATATATTTCTGTAGCCGAAAGGACTTTTTAACACCCCTGAGAAAAATTAAATATCTAACTGTAAATTAACGTCAGAGTAACTTGTATACAAACACTGAACTGAGCAAGTACCAACCAAACAAGTGTAATAGCCGGTGCAGAAAAAGAATTTGATGTACTATAAAGTAATTGAAATATTTTAAAAGGTTAATAAATGTTCTCAATCTGCAATTCTGTATGTTTGATTCAGTTAATTTATAAAAACAACTAACAAATTTTACAAGTGAAAGCGTTAAAGCAAGACGCTAGCCGAGTCAACACTGCAGAAAGCCGTGCACCAATCAGGTGGCGAGGCGGCAACATTTGAATGCAGCAGAGCGAAATACGGTTTACCCGTAAATGACAGAGAAGTTACATTTTGACACGATTAACACTAAATAACATCAATTAACAAATTTTACAACCCACATAAACAGCCTGTAACAAAGTGGCTTCCATCGCGGGGCTTGATCAGTAGCAGGCCACGTAAACAGCCTGTAACAATATATATATATATTACTTACCGGAGGTCTGTAAGAGTCTACGTACTCATGATAGAATAGAAAAATACAAATTAACCCAAACTCAGTCTGCCGAAGGGATCAAGCTGTTCACGGTTCTGTCGATGACGGTCAACTGAAATAACTTGCAATCTGCAGACCCGAATTGCCTGCAACAGATGGCGTCTGCCTCCGCAATTGCCCACTTCACTAACAGATGGAGGCCATGCAGTAACACAAAACATGGTAACGCAGAACAACGCTAAATAACAACTTCACAATTCCCAATTCTGAATAAACTATATTTTTGTACAGTAGCCCGGGTTCTTTTGAGAAACCGCGGCACAGTTGGACTGTTTTAAATATCGAAATTCCAATTGAAATCTGGTTATTTTTTATACATGTATTTCTATGTTTTCTGTTATAGACACCTACAGCTTCAGACAGTGGTACATTGATTAAAGAGGAATTAGATATAGATGATGATCATAGCATTCCTGTAGAAGAGGTAACAACTTGATCCATATTTTTAATCATATTTAAATTTATAATCTCTACGTAATTATGAAGAATCCGTGTGGTTTAAAATTTCATATATGAGGTTAAATCAAAAAGTAAGCTATACCCTCTCCCCACAACTATCAAATAAGCACACATAGAAAAGAAAAATTTCTTATTGAACAAAAAAGTAGGAACATTTATCTGTTTTTTGATGTACAGTCGAACTTCCATATAACGAAGTGTCACGGGGCCCTGAAAAAAGTTCCTTATATCAAAAATTCGTTAAATAGAAAAAAATGAAAAATGGTGTGTACGGTCGAGCAAAAACACGAATAAAATGTATGTCTTATTTTATTGATGAATAGACAATCGATAAAATAAAAGTGATAAGTTAAATGATAAAATTAACAAATTGAATTGTGATTGATTAGTGAAATTAAAAATAACATTCCAGCAAAATATGTTAATTGTAAAACTGGAATTTATTTAGATAACGTAATTACGTATTATACAGTATTTTTTAATAAACCATGAAAGTAATGAAAACACAAATTTAAGAGATAACAAAATTAAAAACTAGGCTATTACATACAGTTCTTAGTTTGAAAAAGAATCTGTTATCTTACCTTGCGTATTTTGTTGAAAAGATCGTTCTATTTTCAATGAATGATTCAAGTTTATTTAATGACAAAAACCATCTCATCCGGTACATTTTCCTGCTGACCCGTTTCTTATTGTCTTAAACGCATTCAATAAATCGTCAGTCGTAACCTTGGAACCAGCTTGATCTTCTTTGTCTTCTTCATATTCTTTGAAATCTTCACTTGTATTACTACTTTGCGATGGTTCAGCTTTTCTGTCATTAACTTCAGTGATAATCTCTTCATCATCTGGAATGCTGCTACTTCAACGTTCTCATCGACTTGAAGAAAGTCACCTAATTGAACATCTTTACATAAATTAGAATAGTATTTAACTGCTCAGCCTGTTTTTTGATTGATTCGTGATTCTTTAAATTGGTTGATAAAAAATTTGCTGGAATACTGAAACGTAATGCAATTTATCTTTTCTTAACTCGACTGTCCACTTCATTAAGAATCTGCAATGTTTCTTTAATAGTTAAAACCTTACATTTTGACATCATTGAAGACCCGCTATCCTCCCTGACGAACACTGACAATATCACAAAAATACAGGTTGAAAACTACTGTATACAGTAAATCACTTGAACTCGCTAAAACAGAGAACCACACTAAGACAAAGACGAAACCAGAAGGACGTATGTAAACTGTGGAGCAGTAACAGACAATGGTGGTGGGGAGAACTGAACGCGAACATGTAGACGAGTGGGTGGGATCACATTACATTCCACAGTACAGTAATAGGCAAAATTATTCAAACATTTTATTAAATGTCAACACATTATAGTTGGTTATCAGACAGACGGAGGTAAAATAAAGCAAAACGGAAATGGAATTCTAGTCTCAGGCCAGATTTTATATCAACCTAGCCAGAAAAAAGTTCGTTAAATATAAAACTAACTTTGTTAAGTAAGGACATTTTAACATGTTTTTCTGACTAATTCTCAAAATTCCTTAAAAAATTCGTAGAACAGAGAATTTTGTTATTTAGAAGTTCGCAATATGGAAGTTCTACTGTAGTTACCAAATTTTTGCAAAACAATTTTCATACTGCTATGAGTCTGACGGAATGGTTGACAGGTTCAATAGAACACTTGAGGAGCACCTGTCGAAGGTTGTTGACGAGAACCAGACTGGGACCAGCATATACCATTTTTCCTAATGGCGTATCGGCCATCAGTACACAATGCAACCGGCATGACTCTATCAAATCTGGTGTTTGGGCAGGAGATTCATCTTCCTGGGCACTTGATGTTCGGATCACCCAGAACTCCGTTCCAAGATCTGCAGAAGTATTCTTTGCAATTAGAAAACCAATCGTAAGAAATTAATCTCTTAATAAGAGTAAGGCTGAAGGTAGTCAGTGACAAAATGAAAACGTGGTATGGCATTCATAGCAATAGTGTGGGTTTCCAAGAAGGGGATCAGGTTTGGTTGTACAAACCAAAGCACTGTCATGATCACTCCCCGAAACTTCAAACTAACTGTGAAGGGGCTTAAATTATGAAAGTAGAATCAACGACATTGTTTATGAGTTATAACAGAAAGGACAGTGGACAGTTCAAAGTCATCCACCTAGACAGCTTGGCAAAGTATTACTGTGGAGACAGTTTGCCAGTTCACGATGAACGGGCTTAAGGAAGGGGCAGTGCTACATTCATTGAGATGAAATACAATTATGTAACACTCTTGAAAATTTGATGTCGTCTTTTTACACATTGACAATAAGAAGTTTTTTTTTTGTATACATAGGCTATTTTTTAGTGTAAGATATATTAATTCTGTAAATTTTTAAAGATACCAAGTTTGTATTTAGAATAAAATTCCTCATCATGATCTCCCACATTAACTTTTACAGTTTTCTTACAATGTTGAGTTCCAATTTTGGTGTGCAATGTCCCAAAATTTGAAATATTTTTATAGTAATTGCCTGCGCACATTCCTAAGAGCTACCATTTTGATAAAACACTTTAACAGCCTACGGTCGTTGTACACCGGTCCACTGCTCCATCGTAACTAAATGCTATGGTGTGTAGAATATGGCCGACAGCTTTCTAATCCCCTCCCTTCAGTGCAGCAAGATTGCCAACCTTTTCAAAATCGCCCGTTATTCTGCCCCAATCTGTATTATTAACAACAGAAAATAAGTAACCTAATATTTGGCAGTTATGACAATATTTAGTAATAATCAAATCAAGTACACTTTCACATTACAACTAAATCTAGATATACTCTTAAAAAAATAAAACCACAAATTAAATTGCCTTGTGTTGATGATAGCATCTCATGTGGTTAAAATCATTTTTAATGATATGCAGGATGAAAGGTATTAACTGACTTTTTATTTATTAGCCAAGATTTCAGATGTTAAAGAAACATTTTTTTCTATTTGTTATATCAGTAGGCAAATGATTATAGAAATTAGGATACAAAATATAAATAAACTTGTTATGTATTTTCTTTTTAGATAAGGGTATCAAAAGAGTTTTATTTTTACACCTTAATTGTTGAACATTTATTTTCCCAGAATCTCAACTTTTCTTGAAATCTATTTTAAATTCTTTACATACATAAAAAAGTCTTAAATGTAAGTACATGTCTTAAAGTAAGTATATTACATGTCTTAAATGTAAGTAATTAGTTTTCTAAACAAAAGAGTTATGCCTTAAGTTTCTTTCCTAGCAGAATTCAAATGTTTTTCTAAAGTAATAGAAGGTTCAAATATGATAAGTACATCCTGCCTTAAAAACCAATTCCATATGTTAATTTTGAATTAACTAAAGTAAAATAAATATTTTTAAAAATATCCTGTGACCACACTTAAAATTTTCTCAAAAAACTAGCTACTTCTCACCATATATTGTTTTTGTGAGTTTTCCATGTGATACACCTAAATATTTGTATGTATCCACCTTTTCTAATTTAGTACAACACAATCGTTACTATATTACATTGGTCAGTGTGATAGTTTTTAAGAACTAGGAAAGACGTTTGTCCATTTAAATAAAATAAAAATATATTGATGCACATAGATTCTCGCGTGTCCATATTGATTGCTTTTTGCTATGTGCTTTGAGCAGGCGTGTACTATGCATGCCAGGTCAGTTCAGTCTCAAGTATCAGAGGCATAGTAGACAGCTGAAACTGGCTCACCAACACATTGATGGCATATTCGCACTATAAGGAACCAGATTTTTCACATTTTCCCCCACCCCTGGGCTATCTATAAATTCTTTATTCTTCATTGATGCAGGTAATCCCTTTTGTTCCTTCCACTTATCTATCATAAAGGGACCTGCTCCCCCCCTGAGTTTACAAAATTTAAGTCGTGGGGAATTTGTAATAAGGCAAGCTTAATGTTTGATTTAAATGTTTTTTTTTGACAGCTTACTACTAGCTTGAGTCTCACTAGAGTAGTGTATATTAAATCATATAATTTTATTTTACATTATGTGAGTTTCTCATAATTTTTTACATAACAAAAAACCTCATATAGTTCCTATTAGAGGATATTATGTGTTATTTTTTCTATTTTACTTGTGATACATTTTTTTATTAAACTGTAGCTTAAGTAGAATTTGTTTGGCTTTATCCGTTTTGAGTAATGATTTTATGGTCTTGATAGGGTATGTTTGTACTGAGGTTGATTGCCTTATGCTGTTCAATTTGTAATACATAAATTTACGCTAAATTGGCAGGTGATAATCCTGGTGAGGTAAATAAAGTTTGTTCAGATGTGTATTTTCTTTGTGGTGTGTTCCAACATGTTTTCATGTTTATAACACTTCGAAACCTGTATGGTAATTTTCTACCATGTAGCGGTCTTACTTGTGCAGGTTAAAATCAGCAAGATTCCCATTAGTGACTTGTTTTAAGTGGTGTTAAGCCATTGTTTAACTGTGAATTATCACAGTTGTATTGGTGCATTTATAGGCCTACATACTAAATGTGAATTTGTATAAATTAGCATCCTTTATATGGTGTCTAGCATTTTTTCTTATTGCTGTTATTATAAGCTAAGTTTAGGTTTATGCTTGGTTCATACGTTCAAGTTTGTATTTAGATTATATATTTTGTAATCTGAATATTGATTTGCTATTTGCAAATTTGCCCTTATTTGGGATTTTTTGTTTTTTTACTTTTGTGTGTTGCTCTGTATTATTATATATTATGTTGTGATTTGAATTTTGTATTTGGTATTAGCAATTTTTCAATGTATTGGCATTTATATTATGATTTGAATCCTGTATTTTGAATATTTTTGCAGAATTGCCTGTTGTAAAATTGTAATGTTGTATTGTAACTTGAATTTATAATTATATTGTATAACTTTAAATATTTTTCCTTTGTGGATTTTGTTGAGTTACTCCCTGAACCACTGTTGAGGTTTATTTGTTTGTTTGAAGTCCTGTTTTTTGGGGGTCATATTTGATGGCTGCAATGTTGTCCACTGCTGCTTTTCAGAGACTGTTGTCATTAGGGACTATTTCCCACGAGACATTGGTTCTGTGTCTCTAAAGGATATTGGTTCTCTAAAGGATATTTTCCTGCTGAGGTGGAAGAGGCAAAGTTCTTATCCAAAGAACTGCAGACTTAGTACCAGTCTGAAGGGATCGTTAGAACCATACTCCAGTCCAGAGAGTCTGCCCAAGGGTCTGAAGGAGTCAGATGTCCCTGCTGTATTAACCCATATGACTGACATCTATTTGCAGGGGGTGGCGTCTTGCTTTGAGATTTGTTTCTTCTCAGTCTGCTACTGGAGTGGTATCTCATCATCTGTCTGGCACCGAGGTCTGTTTGGCTGAATTACACTAGCTGACCCTACACACCTTTGACAGTCATTTGCCAGTTTGGTCAGAGTTCTGTCCAAACTTCATTACTCTGGTTCACGATAATGTCACACTCACACCTTGTTGTATTTGTTGTCACATGTCAAAGGAGCATCTTATGAGAAAATCTCGATTCTGCCAGTGAACTATGACAGCTAAATCCATCCTCACAGACTGATACCTCAACAAAAGGCTGGCAGTCCAAACCTAATGCCAGAATCTTCTACAGCTTCCTACCATCTCATTGAAGTCCTCAGGGTGATCCACGATTTCATAGACAATGTGTACATTTTGTGAGTGAATTTGGGTTGATCTGATGGCAGGGTCAAGTCAATGATGTTATACCTGCATGTTAGGCCATTAGGAGTTTTCGCTGTGTACTCAGGTAAAATCCTGCCCATTGGATCATTGGTTGGAGGGGGGGTTGTTATCTTCTGATCAATCACCTCATCATTTGCATTTCTTTATTTGGGAATTGTTTATGCAAGACCATGTCACTTAAAGGGAGCAATTTTATATGAGGGCACCAGGACAAATGTGTATCCCTGAGGAAGTATAATTTTGTACGTTTTTTCATGAGTTAATGTTTATGTTTAAAATATTTTATGTTGAACATTTAGAAACATTTTATTTTCTCACAACCAGAATATTTTAGTTTTTTAGATCTTGTTCCATAGCTGTATGCATAGCACTAAGGTTTCTTGAAACATGCAGGAATACTATATTACCAGCAAAAGCTGTATCATCTACAGACATACTTCACCATCTGTAGTAAAACGCTTGCCTCCCAGGACTTGTTTGAGAGGACCAAAAATGTGATAGTTACAGGACACCAGCTCAGGGATGTAAAGTGGATGGCATCATATGTCCCACTTGAACAGCTCTCTCTGGATCAAAAAAGATCATCAGCATAACGTTATGAACTGTTGGAGTTGTTTTGTTTTTTTTTCTCTTGTGTTTCCATTTATTTAATGCTCATTTAGTCTCTGTAATGTAATGGTGCACTTAGCTCTCAGCTCCCATTATGATTCTCATTAGAAAATGTGAACCCGTTCATGGAATAATGCTGAAGAAAGGACTGTGCTGCCGCGAACGTTGATTTTTGTGGTTGTTGGTCAACACATGTGGCACCCACAGTGCACACAGTTCATGAATAATCATAGACGCACTACTATAGGAAATGTCCGTTTCACTTGCAGTCTCTTTAATTGTAAGGTAGCAGTTGGAAAGAACCTTTTCATTCACTTGTTCTGTGTTGTTGTGGTACCATTTCGCCACATGGGGTGTGACATCACATTTCACACTACTTCAATATCAGGTGACACCTGTATATGACAAGCCATACATATACAGTGACAACTCCCTTACTAAACCAGGTACAGCATGGTTCCTGTGAGAAGTGAGGGAAACAACAATGCGGACAGTGTTGCCACAAAGAACATTATTTTATCTTTTTTAGTACAAGAACACAGCTTGGGAGTAACTAACTTTTTAATTTACCCTCATATAAAGTTTTTGTTTTGTCATAAGTGTTTCCATGAACTATGTACAAGTGGTAGTTATAATATTTCATTTAACCTAAGAAATTTTGAGATTGAAAAGTTGTGTCTTTTGCGTATAAGATTACTAGTATATCTGTTTCCTTGTTTAGTTACCTTCGATATCCTATTGTAATTTAGACCTACATTTAAGGAGGAAACGTCTGTAGACGGACAGGATGATGGCTTTCTTGGATTGTCTACAGAGGAGATATGATTTTGTACTGTAGTAGTAATGCTAAACTTCATATTATAATATGAAACTGTAAATAATATTACAGATAAAATATGTATTTAATCAAACGTAGTGTAAATGAATAGTAAAACTGCAACTGTAAGTAACTGTAGTGCATTGGGTTCACCCTGTTTAGATATATACCAACAGTTGTTAACACTTGCAAGCATGAATTGTTAATTAATAGTTACAAATTCTTATGTTATAAACTTTGTAAAATAAATATTAAAACAACGCATGAATGTTTAAATAATTTTCTATTCTATAAATTGCATGTTTTGCATGATGTTTTCAGTTTATGATTAATGCTGTTATTTATCTGTAGCATCAGTTTTCAAATGCAAATGCTGTTCATATAACAATATTTCTGTTTACTGCTGGTGACAAGAATGATAGTGAGGAATCCATTAATGATTGAAATAAGGAAAATTTCCATCATACCTTCTTGAGCACATAATGTACTTTGCTAACAAAATATTATGATTTCGTGTATATTACATAAACAATTAACAGATATATGGTTGTAGTTAATTGTGCTTTATCAGGTATCATGTATTAGTGAAGAGAGAGAAAAATATAATTTAGTAATATGAAATAGTCTTTAAATTTACTTTGTAGAGTAATAATAATCTTATATTGCTGGTGTTATATACATGTGTTTAGGATTATTAGAATAATAACCGATATGCTGAGGGTAAAACAAATTATAATTATAGTAAAACAAAACTCTGAATATGGAAAAGCCTGTATATTTAAAACTTTAAGTTCATACACTAGTACAGGAGGAATCATAAGGAACTACATTAGATTACTTTTTTTTATATTAGAGTAACTAAAATATATGAAATAAAGCTGGGGGTTCAGAAAAATCAATATTTTTTAAGATTTCAACAGTGTTTGGCATCTACTGATATTTAGTTTTCTAAAATATTGTATCTAATAATCACTTGGAAGTGTCAAAATAAATCCAATGGCACTTACCCAGAATTTGCGCATCAGTTTTGGAGTTACAACAAACATACTGACGAAGCATCCAACTCAGTATTTTTCTATACATAGTTGGGTAATCGCTGGTGTAGCAATATTAAAACCCACATTACGAACACTCAAGAGATCCTTGTGCACAGAGGGCGAAATGTCCGTATGGAGGGAGGGAGTTCCTCTGAGGTGTTGAAGGGAATTTTTTATTGATAGCTTTAGTGTTGCCAATGTATGAAAGTAACATTTGATAGTAACAGTGACCATTGAATACAAATAATTCAAATGGTTAAGAGTGCCATGATTTGAATGGTGAGAGAGAAATAGTCGAGTCAATGAAGGTTTTCACTCTTAATCCTCAAGAACAGTTCCGATTTTTATGATCTTTTCTTTAAAACGCTTGTTATTATCTATTATTTGAAATCAGAAACATTGTAGAGGGGGGACTTAGTTATTTATATTGTTTAAACAATAAAAATCAAATTTATATAAAAAATTCATTTTTTTATGATTTTTATTGACTAATGGATTTTTTCTTTTAAATTTCGTATAAAAAATATAATTTAAACAAAAGTTTTCAATAGTTTTAATTTTACTAGAATAGAAAATAATGAAACGGTTATTAAGCTAGTGGATTTATTTGAGAACTGTTGAATTAATGATTCCATTTTTCCATGCTGCAAGGCACTTTCCTTATGGTAGCTAAATCAAGTGAAATTTATTTGCAAAAAATGCATAAATTAGAACAAGAATTGGATAAAGTCCTATTTGAAAAATTTAAACAAAATTACAGTGCGAGACGATCTGATGTTTTTTTCTCAAAGATTTCGACAGACCAGACAATAGAGCAGACATTAATGAAACCTATGAAAGGTGATGGTGGACCTTTTAAATGAGGAGCAACTCCAAGTGTCATTTTTTAAATGGATCAAATCAACAATATTTATGACAGACATAATTGATGGAATAGAAGAATTTTGTGAAGTATCATTTACATCATCATTTCAACATGTTGATGCTAGTGATAGCAGGATAAATGAAGATTCTAAGGCCTCCGATAAAATTATAGATTGTTTAAAGTTCACAACCCTTTTCCTGATGTACAGCAAGTTATGGCAATCTCTACAGGAATTAAGGGGGGTGACACTATTGATTGTTACAAAGTGTTTGATGTTGGCATTAAAGTGAGAAATAAAATAAAAGGTTCAAACTTTAAAGATATAAAAATGACAATAAAAGAGACCGCTACATCTTTATTAAGTATGAACAGTAAAGTTAAAGTGAATAATAATGAAATTGCTGTCAATCCAATTGTAATTTTTCAGCGCATATGTTAAAAAAAAAAACCCGATGACGAACTTAGACATTATTTTGATTACGAGTTGGCTCCGTATCCTCTTTCTCTCTTTGATAATGCTGGAATTAGAAAAATGGTTAAATCATCACTTTATAACAATTTAACACTGATGTTAACGATGTTACAAAATTTTTCTACATCATTGACGGCGGTATGTTACTTCATAGAGCAAAATGGGAACTAAATCAAACATTTTGTAGCATTTGTCAAGAATATATCAGATATATACGTAATAACTATGGCACCAATGTGAAAGTTGTATTTGATGGATACTGTGATGATGGAATTAAAGCGTCAGAAAGAAATCGTAGATACATAGGTAATGCTTCGATCGACTACCTGTTTGATGTAGACAGGCCTTTGAAAACTACCAAGGAGAAGTTTTTAGCAAATAGCAAAAATAAAAATAGATTTATTAATCTTTTTTATAAAAAGCTAGTTGAAAATAATTTTGAGTGCAGTCAAGCTGAAAGTGATGCTGACCGTTTAATCATACAATCAGCTCTAGATTGTTCTTTTACTCATGTAGTTGTTTTAACAGAAGACATTGACGTTTTAGTTTTATTAATAGCTTTATCACCAAATGATAAAGAATTATACTTCTTAAAACCACCAAAAAATAACATCTTACAGAGGGTTTATTCAACGAAAAGAAATATAAAACAATTTCTGAACGTCAAAAAAGACCATCTTTTTTTTATTCACGCTTTTACAGGATGTGATACTACATCTGCTTTTTATAGAAACGGTAAAAATCAATTTGTAAAAATTTTCATTGATGATAAAGAGTTACGTGAAGCAGCTGCGACTTTTATGGTTGAAAATCAGGGCGATGAACAAATTTTCAATGATGGTATTCATTACATACGTCCATTGTATGGTGCTAAAACAGCAAAAAATTTAAATAAATTAAGATTTAAACGATTTATTGCACTAGCTTCAAAAACGAAAAGTGTACAACTTTGTTTACTACCTCCGATGGAATATGCGGCTAAACATCATCTTAAAAGAGTTTATTTACAAATCCAGCAGTGGAAAACTACTGTTTCAATACCTCCTGAACAATGGGGTTGGAAAAAAGAAAAATTTTTGTTGCCCATAAGAATGACGAAGCCAGCAGCACTGGATAACATGAAAATAATTTTTTGCTCATGTAAAACTGAATGCGGTGCAGCATGTGGCTGCAGAAAAAGTGGTATGCATTGCTCACCTCCATGTACTGTTTGCAGTGGAAATGACTGTGATAATCATCCACCGATAGAAGAGAACCAAGACATCATTGAAGATGTAAATGAAAATGAATAAATATAAATATAAGTGTAAATTAATAAATTTTCAATTAATTGATAAAAAATTTGGTTTTTAAATATTAATTTAATGTCTTCCCTACATAGTTTTAATTTTTTCAACGAGATCGTAGCTGTTAGAATAGCTGATTATAAGAGCTGATTTAATAGTTTTGTCCTTCCATGCTTACTGGCTCATAGAGAGAATGTCCTGTCTGAATACTAAGAGAAGACATGTTTTGCATGGCTGAAATGATAGGGTCAGCCAACCACTGAGATTTCAGTCTTATTTCTTTTAGTCGAATCAATGAAGCTTAAAAATCAACAAAACTTCTGAATCCTCAGAAACAGCTTTGATTTCAATGAAATTTTGTTTTAAATGTTTGTTTTTATATATAATTTAAAACCATAGCTCTTAAAACTATTAAATCAGCACCACATTATAGGTTGGCTTCATTTGACGTAACTAATCTGTACACCAATGTGCCGGTAGATGAGACAATGACAATTCTCAGAAATAGCTTAATTACTACAAATAGGTTAGGTAGAAATGAAATTGATGAACTTATGCAATTGCTTAAAACAATACTCAAACAAAATTATTTCTCTTATGATAATGAATATTTCATGCAGGAGGATGGTCTGGCAATGGGGTCACCTTTATCGGGAATTTTAGCGGACCTATACTTGAACCACTTTGAGAATACATTTTTAATGTCTAGTCTTAATAAACAGCGAGATAAAATTAAATTTTACGTACGCTACGTTGACGACACTTTTATGATATTCAATGGAACGAATAGACAAATAGAAAATTTGAAAGGATATATGAACAGCATAAATACGAAAATCCAATTTACCCTAGAAATGGAGAATAATAACTGCCTGAACTTTCTTGATCTCACTATCAGCAAATATAATGACCGTTTTAGATTCAAAATTTATAGAAAGCCCACCACCACGAATATTACTATTCATTATGATTCGTACCACCCATATTCCCAAAAAATGGCAGCCTTCAACGCGTTCGTTCATAGAATTCTTGCTATTCCCCTTGAGCAAAAAGACAGAGTGGAAGAGACTAATATAATCAAAATTATAGCTATCGCTAATGGGTATAACAGTGGAATCGTAGACAAGCTTATAAGAAAATACTCGGTAAAAATCAATACTAAAAGCAGATTAACCGGCCCATCTAAAGAAGATACTAAGTTTATAGTAACTGAGTACACGAATGTACTACCAGTCATTGTAAAGAATGAGCTAAAAAAACGTAAAATAACAGTGGCCTTCAAAACCACAAATAACATCAAAAAACGTTTGTGACAAAGAACTCATATCCCGGCTGAAGAGAAAACTGGAGTATACAAGCTTGAATGCGATGACTGTGACAAATTTTATATAGGACAAACGGGCATGCCGTCAGCTGAACGTTTTAAAGAACACCTGCCCAAAAGTGATATCTCGAAAACAAGATCCAGTTACGCTCAGCATTTAATGCTGTATAATCATAAGTACTCAGACTTCCACACAAACTTTAAACTGCTTCATAATTGTAAAAAAGGTGCATACATGAACGCTGTGGAGGAATATGAGATATACAAGGCTTCTACGTTACAAACGGACCAGATACTTAATGACAAAGTTTCGTTGCGATCGAATCTGCTGTACAACACGGCCATCGATATCGATGGGTCAACGGGCAATGATAACGGTCATGTAAGACAAAGTGCAACAGTTGGTCGTCGGCAACGAGACGATGCGCATCGGACTGTGCCAAGACTGTGTCGGTGTTAAATTATGTGTGGTGTTTTTTGTGTTTTTGTGTGTTTTATCTAGTTGACGACCCCTTTTGGGTGAGTTTGATGTTTTTATAGTATTGAAACCTGATGATGAGAATTTATTCTCGAAACGCGTCGTTTTAAGAAAAAAACCAAATAAGTCACAAGACGGAAGTTAATACAGGTAATTGCCTAATATTAATTCTAAATAGTTAGTAACGTGACTTGGAGACAATTATAACAAAATGAATCCTCAGTAATGTTACCTTTGCATATCTGTTCTACAAACTGCATTGACATTTGTTACTAGAACAGGACACGTATGAAAGCTCTTCACAATAATTCTATTTTTCATGTGGAGTTTGTCTTATTTTCTCAGCATACAAATTTTATTAAAAATTTAATAAAATACATCAAGACTTGTAAGGCACTTAGTGATATTGTAAGGCACGTCTTATGTAACTCTTATTGTGGATGTCAAGTCTGTTTAAACTAATGTTTTATACACATTTTCCAGTATACTTCAGATGTCAACAGCATTAGAATTCAAGACACTATTGAAGAAGACATCTGTTACAGATCAGAAGAACAAAAACAACATACATCAAGTGAAGCTACATGTGGTTCTTCAGAATCACATATGTGTGTTAAATGTAACAAACACTGCGGGTACCCAAAAAGGTTGGCCAGTCATAAATTAATCTCCATAAATGTGGCATAGAAACATACCAGTGCGATACTTGTAAAAAAATGTTCACAAATAAGAATAATTTGTCAGCTCAATTATCAGTTCACATCAGAAGAAAGAAATATCAGTGTGATATCTGTAATAAATATTTCACTTATCCTAGTCTTTTATCAATTCATAAATTAATACATAGTGGAATAAAAATATCAGTGTGATGTTTGTAACCGAGCTTTTAGTCAACCAGGTAATTTGTTAGCTCACAAGTTAATTCACAGTCAAATAAAGAACAAGTGTGATATTTGTAATAAGTTGTTTTCTCATACATGTAATTTGTCAGCTCACAAGTTAATTCACAGTGAAATAAAAAACCATCAATATGAGGTATGTAACCGATCTTTTAGTCAAAGAGTTTGTCAACACATAAGTGAACTCACATTCGCAGTGTGTTCAACAAACATCAGTGTGAAATCTGTAATTCTTCACTCGAAAGAATCATTTGTCTAGACATAAATTAACTCATGAAGTAAAGCAATATCACTGTGATGCCTGTAACTGTTCCTTTAGTCGATTAGACAAGTTGTCAGCTCATAAATTAATTCACAGTGGAACACAGAACTATCAATGTGATACATGCAACAAATATTTTTCATATCCAAGTACTTTGTTAGCTCATAAAGTAAAACACACTGGAGTAAAGAAGTATTAGTGACATGTGTAACGAATCTATCACCTAAGAAAATTTAAATTTTATATCTATGGTGTCACATTCCTGTGTGTTTATTGATTTAGAATGAATAATGAGCACATTATGACATTTGTAACAACTCTTCTCACATTCATAGTATCAGTAAAAAAAAGTATTCACAGTAGTTCAGTATGTGTGAAAACAATCAAAACTTAAAGTCACAAGACTGGACACATTTGCACTGCTTGATCACTTAATCAATTGTTATATATCAATATGTTTATTGTAGTTTAAGCTTGGTGGAAGTTAAAACAGTTGGTAAAATGCAAGTAGAAGTTTTTATTATTAAACATCACTTTAGCTAATTTGGAACTGGAAGTTTGAGTGAGCCAAGTTGCAAATGATTTTTATAAATGGTTTCAACTTTCTGTTGTATAGAAGTGATTTCACACAATCCAATGCTGCAACAGCTGTTTAGTTACTCTGATGACAAATACGAATCAAGGACAGCTTCTTCAGAAACTCAAAGCCTTCAAAGAAAACCCTCCACTTAATACATTTGAAATAAGTGTTGAAGTAAATAGGTGGTTTGTGCGTCCACTACAATATATTGACTGGACATTAAATCCAGACAAAGAAATGATATTGTGCTTCGATATTAGGGACCAAATGCAATGACCCAGAATTCCTATGAAATGTGTGGTTTTATGGTAAGAGTCATTCATTTGAACAGATTATTAAATCAACAAACAATCTGTTTTCATGATTTATCAATGGTCAGACATCATTTTCGATATCCCCATTACATTCTGTTGATACAGTATGCTTTGTGTTGTCTGCAAATAGCATTTGAATCTATATTTTGTCAAGGATGACTATTTATTGTTAATTAGGTGCAGCAACAAAATACCACACTGTTTGTGACGGCTCTGAGATTTTGTCATGCCAAGTATGTGGCATTTTGTACATAATGGTTCCAGCAGAAAGAGGATACTTACAAAATGCAAGGATCTTGCTTCATTTTATTTATGCTCATTCTGCAAAAAATGTAAATCCCCTTGGAACAAACTTTTCATATCCTTCTCATTCAACTGAACTACACTACTTGATGCTTACATGTGGAGTTTACAAAAAAAAACATAGTTAAGAGAACCTACCAGCAACTGTTGTTGAATTATGTGAATAGGTTATGATAATGTGTAAGAGGAATTCAGAAGTCTCTTTTGATGGACATGTTTGAGAATTTAATTGAGCAGTACATGTGCTGCCAGAACATAACAGAAAGCCTGTCAAACGTGTGTGTGTGTGTGTATGTGTGTGTATGTGTGTGTGTAATGTTATATATGTTATTTCTTAGAAAACGTTTTTGAGAATTTACTTCATATATTACTATTGTTTGGGACAGGTCATGCATTTTAATTTGATTGTTAGATTTATGTCACTGTATCTATCGATAGTACATCCTTCAACACGTGCTGCTTTCTGCCGACTGTTATTCATTCCTTTCCCTCCTTCCCACGTCCGTTGCCGCAATTCCGGCCCCGTCTTGTTACTTTATTATAAAGCTCCAACTTTTACACTTTTCGTTAGTTAATCGCTTTAACGGTAAACCGTGTGTCGTGCGTTAATTTGTTCACAACAGCTCACGAGTGTAAAGTGCAACTTGTCTCAGTTACAACTACAAGAAGGAGATTCCTGTGTCCACGTTGCCATGATTATGAAAGAGATAACCTAGTCTACCCGCTAGCTAGCAGGTATCTTTCCATCAGGAGCACGTGTAAGTCTCGTCATCTTATCTTGTTATTATTATAAACAGTTACGGGTGCCAATTCCCCTAAATTTCAATTGGATGGTCCTCCAGTCTCTTGTCTCAAATGGAGACAAACTAACTAACGCCACCCCTTTAACTATACAAAACATGGTCCTCCGGACTCTTGTCTCAAATGGAGACAAACTAACTAACGGTACCCCTTTAACTATACAAAACATGGTCCTCCGGGCCAGATGTGAACTTATTTATTAGTGACTCATGGATTTACAGTGCGTTAATGACATTTTATGGTTTTAATTTCATTTGTTTCGTATTGACTACACGTGGTCACACTGTTCCCAGTTTTATCGTAGCACTTTCCTTGTACAATCCGCCATTTTGCTCCAGTTATATTCCTTGTTCCTTGTTGGCCGGCAAACACATGGTTGCAAAATCTAACCTGACTTTATTCCTTTGTCAATAGCAGCTCACATTCACAACCGATGAAAGTGTTTGTTTACATTGTGATAGCGTACTACTCAACGAACATTGAACGGTTGCTTTTGGTGTATATGTTTAATTGCTGTGTTCTAACAATAATTAGCAAACTGTTTATGCCTCGAGATAATTATTTAAGAAATATTAATTTTTATTTTCGGCGTTTTTACATATTTATGTTAGTGTTGTTACATTAGTTTATGTGACTGCAGACTAAAGTTCCGTTCATCCGTGTGTGGATTATCCGAACTTCTCTACGTTTACCGCATCGTTATTTATGTTTTGCAGTTAAGTACAGCTATTGTAGTTCATCTTTTCATGCATGCCAGTGATTACTAGATTACAATCCAAGAAAATGGAACAAACCGCTGCTGACCTGTTAGCATTACAAACTCAGGTTATTAAATCATTGAATATTATTCATAACACTGCCACAGGTAGTGGCAGGTTGGCACCTAAATTGTCAAGCAGAATTGACCATGTTTATACCGAATTGTCTCAAAATCAGTCGCAATTGAAGTCGCTTATTTCTGGTACTGACACGAATGTTACTGTTACTAAGTTAAATGAATTTCAAAATCAATTTGATGAAGTCTACAGCCAACTGGTTATGCTTGCCTCAGTTGAAAACACTGAAGTGAAACCTGATGTGCGCGAATTAAATAATTTGCATTTATCATCCATCGCTAATTTGCCGACGGTGCAGATTCCTACATTTTCAGGTGAAATTAAACAGTATCAGAATTTCATTGCGCTATTCAATTCATCAGTTCATGAAAATTCTGCTCTTTATAGTGTACAGAAATTTCAATTTTTGAGAAGTTTCTTGAAAGGGGAAGCCCTCCAGATCATCACTAGTCTACCAATAACGCCAGAAAATTATGATGTTGCGTACAATGCCATAATTAATTGTTACTTCAACAAGCGCCGTTTGGCTGCTTATTACTTTAATGAGATTGTCACCTTTGAACCGAATTCAAAACCCAGTTATGAGGGTCACCAACGATTTTTATCTGTGCATAATAATGCTATTAGCGCATTAGAACTTATTTTGGATATCGATTTAAAAGATTGTCTACTGTTTTTGTTAGCTTACAATAATCTAGATCCTGAGAGTAAGTCTATGTTTGAGCATTCAATTAAAATCAATTTGGTTCCTACGCTGAAGGACCTAATGGATTTTGTTGCCGATTTAATAAGATCTACTGAAGTACTAGAAATGAATCCTGCTACCAGCACTGCGATGAAGCAGAAACCTGAAGCTCCATCTCATTCTTCACTCTTCATGCTTTCCACGCAGTACTCCTGCTCCTGCTGTTTACAGACCTTGTACATTAATCACCGAAAAGCGATCAGCCATATCGCGCTCTAACGAAAACCAGCATTGTGTATTTTGCAAATCAGACTATCAAAATATTTTTACTTGTACTGATTTTCTGTCATTAAGTCTTGATGACAGATATAAGTGCATATCAGACCTCCGTTTGTGTTTTTCTAGACACGCTCATAAAAATTGTCGATCTACTAAAACGTGTAAGACTTGCAATTCTAGAGAGCACAATTCATTGTTGCATCCTTTCACCGAAAAGGGAAGTGCCCCGTCCAGTACATCTACGAGTCCACCTAATTTTAATAACGCTACCCGCACCTTCGTCACTCCAAATTCTGGGGCCTCATCGAACTCTTCGTCGATCATCGCTGAATCAGCTGTATCCAATATTTCGCCGAATCTTGCGGTTACGGTTAATTTGTCGTGCCGCACAGGCAATCACACTGTTTTACTGGGAACTGCAATGGTTCAAGTTTATGATTCCACTGGAAATATAATTTCTCTGTGCGGTGTCTTAGACTCCGGCTCCATCATCACGTCTCAAGGCGTTCAGAAATTGAATTTACACGTTGATCGAAGTGCCAGTCAATTAGTCGGTATTGGCGACTCCACTTCACGAATTAAGGGCTCCGTTCGTTTTGACATCCGCACTCCAGAATCTCCTCAGTCACGTTTCTCCTGCCATACATTGGCTGTTCCGCACATAGTTGGTCCATCTACCTGCCACTCTACTTCCAGATTCTACGCTACGAAAATTCTCGAATTTCAAACTCGCCGATCCGCAATGCAATCGCCCCGCTCCCGTCGAATTGTTATTCGGCTCAGATATCTACAGTGAATTGATTCAAGATACGCCTCTTACGATTATTAAGGGTCAACCAATGGCACTTAACACCATTTTTGGTTGGGTTATTTTTGGACAGAATAACTCGAACTCTGCGCAGAAATCATGCACTACCTCGCTATTATCCACACTTCAACCGCTGAACACGACTTTACAACGATTTTGGGAGTTAGAAGAAGTCAACATCCCGAAAATTCAAAATTCTGATGATGTTAGATGCGAAGAGATCTACAAGAAGACGATCACTCGTGACTCTTCAGGACGCTACATCGTCGCACTGCCGTTCAAAACTGAAACTATTCCATTGATTACCACTCGTAACTCCGTTCAGCGTCAATACATCAAGTTTGAAAAACGATTGTCATCTCAGCCTGAGATACAAGTTAAATATCAGTATTCATGCAAGAATACATCAAATTAAATCATATGTCACCCGCACCTGAACCCGTCCCTTACATCATCCCTCATCACTGTGTATTTAAGGATTCCAGCTCCACTACCAAAGTCCGTACGGTCTGTAATGCCTCTTATCGTGACTGTTCTGGTAATTCCTTAAACAATCAACTCCTTTCTGGACCCAAGCTCCAAAAGTATATTTGCACTATTTTGACCTCCTTTCGATTTCACGAGTATATTGTCCGTGCCGACATCAAGATACTGTATCGTCAGATACAATTACGCGAAGAAGTTCGTCGTCATCAACATATTTTTTACCGTCCGAATCAAGATTCTCCGATCTTGGATTTTCAACTTAACACTGTGACGTACGGTCTTACTCCATCTGCTTACCTCGCCCAGCGTACTTTACTTCAGTTAGTTGAAGATGAAGGTTTTCGTTTCCCGCTCACTTCTCGCGCCATTCAGCACCACACATATGTTGATGACTCAGGAGCGTCATCCCTATCCAAGGCTCGAGAGTTAATTAAGCAGCTAATTGAATTATTCATACGTGGTGGTTTTGAGCTTCGAAAATGGTCATCGAACTCACCAGAGTTAATTGCGCACTTTCCTCAAGATCATCTCGAGAATCCGATGTCTTTCTCTCCGATGATTCTTCGACTATCAAGATACTAGGGCTTCAATGGACTCCCAACTCCGATGTCTTCTCGTATAAAGTTATACCATTTGGCACCATTCCTACCAAGCGAAGCATTCTTTCATATGTCGCTCGATTCTTTAATCCATTGGGATTTATCACTCCAGTCACGTTATGGGTTAAATCTCTGCTCAAGACTCTATGGCAAAACCGACTAGGCTGGGATGAAGTCCTTCCCTCTGAAATTGCCGCCGAATGGAATAAATTCGCCGCTGAACTTCCTCGGTTAAGCCAACTTCGTTTACCTCGTCACATCGGTTTTCCTCATCTGGTTCGCCGGATTATTGGGTTTTGTGGCGCCTCAGAGAAAGGTTATGGGGCCGTTATTTATCTTCACACCACCTACGAAGATCAAGTTGACGTTCAGCTCATTAAAGCCAAGAGTCACGTCACGCCGACTAAAGTTGTCACTATTCCTCGCTTAGAGCTCTGCGCCGCTCTTCTGTTCGCCAAGTTCTATGAATCTGTGTTGGATTCCCTCTCCGATTTGGACATCCAAGGGACAAGACTGTTCTCCGACGCTAAATTGTGCTCACCTGGCTTCGTACGCCGCCTCATAAGCTCAAGACATTTGTTGCTAACCGAGTAACACAAATCCTTGCGCTTACTACATTAGATATGTGGTCTCATGTTCGTACCGAGCACAATCCCGCTGACATCGCATCTCGTGGGACATTTCCTAGTCTGTTACTCGAGTCTGACACCTAGTGGAATGGGCCAGACTTTTTACGCTCTCCTGCGCCCTCATGGCCTGATCGAGCATTATCGTCTATTCCTTCCGAAGTTCCCAAGCTTCGTTGTGCGAACTCCTCTTTAATCACCACTACTAATGACGACTCTTCTCTAGAAATCATTCAGAGATTTTCTACGTTTAACGGCCTCATTCGAGTTGTCGCCTATGTTCGACGCTTTATTCAACATTCTCGCCGAATCCAAACCGGTTTTCTGGATCTAAAGCTTACTGTGCCTGAATTGAATGAAGTTACTCTAATCTGTGTCAAGATCACGCAACAATATTACTTTGCTTCCGAACTCAAACGACTACAATCTAATAAGCACGTGTCTAGTTCCTTATGTTCGCTATCACCTTTTGTCGACACCCGGGGTGTTCTCAGGGTGGGCGGTCGGATTCGTCGATCAAATCTGGAGTATGATGCTAAGCATCCGATATTGCTGCCAAAGAAATGTCATCTTTCCAGCTTGATTTGTGATCATTTTCATGTTTCGTCAATGCATTCCGGACCTCGCACTACTCAGTCGTTGATTCTCCAGAAATTCTGGATTATTTCTCTACGTTCTTTACTTCGATGGCGTATACATAATTGTGTCCGTTATCTGCGCTACCGTGCACAGCAGCCCATGATGTCCGACTTGCCTGATTTCCGTCTCCAACCTTCACGCGCTTTTAGCTCAGTGGGCGTAGACTTCGCCGGTCCGATGATGATGAAAACCAGCAAGTTACGAACTTCCAAGTTGGTTAAAGGTTATATATGCATCTTTATTTGTACTGCTACGAAAGCTGTTCACTTGGAATGTGTAGCAGCATTAAGCACAGACACTTTCCTCGCTGCTTTCGATCGTTTTGTGGCCAGAAGAGGCCTACCTTCTGACGTTTATTCCGACAACGGCACGAATTTTGTCGGTGCCACTCGCAAGCTCAAAGAAATTCATACTCAAATTCAAGCATCCTCTGGTAAAATTCACGATCACCTCGCCAGCCGCAACATCAAGTGGCATTTCAACCCGCCTTCAGCTCCCCATTTCGGCGGGCTTTGGGAAGCTGCCGTCAAATCTGCTAAAACGTTACTTAACTTGCAGTTAGTGCATTGAACGATCAGAACCGAACATGCCCGTTTATGATGTGCACGGTTTAGCTGAGTGCAATTAAAATGTATTTATTAATAAGTTCAATAATTGTATTGCGGGGCTAGCAGGCATCTCCAGACCATTGTTCTTTTCATCTATACATTTTCTAGTTAATTCTTTTATATCCAGCTGAACTAACGTGTCGTGTGTTTTCATGATTTACCATGCCAGGGTTTCCTGTGCAATAGTCTAAATAGTTTGTCCTTTACCTTTTTTAAATTGCCTTACTCTTTTTGGTTGCGAATTTTACTGAACTTCCGTATTTTTCATTTTTTTGAAGTGAAAACTTCTTTTGGCGCACCGCACACACATTTTTTCGTAGGTAGTAAGTTAGGCTGATCCGTCACGCTCTGAGGTGAAAGGCTCGATCGGGTGAACTCGGGACCGCCGAGTGTACCCGAGCGAGAAAGATACAGACAGCTGCTCTTCGCTGCTGAACGGTGAAAGGCTCGATCGGGTGAACTCGGGACCGCCGAGTGTACCCGAGCGAGAAAGATACAGTCAGCTGCTCTTCGCTGTTGTGTCGCTGTGTTTAGTATATTCAATTAATACGTAATAATTGTCATTATTAATTTAATAGTTATTATTTATACTATTTAACACACTTTTATCGTTTACGTACTTTATTTTGGAGTTTCTTACACTGCCGAATTTGCTATCGCGTGTTCGATCCCTAGCGCGATTTTTAGATGGGTAAAATCTTACGAGTCGCGTCACCGACATGCAAATGCTAACAGTATATCTGTAGCTATAAGTATGGCGTGTTGCGCGTGGCCAGCAGTGAAAGTATAGATTATACTTGTGTGTAATACTATTATACTACAATTATATTATACAATTGTAATACTATTTATACTATTTAACACACTTTTATCGTTTACGTACTTTATTTTGGAGTTTCTTACGCTGCCGAATTTGCTATCGCGTGTTCGATCCCTAGCGCGATTTCGGCTTTCCGTATTAACAATTAACGCAATACTTATGATCTATTTTACATTATTTTTATTCTTATTAATTACTTATACTATAGGTATTATATGATATTTACATAATTGTTATTTGTCCGTCTGGCTGTTAACTTAGGGTTTTTCGTCATGTCTAATGTCGAAGTATGTATTTTTAATAGTTTTTTTATTATTGTAAGATTGTAACATTAGTGCTGTGTATATGTATGTAAGTAAAGTTAAATTGACTACGTGGAAAGTTTAATGTGTGTATACTGTGCATTGTTTAAATTGTGTTTTAGTTTGATCATTATTTTAAATGTTCAAATGTAGGATCACTGTGCAGTACAAAAGTGAGTACTAAATATGTTAATATTTTTATATAGAAAAATGAATAACATAAACAAAGCATGTATTTTCAAATATTTCCAATATTCGTATCAATATTTCCGTTTAAAAATTTGATATTATTTATTTTTTAGTTTTGATATTTGACCTCTGCCATACATCATGCAATGAGTATTTCATAGTGGCTTAGGAGTTATCTTACTAGCGTGGTAAAACAAATTTCTAGTTGTTCGATAGTATTTTTGCCGCGGATTTTAAAATTAAAAATTCTATAAAATTTTATAATAATTTTAGATTTGTGTGTTGAATTTTGAAAATATGTCAATTATATATATAAATTATATATGAAATTTTGGATTATGTCAATTAAGTTGTATTTATATTTTGTACTGGGCTTGCGCAGACCATCATATGTTTTGATTAATAAGTAAACCATATAAAAATGTATATAATTGTTGCTCGGAGTGCCGATAGATGTGAAAACCAGACTGATTTTAAAGATTTTAATTTACACAGAATTTTAATTTTTGATACTACAATTAATTTGAATATCCAAAAAAACCACTGTTATTTCATAGTTTTAAGTTTTCACTTCTGTCGGCAGTCCTCAATGACTGCCTATTTTTATTCTTTTTATCCTTCAGTTTTCTTTTTAATAATTAATTCTGGAATTCTCTGTTTGTTTCATTTCGCGGGTTCATGTTAATACAAGAGGTGCATGTAGGAAGCATGCGGTGTGCTGTCGGTCATATTTAAATCTGAGCGTAATTACTATAGTAAATTCCGGTATTATACCCTTGCCTTTAATTTTCTGATTTGTCTTTTATATACTTTAATTATATTCATATTTCTGAATTTCGGTTTACAATCGGGCTGTTTATGCTTGCAACCTTGGTAGTCCTGGGTTGTCACTGCTTTAGTATTATATGAATTTAACTTGCGTATGTATCATTTATTAGTTATGAAAAGGCACACAAAATTTACATGTATTAATGGCCGTCATGCTGTTTGTTGAGTTATTGAATTAAGTGTTAATTATCTGTAAAACATAGACAGATTTAAATGGTAATGATTAATTATCGCTGAGAGGATACTGATGTGTTTTAAAATGAAACCTTGTTATTTAATGTTTAAAAGCCACTTGGAGAGGGTACATGAAATATTTCATTATTTCAGATGGGTCATTCATGAAACTTAATATGAACCTTACTTAATAAGTAGCATAGCCCCATTCGTGGGAAGTATATGGAATAGTTGATATGGTTATGGTTGATAGGTCACTTTTGAGACTTAAGGTAAATTAATTTGTTAATTGTTAAAGCCACTTGACGAGTAGATAAAATAATTAATCATTGCTAAGAAGTCACTTGTAGTATTTAATATGAATTTTACTGTTACTTGTTGTTGCTATGTTGTTTAATTGACCATTGATGTTTTATTTCTGGAAGGCTTTATATATGTTAATGTAATTGTAGAGTGACTCTAGAAGATATTGCTATTGAATATATATATAATATGTAGAAATGCTCTTCATACTTAAGATCAAACACAAAAATAAAATACTGTTATGTTAAATAGAGTTTCATTGCAAGTCCTGTCACTCTGAGCTCAGTGCAGTTTATGCTTCTGTCTAGGCCACATGACTAGTCTTAAAATTTACGGGACGCCTCTCAAAAAAAAAAAAAAAAATTTTTTTTTACAATAAAAAATTTTTTTTTACAAAAAAAATTTTCAAAAACTTTGGGGGAATAAGGCGTCTCAAACGGCAAGTTGGTCTCAATAAGGCATTGGTTTGCAAGTTAAGTTAACATGTGGTGTAAGATTGGACCACAGAATCTTACATTCTGTTATAAGACGAACTTGTTGCGGGTGTTTATAAGCCACACGTTGTTGGCGTCATGTTGTAATATGACGAATGTCTGTGTATTTATTATCCATTAATGAGGTTGAGGTTGAACCTAATCAATTGCCTCAAACGTTGTTCGCCATTTGTTAGATAGACGAGATGTCCTCTCGTAGAATTTTTATAAGTACTGTTATTATTATTAGTTTTTGGTTTATTGATTTGTTCAATCCAATTCAATTTGTTAATTGAATTCAATATAAATAAATCCGTCGGATTGCTCTTGAAGTTGGTTATTAAATGTATTTAGGTTTTTTATAATTTTGTTCAATGTTGTGAGTTCGTATTCGAATAGTTTACGTTGACTTTTCTGCTATTGACTATTCCTGTACTGAAATCGACATAAGCATAAAATTTATACAATACTTACTAGTTGTTGTTGTACGGTATGTTAATAATGTGCGAAAATATGGCTGGCGAGAATCATTAGATTCAAATTCTCGCTGTTGTCTCTGGTACCAACCGTCGCTGTCGCTCACCTAAGCTGTAAGTCTATTATTTTACAATAATAGTCAACACTGGGTCTATTCGTGAAATAATGCTTATTTATTTAACTCCATTTAAATAATTGTGGTTGTACAATTATTTCATTCATTTTCTTTTTTAAAACAATTAGGTTCGAGTATGGACTCTTAAAATAATTAAAATCTCAGGGTGGTCAGACTCTCTAGTAATCGACTATGTCTGGATGTAAACAATTCTGTTATTTTACTTTATAATATTAGCAGGTTCTTTGAGTCTGCAAGATACACTTTAACAAAAGAAATGCACTTCTGTAATAATGAGTAGGTGGAGAATAAAAAATATTATTTGTTTCTTTAACATAACAGGAAATATGAACGATTGTTCATTATTTGAAATTGAGGTTAACTAGGGTTCATTGTAACCTTATGGGTTTGATATTAATTGATTAATGCTTCTTCGAATGCATTACTTATTTTATATAGCATAGTTATGAATTTGAGTGAGATTTCCATGAATTATCTCTTAAAAGTGGATATAACCCAAAAACAGGTAATTCAAATTAATTTACTACTGTGGTTAACTCATATGATACATTGAGTTAAGGTTCTACAATTAAACACAATAATCATCTAAAAATATTAATTGTCAGGGTTCATTGGTCCCCTCATTGATTATACAATGTCTCTTTATAAAATATCACAATTAAATTTAAACTGGAAAGTCAAAATTGTTATCAGCTTAAGCTTTCATTGCTTATTGTTTATGCAATTATTAAAGTCCCTTTCCTTACAGGAATAGGGTTATTTTTGATTTAATTCAGATAAATCAAATTCGCTAATAGCGTTCTTTATTTGATTAACTATTTTTTATACACTATATAATGACCATTTTGCACTGATACTTGCGTGTACCGTTGATTCGAAGTATCACTAACACAAAACTTTTTTAATTTTCAAAAATTAATTAATATTTGAATTAATATTCATTAATTCTCTTCACACACTGACTATACGCATGAACTCCGTTAAAGAACACTGTTAAAATAAACTTCACTGTCCCTTTTGGTCCGACCTAACCTAAAACTCGGAGTTTCGAGGTTAGTGTACATTATCAGCTGTCGGCTATCAATTCAATGCTTTAACGGACACTCTGCCCGCGTGGAGTCTGTCTCGATTGCTGGTGATGAATTGTTGTTGTTACGTGTGTCGGGATTCGGCACTTCGTACTTTTTAATGAGCTCTGATTGGCTAATTGTCTTTATTTCGTGTACTTTATCACATGTAGCACGAGCGGATGCGGGAAGCATAATACGCTGGAATCGCAAGTGTCCGCGCCGTTGTGTTTCGAAATCGAAGTAGGCTAGAAGACTGTTCGTCCTCCAAAGACGCTAAAGTCATATGCCCCAAACCGGTGACAGTCAATAAACTAACAATCATTTATTTATTGCAGTTTAATTTAAGACCTTTTCTTTGGAGGGAAACAGGTTCTGTTTACGGAACAAAAGAAAGGAGCATTGTCCAAAATAGAAAGACTATGACCTACTGATTTGTAACCCGAAAATGTCCAACAAACATAAGGCATCTTCTACCAAAAACTGTGGTATAAACCGTGAGTCGTACAACGAGTAACATCAATTAATAATATTTTTTTAATAAAAAAAAAACTAAATAAAAAGCGGTATACGAAGGAAGTTGAAACAGTTTGCTGATGAAACAATCGGGCCATTCATCAACATTTATCTGCTGAGGGGAGCTTTTCTTCTCGTACCACTTCAGGTACCCCTGAATTGGCAATTACATTACGGAATTGAACTTTGTTTTCAGCTATTCCAACTATTTGCTCAGCGTTATGTATTCCGATTCAGTGGAGGATTTTTTAATTTTTTAATGAGGTATGTTTCTTTCCCATTCCCCGACGGCCTAGTTTCCTACATTTAAAAGCTCTCAGTATATCTCGAACTGCGTTTCGCTGCTTAAAACATCATTGGTTATCATGGCTGTCCAGGGTATTCTGAATATTCTTTTTTGCAGCGACATTTCGAATGCCTCCAAACAATTGATTGTTGCAGCTGTCAGCGTGAGTATTTCGGCCCCATATTACGCAGGCCTTAGACTATATAAAGCATCGAATGATTTTTCGACGGAGATTCTAATTGATGTTAGTATTATCATTACACAAAATGTTCCCATTTTTGAAATTTTGTAAGGTCTGATTCAATTTTCATTCATTCATTCCTCTGACGCTAGAGCCCGCGATGAGCGTTGGCCTCCCCGACTAGTCGCCTCCAAACACCTCGGTCCTCCAATCCCCGATACCCGTCCTCTTGAGGTCAAGGTCCAATTCAATGCGGCACTAAATTTCTTTCTTGGTTCAAGATGTTTAAGTGACGTAGTATCCAAAATATTTAAAGTGAGGGACTAGATGTTGAAAGGTAACGTTACTGTATCTTAAATGCATTTGTACAATCATCACAATCGCGTGTAACTGAGTTTTTAGATCGTTGATCTGTATTTTGCAAATAAAATACGTATGAACGATGAAGTAACTTTACTTTTTGGCACGATTTTCAGAATCTTTATTTGCGTTAAGCCCTAATTATGCAACGAGAAAGTTCAAAACGTCTAAGCATCAGAGTTAAGTCTTTCTAGCCGTATCGTAAATGGTCAGTAATTCCATTCTTGTAGCTTCACGCAACGTATTCGTGTAGCTTCTCATCTACATGGGGATTTTTGTGTATGTGGAATTCGTGCTTGAGCAGAAACATAGAAAGTTGCCGTCTCATGCTCAGGTGAGATAGCGTATTTCAAAAGGAGCATTATCTATTAATCCACGATTTTGTGGTACAGCATAGGATGTTGTTTCATTATTTATATTCGTTACCTAGCAAATATAAAATCGTCGAGGTTCGTCAAAATAGACGCGCAAACAAGCGTCAGTACCTGTGGTTGAGAGTATACTTTTCTGGTCACAAAGCCACGCGCACGGGCTTGCAATTTATTAGTTTTTCTTATAAATCGAATAGTTTATTTATAATCACTCTGACAACATTTTTATAACTCCCATCGTTTTTATCTTTTGATTACAAGTAATTTGCATACCCTCATCATATAGTTCGGATATGGGGTTGAAAAGAACACACTTCGTACAAATTAATAACATTTCTTATGTTACATAATACATCAAATACTCGTACATTGTTTTTATTCACTGTGTTTATGGTGATAACTTATTAGTACTGTATTATGAACTTTTCACATATGGTTATTTACTTATAATTAAGAATTATCCATTTTCCTAGAGTCAAATTCTAGGCCTATTATCACATAAATTGTTTATTAATTATATCATATTATTAGTGGTTGATAATACCATTTTGTTATGGCCTATGCATAATGCATTGGTCATTACCACTTCTGATAGTGTCAGTCTCATTTATTACTGGTTTTTATTGCTTTAATTATAGTCTTTTTGGTGAGTTTTTAGTACTCTTGAATGTTACATTTTTCGTTAGTTGTAATTCTTTCATATTTATTTCGTTATTGTATCTTTATCTCTTATTAGTGTTCTGATAACACTGTTAGTACTGGGCATTGGTTAATTCTGCCTTTATATTGACAATTACATTGGTTTGAAATTACTCAGACTTCTTGCAACTAGTGGTAACTAGTGTTTACTCATTATTTGTGTTATTACTATTAATTATGTAGACATCATCCTTGAATTGTCTCATCTAAATGTTATTGTGCATTATTCAATGTTATAGGTTGAGTTCCTATTCTCTTATTACAAGTTTAAGTGATATTTCTGTTTCAGGCACCCATTCTATGTGATGCATATGGTTATATTAAATTACATTTATTCAGCATTTAGGTTTCCTTAACATATTATCTTTTGTACATTTAATGTTCCTTATAGAATCTAGTTATGTTATACTACAACACATTTTGGTTTAATATTACTTTAGTCACAGTTTTCTATTGTTTTATTGAAAACTAGTTGGCCAGATTAGGTTATGTTCAAATTTTGTTTCTCAACAATGGGTGAGTGTCAGTTTCAATTTTCTACATAATGCATGATTTATTTACACTTATCTAACACTGGTATATTATTGTTTATAGTTAGATTACTATTTGGTTGTTTTCACAATCTTTGTTATTGATAATTAGTGGTCATTGACAATTTTAATTCCACTTTACAACTTTTTGTTAGTACTTTGGACATAGTCCCTTTGTAATGTTTATACATCATTTAGTAGTGCAATTACCATACTGGTACTCATTCTCCTTATCAAATTTTGTTTTCAATAATTAATTTTATTGAGTTCTGTTTGTATTGTACTGTTATGGAAGGTATTTGGTTAACAAGTTTGTTAGTGTCAAGTCACAGCTTAGGGAGTTCAATCATGTGGTTTGTCTCACTTTTTCTTTCTTTTCCAATAATAATACTTTTATTTTCATCTGTTAATTTATTCTAATTCATATTATCTCCTATTGGTGTTTGACCTGATTATGTTTTCTCCTTATTTGCACTGATTCCTTCCTCATTCTTTGTAAGTTTCTTCTTGGTGTTGTTGTCATTTGTTTCTTTCTCACTGTTTGATCTATTGGGTAATTAGGTATGTTGTCTTGTCGTTAGTCTTGTCTTCTTTTCTTCAGTTGTAGGCCCTACATTTACTTGTAAATCATAGTTTATTTTATTCCCCTATTTTGGTTATAATACTTCCTGTATTCATGATTGTAGGTTCAACTTTGTAGATAAATCCATTTATAGTGGCTTTTAATTCCTTTGCGATACGTTGGTGTTGGGTGTGTTATATGTACCATTACAATTCGAAGAATACGCTACACTCTTCGCACGAATCGAAGCTATTTTGAATAGCCGACCGTTGTTTGAATTTTCACCTGAGCCTTCTGAAGAAATGCTCATGCTGACACCCGGTCACTTCCTCATCGGAACTTCATTGCTGCAGGCTCCTGAACTCTGACTAAAGGAGGACTTTACCCCGCAATCTCGTTGGCTACGACGAATATGCCAGATTCTTCAATCTTTCTGGAATCATTGGTCTAAGAATTACCTTCACACTCAGGCTCAGCGCCGTAAGTGGACTCGCGATGTTTCTTCTCTGAAAGACGGACAAGTCGTCTTGATCTACGGAGAAGACCCTCAACCAAATAATTGGCCTCTTGGAATCATCAAGAAGCTGTACCCCGGAAAGGATGAAATTTCCAGAGTAGCACATATCCACACTAATTATGGAGATTTCACGCGTCCGACCAGCAAGCTGGTCGTGATACATTCTTGTTAATTCCTCTACAATCCCTAGCTTCCCGCATCTCCGTTTACCTCTCGTTTTCCGCATTTACGTTAACCCCTCGTTCTTATCCTTATTTACTTTTCCTCGCTGATCATCAGTCGGCCTCCTGTCGTTAACGGCATTTTATTGCTAATTATATAATTACCTTATTATCCACTCTAGTGATACAAAGTTTCGTCAGTTATGACGCGTTTCGGGACTAAGTCCCATCCTCAGATAACACTTATTTCAATATAATAAACTAATACAATAAAAATCGCAACCATGATACTGGTCATGTCAATCAAATAAAATAAAATAAAATTTCAAATCGCATGTGAAATGTTATACGAACCACGGCTGGAGCTCCCGCATGCGTTCACCCTCAACCGCGATCGTCACGCGACTGGTCAAAGATTAAATCCAAACCGATGGCAGTGTCGAACAAGTAGTTTGATGCAAAATTTACCTGATCATTTAATAAACTGTTTTTAGTGGTACTATTTTTTATAGCTTTATAAATTTCAAATTCCTCCAGACTATCCATCCGTTTACCTTTTTTACAATAATGCAACGCTGTTAAATTCTCTTCAAAGCTCATATATTTATGTCCGCTTGATATTAAATGTTGTGCAAAATTGGATTTAGTATTACTTGGCTTGGGAATATGTTCGAAAAATCTTGTATAAAAACATCTGCCTGATTGACCGATGTAGAACGCTTCACAATCATCACATTTTATTTTATATACACCAGATTTCTTTTTTAAAGGTACTTTGTTTTTGTTTTTGAAATAATTTCCCAAGTTATTATTAGTTTTAAATGATAAGATATAGTTATTATCTTTGAGAACGGGTCTTAAAATATTTGGCATAATACCTGTGAAATTAGCAGAAAGATATTTACAATTTTTATTACTTGTTTTTATACAGTTTGAATTTTTATTTTCTAAACGTTTTCTATGTTTATTTATTATTTTGTCTACTATTGTAGATTTATACCCGTTGTTTATAGCTATTTGTTTGATAGTGCTAACCTCATTCAAGTAGTCCTCCTTTTCGAAGGGAACATTTAAAAGTCTGTTGACAAGACTGTTAAATACTGCCATTTTTTGTGTAACGGGATGATGTGAATCGTAATGTATTACTGTGTCAGTATTAGTGTGTTTTCTAAAGATTTTGTATTTTAAATTATTCCCGTTATGTAATACAGTTAAGTTTAAAAAATTGATATTTTTGTTGTTTTCGATCTCCATAGTAAATTTTAATTTATTAGGAATTTTGTTTAAGTAATTTTTAAATAATTCTATTTGTCTGGCATTCCCGTTAAAAATAATAAAGGTATCATCAACATATCTGGAATAATGGATGATTTTATTGGCGAAATAATTATCTTTTAAAATTTTTGTATTTTCTAAATGGTTTAAATATAGGTCCGCCAGGATGCCAGAAAGTGGAGATCCCATGGCAAGGCCTTCATTCTGTTTATAATATGTATCTTCAAATGAAAAATAGTTTTGATTAAGAATGACTTTTATTATCATCATCAGTTGGTCAACTTTCTGTATTTCCAAAGAACCTTTATTCATTAAATTATGTCTGAGTAAAGTTAATGTTTCATTAATAGGCACATTAGTATATAAATCTACTATGTCGAATGATACTAGCTTGTGGTTTGGTTGAATTGTAACGTGGTTTACATTTTTGATAAAATCTTTATAGCTTTTTACACTCCGATTATTTTCTAAGTTGGTGTGCTCTCTGATGATTTTTACTAAGGCTTTTGCTATTTTATAACCGGGGGCAGTTGTAAAATTAACCAAAGGTCTAATTGGAGTGTTCTGTTTATGTACTTTCGGAAGACCTCTTAAACAAGTCGCACTAGCATTTATTGGTTTTAGTGAGGATTGTGTGCGTTTATCAAATAATTGCGTGCATTTACTTATTGTTTTATTCAGTTCCAAAGTGTACTTATTAGTGGGGTCGGACGTCAACTTAGTAATATTGTTGTCATTTATAAAGTTGTATACTTTTTGTGTGTATTCTTAAAATTTCAGCATGGCTATAGAATTTCCCTTATCTACCTTGGTTATGTAAATATTGTTACGACGGTCTACTCGATCGTCGTAGGTACAGTGGAAACAAAATAAGTACAAGACACCAATCAAGTCACTAATCACACCTTTAATTGTTATAGTAAAACAGTTCGTAATTAACAACACAGTGTCTACAACAAATCAAATGAAAATTGTTCATACGCAATAAAATGTCCACTAATATTAAAACTCAACTGTATTACAATTATACCGTCCGAATATAAAACGCAACACTTCACTAATAACTACTTGAACGTACACAGTAATAACCCGAACCGCTCTGTCAATATATCGCACTAATACTCTCGAACCGCACAGTCAAAAATCTCGCATTGAACTGAAAACTAAGGCCGCGACGCGATGTATTTATAGTTACGCTCACACACCAGAAGCTTCCAAACTGCGTCTTACCTCTCGCGAACTACGTAATTGCTACGGCCTTGACACAGTCCGAGCGCCCGAGCGAAGCCTGGCACAGTCGAGAAAATTCTCGCAAAATGCGTCTAGTAGCACGTACACCACACGCTTACGTCGAGATCTTTCTGGCGCATTCGATAAACGCGTAGATTGTTCTGTGCTGTCGTAGCACTGCCCCCTCCTTAAGCCTGTTCGTCCCGAACTGGCAAAGCGTCTCTAAATTTGTACTTAGCCAGGCGATCTAGGTGGACAACCTTGAACTTTCGCTGTCCTTCCTGTTGAATCCGATAAACAACATCGTTAATTCTTTTTTTCACAGTGTAGGGTCCTTCCCAGTTAGACTGAAGCTTAGGTGAGCGACCACGACGGCGCTTTGGATTGAACAACCAGACCTGATCTCCTTCTTGGAAACCCACACTATTGCTGCGAATGTCATACCGAGTTTTCATTTTATCACTGGCAATCTTCAGCCGTCCTCTTACCAAGCGATTCATTTCTCGCAGTTGGTTTTCTAATTGCGAGGAATAGTTCTTTGGCTCTTGGCACTGAGTCTCAGGTGATCCAAACATCAAGTCCCCAGGAAGACGAATCTCCCGCCCAAACACCAATTTTGCTGGAGTCATGCCGGTTGTGTCATGTACTGATGACCTATACGCCATAAGGAATAGTGGTATACGTTGGTCCCAGTCTGTTTGGTTCTCGTCAACAACTTTCGAAAGATGCTGCTCAAGTGTCCTGTTGAATCTCTCAACCATCCCGTCCGACTGAGGATGCAGAGGCGTTGTCCTGGTCTTTCGAATTCCAAGTAGACGGCATAATTCTTTAAACACTCCTGATTCGAAATTTCTCCCTTGATCCGTATGGATTTCCATAGGGGCTCCATAACGGCAACAGAAGTTGTGAACTAACTGCTTTGCCACAGTGGTAACCTCCTGATTTGGAATTGCGTAGGCTTCCACCCACTTAGTAAAGTAGTCACCTACAACCATGATGTACCGGTTTCCATCGTCAGTAACTGGGAATGGTCCAGCAATGTCTATGGCAATTCTCTCGAAAGGTTGTCCAACGTTATACTGTCTCATTTTTCCCCTGCTTCTGGTTTGTGGGCCCTTGCTTGCAGCACATATTTCACACGTCCGAACCCATTCCTCTACGTCGTGGCGAAGATGAAGCCAATAGAATCGCTTCCGTATTTTGTCAAGGGTTTTGTTAACGCCAAGATGGCCTCCAGATGTTCCATCATGCATCTCCTTCAAAACAGACTGCACTTTACTTCGGGGAACTATCAACTGCATGACCACGTCTCGTCCATCTGCACTTTCCCAAGCCCTTTTCAGCAATCCGTTTTCTAAGGTGAGAGATTCCCATTGTGCCCAGTAGCCCTTCAGCACTTCGGAACCATGGCAGATATCTTGCCAATCCGGGCGGCGACCTTCCTCTTTTGCTGTCAAGATCGGTCCAATGTCTTCATCAGTCATCTGTTCTTGTCGACAGTCTTGTGTTGTCCAGCCATCAGCCAGGAAATCTACAGTGATGGCTTGAACATGTTCGCTTGAGTTTTGTTCTTCCTTTCTGTGGCAATGTCGGCAGTCTTCCGGGCGTGGTCTTCGTGATAAGCCATCTGCATTACCGTGCAGGCGCCCCCGCCGATGTTGTACCTTGAAGTTGTACTCTTGCAGACGTTCGAGCCACCTTGCCAACTGTCCTTCCGGATTTTTAAATCTCAAGAGCCATGCAAGTGCAGCATGGTCGGTACGTAGTGAAAACTCTCTCCCATAGAGGTATTTATGGAAGTGCTCCAAAGCTCTGACAATTGCCAACAACTCTCTTCTTGTAACACAATAATTTCTCTCTGGTTTAGAAAGCGTCTTGCTGTAATACGCTATTACTCGTTCTTCACCGTTCTGCACTTGAGACAAAACTGCTCCTAGACCAGTATTGCTTGCGTCTGTGTCTACGATGTACTTCCCTTCGGAAGCTGGAAAAGCGAGAATTGGCTGCGAACATAATGCAATCTTCAACGTTCTAATGCTTGTTCACACTCTCTCGACCATTGGAAGTTTCGTTTATTTTCCGTTAGCTCATGTAGTGGTTTAGCAATAGTAGCGAAGCCTTTCACAAAACGTCGGTAATATGAGCATAACCCCAGGAAACTCCGAACTTCGTGTTTATTCTTCTGAACTGGCCAGTCTCTTACGGTGTCTACTTTATTAGGATCCATGCTAACGCCCGCTGCCGAAACCGGATGGCCCAAATACTGTACTTCCTTCTGGAATAGAGAACACTTCTTCGGGCTCAGCTTCAGTTGTGCACCGTGAATTCTAGTTAGAACTTCCTTAAGGGTTTCCAAATGATCTTCGAAAGTCTTCCCGAACACTATGACATCGTATAAGTAAACAAGGCAAGTTTTCCACGTCAGGCCTCGGAGTATCAGGTCCATCAATCTCTCAAATGTTGCCGGTGCATTACAGAGTCCAAATGGCATGACGTTAAATTGGAATAAGCCACTTGGGGTCGAGAAAGCGGTCTTTTCCTTGTCTTCTTGATGAAGACCCACTTGCCAATATCCACTCTTCAGGTCCAATGTGGAAAACCACTGTGCTCCGGAAAACGTGTCGAGTGTATCGTCAACGCGAGGTAATGGATAGCAGTCTTTCTTTGTAACGTCATTTAACCTCCGGTAGTCTACGCAGAAACGCAATCCACCATCCTTCTTCGCTACCAGCACTACAGGGGAAGACCAAGCACTTGACGAAGGTTCAATTACTCCCTCTGTCAACATGTCCTGTACTAACCGAGACATCTCCTCTTGTTTAGATAATGGAGGCCTTCGAGGAGGTTGGCGTATCGGTGTTGTGTCCCCGGTATTGATGCGATGTTGCACAAGAGAGGTTCTTCCCAGTGACTGTCCCCGAACTGCAAAACAATCTTTGAATTCGTGTAAAAACTGTCCGAGTTCTTTTACCTCACCACTTGAGAGGTCGTTAGAAGATCTGTTCAATAATTCTTGCAGTTCCTCTGGTAATTTAGAAGTATCCGAAGAACTGGGTCTTCGTTGCGTTATTCCGGCTACCCAGGCCACAGGAGTCAATTTGCCTAGGAGCGTATTGCTTTGTAAAGTGATAGCTTGATCCAAAATATTCGCCACTCTAATAGGTACATTTCCGGTTTCGTCAGGTTTTACTAAACTTCTGGCAATTAGTATGCCCGGTGTGCTGACTACCTGGGGTTCGAATATAGAGCACTGATTGCCCTTAGTATCTACCGCAGTTCTAACCATGATGATCTTTTCGGAGTTTGGCGGAACAGTTACGGCCACTTGGTTTATGACGTCCATCGAGTTTTCTGCTGTCGTCATTGTTGATAGCATTACCTCTTCGCCTCCGATTCTCAAGACATTGTTTTTGAAGTCGACTATAAATCCGTATGCGTTCATAACGTCCACACCAAGAATTGCTTCATCCACAATGTCTGCAACAAGTACTTGATGATTAAACTCAAGTCGACCGAGGCGTAGGTGTATCTCCACTTTTCCATACACTTTTACAGGCCGTCCAGTAGCTGTTCGCAAGCTGCAAGAGCACCAGATTGGCTTGAGATCTTTCACCACGTCGGGGCGCACAATAGAAACTGTTGCGCCTGTGTCAACTGTAATCGAGGTTGTCCTTTCTTGAACAAATCCGGTAACTACCAAGCTCCCGCTGTTTTTCTGAAGTGTAGAAATTGCGTATTGTCTAGGGGCTTCGTTCCTCCAGTTAGTCAGCACACGCCCCGTTGTACCGACTACTGCTCGTTTACCTGCTGCTGAATTCTAACCCGACAATCTCGTTGTAGATGTCCAGGTTTCCCACATCTATAACACTTCGGTCTTCCATCCTTTCTTATTTTATTCTGTGGCGCCGACCGTCGAGTCTCTGTTCCTTGTTCTTCTTCCTCATCGTCTGTGCCTCGCGATCTTTTAGCGCGCGCACTTTATGACTTGTCCAACCAGACGCTGATTTGGCGGTCTCAAATTGCAAAGCATGTACCAGGGCGTCCGCACTGTTCTGGTGTCTTGCCATTCGTAACACTTGCTGTAGTTCGTTATCTCGGACACCGGCAGTAAATGTCTGCATCGCAAAACGCGTTCGAAAATCTTCTGGCGCTTCAGGATAGGCCAGTCTAATTAGTCTGTTGATACTTGCTTCAAACTCTTGAAGACTTTCCCCGGAATGCTGTCGCCTTGCTCTCAACTGGGTGCAGTACACATCTCGCAAATGTTTATCACCATACCGTAATTCCAGAGCTTTTATCAACTCGGCATAGGTGTTCTGGCTGTCAGGTAGCACTTTCTGTAGTAGTTCTGCCGCGGGTCCTTTTAATGAGAGAACGAGTGAAACAGCCTTGTCTTTCTCTGTCCAATTATTTGCGCATGCAGCAGCTTCAAATTGGCGGAGGTACGTTGCCCAGTGACTGTTTCCGTCAAAGGTTGGAGCTTTGACATGAACTGTCCCTACTGCAGGCAAAGTGACTTTCTCTATTAACTTATTTTCTGTGTTTTTTTCTGTCTTTATCACTGGTACAGTCTGTTCAGAAATTTGTTTTGGTTGAATCTTCATGCACTGTTCGACTTCACTTTTAATTTGTTCTCTTATGTTTGCCATTGAGTTTTCTACTGCAGATATTTTTGTTGACATAACTTCTTCCACAGTCAAGACAGATTTTTCTACTTTAGCTATTTTATTTGACATGGATTCTTCTACGTCAGATATTCTGGTAATCTGATTATTGAGCTCACCTCGTAATTCACCTACGTCACCACGTAGGAGACCCAATTCTGCGGTAGTATGTTCTTGTAACTGTTTCTGCATAGTTTCAAAGAGAGCTTCCGTTTTATCTTTTTGTCTTTCTTCTGTCTCTAGCATTAGTGCTTTCTGACGTTCCTCAGCTTCTTCTCTTTCCTGCCTGCGTTTTTCATCCTGTCGTTTTTCTGCTTCTTCTCTTTCTTGTCTTCGTTCTTCTTTTTGTCGTCTTTCTGCTTCCAGCAGGAGGGTTTTCTGTCTCTCTTCCGCTTTCTCTGCATCCTGTCGTCGTCGTTCTTCTGTCTGCAACAACAGCGCCTGGAAATTTTCCATCATCTGACTGGCATCCATTGTTTTTCGATTAATTACGAATTACACTCGTCTTGTACAAACTATCCACTGTTTCCACTGTTAACCGTTCTATCTCACTTCTGGCACCACTGTTACGACGGTCTACTCGATCGTCGTAGGTACAGTGGAAACAAAATAAGTACAAGACACCAATCAAGTCACTAATCACACCTTTAATTGTTATAGTAAAACAGTTCGTAATTAACAACACAGTGTCTACAACAAATCAAATGAAAATTGTTCATACGCAATAAAATGTCCACTAATATTAAAACTCAACTGTATTACAATTATACCGTCCGAATATAAAACGCAACACTTCACTAATAACTACTTGAACGTACACAGTAATAACCCGAACCGCTCTGTCAATATATCGCACTAATACTCTCGAACCGCACAGTCAAAAATCTCGCATTGAACTGAAAACTAAGGCCGCGACGCGATGTATTTATAGTTACGGACACACACCAGAAGCTTCCAAACTGCGTCTTATCTCTCGCGAACTACGTAATTGCTACGGCCTTGACACAGTCCGAGCGCCCGAGCGAAGCCTGGCACAGTCGAGAAAATTCTCGCAAAATGCGTCTAGTAGCACGTACACCACACGCTTACGTCGAGATCTTCCTGGCGCATTCGATAAACGCGTAGATTGTTCTGTGCTGTCGTAGCAATATTATTATTAGAAAGTTTTTTATTTAGTTGTATAGCTATACGTTGTTCATGTTGTGCTTTAGTGTAATTAACTTTATTTTGTATATGATTATTGTTCTTGTTTTTAATAATTTTATTAAACTTATTGTTTACTAATACTCTTATTTCATTTTGTTTATCTGAAATTTATAAAGCTATAAAAAATAGTACCACTAAAAACAGTTTATTAAATGATCAGGTAAATTTTGCATCAAACTACTTGTTCGACACTGCCATCGGTTTGGATTTAATCTTTGACCAGTCGCGTGACGATCGCGGTTGAGGGTGAACGCATGCGGGAGCTCCAGCCGTGGTTCGTATAATATTTCACATGCGATTTGAAGTTTTATTTTATTTTATTTGATTGACATGACCAGTATCATGGTTGCGATTTTTATTGTATTAGTCTATTATATTGAAATAAGTGTTATCTGAGGATGGGACTTAGTCCCGAAACGCGTCATAACTGACGAAACTTTGTATCACTAGAGTGGATAATAAGGTAATTATATAATTATATAATAAGTGATACGGTACGCAAAAAAATAAGTAATTTTATTGCTCCTGGCCCATTTCTTCTGTCCAGCTTCATCGTTATCTTCTTTGTTGACCAATGCCACATCTCGATGCCATCACCAAGGTTCTTCAGTGGAAAAAGGTAGCCCTGGCTACCTTTTGGTGGGCGGTATGTTTGGGACAGGTCATGCATTTTAATTTGATTGTTAGATTTATGTCACTGTATCTATCGATAGTACATCCTTCAACACGTGCTGCGCTCTGCCGACTGCTATTCATTCCTTTCCCTCCTTCCCACGTCCGGTTGCCGCAATTCCGGCCCCGTCTTGTTACTTTATTATAAAGCCCCAACTTTTACGCTTTTAGTTAGTTAATCGCTTTAACGATAAACAGTGTGTCGTGCGTTAATTTGTTCACAACAGCTCGCGAGTGTAAAGTGCAACTTGTCTCAGTTACAACTACAAGAAGGAGATTCCTGTGTCCACGTCGCCACGATTATGAAGGAGATAACCTCGTCTATCCGCTAGCTAGCAGGTATCATTCCATCAGTAGCACGTGTAAGTCTCGTCATCTTACCTTGTTATTATTATAAACAGTTACGGGTGCCAATTCCCCTAAATTTAGTGTAATTAACTTTATTTTGTATATGATTATTGTTCTTGTTTTTAATAATTTTATTAAACTTATTGTTTACTAATACTCTTGTTTCATTTTGTTTATCTGAAATTTATAAAGCTATAAAAAATAGTACCACTAAAAACAGTTTATTAAATGATCAGGTAAATTTTGCGTCTTGTCTCAAATCCGGACTCTTGTCTCAAATGGACAACTGAGACAGAGCATGTCGTCACCTATCCCTATTTATGCAGTAAGCCTCGCCCACAACATATGGCCTACCAAAAATACACAAGGAAGGAATACTAATGAGACCAACAGTCAGTTCCACAAACAACAAAACAGCTGGAGATACGAGGGTGATTTGAATAGTTTGCGGCCTACCATATAAACGAATGTGTGGCGTTTCTGCTTTTTACCGCATCATGGCGCCACATTTGCCCCACAAACAGCTATGAAGCGTCAAGTCGGGTCATTTCATTGTTGTGGAGAAACAGCTGTTTAAATAAGGTTATCTCACAGCAACGATGAAAAGGGAGAAAACTGAACATCGTGCAGTGATAAAATGTTTTGGTAAGAAAAGTTTAACGCCAACAGAAATTGTTAATGAGATGAAGAATGTGTTGCGTGATGCTGGACGTTCATTGACTACAGTGAAAAAATGGGGTACTGAATTTAAACGTGGTCGTGCAAATTTGGAAGATGACCCGCGTACTGGGCGTCCGAAAAGTGCCACTACACCAGATTACATCACATTCTTACTGAGGAATTAAGTATTAAGATGGGTGTCGCGTTTGTTGACAAGTAACCAAAAACACATGCGAATGTAGGCTTCTAAGGAATGTTTGGACCGTTTTAAGAAAAATCCGAAAGATTTTATTCATAGATTTGTAACAACTCCATTACTTCACTCTAGAAAGAAAACAACAGTCGAAACAAACAATGGGTGCATAGTGATTTGCCCAAAACAGTAAAATCAATTTTGTCAGCTGGAATGTGTATGGATCCATTTTTTGTGGGATGCTAAGTGGATATTGTTACCAGATTGCCTTGAGGAGGGTCAAACGATAAATGGGGAGTATTACGATAACCTTTTGGGTGAATTAAATGTAAAAATTCAAGAAAAAAGACAAGGTTTAGCAAAGAAAAAGATCATTCTTCAATCAGGGTATGCACGCTCTCACATATGCGTTGTGTCTTGGGAAAAATCGCCGAGTTGAAGTACGATGTGTTGCACCATCCGCCTTATTCGCCTGATTTAGCGCCATCTGACTTTCATCTATTCCCAAACCTCAAAACATTTTTGGGGGGAAGCGATTTTCCTCAGATAACGAGCTGTAAGCGGCAGTAAGCTGAGGACCTAGAAGAATCTGACTTCCTTAACGGGGTAATGACTTGACACTTCACTGCTGTTCGTAGGGCAGATTTGCCACACATTCGTTTCTATGGTAGGCTGGGAACTTTTCAAATCACCCTCGTACATATGGGTAAAACCAGCTCTTATGTAAAAGACACTTCACGTGGATTGTTGTCACTACACCTGAAGATGAGTGATTTACTTGTCAGTTTTGGCATACAATCTTTGTTCACCAAGATCCCATACCAGAGACTATAGACCTGATACAAAACTTTTGGACCCTCATTTAGCACAGAGGGCACAGGCTTGTCTAAATTCCACTTATTTCTTGTACAGTAGCAAGTTTTGTGAGCAGACAGATAAAGCATTTACAGGTTCTCCTCTTTCACCAGCTGCAGTGAATTTGTACATGGAGCATTTTAGAAAAATGGCTTTAGAAACAGCAGACCTAAAGCATACAGTATTGCTCCATTGCGTGGATGATCTGTAAGCGGTGTGACCTCATGGGGCAGAGACTAAACATTGTTTGGAGAACCTAAACAGTAAACACAAAAATATCTGGTTCATGTTGGATATGGAGGTAGACAGTTTACTTTCATTCTTAGATGTGAGGATGACAAGGAAGCCAGATACGACGTTGGGGCACACTGTTTATTTAGAAAGCTGACACCACAAATTGTTACTCGATTATAATCTTACTTTTAAAATAGGTCCAATCGACATGATAATAAGTTTATGTTTGTTTGTCACCACGAATCTGTGTGTGTGTGTGTGTGTGTGCGCGCGCGCGCGTGTGCGTACACTCAGACAGCTGGGTTTAAAAAAGAATTATACGTTTATTGTTTCCGACATAAATCAAATAATAATAATAAATCAAATACTGTAATTGTATTACTATACTAATCAAGCAAATGATATGTAGGGCCTACTGATCACACGTATCGGAATTTGTTGCTGTTACATATCAGAATGTTTTATAAACATATCTGAGTGTTATCTGGTTCTGTCATTGTGTACTGCTGAAACGTAAAAAACTACAGCCTTTCTGACTGTTCTTATCTCAATGGAATTTGCAAACTGTACACTTCCACTCCTTAATTACACACGACTATCTCTGTAGTTTATCATTACATAAAGGAACGTGTTCCTCGTATTATTTAATTGCAAGAATCTTTTTAATCTTGGACAACTCAAAACTGTTTATTATTATTTCCCGTGCTTGAGTATGAATAACTTTCCTGCCTTTGCTAGTTGAAGGAGAAGTATTCATTTTAACAAATCTTATTACTGGATGATAACACAAATAATTACGATAATACGTAATTACAGAATAAAAACTACCAATAACTAAACTAAACTAAAAAATTAAATAACTAATAAAAATGAGTGACTGTAAAACAACGATACAATTAATAATCAATTCAAATAATAATAACAATTGCAAGATTGAGATAGTACATCACACAGTAACTAACAATGTACAGGTAACTAAAACATCACACGAAAAGTTGGCAACACCTTCACTTGTATACCAGCTGATCCTCCGTTACCCTCCCGCCATTCACAATTTCAAAGTGGACTCGTCCATCCATAAATTGGTTTCTGCGCATATGCCCTTAACTTTCAATTTTACTATACAACTGTATGTCATATGTTCACACTAGCTTCAACACCTATTTCATTAGCGTTGAGTTCTTATATAAGAGTGCATGAGATGCATTTACTTGACCAGTACATTCTTTTATATTTGAAGCCGGCCTATAAGATTTTTTTAATATACAGCGTAACTTACTAACTGACTTAAATCCATGGTACTTACCAATACTAGAACATGGGACTATTTATTCCATTAGTTTTAAATGGGATTTGAGAAATATATTACTGTTGAATTAAACAACTAGTCTTCGCTGATGAAAATTGTACAGTTCCATTCATATACTAACTTTACTGATACACCTTGCAATCACCAGAATGCCACTTGCATTTTGCCACTGCAAACCTGCAATGTCACAAGCAACCATGCAGTTAAGTTGTCAACACCAATTACCAATACCTGTCTATTATCTATATAATAAATCTCTAGGGGGGTCTACGTTTGTCCATGGTAATCTCAGAATCTACTGTCCCGATTTCAATAAAACGTTGCACGCTGATAGCAGGTACCCAACGGAAGGTTTTCCACTTTATTTGATAACGATCGGTTAAGAAGAACCGAAGTTATTGCAAAAAAACGCATTTTTTTAAACCTGCGGCTTCGATCGCGAATAACGATAGGTTAAAAAGAACCGAAGTTATCGCAAAAAACTCATTTTTTTAAACCCGCGGCTTTGATCGCGAATATTTGTATATGATTGTTGTGGTAACTGTCGAGTTGGTAAATTGCTAATGGTACATCTATATTAATAATATTCTTATATTGTAAGTTATGAATATCCAAAAAATGTGAAGCAATAGATCCATCATTCATGTTTCCTCGATACGTAAAATCAAAATTTGATAATTTAGTAGATATTTACAAACTTGCAGTAACATAATTAGATGAAATGTTTATTCGTATAGAATAATACAGATAGTGTATACATAAGTATATTGATATCAGTTAGACCATTTGAATATTTACATTTTAGTAGGGATATGGAATTCTTATCAGCATATGGAATTCATATAAACAATACAATAATTCATTGTTTGATTATATTGTAACATTGATTATATAGTACACGTTGATTCTGACAAACCATACTCTTCGACATTTGAATATTCAGTAGGCCTATGTGCAGTAGGAATAATTAATTGTCTATACCTACTTAATCGAGAATTATGCGATGAGCGTCAGTGATGTAAGTATCCAGTGCCTTTTTTCATTAATTTTACGTCATCCGTAAGTAATATGTGCAATATGTATTGTATTGTATAAATTATTAATTGCCCCCTAGAGATTTATTAGTATAGGCCTAGATTAAATAAGTACATTTCCCTTTTTTTAGCTTTGCAATGCCAAAAAGACGATCATGTTTAGGAATATCTACTGCTGCTGCGGAAAGAAACCGTCTTAGAGCATCTGAAAATGACGTCGAAGGAGTCGAAATGCAATCAGCTCCTGGAAACTCTTCAGAAAGATCTGGATTAGAAGAAGTCTTACGGGTTGAAAGTCCTACGATTCTTGAAAATAGATTAGCGGCACAAAGACGCAGGCAAGCGACTCTCAGATCACGAGGTCCTACTTTACGATGGAATGCAAAATTAAATAGTGGTTTCAATTATAATCCAGTTATTAACTACGCGAATGAAACATATATTAATCAACCCATATGTTAGTGAACTGAAAAGTGCATTTGAATTTGTAACATCTGCGAATAATAATCAGTACAATATTGTGATTCATGCTGATCGAACAGAAAATAATGAAGAGCACAGGGGGTCGCTACAATGCACTGACAACTAATGAGGTGGCAGTAGTTTTAGTTAACCAGGAATGCGATAAACTTGATATAATAATCCGTGCGAGGTATAATACGCTACATCGAATTGCAGAAACACATCGAGATTATGATGCTTTACAGTACCCTTTAATGTTTTGCAGAGGAGAAGATGGTTATCATTTCACATTAAAATTAGTCTATCCTCAGACTGGGTTACAAACTACTAACTCGACAGTTACCACAACAATCATATACAGTACATATATTCGCGTGCGAAGCTGCGGGTACCTGCTAGTTTCTAAATAAATTGAACCAGTTTGGGCTAAACAACTGGAGTACTGCATGGTAATCCAATCTTTAAAAAAAAAATAAAAATGGTCTCATAACTTACTCTGAATACTCCATCAATATAAATAATCTCATTGTATTACAGTATCTTTTTGTTTTCTTTTAACGTCTGGATAAGACTCTGTCAAAGCCTTGTGGTATCTTAGTCATTATCACACTTCTGTGTAGTTTGTTGAGACTTTCCCTGATATAAAATAAATAATTTTGGTATTTAACTCAAACCAATAAATAGACTTAACAGTGAAATCAGTCTCAACCCAGATCCCATATGGCTTTGTAAAGTTATTTTTTTCCTTAGTGATTAGTTGCGATTCCTTGCATACATAAAATTATAAATAAATGTTACCTGAGTTTGCAGTGTTTTTATTCCCTACAATCTGATAGCATTGATTATTATTGTCTTTTTTGTTAATTAACATTGCACTTCCCCTGTGCACTTGTTCGAAGAAGTGAAAATTTGAAACCTCACACTTTGATAAAGAATTCCTTAGTGAAGTCCTGCTGATATATAATGGACCCATTGGTATTTCAAACCAATACTCATGGATACCAAAACTAAAATCTATATATTCATAATTTTTGTATGTGGTGTTTGAATGGAGTCACTCTCATGTTTTTAAAGCCTACCAGATATAAAATTCATATCGAAGAAAGTAAACAAGGGATTGTCACAAATATAAATTTTTACTCTGTACTTATGTCTCATGAATACCCTATAGCCTTTGTACTCTAAGTGAAATTGTCATATTACTAAGGGAATTTATGGTATCATGTGTTCTAATATGTATTGTGAGAGTTCTCAACATTTCCTTAGCCCAGGAGCATGCCCAGATAGTGGAATCATTGTCCTGTTGAAATATAGATATAAACAGATGGGATCCATCTGTATTAAAGTTGGGAAGAACCAGAATTAATACAGAAATCCATTAAAACACACCATCCATAAATACCATAAATCCATACCATACATCCATAAACACACACAAAATAAACTGCGGTTCACAGATCTTACTCTGTAAACCATTTATTACATCAATTTACCTTGGAGCTCACTTAGCTATCATTTTAGAGACTTCAAAATTTTTATAAGTTTAAATTAATGTAAGTTTACAAATATCGTCCAAAATAAATTAGAAAAATTATCTTTTGTGACCACTTTTTACTGTTCTTCAAGAGATATCTTCATCAAGTACTCTTAAGCTCTAGCGACCCCAAAGACACTTGAGTAAAGACACTTAAGCAAACTCTAAGACAGTTAGTGAGGAGAAGGCTTTAAAACAATTAGGGAGAAGACTCTAAGATAATCAGGAAGAAAACTCCTAAGGCACAGGGAATACACTCAATGAGAAAACCAAGATATTTAAAGTTAAATGAAGGAGAAGGCTCTATGATAGTTAGAAGGAAACTCAAGTAAAGATTCTAAGTAACTTGTAGAGTAAACTCTAGGAGGAGACTCTAAAACACTTCGGCAGTAAACTCAAAGAGAAGTCAGTTTGGGAATAAACTTAAGGAGAACAATCTAGATACATTGAGAGATCACATCATGCACACATACAGATAAAAACAACATTGCTGTTGTATATAACAGTACGTTTCAAAATACTGTGTGACATCATTCTAGATAAATTAATGCACCTACAAGATACCTATAAAGACATTCATGTCAAAGTGAATGATTGGGTTAAACGTGTTGGTTTGATGCTTTTTATAGTAAATGACATGGAAAAGAATAAAAATTTTGTAGCCAGATGTTGTTCGTAGCCATCTTTCATACTAATGGGTAAAATTGTATTAACTACCCCAGTTGTAAGATTTGGGGAAATGAACACTCAAATATAATTCAAGAGTATATTTGTAATTCTGCAAATACAAATAACAAAGTTATAGGCCCTTTCTTCTCCCATGGAGCAAACAATCACAGGCAACATTAATCTGGACATGCTAGAACTTTAGGTTTTGCCTTAGGTTATTTTTATCAAGATGGTGCACAAGCACTTTCTGGTTCCAATGGATCACACAAAAAAAACCTATGTAAGGTATATAATAATATTTTTTTCATTCTGAACATATTCACACTTTTTTCATTTCAATCTGTTCATTATTTGTAGAATTACCAGCAGAACCATTATATTGACTCTCAAATCCAATTAACCATGATTGATGTATAGAAATAGTGAAAGTGTAACACTGTACAGTACATGTACCGTGAAAACGGGAATCAGATACAATAGCACAATTTGAACTAGTTCTTTGTGGCCTCATAATGATCTTTTAGCCACAATTCCCAAAGTTTATGCTCACTGAAGAACGTAAAAAAACTACATTGTTGAAGTCACAATATTTGTAATCTTACGTCACAAAGACTTATCAATCTGTTTTTTCGTCAGTCTGGTTGTATAAATGATCTGTTTAAGTCAACTGTTCCAGTTATTTCATGGCCAACTTTACACAGTTGTTATTAGCCAAACATATGTTACCACTGTATTAATTTTGTAATTTGAATTTACTAGTTGAAGTTTCATTACTAATTTTTAAAAATTTCATAAGCTAATTTTTACATAATTTTTACTCAATTTGAAATACTTCATATTCATATCCGAGCCACAATAGAATAAACTAAATGAATAAGTATTACCTTCTTAGTCTGTCCTGTGGCATCCTTATATAAAATTTAAAGATGTAAAAACAACGCGTTTCAGAACTTATGTTCCATCATCAGGTGCGTTTCACTCGTTGGAGGTCATCATCATATTAAGACACAACACAAAAAACTAATTAACAATAGTGCGCGAAGTTCACGGTGTGCACCGTACAGCGTAATATCGATACTGCCATCTGTTGTCATTGTAGTCTGTGCGCTATCTGTGACGCGGGCTTCAGGCGTTCTGAGACTTGCAATGCTGTATCATACAATGAATGTGTTGGAATGAAAATTCAGTTGGTCGTTTAACAAATGCTCGGGATAAATTTGATATGCCTTATACACTTCAAATTCTTCAGCAGCACTTATGTACTGGCCTTTCTTGCAAAATGTATGGGTATAAGATTTGTAGCAAAATCTGTGTAATTGTGGTTACTATTCATCAAATGTCGGCCAAAATTTGATTTTGTTTTTTGTAAGTCTTGTTTCGGTAAACGTTCTTTAAATCTTTGAAAAAAATACCTCTCTGTTTGGTCTATATAAAAACATTTACAGTCACTACATTTAATTTTGTAGATGCCCTTTTTTTCTTCCAGTGATTTAGTAATTTTAGGGCGAAGCAATTTATGTATGTTATTGTTCGTACGGAATGCCATGACTATGTTCATTTTCTTAAGTGTATTTGTGATGATTTGAGGAAGGATGGTGCCATATTCGTTTACTATATATGTTAATTTTGTTTTATCTTCTGGGGGCTTTTTTTGTTTGTTATAATGTTTTCTAAGCAACATGTCTATCAAAGAACTTTTGTACCAGTTGCGTGTTGCTATATATTTTATTGTGTTCAATTCCCTATGGTAGTCATTGGCTTCAAGAGGTACCGTTATTAACATATGGATAAAACTATTGTAAGCAGCCATTTTTTGTCAAATAGGGTGGTGTGAGTCCTCATTTATGGTGATATCTGTCGTAGTAGGCTTCCTGTAGTATTTAAATCCATTATTGGTTTTTATCACCATTAAGTCCAAAAAATTCAGTTTACTGTCAGTTTCAGTTTCACCTGTAAATTGTACGTGTTTATTTACACTATTCAAATATTGTTTCAAATTGTCTATCTGTCTTAAGGTTCCATTAAAAACTATGAAAGTATCGTCTACGTAATGACTATAGAAAATTATTTGGTTGTGTATCGGTAACTTATTATTATCAGATAATAAATATGTATTCTCATAGTGGTTCAAATAAACGTCTGACAATAAGCCGGAAAGGGGCGAGCCCCTTTTTATTCAGGTCCATATGTCGCACATGTGAACTGCTACTGGAGTCTACTTTGAAAAATGACTTGTAATCTGTTCCTGAAAAAAATATTCAAGAATGATATTTAATTGCATTGCAACCAAAAAACTAGATCTGTCAAAAAAAGAACTCAGTTGACCAGCCAACTCCTGATTATCCAGGGCAGATCAGAACTGATAAAACAGGTGGAAATTGATTTTTAAAAATAATGCTAAAATGATAAAAGACCAATTTATTTGATTGAGAATCTCTTAAGAAATGGCACTGAATTATATTGGGTACCAATTCAGTGCCTGGAAGCAGAGAGCAAGGTCAGTACACTGATAAATTAGTTTTGATAAAAATAAATGCATTGCTTAAATAAAAGAAACCGGAGACAAAGAAACAAATACTGTAATAAACTAATGAAAAATATATGTTACCTGATGTTGAAGTATTTTAAAGTTTTTTGAATGAGCGGCTAGCTCTCAGTTTTAACTCAACCGTTTGGCATTTGTCCATTTGTGGTATGTCTCACAATAATTTTTGAACGCATCAACCAATTTTTGTAAAACATGGCCTGCAAGTGCACACTTTCACCCTACAGAACACTATTGTTTTTTAGACTGATCCTCTTAAAAATAGGGCCGGGAGGAAAAATGTGAGGGGTCAAAATAGTGAAAAAATTGCAAAAGTCTATATGGGGTATCAAATTAAAGATAATTTTAACCACATTCTGAATATATTGTTTGTTTTTGAACATTTAAAAATTTTTTGTTGTCAAAGGCCAAAACGTGGGTGAAAATTTGTTAAAACCGCAAAAATTCATGTGGGGTGTCAGATTTAAGGGAATTATAACTAACATCTGAATGTAATATTAAATTCTTAAAAATTCAAAATTTTGGGACCCTAGAACCTAAGAACAAGATAAAAAATTAGACAAGAGATTGTAACTAACAGCTGAATGTAGTGTAAAGTTCTGAAAATTTCAAAATTTTTGGACCCAGGGACCAAGAAACAGATTAAACATATGAAAAAAATTGTTAAACTCCAGCAGGGTGTCAGATTAAAACAAATTGTAATCCAAATCTGAATATTTTGAGTTTTTATTGTTTATTGCATGGCTGTGTGCTCTACAATTGTTATATTGCTAAATAAAAATAGTAATTGGAATTTTTGTAATTTTTCTCATAATTGCACAATTATCTAATTAAAATTAATGTAAAAATAAATGGACTTCATTCAAAATAGTTCTGCAGCTTAGGAAACATACTAGTGTTATATTCAGTATAAAGCAAAATTTGTTTATGTTGTAGGCCTAGTGTTTTTTTTTTTTTTTTGCCATTTTGATGTAAGTAGTTTTTCTATCATTGTTCTGTGTGATTGAATTTTTTTTCATATGAAAGTGAATAATGTTCATCAGATAATAATATGATGAACAAATGTTATTACTGCATATTTATTAATATGACCCAGTGGTAATGTCATGTGGCTAAACCACTGTGATTAAACTTGCAAACGTCTTTAAAGGCATCACATGTGTGAATACAGAACCTTGGATAGATGACCGCTTGGTGGCTGGGAATTGTAGACTCAGAGAGAGATTACAATTGTGATTGTATACCCACTCCCATATGAAGACATGTCTGACAAACCTTGTCCTATATAACATTGTTGTGCTAATACAGTTGGAGAAGGAAATTTGCACGCTAAAATACAATAAATGACAATTAGGCCTACATGACACTTGAATCAGCATTTCTAACTTCCAACCACAGGGAACTGAATATTACAGCTATTTTTAATTCACATAGCAGACTGAGTGTATGCCCTATACTTCAAAATTGGCAAGGACCGACAATTATTGACACCACTTGTTGAACAGTGAACATCTGTATTGACTTGCAGTTGTTAAGCCTGTTACAATCATCCAGGTGGTACACATAATTAGTAAAAGCATGGATCATCATTCATAAAGAATGACATGAATTACAATTCTTTCTGTGAGCAGAAACTCTTTGGATTCCTTCCTATAAACTATGATAATTTCCCCCTTTTTACCTCTTCAAAAAAGTACTCTTATGTGCTAAACCTAAAAAAGGGTGGATCAATAAATACCCGTGTTTGAAGACAGATGGCAGTGCTGAGGGAAACTGGCATTACCATCGTGTGCTGCCATCTGTCAAACAACGCCAAAACCAAATTTCAGATGATCCATAGCTTATTGTTGATTTGACAGCTGTCTGTGTTTATCGTGTTTGTTGTTTTTCAGTAAAATGGAAAAAAAGCAATATCGCTCCGTAATACGCTTTTTATTTTTGGATGGGAAAACGTGCGAAGAAATAAAGGCGAAGTTAGATGCTGTCTATGCGGACCCTTCACCATCCATGACAAGAATAAGATATTGGTTTAATGAATTTAAACATGGCCGAACATCTGTTTTTGATGAGCGACCAGGCCGCCCAGAAGACGTGGTTACTGATGAAATGATTGAAAAGGTCCAGGATATGTTTCTTGCTGATCGTCGAACAAAAGTGTGCAAAGTAGCAGAAGCAGTAGGTGTATCGTACGGAACGGTATTTAATATTTTACACGATAGGCGTAAGTTGTCTGCCCGATGGGTGGCGCGATTGCTGGACTGTGGACAACAAGTGGATACCGGTGTCAATTTCGAAGCAGTGTTTGGACCTTTTTAAGCGAAATTTGCAGGAGTTTTGGCGTCGAGTCGTCACCGTTGATGAAACCTGGATTCATTACTATACGCCAGAGACCAGGCAACAGTCGAGACAATGGGTTTTTTCGGGCGAACCTGCTCCAAAGAAAGCAAAGACGGTCCCATCGGCCGGAAAGGTGATGGCTACGATTTTTTGGGATTCAAAGGGTATAATCCTCATAGACTTTTTGGAAAAAGGATACACGATCACGAGGCAATACTACAATGAATTACTGTACCGATTCGACAAGAAATTGAAGGAGACACGGCCCCATTTGAAAAAGAAAAAAGTGCTGTTTCACCACAATAACGCACCAGCTCACTCATCCGGAATCGTCGCTGCGAAATTACATGAATTACGTTACGAATTGCTGTCACACCCACCGTACTCGCCCGATTTGGCTCCCTGCGACTTTTTTCTATTCCCCAACATGAAAACTTGGCTCGCAGGAAAAAAATTTAGATCGAACGAAGAGGTCATCGCCAACACAGAAGCCTATTTTGAAGAGTTGGAGAAATCTTATTTTTTAGCGGGGTTAAATAAATGGCCGGAACGTTGGGAAAAATGTATCCTCCTAAAAGGAGATTATGTTGAAAAATAAAAAAAAATTTGTAAAACACTTGTGTTTTCATACCTAACATGGTGTAACGATACCGGGGGACCCCAAGTTCGATTCCAGGTACCGAATCACAATTGTATAGTTATTAATGGTTCTGTTCTTATATTTTTGTTAATAATAATGATATTGTTTGTTAATAATTATTATATTGTTTTGTAATAATGATAATTGATATAAAATGTTAAATATAAATAATTATATATGTATAACTGAATGTATGAAAACAGAATTTTGTATGAGTGATATAATGGAAAAATGGTGGCGTTGCCAAGGAGACTGTTTTGAAGAGGGAGATGATGAATTGTTAATTTTTGGATCTGTAGAAGAAAAGATGAAACAAAAATTGTTCTTTTGATGTCTAAAGTGAAATTGAAGGAAATAAAAATTGGTACAACAAAAACTGAGAAGTTATTGATTATATTATAACATTAAAAAATGTTCAACTAACCAAAATAATAAAAAGACCTCCGAAGAGAAATAACAAAACGCTACAATAATAAAATTGGTGCTCAGCGGTGTAGATTATAATCTTAAAATTTGTGCAGAAAATATGAAAATAACACACAAATTTAAAAAATAACAACGGTTGCTAAGAAAAAAAAAATATACTGAAAAGGGAGATACATATTGATGCTGATTTGAGCAAGAGGCAAGAAGTCCTGAAGGAACGTGAACTGGAAGTCGTCGGAGAATTTTTTCGGAACTAAGAAGGAAGAATCCAGGCCGAGACGAGACAGTCCTTGCAGTTCGAGTTGAAGGCAACGTATGTACAAGAAGCTCCTGAAGGAGGATCATCAAGGTGTTTGGGTGAGTCCGGCAGATTTTTTTTGTTTTGTTTCTTGCTGTTGATGTTGTCTGTGTGTTCGTGCGGTATACTGTCTTTTTAGTAAAATATCTCATTTAAATGGCATTTATTCAACGGTACCCAAAAGTTGTTTTGCACGAAGTTGCGATCGATCTAGATCTTGAAATTCGTGAAGGAATGAGTAAGAAGGATTATACTCGTCTAATTCAATCGTATGAAGATTACGATGAAGAATTAATCAAATATCTGTTAGAGAAAACAGAAACAGAAATTGTTAGACGTGAAATAGTAGCAACTGAAGCTGTGAAGGAAGAAAAAAGATTAGCAGCTGAAGCTGTGAAAGAAGAAAAAAGATTAGAAAGAGAGTTTGAGTTAGAGAAATTGAGGATTCAACAGACTTCTAATACTGAAGTTGAAGTTAGAAAAATTGTAGAACCAAAATTTTATAATATAAAAGATGTTGTAGGTATATTTGATGAAAAAGAGGAAGATGTGTCAATTTTCCTTCGAAGATTTGAACGTGCTATGGTACATTCGAAAATACCTCTTGAAGACTGGGTTATTGTTTTAACTAGTGTTGTACCAATGGTAATCAAAGAACTCATTCATCGAGAACCAATAGAGCTAGCAGAAAATTATGATTACGTAAAAGAATTATTTATGAGAAAATATCAGTTAAACCCTGAAAAACTCAGACAAAAATTCTTTAATATTAGACGCTTACCGAACCAGACTTGGGCAGATTTTGTATATCAATTGACCATATATTTTGAAGGATGGACTGAAGGAATGAAGGCAGTTGATGTCAAAAGCTTGAAAAATTTAATGATTTTAAATCAGTTAAAATATCGGGTTCCTACCCAAATAAAAGAACAGCTGAGTCAAGATTGGTTAAATTTAAGTACACCTTTGGAGTTACAGAGACAACTAGAGAAAAATGACGATTTGAGGACTTGTCTTAACCAAAAAACAAGTTTGGATTATATTAAGATAGAGTCGAATCCGAAAAATATTCTGAAGGTGCAACCTAAATCTAATGTTCCAGACAAGGAATTTAAAAAAAAGGAAGATTCAAAGATAAGTGAATTTAAACCTGAATTTGAAAAACGGAAAGAGATGCGATGTTATTTATGTAATTCATTGGATCATTTGAGGAATAGATGTCCTAAAAGTTTATCTAGTAAAGAACCCTCAAATGTAGCAGGAATAGTTGAAGAGGTCTCTAGTTTTATGAAAGAGACTAAAGAGGATTTGAAAGTTGGAAGCATTTCTCAATCTGATTTAGAAAAGCAAGTAATGCCATTCAAGTGTCAAGGGAAAGTTAACGGTAGACAAGTTCAAATACATCGGGACACAGGTGCTGTTATTGATGTGGTGCATCAAAATTATGTATCGATTGAACATTACACGGGCGAACATAGATGGCTTAACACCCCATTATTTCCAGAACCCTTCTGTTGCCAAATAGTAGACGTCACTTTGGAAATTCCTGAAAAGGTAATACTTGCTCAGGCTGCAGTCACAGCTAGTCCAGCTTATGAAGGAATTTATTTGATGGGGAATGAAACGGTGCAGAGTTTACAAAATACAAATGCACATTTGTTAGAATTTGTGAATGCCGTAAACATAAAGTCTATGTTAGTTAGGCGAAAAATAGAAGTAAAAGAGCAGGCAGAACAAGAAAAATTCAAAATGATCAGCTATCAACCGTTGAGACTGAAACAAAAGAGGAAGATAGACTCCTTGAAGAAAATGACAGTCATCAACAGGGTGAAATGTTGTCCCTACTGAATACGACACATGAACAATTCATGGCTGCTCAAAATTCTGATTCCGAATTGTTAGAGATGATCCAAGAAGTACAATCTAGACCCGAAGAAACAAATTATGACTTAGAAAATGGAATATTGTATAATAAAACGAATAAATATGAGGATAACTATAGTAAAAAAATTGTTGTGCCTCAAATATTTCGTGAGCAGTTGATGATGGCATGTCACGATACGGCCTCTGCACATTTGGGAGTTACCAAAACCCGAAAACGACCTAGTAAGTACTTCTATTGGCCAGGATGGGCAAAAGATATATCGGAGTTTGTTCAGACGTGTCTCCCTTGCCAGCTAGCAGGAAAAGGGGGAGAGAAAAAGAAAGCTCCACTAGTCTTGGTACTACCACAAATTGAAGAAATATTTTTTCGAATCAACATTGACACTTGTGGGCCTACGATTGAAACGTTTAGAGGGAATAAATATATTCTCACGGCCATTTGCATGGCTTCTAGATATCCAGAAGCCATTGCATTGCCAGACATAAAGTCACCGACTATAATACGTGCCTTAACAGAAATATTTAGTAGAACAGGATTTCCAAAAGAAATTCAAAGCGATTTAGGAACCTCGTTCACTAGTCAACTTACTAGCGAATTTCTGGAACGATTGGGAATTTCAGTGATCCACAGCTCTGTTAGTCATCCTCAAACAAATCCGGTTGAACGACTTCACAGAACTTTACAAAAATTATTGAGACCGATGTGTGAAGAATGGGATGAATGTTTACCGGCTGCGATGTTTGCTATTCGAACAGCAGTGCATGAAGGAACTGGATACTCACCAGCAGAACTGGTATATGGGCGGAATTTAGAGACCATTTGACGCTAATCTATGAAAACTGAAATGGAAAGATTGCAGAAAGTTCATCTGTAGTATAATATGTAGGCAAGTTAATTAACAAATTGCAGAAGACTAAGGAACTAGCCCTTCAGAATCTTGAGGCAGAATTACACCGTCGCAAGACATATTATGACAAAAAGGCTATTATAGACTATCCAATACCAAAAACAAAAACTGAAGTTTAATCATTCCTGGGCCTAATTGGATATTATCAAAAATATCTCAAAGATTTTTCTACTATTGCTGTTCCTCTGAGTGATCTGATGAAAGGAAAAGAAAAAAAATCACTAATTCAATGGAATGAGAAATGTGAGACGGCGTTTAAAATCTTAAAGAAAATGATCGCTTTTGAACCAGTATTAAAGGCGCCTGAGTACGAAAAACCATTTATGCTTCAAGTTGATGCATCCGACGTCAGAATTGGCGTAGTATTGAGTCAGACCGATAAAGACGGATATGAACATCCAGTTATTTTTTTAAGTAGAAAACTGAAAGGGCCAGAAATAAATTATGCGACGACCGAAAAGGAATGCGCTGGCATCGTCTGGGCCGTTCTTAAACTCCGTCAATATTTAGATGGGGGACTGACTTTTACTATTGTAACAGACCACAATCCTCTGATTTATTTAAAAACTATGGGATCTGCAAATGCCCGATTAATGAGATAGGCACTTGCCTTACAACCATTTGATTTTGTCATTACTCATAAGGCCGGGAAATATCACAAAAATGCTGATAGTTTCAGTAGGCCATGTGCCAAAAAGGTGATGTGGACATATAGACAACAGCACGGCCTGAATTTGCCGGAGTTACCTAAGCAATATTGTCATTCAATTTTCACCCTCCTTGTTGAAAGCCGAAAATTGAATAGACTTAGGCGGGGAGGGATTGTAACGATACCGGGGGACCCAAGTTCGATTCCCAGTACCGAATCACAATTTTATAGTTATTAGTGGTTCTGTTCTTATATTTTTGTTAATAATAATGATATTGTTTGTTAATAATTATTATATTGTTTTGTAATAATGATAATTGATATAAAATGTTAAATATAAATAATTATGTATGTATAACTGAATGTATGAAAACAGAATTTTGTATGAGTGATGTAATGGAAAAATGGTGGCGTTGCCAAGGAGACTGTTTTGAAGAGGGAGATGATGAATTGTTAATTTTTGGATCTGTAGAAGAAAAGATGAAATAAAAATTGTTCTTTTGATATCTAAAGTGAAATTGAAGGAAATAAAAATTGGTACAACAAAAACTGAGAAGTTATTGATTATATTATAACATTAAAAAAATGTTCAACTAACCAAAATAATAAAAAGACCTCCGAAGAGAAATAACGAAACGCTGCAATGGGTACTTATTGGTCGTTTGTGTGTTATGATATAATTTAGATAATAGGAATAGTGATATACAAAAGAGTTAGGGTAATAAACACCCATGTTTAGTTGTGTTAGAAGTAGTTAATATGGGGAGCCTGTGTGCACCATTAATTTCAATATTATAAATAGTTTTGTTGAAAAAAAAGTTAATTGTTTATAGAACAGGATGTTCATAAATTATTCAAATATGTTAATCAGGTAATTGGGAAGGATCTAATTGTATAAAAAAGCTATTATACAGAAATAACTAACTGCTAGACATATAGGCCCTAAGAATTGAGCCAGACTCAAGCAACATTGAATTATTTAAACATTGCCAAATTAAATAAAACCAAAAATAAAAGCTTGATTGTGATAAAATAGAAAGATGTTAATGGAAGGAGATGTATAATCCATCCATTACTGTCATAACATGGATAGGAAGCATAATTGTAAAGTGTTTAGTAAGCCACTAAGCTGACACGGCTTCAGTATTGTTGTTATTGTCAGAAAAATAGGTATAGGTATTTAATTTAATGATATTGTATGTAAAGTAGGAATACTCAGAATTATGTTTAGTAGTAAGAATAACAATGTTAGAAAATATTAGGTATGTAAGATACACAATAGAAATGTCAAACAAGATTAGGTCAATGCCTCAAAACACAAAACTATAAACCTGTCAACACAGCCGATAAGAGGCCAAAATGGGGCGTAATCAGTATCAAACGATTTAATTTTGATAAACAATAAAATGTTACTAATTAGACATAAATTAAAGTTAAAATAAGTAAAAAGTAATTTGAGGTGACAGAATTAAAATCGCCAGTTTTCAAATAGTTTTTAGTCACGTGACTTGGGGTCAGAAATTTAGACCAATCACAAAACACAAAAGCCAGGTTACCAACGGAATTTAAACGTATTTTCAGAGAGAGTTGATTGTTAGGCGTTAAACCAAAAACTTCAACAGCATATTGCTGGCAGTAAAAATTAATATAAACTGAAAGAAAACTTACTCCAGGAGGGGCATTTCCAGTAAAACATAACACAGAAAAGATCGACAGCACATGACACGGCACCAGAACCAAGAAAAACCAATACACTGATGAGAATTTAAGAAAATAGCCACTCAACCCAAGGCGTCCATTCCGAATATACAACCAATCGGTGAGGAAATTTTGGTTAAGCCCAGGAGACCACTACATAACATCACAACACAATTTCCACCAAAAAACAGCTGTTCCAGATAAAGGAGGCTATATACAAACTATTACTATAAACTATTATAACTAAAACTTTATTTAAAGCACTCTAATTGGATTTAAAAAAATATATTTTTCCGAAATACGAATCAGGCAGTCGGCCATGTTTCATTTTCGGCATTCGCTCTAAGCACTATTGCAACTTCTGAAAGTGAATAATTTTGACAAACATTATTACATACACTTTGTTAGTTGATAAGAGGTAGATATATGTTTGTAATGCATTGTATTTTTAAGTGAAAGCATATTTCCTATATTTCCTAGCAGCTCCAAGGACCCATTACCTGAGAAATATAAAATATATAGACCTATTGTGAATTCATTTTTTTTTGCAGACTATTTGTCATGGCGGATGAACTTATCCAACTGTAAATGTTCGACTAATAGAACGGTAATTTGGTCAATCTTTTAAAGAGATAACGAATAAAAAATATAATTTGTCAATCATATCAGTTCTATTTTATTTCAGTAAAGCGATTATAAAGATCATTAATTACAGGAGAGAGAAGAGAAAATTTGTAGTGGGCGCAAGGATATCTAGCACGCATCCAGCAAAGCGAATAAGTACACCTGCAGTATATAGCCAGACACAAAAATAGATCCAGTGGGCTGCGTAACACGATCTGTTTAAAAATTACAGAACAAATATTATTCACGCGCCGTTTTCAAACGAATGGTGGCACGCTACATTCTCACTCCCATAAAATCGTTGTTAATCAACGAATACTGAATAACAACATAGTAAACGATAAACAAATAACTGATATAAATAATAATCACAAACATAAGAACATTTACAAATCGATTGACGATTACAACCAAGTTTTGAAAGGTAACTTTATTCGTTATCCGGGCATACAAGATACATCGAAAAAAAAATATCTGCGTTTTTATTAAACGATACACACGTATTAAATTCTCTTGTTATAGATTGGCGCACCAACGTTTTGGGCTGAAACAAGAAGAAAGAAAAATAATTTTTTTTTTATCTTGTTGGTACATCCTCTTCGTTCACTTTTATAAATATTATATATATATATATATATATATATATATATATAAACTTTCACTATGAACTTACTTTATGGTTTTATTTCCCAAACGTTTCAACGTTGTATACGTCTTCTTCAGTGGGAGTAAATACTGAATGTCTATACAGAGTAACGGTTATGGACTGTATGTGTGTGTGGTGGGGGTTGATGGTGGGAGGGAATTGGCGCTGGGGTTCAAATTGTGTGTTTGAATCAGTGTTTGAAAAGTATGTGTGATCTATAATGTAATTGTTCATTTAATATGTTGTTTGGTTGTAGTGCGCGATATCTGTATATTTCAAATTGTCCTGCTGTGTTTAGTTTTCTACTTTTAGGTAAGTAGTGTAGTATTTCCATGTTGTGCTCTATGTTTGTGTAACTGTGGTTTTCATTTTGTAAATGTGTGGCAAATGTGGAATGTATGTAGTTTGTGGTGAGGGCTTTTAAATGTTCTGAAAATCTAGAGGAAAAAGATCTTCCCGTCTGGCCGATGTAGAATTGGTGACAATCATTGCAGTTTAATTTATAAACCCCTGTTTTGCTGTATGTGTCTGTGTTTTTGTTAGTATTATTTATGTGTTTCCTAATGGTGTTGTTAGTTCTGTAGGCTACTTTATAATTGTGTTTCCTAAATGTGTTAGCAATTTTGTGTGTATTGGAATTGTAGTATGTAATTGAGATGTATTTACTGCGTTGTGTGGTGTTGGTTTGATGTGTTTTACTTTTTGTGTTTAGGATGCGTTTGTGTAGTTTGTTTATTAAAAATTGGTACAACAAAAACTGAGAAGTTATTGATTATATTATAACATTAAAAAAATGTTCAACTAACCAAAATAATAAAAAGACCTCCGAAGAGAAATAACGAAACGCTGAAATGGGTACTTATTGGTCGTTTGTGTGTTATGATATAATTTAGATAATAGGAATAGTGATATACAAAAGAGTTAGGGTAATAAACACCCATGTTTAGTTGTGTTAGAAGTAGTTAATATGGGGAGCCTGTGTGCACCATTAATTTCAATATTATAAATAGTTTTGTTGAAAAAAAGTTAATTGTTTATAGAACAGGATGTTCATAAATTATTCAAATATGTTAATCAGGTAATTGGGAAGGATCTAATTGTATAAAAAAGCTATTATACAGAAATAACTAACTGCTAGACATATAGGCCCTAAGAATTGAGCCAGACTCAAGCAACATTGAATTATTTAAACATTACCAAATTAAATAAAACCAAAAATAAAAGCTTGATTGTGATAAAATAGAAAAGTATACTTGAAAAGTATGTGTGATCTATAATGTAATTGTTCATTTAATATGTTGTTTTCTGTTTTGCTGTATGTGTCTGTGTTTTTGTTAGTATTATTTATGTGTTTCCTAATGGTGTTGTTAGTTCTGTAGGCTACTTTATAATTGTGTTTCCTAAATGTGTTAGCAATTTTGTGTGTATTGGAATTGTAGTATGTAAGTGAGATGTATTTACTGGGTTGTGTGGTGTTGGTTTGATGTGTTTTACTTTTTGTGTTTAGGATGCGTTTGTGTAGTTTGTTTATTAAATTGGGAGTGTATCCATTTTTGACTGCTATATATTTGATTGTGTTTAATTCTTCTTGGTAGTGATGTGTGGTTAGGGGTATTGAAGTGAGCCTGTGGAGATGTAGTTGAAAGCTGCATGTTTGTGTTGAGTTGGGTGGTTGGATGAGTTATGTACGACCATGTCTGATGTGGTGGGTTTTCTGTATATTTTGTATGTGTGTGTGTTGTTTGTTTTGGTAATTGTAAGGTCCAAGACGTTTATGCTATTGTTTTGTTCAAATTCGAGTGTGAATTTTAATTTATGGTGTATAGTGTTAATGTATTTGTGAAAATTTTCTATTTGTCTTTTGTTGCCGTTGTAGAGGAGTAAAATGTCATCAACATACCTGTGCCAATATATTATTTTATTAGTGTATTTGTTATTGTTCAGTATGTGTTCTTGTTCTATGGTGTGTACAAATATTTCGGCTAGTATACCTGATATAGGGGAGCCCATGGGTAGTCCATCTGTTTGTGTGTAAAACATGTTATTTTGTGCGAAATAATTTTGTTCAGTGATGATTTTAGTGAGATGGATGATCTCTTTTATGTGTGTTTCAGGTGTGTTATTTATTTTTAGTAATTGTTCTAATGTAGTTATAGATTCTTTTATGGGTACATTGGTGTATAGGTTTGTTATGTCGAATGAAGCTAGTGTTGAATTGTGTGGAATGTGGACATGTTGAGTTTTATTCACCAGATCTAAATTATTTTTGACGGTGGTGTTGTTTGTTAAATTTATGTTATTTCTGATTAATTTATCTAAGTGTCTAGCTATTTTGTGTGCAGGTGCTTGTGTGTTGTTTATAAGTGGCCTGATGGGGACATTGGCCTAATATGTTATTGATTTTTCTGTTATGTATTTCTTGTATTTTTAATTGGAGTTTCTCTATGTTGTTTCGTGTATGTTGTATTATGTTTTCAAATTCTATGTGGTGTAATATTTGTGTGAGTTTACGTGTAGGTTGTATGTTGTTTTGTTTAGTGTATCTTTTTTGTGGTATAAATCATTGATTTATGTTGTCCAGGTGTATTATTATTTTTTTTTTTAATAACTGTATTACAGGTCATTCAGTTTTAGCCGGCAGTTGTTAGAAGATAAGGAAAATTCACAGAAGAGCTACGTCGAAGAAACGCGCGGCTTAGGCCGAAGAAGAGATCAACGTGGAAGAGAAGGAGGTAACTTCAGTGGAAGAAATAGAAATGACGGGAAAAGAAGAAGCTAGTGGAGGACCAGATTGGAATAAATTCATGGAACAAATGATGAACAGTATGACGGAAAAATTTGACAAGATGGATGAGAAATTAGACAAAAATAAAGAAGAAATCAGCGAAGATTTAATGAAACGAATGGAGGAGAAATTCGACAAAAATAAGGAAGAAAATAGCGAAAATTTTAAACCCTTGGAGGAAAATAATAAACAAGTGATAGAAAAAATAGACAGAAATGACGAAAACTCAAACAAACAAAGCGAAACTTTGAGAGAAGTGTTATTAAAACAGATGGACGAAAAATTCGACAGAAATAAAGAGGAAACCAATAAGAGTCTGAAACAAATAAACACAAGGTTTGACAGGATTGAGAGGAAAACAATAAACAGATGAAAGAGAATATCAGTGAGAAAATCGAAGAAAATAATAGGCAATTGAAAGAGGAGTTGAAGCAAATCAATGAGAACAACTTCAGACAAATCAATGAGCGGATTGAACATACTAACAAGGAAGTGAGGGACACTGTCAACAGACAGAATGAAGAACTAGACAAACTGTCAACAAGAAAATCGAGGAAGCCAGTAAAACCATTAATCAAAAGATAGACAAAAACGACGGTGAAAGAAGACAGGAGCTAGCTGAGACAAATAGAAGGCTGGAAGGAATCGATGCAGTTGTTACACTGAATAGGGCCGAATTAGAGGTCAAGATAGACCAGGTAGGAGACGAAAACCGAACCCAAGGGGAACGACTACAAATAGACTTCGGAAATCAATGCCGAAATATAAGTGCAGTCGTCAACGAAGTCCAGGTACAGGGACATCGCAACCATGAAAGGATCGAAAACCTTCAACGATCAGTTGATAACCGACCAACTACAGTAGCATATACCCAACCCATGGAAAATCGGGAGACTATAAATTTTAAGTCTTTTAGAGGAAACCCGATGGAATTCTTGCAACGGGTCAGCGAACAATTGACAAGAACCGGAGAGAACAGATGGCCAGTAATCCGGAGCTACCTGGACGAGCATTTTAAAGAAACAAATGATAACTGGTGGGTAGCCACCAGGCACGATTTGCGAAGCTATGAAGAGTTTAAGGAGGCATTTAAAAAGAGATACTGGTCAGATGCCACGCAGAACATGGTAAGGGAAAGGTATGATCCTAACAGGGGTAACACGCCTACCACATACTTCCTTGGAAAAGTGTGTGTGGTAAAACACCTTGAACCAAATATACTGGAAGAAATATTCGTCGCCAGATTGGCATACCATTACGACAGCGGGATATCTAGAGCACGTTCGGGAGGACAAATAAAGACAATACAGGCAATGACAACATTGTTGGAATAGCGCGAACGCAAAGAGTACTTGCGAAGAAACCGTCAGAGGAACGACCGACACAGGAGCAGGGACATTCCGGATTACGATAACAGAAATAATAATAATAATGGTAACAATCGTAGTAATAACGGAATGTACAACCAGACCAACTATAACAACAGGCCAAGTAATAATAACAACCACAATAATAACCATGGGGCATACCAACGGCCAAACTACAATAATGGTCCAAGGAACAATGGGAATAACTATGGCAACAGGCAAAACATCCCAAATAACCAGTATAACACAAATCAACAGAACCAGTACAACAACAACCGGAATTTTAACAATAGTAATACTAATAACCGCAACCCGAATGACCAAAATCAAAATTATCGAAGGGTCAATCACATATGGGCAGATAACAGTGGCAACGGTAGATCATACTATCACGGGCGTCGAAGCTTTAATCGGGATGACGACTGGAACCAAGGTAACCACGATGACAACAGAAGGAATAACAGAACCAACGGAGGGAGGAGTCGAAGTCAGGAGGACTACCGATGAGTGAGTTATGAGGAGGATCACCAACGGCCTGAACCCAGATCGACAAGCAACGAAAATGTTCAAGCGAACCAAAACGGCAGAGGAGATGAAGGATCCGAGCCGTCTTTAAACTCCACACGGCAGTGAAAACACCATCGGGGCCATCACTGAACCACACTATTGGGCTTAACAGCGTCAACAGTCACGTTGAAAATAATAAAAATCATGTTACAATAATTCGTAATAACTACCTGAAAAATTTAAGAGAAGAATTGTTGGAAGAAGAAGAAGGGAATCTGGATAAAAACAACAATGAAATTATATACATAACAGCAGGAATCAACAGTGTACAAACAACAAATATGATCGACACTAGAGCTAACGTGTCATTGATCGACGTAGTAGAATTAAACAAGATAATTGAAGAAGGGAAGAAAATTTAAACCTGGTAGTCGTGGGACTACCGGTAAACATGGAATCATGGGCAGACTTGTGCTTTGGGAAGGAATGAAGGGTTGGTTAAATAAACAGCTACATAAGTTTCAATGTATTTTATTTATTCAGAATTTTCAGAGTCACCTAACGCTAGTTGATGGAATATGGAGCGATGGTACCTGATCATAAGCGATCGCAGATCCCACACACCGAGCCGAACGGATTGTTAATAAAGTGCTCAGAGAATTCCTTGTCGACTCCTTTGAAGCGGCGACTTGGACCGGGCTGTTCTGCGCAGAGCATCGAGGGTCCAATGTTGTCGAAGCACAAGTTATTAATGTTCTCATCGTCTGTTTTCTTGCTAGCTAGCTGTACGCTCGATCTGAGTCGCTTTGGGGGCACGCCGGATGACCCAGGTATCGGAGATGCGGGCCGCTTGGGCGCTGACGGGGTTTCGTCAATCTTCAAATGGTTGCCATTGTCTAAGTTCTCGGCCGATTTCTTTGATTTTAGTCTCAAACGATAGGTCTGTTGACGCTCTGCATAGGATTTGCCGGTTTTCGGTTTGAAATTTTTGGTTCGCGTTTTATCGCGATTTTTAGGTCGAGGCATTTCAAATTTTTGAGTTCAAATGTTGTTATTATTTTCTGCGAGTACTTCTGGTACTCGGAATTGGTGTTATTGGAGAGATTTAGTTCTGAGGATCACAACGCACTTTGTATTTTCGCGATCGGACGTGTAGTTCCCGAGATATTTAAGTTTTAGTGGAGCAATTTAGAAATTTTCGGCGCAAAAACACCCTCACGCAGACAAAGCCTAGAGGCGACTGAAGTCAGTTGCCAAAATTCTCAGTACTATTGGTGGAAGGGGGCCGAGTGACTCGATCACCTGACACCTGGTTTGCTGGGATTGGTTGAGCGGTTCGTGAGATAGTGGTATGCCGAAAGTACATTTGAAACATAACGGTCGATTTTCGCGAAACGTGCGAGTAAGACATTACATACCTATGGATTCCATGTCAAAAACATAGCCTACTTACTCTACCGATCAACAACATTGTGCTAATTGGGGCGACGGGACGCCAGAACAGAACAGTCCGAAAACAAGTAATTCTAGAACTGACCACAAGTCAATATCATTCGTGAAAAATTGCAAGTTGAACCACGGAAGGTTAACCAGGTGGAGCTTGGTACTTCAGGAATACAACCTAAATTGGGAGTATATTCCCGGAAAGAAGAACATCGCTGCAGACACGTTATCGAGAATTAATATCAGGGATCAAACGTTTGAGGGCGAAAAAGAAACTATAATTAAACTGTACATCATTAGCAGTAGATCAGACCTGGCTGACATCATAAAAGAACTAGAACAACGACAGAAGCAGGACACCAAATTGGGTAAAATCCTTGACAGACGTACCAAACAAGATGAACGCATAACACCATTCATCAGCAAACCTTATTTATCAGGACCCAATACGAATTTAGTAAATGGAAAATTGTGATACCACGTTAATACCACACGTATTAAATTCTTTTAAAAGTCATCAAATAAAAAGTAAAAACCTAAAAACTAAAAAGTAAAAAGATTATGTCAAATCTTTAGCTTTAGTACGTGCCCCCACGGTACTTCAGTAAGCAGATGCTTCACATTCATCTGAAAGTACCCCTCAAAAGTGATGAAATCTATTAGCTTGCAATCAAATATAGACATCAAAAAGCAAATCAGGAAATTGATAGAGCGGCTATACTACAGTGCTCCTGACAAGAGAAAATTCAACAAACCTTCACCTCAAGATTTGCTACAACCTTTTAAATAATAGTATATAAGATGAAGCAACTTACAAACTTGACTTGTTTATCTCATTACTTAATACTCTGTTAAGGCATAGATTGTAAATTATAAATTGCATTCACTGTAAAAAAAAGAATGAATACTAACAAATTGCAAATAACCTTTGTTTTAAAAATATTTTCAATATGCAATGAACTGTTGTTAAATTTGACTGATTTTGTTGTAATTAACACTTCAAATTAGAAACAATTGAAAACAATACATAATACTATATCATAGTAACAAACCTTATATTTCATTTATTCGACATGCTAAATTTGTCGGTTTTGTATTAGATTATATGTTTAAGCAATTTTTATAGCAACATAAATAGTGTTTCAATGAATGGTCAATAAATATTATGAAGGTAAAGAGGAAGACAAAAATGGTACACGTAACAACAGAATACCTACAGTTAAATAAAATAGGACATTTTGTTAACTGTTAATAACAAACCACCTCATTGAAGCAAACCACACATACAAAAACATCGAAAATAACATGGACATTCTACACGTACACACAAAAGGCCGAAAACTAGACACTTTAGAACAATTGGAAATATACAAACACAAAAACAAATAAAAACGACATCCTAAACGAACAGACACAATTCAAATCACATGCATTATTCGAACATATCACACCCCACACACACAATATCGATCTTTCGAAAGTCGATACGTCGCCAAGAACACGACGGACAGTGCTACCAGCGGCAGCCTCTGAAGAAGCTTTTTAAAAGTGAAAACCAGTTCAGGCTATAAGGTAAAACTTTTACGTTTTTACCCATAAAAAACTTTGTGTTCCGAGTCGGTAGTGAAATAATTATATTTAATACATTTTTAAATCTAACTTGTCTTCTTTCACCCTGATTACAGAACTGTTACATAATTATATGCCTCTGTGTATTTAGATTACTGTACACGTTTTGTTTATAATATAAATTAAATTACAAACTCTATAATATTAAATAATACTTCATAACAACAAACAAAACTTCAGCATACTCTACCAAAATGCTCAACAAAAATTGCAGAGACTCTATAGAGATACAAAATCACTGAAGTGGATAAATAGTATGTTTAGTATGGTGATAAAATAGATATTTTATTTTATATAAACATTAACGATATTTTATATTTTTTAACAAGAACATATTTTCTATTTATTTATTTATCGTTATTTACAGTGTTTCGACAGTTTTGATTACTGTCATCTTCAGAGATATAAATGTACAAACAAGTAGTTATGTAAATTTAAATACTTATTTAAATAAACACTTTTATTATTTATAAACACTTTTATAGAACAGCTGTTTTACATACATTTCATTAATGTTTTCTATAAATAAATATGTTACATACATAAATAGATAGTTAGAAATATTTATTATTTTATTAAATTAATAATTTTAAAAATATTACCATTTTTAGTGTTGACTTGTATTTGTTCGTCTATTTATTTATTACAAGCTGAATTATCACTGTTGCACACCACTATATAAAAATTATTCCGATTAGCGCTTTCAAGCCTCACAGCTCATCGTCAGATCAGAAATGAAACAAATAACCTGGAAACAACCCTTCACCCCCACCCCACCCCACCATGCTCACACACAACAAGCTAAAATTAAATATCCCTTCCCCACCCTCAGCCGTGTCCCTCCATCTGGACAATTACATATTTTTCTAGCAATTTCCTTGTGTTTCAGTGGTGTGTGTGTGTGTGTGTGTGTGTGTATGTGTGCATTCCTTTTAAACCTAGTCTTTCTCATCCACACATGTGAGCCAGTCACACACCCTTATACATATATATATATATATACACCCTTATTGTATTAAAAACATCTAATTATCCTATGCAATTTAATTCTTAATCTTATCTATCTGTCCTCTATCATTTACTTCTTTTAATTATGTTATAAAAAATTTCTTCATTATCAAATTTAATTTTAGTATTAATTAAATTGTCTAACCCTTTTTCTCTTTCTTTCAATATATATGACTCCTCCCTAAGCTTCCTTTCAACTGTGTTATTTACTACTTTTACAATTTCGTAGTCTTCCAAAGGATTAACAAACTTATGGTTGTCTTCTATGAAATGTCTTGCATATAACGAATTCGTTGTTCTATTACCTTCTCCACGTTTGTGGTCAGACAACCTGCATACGAATTTTCGTCCTGTCTCACCTAGGTACACTTTGTTGCAGTCTTTACATTTTAATTTATAAATTCCGCTTTTCTGTAATACTGGGATTTTTTCTATATTTTTATTCCTTATCAAATACCGTTTCACATTTTTTAATAGCTATATCTGCTCCGTATTTATTAAAACATTTTATAATTTTTCTAGTATGTGAACCTATGTATGTCAATGACCCTGCATAATTCTTTTGTTCTGGTTCTATTTTAGCTTTTTGTATCTTAACCCTTTTCATAACTTTATCCACTATGTTGGTGTTATAGTTATTATTCCTTACAATTCCCTTTATCGTTTTTAACTCCCTATCTTTTGATTCGGTCTCTTTTAAACACTTCTGAGCTCTATAACAAAATGAATTGATTGTCGCCATTTTATATCTGTAGCCTAAGGGTGGTAAGACTCTCTTGGTATAATTATATCCGAATACGATTCTTTCCTAAATATCCCAAACTGTAGTTTCTCATTATCTTTAATTTCTATGTTTAAATCTAAGTAATTTATTTTCTTACCTCCTATCTCTTCTTTAAATTGTAAGTTTTTATCCTTATTATTTACCTCATTTATAAACTCATGCACTTCTTCTATGCTTCCTTCCCAAATTACTAATATATCGTCAACGTATCTAGTCCATAATTTTATATTGTCTTTATACTTAGTGGAACTTATTATTGCTTTTCAAAATCATTCATGTATATTTCTTCAAGAATAGAGGATAATGAAGACCCCATAGGTAATCCTTTTTTCTGTGTATAAAACTTGTTATTAAACCTAAAATAGTTCTGATTTACACATTCTTTAATTACTTTAATCAATTGCTTTTTATACCTGTATTCTCCCATATTATTATCGTTTATTAACTTAATAACTTTATTTACTGTGATATTGGTAAACATGTCCTTAACATCCAGTGATATCAATTTTGTATTTTTATTAATTCTAATATTTTCTAATTTTTCTATCAATTTTACATTATTCTCTATGTTGTATTTTGTCCCAAATTCATATTTCTCTTTCAGTACTCTGCTAACTTCCTTTGATAATTTTTATATAGTGGTGTGCAACAGTGATAATTCTGCTTGTGATTTTAACCACTAACACAACTTTCTTCATTAAACTTCTGTTAATTTATTATTTGTTTTTTTTTATATATTTCCAGATTTTTCCACTGTTCATTTTTTGACCTTTGGATATAAGTTTTAATAAAGAAACATCTAAATTTGGGAATGTCTGATAGAGCATATATTGTTACGACCTCACAGAACAATCTACGTGTTTGTCGAACGTTCCACAGAGATCCATAGTGTAAGCGTATGGCGTACGTGCTTGTATACGCATCTACGAGAAAGTTCTCGATGCCGCCAGCTGTGCGGACTGTGTCAAGGCCGCAGTTAATTACGTAGTTCATACGCACGCTACGACGCAATTAGGAATCGTCTAGATATTCGACTAGCTATAAATACCGGTACTCAAACGACGTTCAGTTTAGTATTAGGCGAATTTTTGACTGTGCGGTTCGAGAGTATTAGTGCGATATATTTACAGAGCGGTTCGAGTTATTACTGTGTACGTTCAAGTAGTTATTAGTGAAGTGTTGCGTTTTATATTCGGACGGTATAATTTTAATACCATTGAGTTTTAATTATTAGTGGACATTTTATTGCGTGTGAACAATTTTCATTTGATTTGTTGTAGACACTGTGTTATTCATTACGAACTGTTTAACAGTAAAAATTAAAGGTGTGATTAGTGACTTAATTGTTGTCTTGTACTTATTTTGTTTACACTGTACCTACGACGATCGAGTAGATCGTCTTAACGGTGGTGTCAGAACTGGGATAAAACGGTTAACAGTGGAAACAGTGGACACTTTGTACAAGACGAGTGTGATTCGTAATTAATCGGTAAGCATGGATCCCAGTCAGATGATGGAAACTTTACAAACACTGCTGCGGCAGACACAGGAAGAAGCAGAGAAACGACAGGATGAGAAACGCAGACAGGAGGCGGAAGAAGCAGAAAAACGACAGGATGAAAAACGCAGACAGGAGGCGGAAGAAGCAGAAAAACGACAGGATGAAAAACGCAGGCAGGAAAGAGAAGAAGCTAAGGAACGTCAGAAAGCACTAATGCTAGAAACAGAAGAAAGACAAAAAGATGAAAAGGGAGCTCTCTTTGAAACTATGCAGAAACAGTTACAAGAACATATTACCGCAGAATTGGGTCTCCTACGTGGTGACGTAGGCCTAGGTGAATTACGAGGTGAGCTCAATAATCAGATTACCAGAATATCTGACGTAGAAGAATCCATGTCAAATAAAATAGCTAAAGTAGAAAAATCTGTCTTGACTGTGGAAGAAGTTATGTCAACAAAAATATCTGCAGTAGAAAACTCAATGGCAAACATAAGAGAACAAATTAAAATTGAAGTTGAACAGTGCATGAAGATTCAACCAAAACAAATTTCTGAACAGACTGTACCAGTGATAAAGACAGAAAAAGACACAGAAAATAATTTAATAGAGAAAGTTACTTTGCCTGCAGTAGGGACAGTTCATGTCAAAGCTCCAACCTTTGACGGAAGCAGTCACTGGGCAACGTACCTCCGCCAATTTGAAGCTGCTGCATGCGCAAATAATTGGACAGAGAAAGACAAGGCTGTTTCACTCGTTCTTGCATTAAAAGGACCTGCGGCAGAATTACTACAGAAAGTGCCACCTGACAGCCAGAACATCTATGCCGAGTTGATAAAAGCTCTAGAATTACGGTATGGTGATAAACATTTGCGAGATGTGTACTGCACCCAGTTGAGAGCAAGGCGACAGCATGCCGGGGAAAGCCTTCAAGAGTTTGAAGCAAGTATCGACAGACTAATTAGACTGGCCTATCCTGAAGCGCCAGAAGATTTTCGAACGAGTTTTACGATGCAGACATTTACTGCCGGTGTCCGAGATAACGAACTACAGCAAGTGTTACGAATGGCAAGACACCTGAACAGTGCGGACGCCCTGGTACATGCTTTGCAATTTGAGGCCGCCAAATCAGCGTCTGGTTGGACAAGTCATAAAGTGCGCGCACTAAAAGATCGCGGTGGCACAGACGATGAGGAAGAAGAACAAGGAACAGAGACTCGACGGTCGGCGCCACTGAATAAAATAAGAAAGGATGGAAGACCGAAGTGTTATAGATGTGGGAAACCTGGACATCTACAACGAGATTGTCGGGTTAGAATTCAGCAGCAGGGAAACGAGCAGTAGTCGGTACAACGGGGCGTGTGCTGACAAACTGGAGGAACGAAGCCCTTAGAGAATACGCAATTTCTACACTTCAGCAAAACAGCGGGAGCTTGGTAGTTACCGGATTTGTTCAAGAAAGGCCAACCTCGATTACAGTTGACACAGGCGCAACAGTTTCTATTGTGCGCCCCGACGTGGTGAAAGATCTCAAGCCAATCTGGTGCTCTTGCAGCTTGCGAACAGCTACTGGACGGCCTGTAAAAGTGTATGGAAAAGTGGAGATACACCTACGCCTCGGTCGACTTGAGTTTAATCATCAAGTACTTGTTGCAGACATTGTGGATGAAGCAATTCTTGGTGTGGACGTTATGAACGCATACGGATTTATAGTCGACTTCAAAAACAATGTCTTGAGAATCGGAGGAGAAGAGGTAATGCTATCAACAATGACGACAGCAGAAAAATCGATGGACGTCATAAACCAAGTGGCCGTAACTGTTCCGCCAAACTCCGAAAAGATCATCATGGTTAGAACTGCGGTAGATACTAGGGACAATCAGTGCTCTATATTCGAACCCCAGGTAGTCAGCACACCGGGCATACTAATTGCCAGAAGTTTAGTAAAACCTGACGAAACCGGAAATGTACTTATTAGAGTGGGGAATATTTTGGATCAAGCTATCACTTTACAAAGCAATACGCTCCTAGGCAAATTGACTCCTGTGGCCTGGGTAGCCGGAATAACGCAACGAAGATCCAGTTCTTCGGATACTTCCAAATTACCAGAGGAACTGCAAGAATTATTGAACAGATCTTCTAACGACCTCTCAAGTGGTAAGGTAAAAGAACTCAGACAGTTTTTACACGAATTCAAAGATTGTTTTGCAGTTCGGGGACAGTCACTGGGAAGACCCTCTCTTGTGCAACATCGCATCAATACCGGGGACACAACACCGATACGCCAACTTCCTCGAAGGCCTCCATTATCTAAACAAGAGGAAATGTCTCGGTTAGTACAGGACATGTTGACAAAGGGAGTTATCGAACCGTCGTCAAGTGCTTGGTCTTCCCCTGTAGTGCTGGTAGCGAAGAAGGATGGTGGATTGCGTTTCTGCGTAGACTACCGGAGGTTAAACGACGTTACAAAGAAAGACTGCTATCCATTACCTCGCGTTGACGATACATTCGACACGTTGTCCGGAGCACAGTGGTTTTCCACATTGGACCTGAAGAGTCCAATGTGGAAAACCACTGTTCCACACCATTGGCAAGTGGGCCTTCATCAAGAAGACAAGGAAAAGACCGCTTTCTCGACCCCAAGTGGCTTATTCCAATTTAACGTCATGCCATTTGGACTCTGTAATGCACCGGCAACATTTGAGAGATTGATGGACCTGATACTCCGAGGCCTGACGTGGAAAACTTGCCTTGTTTACTTAGACGATGTCGTAGTGATCGGGAAGACTTTCGAAGATCATTTGGAAAACCTTAAGGAAGTTAGTAGTATGCCGGGGGGGGGGGGTACTGGCTCACTTGCATGTCAACTAATATAAACCACAATTGTCGGGAGGGGTAGATGGTGATGACGTCACTGGACGGGGGGGATGACGTCACGAACAGGTGCTCTCTTGACGTACCACAGCATGACGTTTGGACGGGGGGAGGTTTTGGTTCCTAAATCAATGGTCGAGGGAGGTGGAGGGTTAAGCCGATGGACGAGGGGGTGTTGAAGCTAAATCAATGGACGGGGTGGGGTGGAGGGTGATGACGTTACGAACAGCTGATCATGACGTCACAAGTAACGTCACGAACCTATGCTCTCTTGGCCTACCTCGACATGTCGTCACGACTGACCACCGCCCTCCCTCGTCTGACCGCTGGCTCGGTAATCCGTGACGTTACGGGAGGGCTAATTCGATTGACGGGGTATGGGGTGGGGCGGAGGGTGATGACGTCACGAACGGCCGATCGTGACAGTATAATTAAGAAAAACGATCGTATATTTCGCGGTTCTCGTTCGTTTCTCTCTGGTTCGTTCGTTTCAGTCGTTTCCGGTCTCTCGCTCGGTCGGTCGTTTCGGGGCTCGGGCTCGGGCTCATAGGTCGTATACAGAAATACAATGTTTAATCGATGTAAATAGTATAAGTAAGAAAAAATAATCGTAGATAGTACAAAAAAAAATAAAAAAATAAAAATGCAGAATGATGAAAAAGAGAACCGCGTATCGCGACCGTCCACTATACGTAGGATGCACCGCGCTGGACATTAGTATACATTGTAAGAAGTGCATTGTCGAATACAAAATTTACCCTGTTTAAAAATAGTAAAAACTTATTACGAACTTCAGACAAATGAAAAAGATGTAAAATATATAAAAAATGTTAGAAATATTGTTAGATATTATACCTAAAAAATACAAAAGGCAATAACTAAAATGTTAGTTTCGCATAACTATAAATAAAGCAAATGACCGACCGTGTATAATTAAAAAGATGGAGAAATAAAAAAAATGTGGTAAATAATGGTATAGAGGAGAAAAACAGGTGAGCAATTTACTCTATACAAATATTGAAACTCGTAGGATGCACCGCGCTGGACATTAGTATACACTGTAAGAAGTGCATTGTCGAATACAAACTTTACCCTGTTAAAAGATAGTAAAAACGTATTACCAACTTCAGACAAATAAAAAAGATGTAAAATATAAAAAAATGTTAGAAATATTGTTAGATATTATACATAAAATATACAAAAGGCAAGGACTAAAAAGTTAGTTTCGCATAACTATAAATAAAGCAAATGACCGACCGTGTATAATTAAAAAGATGGAAAAATATAAATGTAGTAAATAATGGTTTAGAGTAGAAAAACAGGTGAGCAATTTACTCTATACAAATATTGAAACCGATAAGAAGCGAAAAGGAGGAAACGTTGCGGTAAAAAAAAAACTAAATATAAAACGCGTGTTGTGGAATGTAGAAACTCAGCTCACCTCCTGTGTGTCCTAGCTGAATGCGGGCACGTGCGTTGCAAAAATATAAAATGTAGTAAATAATGGTTTAGAGTAGAAAAACAGGTGAGCAATTTACTCTATACAAATACTGAAACTCGTAGGATGCACCGCGCTGGACATGAGTATACACTGTAAGAAGTGCATTGTCGAATACAAAATTTACCCTGTTGAAAGATAGTAAAAACGTATTACCAACTTCTGTGACGATTTTAAAATAGGAAACGTAATATGGAGTAAAATTTATTTTTAAATCGCACATTAAAATTAATATTACATCCCTTGATTAACTCAAAATAATATTTAATAAAAAGTTTAAATGACAAAAGGAATGCCAGTGTAAAGGTAGGGAAACTAGTTAATAATTTACCCTGCACTGACATGCATTAACTGGAATTAACCTGCGTACAGATCCTTTTACTAAACAAATAATACTGGTAAAACTTGAAATTATTCAAATAAATAAACAATGATACAGTAGTATACTATTTAATTCTGAAGTAAAGTATAGCTTTGGATAATAAAAAGGTAAAACTTATACACCGTAAATAGCGAATAATGGTGGAACTATTTTGTTGTGATGCGTAAACTCCGCGCAGTTAACTTGCCTGTCCGGACATAATAATAATGCAGTCGAGATGGAGCGCTCTCGTAGTAAACACTACACCCTTGAACCATGCCCCGAAGTACTAAGATATTTTAATTTAAAAGTGCAGATATAAGTATGTGTAGAGGAAAGTATCAGTAAAGTAGTGTTTTATAAAGAAAAATGTAATCTATTAAATTAAATGGAATAAATAAATGAGAGAGATGACATCTCTATTGACTAAGTGTAAGATCTCCAATGTTTGTTTAAATTAAATGGTACAATGTACCAAAAGTGAGAACATTTTATAAATAACCATGTGACGTGCACTTCTGCGGGAAACAAGAACTTTCATTCGAGTTGTACTACTAAAGATGCTTAGCTACCAAATTTCATAGAAGAGCATAACAGCTTCATAATTACCAGCATCTCTTCAGGAACTTCACCCGGAAAGTGAACTACCATAACCTTCAACCATTTGTGGACACCCCAAGGACCAAGGACCAGGACACGGAGTAAACTTCACAATATCACAGGTGACACGGAGACTTGTCTTCCGTGGTTAAATGTCATTAAAACAAATGTTTGCAAAAGACAGTTTAATAAACTATATAAAAGACTTTAATTATGGTCAATTTGTAAATTGTATTATGTCATACGACTAAAATAATTTGTAATAATACTTAGTGCTTGTAGTATAAAGCTTTTCAGATACTAGAGGTTAAATTAAGTCCATTCTTCAAATGCCCCCCCACCTCAAATAGTATAATAACTTAACTTACAAACCAATTTAATATCCCGGATCCGTAGAAAAAGCTAGCACATAACAATACTTTCGTTGTGGCCACCTTTTCAGAAAATATTTTGTAAACTTTTATTTAGAAAACCTTATGGTAAAAAATCCATGTAGAACTATAAAGGATAGCATCTAATAAAGAGATGTCATTACTTAACACAAAATACTGAGTGAATAAATCATCAAACACCCCAACAAACTTTCCTTTCTTTCTAACTACTACTGCTTGTTAAGAAGTTGATTAAGACTATGGCAGCCCGTGCAATTGATCTGAGGCAATTACGCATTGGTTTCCGGCGTTATAACGTAGGTAAGACGTTATAAAATGCGCAACTCTGCTTTTAGTTAAAATAGTGGTGTGCATCGTGGTACACATAAAATAACCAAAATTAATAATTGTGCAAGATAGTGACACATATACCATGTGCCACTCTGTTGATCTATTCACTCAGTTACTTTAAAATATTTAAGTAATTTAAAATAAAATTAAAAAAAAAAAAAAATAAATAATTATTGTTAGAGTAGAATAGTATATAGGTAACTTTAATTGTGGATTTAATATGTGTAAACTCATATTAACATATTGACACACGTATACAAAAACCATGTACGTACTTGTCCAAAAATTTCATTCATCAACGTGTCGGTTTGTCAACAAACTCAGACCTGTAAATATCCTGTTCTCACCTGTACGGAATTGTATTTGCCACCCTCTGCAAAGTCGAGATAGACGATACCCCACCTTTTCTATTGTTCTATTTTTATAACAAGCGCGCATCATCATGTGCCCAGTAACAACAACTTTTAAACAAAGTAAAACTAAATCTAGTTAAATAAAACAAGTGTACTAATTAATTTTATGGAATGATGCTGCACTAAGTAAACCACCGAGTCCTAAACAAATAAATAACCGTTTCTTAAATACAAAAAAAAATAAAATAAAAAAAATAAATAATAAGTCTTTTAAATTAAAAGCTTGGTAGTATCTTAAATAAACTAACGTGCAATAAAAGTGTAGTAGTAATATAAGTAAAAAGCATAATAATAATAAAAGCATATATGAATAGCGTAAACACCCGGTCGTGGCCTGTTTTGAAAAATAATTCCCAAGCCTGTCAATAAACGACAAACTCGTTCGTGCACGAAATAATCGTGTTTAGAATTGTAGTAAGCCACCCCAATTGTTATGAACTGCTGCCTAGGTAAACAATAGTAAACCACCCCGTGTGTAATACAATGAACCTTGTGTAAAGTGTTTGACCCCTCTTGCATTGTAACAGCTGATTGTTTAAAAGGAAATAAATGTACCTCTTCGTGAAATTCCGCTTGTCTCAGTAGTATAAGATATTAGAATTAGAAATAATCTAAGGTTGAGTATGGGATCAACTTTAGATTACAATAGTATAATTAAGAGATATAGAGATAAGTACGTAACAAAGTCACGACGGCACCGCACTGGAAAAGGTTAATGATAGAGCAGAAAACTAACTACTTGAGTTAGAGTATGCTAATGAAATCAGTCAGGCCACGATATTGTGAATTTACGAAAATTAGGAGTAATAAATAAGATTAAGTTAGCAGTAAAGAAACGAGAGAAAGGGAACTTCCCGAAAGAAAGAAAACGAGTACTATCTAAATTTCACACACTAATCCCAAGCATACTCCCAGTACCTTTCTGGGCTACGACTACTTTACAAAAAATGAAAAGCACCAGTGGTGATTTCTGTTTCACGGTACCGCTACGAATGTTAATGGGTTTTGCTGAAGATTACAAACGTATAATCGTTAATCAAAAACAAGAACTCGTACTGCTTCGGGCAGCGTCAGACACTGATGCGCTATATTACAATAAATCAACCTCCGAACCGGCACCTGATTACAATCTCAAGCTGCAAAAGGTTTATTGGAAATTGCCTGAGGTAAAACCGTCTGACGCGCAAAAGGCAATGCTCTTACGTCTGGTAGAACGAGACAAGGCTATCGCGATAGCGTACAGAAATTGGGAAATTCACGAGTATCCATTGTTACCGACGTCTCAGCAACAGACGTGGTCTATAAAGACGTCGACAGAAGTAGAAAAGCCACGTTACATAGTGCTGGCTTTTCAAACGGAAAAAAAGGGAAAAATCAACAAGCAGTCTTCAACGTTTGACCATTGTAATCTCAAAAACGTTAAATTATATTTAAATTCGCAGTACTATCCTTACGATAATCTAAATTTGTCGTTCACTAACAATAGATACGGTTTGTTATACGACATGTATGCCAGATTTAAATCGTCATATTACGGAAACGAAACAGGAAAAAGCGTTGCCCCTACTATGACGCCTGACGATTTTAAAACGTACGCCCCGCTTATCGTAATAGATTGTTCAAAACAAGTCGAAAGCGTTAAATCGTCCACGATCGATGTGAGACTAGAATTCGAATCGGATAATACATTTCCCGCCAACACTACAGCGTACTGTCTCATATTACACGATGTGATATTTCAGTACACTCCGCTGTCCAGCGTAGTGCGTCGGCTGGCATAAACGAATAACATGGGAGGAGCGTGTCAGTAAGCAACATGAAGCGGAAGCGTGAGGACAGCGGAGACGATAGCATCGAGTCCAAAATACAAAAACCGTACAACGAACCGGTACCGACAGGTATGACGAACGATCAAACCATTGTCAAATCGATCGGCTTACATGATGGTATGTTTCTACGATTATCGTACTGGTTGAATAAAGCGTTAACAAAGTCTGTAAACGTAGGACTAATTAACACTCTTATCCATGGAAACGTCTACGAACCGTGTGTAAGCCTAACAAACACCGGTAGAAAAGTGTTATGCGTGTCTCATGATGAATGGAATAGTATGATGGCGTATGCTGACGTTGTACAAGCGTAGAGAACAAGACAAAAAATACAATACCTGTACTGGGAGAAGACTGTGTTATCGCCTCGTACACGGTAAAGCCTTTATTTGGAAAAATGTATATTACACTGTACAGGTATGACAAAGACGAGATGTCATCCCCTTTCGTATTGTCAGAACACGAATGGAAGACAATGGTAAAGTGTATACCCAACATAAACGCACACTTAAGACAGTTAGTATCATAAAAGGACGTAAACAACATGTACATACATCAAGAGCTTACATCATCTTCAACGTTAGAAAGAACTGACGAAACGCAGGCGTGTTACAGGTTAATCGAAGAGCTAAAATCTTTTGCGGGACGTGTATAGTTTGATTCTACATCACCTTGTGCTCAGATTATTAACTTGCATTACTTTGACAATCATATCAGTGTGTTTCCACGCTTTACCATGGACGGATGTGTTATAATGTTCGAGACCTTTCCGGGTGAAGGAGAAGAACGATTCGTTATAAAGGAACTTGCGATAGTGGACATTGAACAAGAGCTATTTCGGGTCGTTCTATTCAAGCCGCCATACAAACATTCACGTTTGACCACAAAAAACGCACGTACAGCAGACTGGCTGGAAAGTTATTATTATGGTTTATCATGGTACGATGGTGCAGTGGAATACGCACAACTGCAAACGATTATCCGTGACGTATGCAGAACATATTCCATAGTGTTCACAAAAGGCTTAGAGCACACGCGCTTCCTCAGCAAATTCGACTCAAACGTAGTTGACTTGAACGACCAAAACGCAACAAAGTATGAGAACACGTTACAGGACTCATGGAATCGGTGTTGTGTAAAAAACATAGACATATAAAATCGAATAAGTACGTCTACAACTGTGCATTAAGAAAAGCACAACATTATGCAAAATGGTTACGCAACGACACAATAACATTGCAGCAGGTGGACAGTTTAAATTCGTTCTCCGCTTTGGTAAAACGTGGTCTCTACTACGACGGTGTAGGTATAAAATGTAAGACGTGTGGAAATTATGTTTTCACACGAAATCAAGGCTCATAGTATAATTAATAAGAAATCCGACAAAATATAAAAAATACAAAAAAATATTAAACATTTATAGACAGTGCAATAGGGCTACTGGCGACAGCACTATAAAAAAAACGCGCCTTGCTTTCTACCTCTCGGGTGGTGCGGAAATGAAGCCAGTTTGAAACTGAAAAGGAAACATTTACTTCACGAGGCACTATCGATTATTTCAACACATATGTTAAACACTGTTTGAACGTACGTCGATCAAACACTTAGGTTATAGTGTGCAATATATTTATATTATTACATATATTGTGTGCGTGTATTCCATTTATCGGTTCAGTCAGTGTAACTCATCTGTACGATGGATACCGTGTGGCAGAAGGCGAGAAACGCTGAACATTTAAAACGTTATTTACCGGATGATGCAGTGAATCGACTGTCACAGCTGCTCCCACTAACAGATACGAGGTTGCTGTGTAAACATAAAGAGCATCTAATAAGGTTAACTCATTTGACGGAATCTATACTGAAAGTATTGGGTTACATAAACCATAATTTGGGGAAAAAACGAGCAGATGGTCATTACGAAGCATGTTCATGGAACCAGTTCAGTGGCGGGCCGACATCATGTGTCTGTTTAGATTTCAGATTTGCTTTAACCAGCATTGAAAACTTTGTAACAGAAGAAGACGAATTGTAACGTACATAATTTTTTTATTAAATCGAGTCTGCATTTACTAGCGAAGAAGATAACCTTCACGACACACAAGCAGGAGTATCGGCACCAGTCGGGTTGAATTGTACAGGTCGAGACGTGTCTCTGTAACGACCTTCGTTCGCACACCTGCATGGGCGTTGGCTCCTCTCCTGTCAGTACACAGTAACAAATGAACAAGTTGACCTTCATAGCACACCTGCTCGGATTAAATAATACTATTGTACAGCTCGAGACGTGTGTCTGTAATGACCTTCGTTCGCACACCTGCATGGGCGTTGGCTACTCTACCGTCAGTACGCAGTAAGAGATGAACAAGTTGACCTTCATAACACACCTGTTCGGGTTGAATAATACTATTATACAGCTCGAGACGTGTCTCTGTAATGACCTTCGTTCGCACACCTGCATGGGCGTTGGCTACTCTACTGTCAGTACGCAGTAAGAGGTGAACAAGTTGACCTTCATAGCACATCTGCTCGGATTGAATAACACTATTGTACATGTCGAGACATGTCCCTGTAATGACCTTCATTCGCACACCTGTTCGGATCCGTTCTACATAAATACAACCGTCCAGCAAGGTTTATTCACTCGTCTGTAAACGTTTGTCGTAGACTACTGTCATGGACACATTTTTAGATAAAGCTAAAGAAGTGGCTTTGAGGGAGTTTCTGCCTCAACTGCGACTAAAAGAGTTGTTAATAGAAAAAAAATATCACATAACTGCTATGCGTAATATTAGTACACAGTTCGGCGCTTCTGTAGTGTGCGATTTGTTAGATCCGGAAGAAGAAGAAGACAAAGAATTTTCTGTATTTCTACCTAAGCGCTACGCTGGACTATACACGGACGAGGAGATGGCAGCACTACCTAAAGGCAAATACTTTTTAGCTGTACGACAAGAGATACCGCTAGCCAATGGAAAATGCACATACGAAATAGACATCGATGTAATAGTAAAGGAAAAAACGCGTCAAAAGAAGAAAAATTAATCGAGAAGTGAGGACGTGCAGTTTTGGTAAAATTAATCGAGAAGTGAGGAGATGAAGTTTTGGTAAAAGAGATAACACCTACACAATCACACACAAACATTAAAGGTCATTTTAATGACCAACTGACTCTACCTTCAAGCATACTATGATTATACTTGTGTTTATTCACAAATATAAGCATTATATGTTAAGAAGTTGGTCCAAAGTCCAAATAAAAGAGGATGGCAGTAGACATACACGAATATTCAGCGTAACGTACTTATTGCAATGAATCCAAGTGCATTTTAACTAACTGGGCGTAATAAGTTTGGGAACAAGTTTTTAATTGTATCCATATATAACGCGTACGTAATGACTCATTTGTTACCTTGCAAGCAATTTAAATAGATATGCAATATAAATTACATAGTAAATATTATAAATGATCGGAGCAAACGCATACAACAGACAGTAGATACAAACTAAAAAGTAAACAGGTGGCTTCAAATCCCAAGAACGTAGGTAGGTGGTGGGAGTAAAAACCACACCCATTTCAGTATAAAAGCTGGTTGCATTTAGCTGCACTCACTCACTCACTCACTTCACCTGTTGTCATGTCGACGTACACAGACAGACTCGGTACATTTTACAGTGTATACCGTATTGGTAACACCAAACATTACATTTCGAAGTACCCATCAACTGCTGTTGCACCTAGTGCTTTAGCACGAGCCGGCTATTTCTACGAAGGGGACGGAGAGACCGTAAGGTGCAGATACTGCGGTGTGCGTGCTTATGACTGGCAGAGCGACGATGATCCAGTCGCATTTCACCGGGAGATAATGCCATCTTGTGCCTTCGTGGTATTTTATCTTCTGTAAAGTTTTATTTTTTTTTTGACGGCGTAATTGGCTCCTTTCGGAGCCACCGTAACTCGACCTTGAAGTTAGTTGAATTTGTTACTTGTAATAATTATTACAATTAACATCTGCAACTTACTGCAAGCTGGTCCAAAGTCCAGGTAAACGAGGATGGCGGTATACGTGAAACATTTTATAAAATACAAAACAATTTAATCTGGTTTTAACGTAAAGATGCTCTCAATGGTTTCATTTTGATTATGTAGCAAACGCTTCGTACTGTAGCGCTAGCCGTACGTCTTAAATATGTTCACAAGTTGAATTGGTTACTTGTAATAATTATTACAATTAACATCTGCAACTTACTGCAAGCTGGTCCAAAAGTCAAGGCAAACGAAGATGGCGGTATACGTAAAACATTTTATAAAATACAAAACAATTTAAACTGGTTTTAACGTAAATATGCTCTCAATGGTTTCATTTTTATTATGTAGCAAACGCTTCGTACTGTAGCGCTAGCCGTACGTCTTAAATATGTTCACAATGTGACTAGCGCGCTAGTAGTATTTCAAAAGTTCTCGCAGACTGTTAGCGATGGATGTGTTTGATAGATACACTCAGCTTGATACTAGTATGTGGGAAAACGAGATAGAACGGTTACGAACGTTTGACGGGTGGTCCGTATCGTTTATTTCACCTGCAAATTTGGCTCGAGCCGGATTTTATTATCTTCATGAACTGGATAGAGTTCGATGTGCATTTTGCAGTATAGAAATCGGTGCGTGGCAACCGGGTGACGATCCGAGACAAGAACATGAAAAATATTCGCCTGCTTGTCGTTTTCTGCGTAATCTCCCATGTGGAAATGTGCCTATTTCCATTTCGTTAAACGTTTCCGATTCTTCAAATTTTGGTATCCAGTTGCGAGAAGGAGAAGAAACTGTACGTGATTTGGCAACTTTAAGCATATTTGAAAAAAAGAAGCCTTTATTCCCCGCATACGCCGTTGATGCTAAGCGATTTGAGTCGTTCAAAAAATGGCCTGTTGCGTTGAAAACAACATCTCGTGCCCTGTGCGATGCCGGCTTCCTGTATACAGGACAAGGTGATGAAACGATATGTTTCAATTGTGGAATCCGATTGCGCGAATGGAAAGAAGAAGATGATCCTTGGGTAGAACACGTTAAATATTCTCGTCATTACATCTACCTTCGAACAATGAAAGGTCAAACATTTGTAGACGAAGCTCTGAAGCACATACAACATCGACACCAGTCTCCTACTCCCACCGAAGAACATAATTCTCACAACAGTGAAGTACTAGAAACAAGACTTGACGATAACGAACTGTGTAAAGTATGTTATAAAAACATAATCGCGGTTGTATTCTTACCATGTGCTCATTTAGCAGTATGTGTAGAATGTGCAATGGCTTTGACACATTGTCCAATTTGCAGGTGTAATGTTCAAGCCGAATTACGTGTATTTCGTTGTTAATAAAATCTTAAATAGAATGTATATGTACAAACACTTTCATATCATTGACTCAAGGACCAAACACTTAATCTTGACACAAGGTCCTTAATCCTACCTCACTAGCCTTCACGATAATGATATTCGTCATGGAGAATGTTGTCATCGTGAGACAGTGAGCCGGTCCACAGTCCGGATAAAAGGAGATGGAGGTCTTTTATCATTTATTTGTTTTATAGAAAAATCGAGGAGTACTTATAATATGAAACCACTGTACATATCAGCCAAATATTCGCGTGTCTGTAAGTTAGTTGTATGTATGCAAAACAACCAGCCAAAAGTTGTTTGTCTGCTTTTAAGCCTGCAAAGAGAATCTTGTTGTGTGTGGAATTAATGAGACAAATTCCTTTCCGCATTCAACCACGTTTGAAGTTGCGTCTCGTCGAACCGGTTTCGCACGCGTGCGACATCAACAAATATTTATTCATTTAAACTTGTCTTCTGGCTGTTAGTACAGTCATACCTAAAAACATATGTATGTTCTCTCACAACTGCAAGCGACAATATAAATCATGGTATATAAAACATTGTTTGCCAACATATCAATTACCCAATTTAGTACACCCACACACATGTTACTGCATTTCTGACAACGTAATATAAACGTATCAAATTAAACAAACATATCAAATACATATAGTGTATGCCGGTCCTACCACAGGCAGGGCATATCAAATTAATACATACAATAAAATTCACATTCAAGATTTTGTCAGCCGCTACGGCAGCCGGGATCCGGCTCATATCGACCATCCGACAACTTCCAGGACACCCTCGAGCCCGAGAACGTGACGCCGGCAGCCGGCGACCGTCGCAGATCGTCGGAGTGATGGAGGGGGAGAACGGCGGACGGAAAACGTACGCAGAGGCTGGAAATAAGTTGTAGGCCGCCATTTTGTTTTTAACGTCCCATCGGCCGTTCTATGACCAAGCTCTCTACCGGCCGCAATTTTGTATTACCCTTCCCCTTGCCAATAACAGTCTTGGACAAGCCGCCATTTTGTTCCCCCTCTAACCGGCCGCTATTTTGTAATACCCTTCCCCTTGGCCATATAAGTCTTGGACAAGCCGCCATTTTGTTCGCCCTCCCCATCCTTGCAGGGACGACCTGCCGCAATTTTGTCCCCCTCCAATCCCACAAACCCATAAACCACTCCCATTTGAACCACCAATCGGGGGGAACACGCCGCCATTTTGTACACCCCACCCTTCGTCTATACACTCTTGGCCAATAGGGGGATATTAGTCGCCATTTTGTCCCCCCACCCCAAATCCCACCATCCATAGTCCACGCCCATTTGGGTCTATAGTCGCCTATTTGTTCCCCCACCCAAACCACACCCCCTCATTCCGCCATTTTGTTACCCCCACCACCTAAGGCCACGCCCACATGGCCCCACCCCCCACCCTTTCCCCTTGCCCACCCACTACCCGACACGCCCGCCCCCCACCACTTTTAAGCCCCGCCTGAGTTAGGACCGGCATTTACCCCCTACTATAAATGTATCTCTTAATAATGCAGTCGAGATGTAGCGCTCTCGTAGTAAACACTACACCCTTGAACCATGCCCCGAAGTACTAAGATATTTTAATTTAAAAGTGCAGATATAACTATGTGTAGAGGAAAGTATCAGTAAAGTAGTGTTTTATAAAGAAAAATGTAATCTATTAAATTAAATGGAATAAATAAGTGAGAGGGAAGACATCTCTATTGACTAAGTGAAAGATCTCCAATGTTTGTTTAAATTAAAATGGTACAATGTACCAAAAGTGAGAACATTTTATAAATAACCATGTGACGTGCACTTCTGCGGGAAACAAGAACTTTCATTCGAGTTGTAGTACTAAAAATGCTTAGCTACCAAACTTCATAGAACAGCATAACAGCTTCATAATTACCAGCATCTCTTCAGGGACTTCACCCGGAAAGTGAACTACCATAACCTTCAACCATTTGTGGACACCCCAAGGACCAAGGACCATTACACGGAGTAAACTTCACAATATCACAGGTGACACGGAGACTTGTCTTCCGTGGTTAAATGTCATTAAAACAAATGTTTGCAAAAGACAGTTTAATAAACTATATAAAAGACTTTAATTATGGTCAATTTGTAAATTGTTTTATGTCATACGATTAAATAATTTTTAATAATACTTAGTGCTTGTAGTATAAAGCTTTTCAGATACTAGAGGTTAAATTAAGTCCATTCTTCAAATGCCCCCCCTTCAAATAGTATAATAACTTAACTTAAAAACCAATTTAATATCCCGGATCCGTGGAAAAAGCTAGCACATAACAATACTTTTGTTGTGGCCACCTTTTCAGAAAATATTTTGTAAACGTTTATTTAGAACACCTTATGGTAAAAAATCCATGTAGAACTATAAAGGATAGCATCTAATAAAGAGATGTCATTACTTAACACAAAATACTGAGTGAATAAATCATCAAACACCCCAACAAACTTTCCTTTCTTTCTAACTACTACTGCTTGTTAAGAAGTTGATTAAGACTATGGCAGCGCGTGCAATTGACCTGAGGCAATTACGCACTGGTTCCCGACGTTATAACGTAGGTAAGACGTTATAAAATGCGCAACTCTGCTTTTAGTTAAAATAGTTGTGAGCATCGTGGTACACATAAAATAACCAAAATTAATAATTGTGCAAGATAGTGATACATATACCATGTGCCACTCTCTTGATCTATTCACTCAGTTACTTTAAAATATTTAAGAAATTTAAAATAAAATTAAAATTAAAATAAAAAAAATTAATTATTATTGTTAGAGTAGAACAGTATATAGGTAAATTTAATTGTGGATTTAATATGTGTAAACTCATATTAACATATTGACACACGTATACAAAAACCATGTACGTACTTGTCCAAAAATTTCATTCATCAACGTGTCGGTTTGTCAACAAACTCAGACCTGTAAATATCCTGTTCACACCTGTACGGAATTGTATTTGCCACCCTCTGCAAAGTCGAGATAGACAATACCCCACCCCCTCTATTGTTCTATTTTTATAACAAGCGTGCATCATCATGTGCCCAGTAACAACAACTTTTAAACAAAGTAAAACTAAATCTAGTTAAATAAAACAAGTGTACTAATTAATTTTATGGAATGATGATGCACTAAGTAAACTACCGAATCCTAACCAAATAAATAACCGTTTCTTAAATACAAAAAAAAAGAAAATAAAAATAAATAAATAATAAGTCCTTTAAATTAAAAGCTTGGTAGTATCTTAAATAAACTAACGTGTAATAAAAGTGTAGTAGTAATATAAGTAAAAAGCATAATAATAATAAAAGCATATATGAATAGCGTACACACCCGGTCGTGGCCTGTTTTGAAAAATAATTCCCAAGCCTGTCAATAAACGACAAACTCGTTCGTGCACGAAATAATCGTGTTTAGAATTGTAATAAGCCACCCCAATTGTTATGAACTGCTGCCTAGGTAAACAATAGTAAACCACCCCGTGTGTAATACAAAACAACTTGTGTAAAGTTTTTGACCCCTCTTGCATTGTAACAGCTGATTGTTTAAAAGAAAATAAATGTACCTCTTCGTGAAATTCCGCTTGTCTCAGTAGTATAAATATTAGAATTCGAAATAATCTAAGGTTGAGTATGTGATCAACTTTAGGTTACAATAGAATAATTAAGTGATATAGAGATAAGTACGTAACAAAGTCACGACGGCACCGCACTGGAAAAGGTTAATGATAGAGCAGAAAACTAACTACTTGAGTTAGAGTATGCTAATGAAATCAGTCGGGCCACGATATTGTGAAGTTACGAAAATTAGGAGTAATAAATAAGATTAAGTTAGCAGTAAAGAAACGAGCGAAAGGGAACTTCCCGAAAGAAAGAAAACGAGTACTAAGTAAATTTCACACACTAATCCCAAGCATACTCCCAGTACCTTACTGACCTAATAACCTATAGAATACCCACCCGGTGTCATGTTTAAGCGGCGGAGTATGTGACGATTTTAAAATAGGAAACGTAATATGGAGTAAAATTTATTTTTAAATCGCACATTAAAATTAATATTACATCCCTTGATTAACTCAAAATAATATTTAATAAAAAGTTTAAATGACAAAAGGAATGCGAGTGTAAAGATAGGGAAACTAGTTAATAATTTACCATGCACTGACATGCATTAACTGGAATTAACCTGCGTACAGATCCTTTTACTAAACAAATAATACTGGTAAAACTTGAAATTATTCAAATAAATAAACAATGATACAGTAGTATACTATTTAATTCTGAAGTAAAGTATAGCTTTGGATAATAAAAAGGTCAAACTTTAAATACCGTAAATAGCGAATAATGGTGGAACTATTTTGTTGTGATGCGTAAACTCCGCGCAGTTAACTTGCCTGTCCGGGCATAATAATAATGCAGTCGAGATGGAGCGCTCTCGTAGTAAACACTACACCCTTGAACCATGCCCCGAAGTACTAAGATATTTAAATTTAAAAGTGCAGATATAACTATGTGTAGAGGAAAGTATCAGTAAAGTAGTGTTTTATAAAGAAAAATGTAATCTATTAAATTAAATGGAATAAATAAGTGAGAGGGATGACATCTCTATTGACTAAGTGAAAGATCTCCAATGTTTGTTTAAATTAAAATGGTACAATGTACCAAAAGTGAGAACATTTTATAAATAACCATGTGACGTGCACTTCTGCGGGAAACAAGAACTTTCATTCGAGTTGTACTACTAAAAATGCTTAGCTACCAAACTTCATAGAACAGCATAACAGCTTCATAATTACCAGCATCTCTTCAGGGACTTCACCCGGAAAGTGAACTACCATAACCTTCAACCATTTGTGGACACCCCAAGGACCAAGGACCATTACACGGAGTAAACTTCACAATATCACAGGTGACACGGAGACTTGTCTTCCGTGGTTAAATGTCATTAAAACAAATGTTTGCAAAAGACAGTTTAATAAACTATATAAAAGACTTTAATTATGGTCAATTTGTAAATTGTTTTATGTCATACGACTAAAATAATTTGTAATAATACTTAGTGCTTGTAGTATAAAGCTTTTCAGATACTAGAGGTTAAATTAAGTCCATTCTTCAAATGCCCCCCCTTCAAATAGTATAATAACTTAACTTAAAAACCAATTTAATATCCCGGATCCGTGGAAAAAGCTAGCACATAACAATACTTTTGTTGTGGCCACCTTTTCAGAAAATATTTCGTAAACTTTTATTTAGAACACCTTATGGTAAAAAATCCATGTAGAACTATAAAGGATAGCATCTAATAAAGAGATGTCATTACTTAACACAAAATACTGAGTGAATAAATCATCAAACACCCCAACAAACTTTCCTTTCTTTCTAACTACTACTGCTTGTTAAGAAGTTGATTAAGATTATGGCAGCCCGTGCAATTGATCTGAGGCAATTACGCACTGGTTCCCGACGTTATAACGTAGGTAAGACGTTATAAAATGCGCAACTCTGCTTTTAGTTAAAATAGTTGTGAGCATCGTGGTACACATAAAATAACCAAAATTAATAATTGTGCAAGATAGTGATACATATACCATGTGCCACTCTCTTGATCTATTCACTCAGTTACTTTAAAATATTTAAGTAATTTAAAATAAAATTAAAATTAAAATAAAAAAATAATAATTATTGTTAGAGTAGAATAGTATATAGGTAACTTTAATTGTGGATTTAAGATGTGTAAACTCATATTAATATATTGACACACGTATACAAAAACCATGTACGTACTTGTCCAAAAATTTCATTCATCAACGTGTCGGTTTGTCAACAAACTCAGACCTGTAAATATCCTGTTCTCACCTGTACGGAATTGTATTTGCCACCCTCTGCAAAGTCGATATAGACAATACCCCACCTCCTCTATTGTTCTATTTTTATAACAAGCGTGCATCATCATGTGCCCAGTAACAACAACTTTTAAACAAAGTAAAACTAAATCTAGTTAAATAAAACAAGTGTACTAATTAATTTTATGGACTGTTGCTGCACTAAGTAATCTACCGAGTCCTATCCAAATAAATAACCGTTTCTTAAATACAAAAAAAAAAAGAAAATAAAAATAAATAAATAATAAGTCCTTTAAATTAAAAGCTTGGTAGTATCTTAAATAAACTAACGTGTAATAAAAGTGTAGTAGTAATATAAGTAAAAATCATAATAATAATAAAAGCATACATGAATAGCGTAAACACCCGGTCGTGGCCTGTTTTGAAAAATAATTCCCAAGCCTGTCAATAAACGACAAACTCGTTCGTGCACGAAATAATCGTGTTTAGTATTGTAGTAAGCCACCCCAATTGTTATGAACTGCTGCCTAGGTAAACAATAGTAAACCACCCCGTGTGTAATACAATGCACCTTGTGTAAAGTGTTTGACCCCTCTTGCATTGTAACAGCTGATTGTTTAAAAGAAAATAAATGTACCTCTTCGTGAAATTCCGCTTGTCTCAGTAGTATAAGTTATTAGAATTAGAAATAATCTAAGGTTGAGTATGGGATCAACTTTAGGTTACAATAGAATAATTAAGTGATATAGAGATAAGTACGTAACAAAGTCACGACGGCACCGCACTGGAAAAGGTTAATGATAGAGCAGAAAACTAACTACTTGAGTTAGAGTATGCTAATGAAATCAGTCGGGCCACGATATTGTGAATTTACGAAAATTAGGAGTAATAAATAAGATTAAGTTAGCAGTAAAGAAACGAGAGAAAGGGAACTTTCCGAAAGAAAGAAAACGAGTACTAAGTAAATTTCACACACTAATCCCAAGCATACTCCCAGTACCTTACTGACCTAATAACCTATAGAATACCCACCCGGTGTCATGTTTAAGCGGCGGAGTATGTGACGATTTTAAAATAGGAAACGTAATATGGAGTAAAATTTATTTTTAAATCGCACATTAAAATTAATATTACATCCCTTGATTAACTCAAAATAATATTTAATAAAAAGTTTAAATGACAAAAGGAATGCGAGTGTAAAGATAGGGAAACTAGTTAATAATTTACCATGCACTGACATGCATTAACTGGAATTAACCTGCGTACAGATCCTTTTACTAAACAAATAATACTGGTAAAACTTGAAATTATTCAAATAAATAAACAATGATACAGTAGTATACTATTTAATTCTGAAGTAAAGTATAGCTTTGGATAATAAAAAGGTCAAACTTTAAATACCGTAAATAGCGAATAATGGTGGAACTATTTTGTTGTGATGCGTAAACTCCGCGCAGTTAAGTTGCCTGTCCGGGCATAATAATAATGCAGTCGAGATGGAGCGCTCTCGTAGTAAACACTACACCCTTGAACCATGCCCCGAAGTACTAAGATATTTAAATTTAAAAGTGCAGATATAACTATGTGTAGAGGAAAGTATCAGTAAAGTAGTGTTTTATAAAGAAAAATGTAATCTATTAAATTAAATGGAATAAATAAGTGAGAGGGATGACATCTCTATTGACTAAGTGAAAGATCTCCAATGTTTGTTTAAATTAAAATGATACAATGTACCAAAAGTGAGAACATTTTATAAATAACCATGTGACGTGCACTTCTGCGGGAAACAAGAACTTTCATTCGAGTTGTACTACTAAAAATGCTTAGCTACCAACAACCTGCATAGAACAGCATAACAGCTTCATAATTACCAGCATCTCTTCAGGGACCTCACCCGGAAAGCGAACTACCATAACCTTCAACCATTTGTGGACACCCCAAGGACCAAGGACCATTACACGGAGTAAACTTCACAATATCACAGGTGACACGGAGACTTGTCTTCCGTGGTTAAATGTCATTAAAACAAATGTTTGCAAAAGACAGTTTAATAAACTATATACAAGACTTTAATTATGGTCAATTTGTAAACTTTTTTATGTCATACGACTAAAATAATTTGTAATAATACTTAGTGCTTGTAGTATAAAGCTTTTCAGATACTAGAGGTTAAATTAAGTCCATTCTTCAAATGCCCCCCCCTTCAAATAGTATAATAACTTAACTTAAAAACCAATTTAATATCCCGGATCCGTGGGAAAAGCTAGCACATAACAATACTTTTGTTGTGGCCACCTTTTCAGAAAATATTTTGTAAACTTTTATTTAGAACACTTTATGGTAAAAATTCCATGTAGAACTATAAAGGATAGCATCTAATAAAGAGATGTCATTACTTAACACAAAATACTGAGTGAATAAATCATCAAACACCCCAACAAACTTTCCTTTCTTTCTAACTACTACTGCTTGTTAAGAAGTTGATTAAGACTATGGCAGCCCGTGCAATTGATCTGAGGCAATTACGCACTGGTTCCCGACGTTATAACGTAGGTAAGACGTTATAAAATGCGCAACTCTGCTTTTAGTTAAAATAGTTGTGAGCATCGTGGTACACATAAAATAACCAAAATTAATAATTGTGCAAGATAGTGATACATATACCATGTGCCACTCTCTTGATCTATTCACTCAGTTACTTTAAAATATTTAAGTAATTTAAAATAAAATTAAAATTAAAATAAAAAAATAATAATTATTGTTAGAGTAGAATAGTATATAGGTAACTTTAATTGTGGATTTAAGATGTGTAAACTCATATTAATATATTGACACACGTATACAAAAACCATGTACGTACTTGTCCAAAAATTTCATTCATCAACGTGTCGGTTTGTCAACAAACTCAGACCTGTAAATATCCTGTTCTCACCTGTACGGAATTGTATTTGCCACCCTCTGCAAAGTCGATATAGACAATACCCCACCTCCTCTATTGTTCTATTTTTATAACAAGCGTGCATCATCATGTGCCCAGTAACAACAACTTTTAAACAAAGTAAAACTAAATCTAGTTAAATAAAACAAGTGTACTAATTAATTTTATGGAATGTTGCTGCACTAAGTAATCTACCGAGTCCTATCCAAATAAATAACCGTTTCTTAAATACAAAAAAAAAAAGAAAATAAAAATAAATAAATAATAAGTCCTTTAAATTAAAAGCTTGGTAGTATCTTAAATAAACTAACGTGTAATTAAAGTTTAGTAGTAATATAAGTAAAAAGCATAATAATAATAAAAGCATATATGAATAGCGTACACACCCGGTCGTGGCCTGTTTTGAAAAATAATTCCCAAGCCTGTCAATAAACGACAAACTCGTTCGTGCACGAAATAATCGTGTTTAGTATTGTAGTAAGCCACCCCAATTGTTAGGAACTGCTGCCTAGGTAAACAATAGTAAACCACCCCGCGTGTAATACAATGCACCTTGTGTAAAGTGTTTGACCCCTCTTGCATTGTAACAGCTGATTGTTTTAAAGAAAATAAATGTACCTCTTCGTGAAATTCCGCTTGTCTCAGTAGTATAAGATATTAGAATTAGAAATAATCTAAGGTTGAGTATGTGATCAACTTTAGGTTACAATAGTATAATTAAGAGATATAGAGATAAGTACGTAACAAAGTCACGACGGCACCGCACTGGAAAAGGTTAATGATAGAGCATAAAACTAACTACTTGAGTTAGAGTATGCTAATGAAATCAGTCGGGCCACGATATTGTGAATTTACGAAAATTAGGAGTAATAAATAAGATTAAGTTAGCAGTAAAGAAACGAGAGAAAGGGAACTTTCCGAAAGAAAGAAAACGAGTACTAAGTAAATTTCACACACTAATCCCAAGCATACTCCCAGTACCTTACTGACCTAATAACCTATAGAATACCCACCCGGTGTCATCTTTAAGCAGCGGAGTATGTGACGATTTTAAAATAGGAAACGTAATATGGAGTAAAATTTATTTTTAAATCGCACATTAAAATTAATATTACATCCCTTGATTAACTCAAAATAATATTTAATAAAAAGTTTAAAAACAAAAGGAATGCGAGTGTAAAGATAGGGAAACTAGTTAATAATTTACCATGCACTGACATGCATTAACTGGAATTAACCTGCGTACAGATCCTTTTTCTAAACAAATAATACTGGTAAAACTTGAAATTATTCAAATAAATAAACAATGATACAGTAGTATACTATTTAATTCTGAAGTAAAGTATAGCTTTGGATAATAAAAAGGTCAAACTTTAAATACCGTAAATAGCGAATAATGTTGGAACTATTTTGTTGTGATGCGTAAACTCCGCGCAGTTAACTTGCCTGTCCGGGCATAATAATAATGCAGTCGAGATGGAGCGCTCTCGTAGTAAACACTACACCCTTGAACCATGCCCCGAAGTACTAAGATATTTAAATTTAAAAGTGCAGATATAACTATGTGTAGAGGAAAGTATCAGTAAAGTAGTGTTTTATAAAGAAAAATGTAATATATTAAATTAAATGGAATAAATAAGTGAGAGGGATGACATCTCTATTGACTAAGTGAAAGATCTCCAATGTTTGTTTAAATTAAAATGGTACAATGTACCAAAAGTGAGAACATTTTATAAATAACCATGTGACGTACACTTCTGCGGGAAACAAGAACTTTCATTCGAGTTGTACTACTAAAAATGCTTAGCTACCAAACTTCAAAGAACAGCATAACAGCTTCATAATTACCAGCATCTCTTCAGGGACTTCACCCGGAAAGTGAACTACCATAACCTTCAACCATTTGTGGACACCCCAAGGACCAAGGACCAGGACACGGAGTAAACTTCACAATATCACAGGTGACACGGAGACTTGTCTTCCGTGGTTAAATGTCATTAAAACAAATGTTTGCAAAAGACAGTTTAATAAACTATATAAAAGACTTTAATTATGGTCAATTTGTAAATTGTTTTATGTCATACGACTAAAATAATTTGTAATAATACTTAGTGCTTGTAGTATAAAGCTTTTCAGATACTAGAGGTTAAATTAAGTCCATTCTTCAAATGCCCCCCCTTCAAATAGTATAATAACTTAACTTAAAAACCAATTTAATATCCCGGATCCGTGGAAAAAGCTAGCACATAACAATACTTTTGTTGTGGCCACCTTTTCAGAAAATATTTTGTAAACTTTTATTTAGAACACCTTATGGTAAAAAATCCATGTATAACTATAAAGGATAGCATCTAATAAAGAGATGTCATTACTTAACACAAAATACTGAGTGAATAAATCATCAAACACCCCAATAAACTTTCCTTTCTTTCTAACTACTACTGCTTGTTAAGAAGTTGATTAAGACTATGGCAGCCCGTGCAATTGATCTGAGGCAATTACGCACTGGTTCCCGACGTTATAACGTAGGTAAGACGTTATAAAATGCGCAACTCTGCTTTTAGTTAAAATAGTTGTGAGCATCGTGGTACACATAAAATAACCAAAATTAATAATTGTGCAAGATAGTGATACATATACCATGTGCCACTCTCTTGATCTATTCACTCAGTTACTTTAAAATATTTAAGTAATTTAAAATAAAATTAAAATTAAAATAAAAAAATAATAATTATTGTTAGAGTAGAATAGTATATAGGTAACTTTAATTGTGGATTTAATATGTGTAAACTCATATGAACATATTGACACACGTATACAAAAACCATGTACGTACTTGTCCAAAAATTTCATTCATCAACGTGTCGGTTTGTCAACAAACTCAGACCTGTAAATATCTTGTTCTCACCTGTACGGAATTGTATTTGCCACCCACTGCAAAGTCGAGATAGACAATACCCCACCTCCTCTATTGTTCTATTTTTATAACAAGCGTGCATCATCATGTGCCCAGTAACAACAACTTTTAAACAAAGTAAAACTAAATCTAGTTAAATAAAACAAGTGTACTAATTAATTTTATGGAATGATGCTGCACTAAGTAAACCACCGAGTCCTAGCCAAATAAATAACCGTTTCTTAAATACAAAAAAAAAAATAAAATAAAAATAAATAAATAATTAATAGACCTTTAAATTAAAAGCTTGGTAGTATCTTAAATAAACTAACGTGTAATAAAAGTGTAGTAGTAATATAAGTAAAAATCATAATAATAATAAAAGCATACATGAATAGCGTAAACACCCGGTCGTGGCCTGTTTTGAAAAATAATTCCCAAGCCTGTCAATAAACGACAAACTCGTTCGTGCACGAAATAATCGTGTTTAGTATTGTAGTAAGCCACCCCAATTGTTATGAACTGCTGCCTAGGTAAACAATAGTAAACCACCCCGTGTGTAATACAATGCACCTTGTGTAAAGTGTTTGACCCCTCTTGCATTGTAACAGCTGATTGTTTAAAAGAAAATAAATGTACCTCTTCGTGAAATTCCGCTTGTCTCAGTAGTATAAGATATTAGAATTAGAAATAATCTAAGGTTGAGTATGGGATCAACTTTAGGTTACAATGGTATAATTAAGAGATATAGAGATAAGTACGTAACAAAGTCACGACGGCACCGCACTGGAAAAGGCTAGGCTAGGTACACACGGGTGTAGCGTCGACGCGGCGTTACCGCTCGGCCAACGTTGAGCGGTAATTCACACGAGCGGTGGTAGAGCACCGTCAACGCGGCGTTGCTATCCCCTCCACAGCATCATTCCGCTCCCGTCAGTCACCATTCTTCAAGTGCAATGGAGTTAGAATTGTATCAAAAGAAGAAGGTGGCATTTGCATATGTTGTTAATAGATACTTAATAAAAAAAATAGGCAGTTTTGGGTACATCCATTGGTTAGTGCTAGGCTTTTGAAAGGTGCTTTCACGTCCCTATTCACTGATTTGTGCAACGATGAAGACAAATTTTTCAACTACTGTCGAATGAGTAGAAGATCATTTGATGAACTCTCCAGCAGAATCGGATATGTGATACGTTGCCGAGACACAATCTGATACTTGCAGTCAATCCGGTGGAAATGTGTACTGTAACACTGAGGTAAGTGCAATTTCACATTGTTTCTTCTTCCCTACAATATGCATATCTGTGCAAAATTATTAACTGTGCAAAATCTTTACTCGATCAAACAAAGTTAAAAAATTATTTTATATATTACGTTATTTTGTTATATTTCTCATGTCCATGTAATCCCTAATCTTGGGTTGTGCCAATCATTTTATAAACTTGCACGGATAACTTTAAATAGTGCTACTTTTATACATCATGTGTGGATTATAGCTAGAAATATCCATAAATTTACTGCAAACATAGTTAATACTTGTATAACTGATCATCATATGATAAGTGTAGTTGTAGGTTTAAAAAATTGTACCCAAAAAATGTACATCAAAAACAATACACAGAGAAATAATTTTTAAATAAATAATTTCAGATATGGCAGAACAATGACTGGTATCCTATTTTAGCCGTAATTCATGCTCATATTGGCTTTCCATTAATTCCTTCTGTAATTAATGGCTTACAGGCCTTCTGTAATTGTCCTTCACATTCTTCCATTTTCCCTAAAACAGGAAAACAATTCAATCTCATTTTACGAAAATAATACTATTACATTACGTTTTAAAGTTACATTAACACTACTAATGATAAATTACACGAGTTTTGTCTGATTTTAGATACCTTGGGAGTGGATGCACGATTAAAGAATTACACTATTCGTATAGGATCGGCTATTCAACTCTTTGTCAAATAATAAGAAAAACATGCTCGACTATTTGGACAGTTCTACAAGATGAATGCTTTCCACCGTTCACAGAGGATATATGGAACGAAATATCTATGACGTTTCAACAGCAAGCAAATTTTCCAAACTGGTAGGGGGTGACTGATGGAAAGCACATCCGCATTTTGAAACCAGAAGACAGTGGATCGTTGTATTTTAACTATAAACACTATTTTTCAATCGTATTATTGGCAGTTGCTGATGCAAAAAATAGATTTCTGTATGTAGATGTTGGTTCCTACGGCAAGGATTCTGATAGTTTCATATTTCAGAACTCTAGTCTCAACCGCAAGCTACAAAATAATGAGCTAAATATACCGAACGGTAATACACTTCCCGGAACACATCACCCAGTCATGCCTTATGTTTTTGTTGGTGACGAGGCATTTTCCTTGTCGCAGCATGTATTATGCCCGTATAGTGGCAAATATCTGGCTCATAAGAAAAGAATATTCAACTTCCGATTATCCCGAGCTAGAAGGTATGTCGAATGTTCTTTCGGAATTTTAAGCAACAAGTGGATAATATTGCACAGACCCCTCAACGGAAACCTTGATTTAGCTTTAAGTATAGTCAAAGCTTGCTGCAATCTACATAATTTTACGCTAAATAGGGACGGTTATAAATTTGAAGATACTTTAACTATTGAGGGATTGCAAAACAGCAGGGAAAGGCCAGAAATTACACAAGGAGGAAACACCTTGAATGTAATGAGAAATACTTAGGCTGACTACTTTATAAGTGAAATAGGGAGATTTCTTCAAACTGTGGTTCAAATACGGCACAAATTTTTAACCACTCTGCTCTTTTGGCGTGTTTATCATGATACTTTTCACACTTCACGTCCCAAATTTCCCTGCATTTCTTCACTTCTTCGATCAAAAGTTCTATGTCCAATGATTCAGCCATGGATAAGAAAAATAAAACGAAAGAGAGCACGTCACAGAAAACCAAAATCGTCTGCGTCGACGCCCGTGTGTAGTCGTTCAATGCTGCCAATGTACTAGCACACCGCTCTCAACGGCGCGTCAACGCCGCGTTGCAGCAGTCCCAGCGGTGACAAAAACCAACGCAGAGCCAACGCTAGTCAACGCCGCGTTTACGCCCGACCGTGTGTACTAGCTAATCTTATTCTATGTACTGTTGAACCGCCGGGCGGTAACGCCGCGTCGACGCTACGCCCGTGTGTACCTAGCCTTAATGATAGAGCAGAGAACTAACTACTTGAGTTAGAGTATGCTAATGAAATCAGTCGGGCCACGATATTGTGAATTTACGAAAATTAGGAGTAATAAATAAGATTAAGATAGCAGTAAAGAAACGAGAGAAATGGAACTTCCCGAAAGAAAGAAAACGAGTACTAAGTAAATTTCACACACTAATCCCAAGCATACTCCCAGTACCTTACTGACCTAATAACCTATAGAATACCCACCCGGTGTCATCTTTAAGCGGCGGAGTATGTGACGATTTTAATATAGGAAACGTAATATGGAGTAAAATTTATTTTTAAATCGCACATTAAAATTAATATTACATCCCTTGATTAACTCAAAATAATATTTAATAAAAAGTTTAAATGACAAAAGGAATGCGAGTGTAAAGATAGGGAAACTAGTTAATAATTTACCATGCACTGACATGCATTAACTGGAATTAACCTGCGTACAGATCCTTTTACTAAACAAATAATACTGGTAAAACTTGAAATTATTCAAATAAATAAACAATGATACAGTAGTATACTAGTTAATTCTGAAGTAAAGTATAGCTTTAGATAATAAAAAGATCAAACTTTAAATACCGTAATTAGCGAATAATGGTGAAACTATTTTGTTGTGATGCGTAAACTCCGCGCAGTTAACTTGCCTGTCCGGGCATAATAATAATGCAGTCGAGATGGAGCGCTCTCGTAGTAAACACTACACCCTTGAACCATGCCCCGAAGTACTAAGATATTTAAATTTAAAAGTGCAGATATAACTATGTGTAGAGGAAAGTATCAGTAAAGTAGTGTTTTATAAAGAAAAATGTAATCTATTAAATTAAATGGAATAAATAAGTGAGAGGGATGACATCTCTATTGACTAAGTGGAAGATCTCCAATGTTTGTTTAAATTAAAATGGTACAATGTACCAAAAGTGAGAACATTTTATAAATAACCATGTGACGTGCACTTCTGCGGGAAACAAGAACATTCATTCGAGTTGTACTACTAAAGATGCTTAGCTACCAAACTTCATAGAACAGCATAACAGCTTCAAATTACCAGCATCTCTTCAGGGACTTCACCCGGAAAGTGAACTACCATAACCTTCAACCATTTGTGGACACCCCAAGGACCAAGGACCAGGCCACGGAGTAAACTTCACAATATCACAGGTGACACGAAGACTTGTCTTCCGTGGTTAAATGTCATTAAACAAATGTTTGCAAAAGACAGTTTAATAAACTATATAAAAGACTTTAATTATGGTCAATTTGTAAATTGTTTTATGTCATACGACTAAAATAATTTGTAATAATACTTAGTGCTTGTAGTATAAAGCTTTTCAGATACTAGAGGTTAAATTAAGTCCATTCTTCAAATGCCCCCCCTTCAAATAGTATAATAACTTAACTTAAAAACCAATTTAATATCCCGGATCCGTGGAAAAAGCTAGCACATAACAATACTTTTGTTGTGGCCACCTTTTCAGAAAATATTTTGTAAACTTTTATTTAGAACACCTTATGGTAAAAAATCCATGTAGAACTATAAAGGATAGCATCTAATAAAGAGATGTCATTACTTAACACAAAATACTGAGTGAATAAATCATCAAACACCCCAATAAACTTTCCTTTCTTTCTAACTACTACTGCTTGTTAAGAAGTTGATTAAGACTATGGCAGCCCGTGCAATTGATCTGAGGCAATTACGCACTGGTTCCCGACGTTATAACGTAGGTAAGACGTTATAAAATGCGCAACTCTGCTTTTAGTTAAAATAGTTGTGAGCATCGTGGTACACATAAAATAACCAAAATTAATAATTGTGCAAGATAGTGATACATATACCATGTGCCACTCTCTTGATCTATTCACTCAGTTACTTTAAAATATTCAAGTAATTTAAAATAAAATTAAAATTAAAATAAAAAAATAATAATTATTGTTAGAGTAGAATAGTATATAGGTAACTTTAATTGTGGATTTAATATGTGTAAACTCATATGAACATATTGACACACGTATACAAAAACCATGTACGTACTTGTCCAAAAATTTCATTCATCAACGTGTCGGTTTGTCAACAAACTCAGACCTGTAAATATCTTGTTCTCACCTGTACGGAATTGTATTTGCCACCCACTGCAAAGTCGAGATAGACAATACCCCACCTCCTCTATTGTTCTATTTTTATAACAAGCGTGCATCATCATGTGCCCAGTAACAACAACTTTTAAACAAAGTAAAACTAAATCTAGTTAAATAAAACAAGTGTACTAATTAATTTTATGGAATGATGCTGCACTAAGTAAACCACCGAGTCCTAGCCAAATAAATAACCGTTTCTTAAATACAAAAAAAAAAATAAAATAAAAATAAATAAATAATTAATAGACCTTTAAATTAAAAGCTTGGTAGTATCTTAAATAAACTAACGTGTAATAAAAGTGTAGTAGTAATATAAGTAAAAATCATAATAATAATAAAAGCATACATGAATAGCGTAAACACCCGGTCGTGGCCTGTTTTGAAAAATAATTCCCAAGCCTGTCAATAAACGACAAACTCGTTCGTGCACGAAATAATCGTGTTTAGTATTGTAGTAAGCCACCCCAATTGTTATGAACTGCTGCCTAGGTAAACAATAGTAAACCACCCCGTGTGTAATACAATGCACCTTGTGTAAAGTGTTTGACCCCTCTTGCATTGTAACAGCTGATTGTTTAAAAGAAAATAAATGTACCTCTTCGTGAAATTCCGCTTGTCTCAGTAGTATAAGATATTAGAATTAGAAATAATCTAAGGTTGAGTATGGGATCAACTTTAGGTTACAATGGTATAATTAAGAGATATAGAGATAAGTACGTAACAAAGTCACGACGGCACCGCACTGGAAAAGGCTAGGCTAGGTACACACGGGTGTAGCGTCGACGCGGCGTTACCGCTCGGCCAACGTTGAGCGGTAATTCACACGAGCGGTGGTAGAGCACCGTCAACGCGGCGTTGCTATCCCCTCCACAGCATCATTCCGCTCCCGTCAGTCACCATTCTTCAAGTGCAATGGAGTTAGAATTGTATCAAAAGAAGAAGGTGGCATTTGCATATGTTGTTAATAGATACTTAATAAAAAAAAATAGGCAGTTTTGGGTACATCCATTGGTTAGTGCTAGGCTTTTGAAAGGTGCTTTCACGTCCCTATTCACTGATTTGTGCAACGATGAAGACAAATTTTTCAACTACTGTCGAATGAGTAGAAGATCATTTGATGAACTCTCCAGCAGAATCGGATATGTGATACGTTGCCGAGACACAATCTGATACTTGCAGTCAATCCGGTGGAAATGTGTACTGTAACACTGAGGTAAGTGCAATTTCACATTGTTTCTTCTTCCCTACAATATGCATATCTGTGCAAAATTATTAACTGTGCAAAATCTTTACTCGATCAAACAAAGTTAAAAAATTATTTTATATATTACGTTATTTTGTTATATTTCTCATGTCCATGTAATCCCTAATCTTGGGTTGTGCCAATCATTTTATAAACTTGCACGGATAACTTTAAATAGTGCTACTTTTATACATCATGTGTGGATTATAGCTAGAAATATCCATAAATTTACTGCAAACATAGTTAATACTTGTATAACTGATCATCATATGATAAGTGTAGTTGTAGGTTTAAAAAATTGTACCCAAAAAATGTACATCAAAAACAATACACAGAGAAATAATTTTTAAATAAATAATTTCAGATATGGCAGAACAATGACTGGTATCCTATTTTAGCCGTAATTCATGCTCATATTGGCTTTCCATTAATTCCTTCTGTAATTAATGGCTTACAGGCCTTCTGTAATTGTCCTTCACATTCTTCCATTTTCCCTAAAACAGGAAAACAATTCAATCTCATTTTACGAAAATAATACTATTACATTACGTTTTAAAGTTACATTAACACTACTAATGATAAATTACACGAGTTTTGTCTGATTTTAGATACCTTGGGAGTGGATGCACGATTAAAGAATTACACTATTCGTATAGGATCGGCTATTCAACTCTTTGTCAAATAATAAGAAAAACATGCTCGACTATTTGGACAGTTCTACAAGATGAATGCTTTCCACCGTTCACAGAGGATATATGGAACGAAATATCTATGACGTTTCAACAGCAAGCAAATTTTCCAAACTGGTAGGGGGTGACTGATGGAAAGCACATCCGCATTTTGAAACCAGAAGACAGTGGATCGTTGTATTTTAACTATAAACACTATTTTTCAATCGTATTATTGGCAGTTGCTGATGCAAAAAATAGATTTCTGTATGTAGATGTTGGTTCCTACGGCAAGGATTCTGATAGTTTCATATTTCAGAACTCTAGTCTCAACCGCAAGCTACAAAATAATGAGCTAAATATACCGAACGGTAATACACTTCCCGGAACACATCACCCAGTCATGCCTTATGTTTTTGTTGGTGACGAGGCATTTTCCTTGTCGCAGCATGTATTATGCCCGTATAGTGGCAAATATCTGGCTCATAAGAAAAGAATATTCAACTTCCGATTATCCCGAGCTAGAAGGTATGTCGAATGTTCTTTCGGAATTTTAAGCAACAAGTGGATAATATTGCACAGACCCCTCAACGGAAACCTTGATTTAGCTTTAAGTATAGTCAAAGCTTGCTGCAATCTACATAATTTTACGCTAAATAGGGACGGTTATAAATTTGAAGATACTTTAACTATTGAGGGATTGCAAAACAGCAGGGAAAGGCCAGAAATTACACAAGGAGGAAACACCTTGAATGTAATGAGAAATACTTAGGCTGACTACTTTATAAGTGAAATAGGGAGATTTCTTCAAACTGTGGTTCAAATACGGCACAAATTTTTAACCACTCTGCTCTTTTGGCGTGTTTATCATGATACTTTTCACACTTCACGTCCCAAATTTCCCTGCATTTCTTCACTTCTTCGATCAAAAGTTCTATGTCCAATGATTCAGCCATGGATAAGAAAAATAAAACGAAAGAGAGCACGTCACAGAAAACCAAAATCGTCTGCGTCGACGCCCGTGTGTAGTCGTTCAATGCTGCCAATGTACTAGCACACCGCTCTCAACGGCGCGTCAACGCCGCGTTGCAGCAGTCCCAGCGGTGACAAAAACCAACGCAGAGCCAACGCTAGTCAACGCCGCGTTTACGCCCGACCGTGTGTACTAGCTAATCTTATTCTATGTACTGTTGAACCGCCGGGCGGTAACGCCGCGTCGACGCTACGCCCGTGTGTACCTAGCCTTAATGATAGAGCAGAGAACTAACTACTTGAGTTAGAGTATGCTAATGAAATCAGTCGGGCCACGATATTGTGAATTTACGAAAATTAGGAGTAATAAATAAGATTAAGATAGCAGTAAAGAAACGAGAGAAATGGAACTTCCCGAAAGAAAGAAAACGAGTACTAAGTAAATTTCACACACTAATCCCAAGCATACTCCCAGTACCTTACTGACCTAATAACCTATAGAATACCCACCCGGTGTCATCTTTAAGCGGCGGAGTATGTGACGATTTTAAAATAGGAAACGTAATATGGAGTAAAATTTATTTTTAAATCGCACATTAAAATTAATATTACATCCCTTGATTAACTCAAAATAATATTTAATAAAAAGTTTAAATGACAAAAGGAATGCGAGTGTAAAGATAGGGAAACTAGTTAATAATTTACCATGCACTGACATGCATTAACTGGAATTAACCTGCGTACAGATCCTTTTACTAAACAAATAATACTGGTAAAACTTGAAATTATTCAAATAAATAAACAATGATACAGTAGTATACTAGTTAATTCTGAAGTAAAGTATAGCTTTAGATAATAAAAAGATCAAACTTTAAATACCGTAAATAGCGAATAATGGTGAAACTATTTTGTTGTGATGCGTAAACTCCGCGCAGTTAACTTGCCTGTCCGGGCATAATAATAATGCAGTCGAGATGGAGCGCTCTCGTAGTAAACACTACACCCTTGAACCATGCCCCGAAGTACTAAGATATTTAAATTTAAAAGTGCAGATATAACTATGTGTAGAGGAAAGTATCAGTAAAGTAGTGTTTTATAAAGAAAAATGTAATCTATTAAATTAAATGGAATAAATAAGTGAGAGGGATGACATCTCTATTGACTAAGTGGAAGATCTCCAATGTTTGTTTAAATTAAAATGGTACAATGTACCAAAAGTGAGAACATTTTATAAATAACCATGTGACGTGCACTTCTGCGGGAAACAAGAACATTCATTCGAGTTGTACTACTAAAGATGCTTAGCTACCAAACTTCATAGAACAGCATAACAGCTTCAAATTACCAGCATCTCTTCAGGGACTTCACCCGGAAAGTGCACTACCATAACCTTCAACCATTTGTGGACACCCCAAGGACCAAGGACCAGGCCACGGAGTAAACTTCACAATATCACAGGTGACACGGAGACTTGTCTTCCGTGGTTAAATGTCATTAAACAAATGTTTGCAAAAGACAGTTTAATAAACTATATAAAAGACTTTAATTATGGTCAATTTGTAAATTGTTTTATGTCATACGACTAAAATAATTTGTAATAATACTTAGTGCTTGTAGTATAAAGCTTTTCAGATACTAGAGGTTAAATTAAGTCCATTCTTCAAATGCCCCCCCTTCAAATAGTATAATAACTTAACTTAAAAACCAATTTAATATCCCGGATCCGTGGAAAAAGCTAGCACATAACAATACTTTTGTTGTGGCCACCTTTTCAGAAAATATTTTGTAAACTTTTATTTAGAACACCTTATGGTAAAAAATCCATGTAGAACTATAAAGGATAGCATCTAATAAAGAGATGTCATTACTTAACACAAAATACTGAGTGAATAAATCATCAAACACCCCAATAAACTTTCCTTTCTTTCTAACTACTACTGCTTGTTAAGAAGTTGATTAAGACTATGGCAGCCCGTGCAATTGATCTGAGGCAATTACGCACTGGTTCCCGACGTTATAACGTAGGTAAGACGTTATAAAATGCGCAACTCTGCTTTTAGTTAAAATAGTTGTGAGCATCGTGGTACACATAAAATAACCAAAATTAATAATTTTGCAAGATAGTGACACATATACCATGTGCCACTCTCTTGATCTATTCACTCAGTTACTTTAAAATATTTAAGTAATTTAAAATAAAATTAAAATTAAAATAAAAAAATTAATTATTATTGTTAGAGTAGAATAGTATATAGGTAAATTTAATTGTGGATTTAATATGTGTAAACTCATATGAACATATTGACACACGTATACAAAAACCATGTACGTACTTGTCCAAAAATTTCATTCATCAACGTGTCGGTTTGTCAACAAACTCAGACCTGTAAATATCCTGTTCTCACCTGTACGGAATTGTATTTGCCACCCTCTGCAAAGTCGAGATAGACAATACCCCACCTCCTCTATTGTTCTATTATTATAACAAGCGCGCATCATCATGTGCCCAGTAACAACAACTTTTAAACAAAGTAAAACTAAATCTAGTTAAATAAAACAAATGTACTAATTAATTTTATGGAATGATGCTGCACTAAGTAAACCACCGAGTCCTAACCAAATAAATAACCGTTTCTTAAATACAAAAAAAAAAGAAAATAAAAATAAATAAATAATAAGTCTTTTAAATTAAAAGCTTGGTAGTATCTTAAATAAACTATCGTGTAATAAAAATGTAGTAGTAATATATGTAAAAAGCATAATAATAATAAAAGCATACATGAATAGCGTAAACACCCGATCGTGGCCTGTTTTGAAAAATAAATCCCAAGCCTGTCAATAAACGACAAACTCGTTCGTGCACAAAATAATCGTGTTTAGTATTGTAGTAAGCCACCCCAATTGTTATGAACTGCTGCCTAGGTAAACAATAGTAAACCACCCCGTGTGTAATACAATGCACCTTGTGTAAAGTGTTTGACCCCTCTTGCATTGTAACAGCTGATTGTTTAAAAGAAAATAAATGTACCTCTTCGTGAAATTCCGCTTGTCTCAGTAGTATAAGATATTAGAATTAGAAATAATCTAAGGTTGAGTATGGGATCAACTTTAGGTTACAATGGTATAATTAAGAGATATAGAGATAAGTACGTAACAAAGTCACGACGGCACCGCACTGGAAAAGGTAATGATAGAGCAGAAAACTAACTACTTGAGTTAGAGTATGCTAATGAAATCAGTCGGGCCACGATATTGTGAAGTTACGAAAATTAGGAGTAATAAATAAGATTAAGTTAGCAGTAAAGAAACGAGCGAAAGGGAACTTCCCGAAAGAAAGAAAACGAGTACTAAGTAAATTTCACACACTAATCCCAAGCATACTCCCAGTACCTTACTGACCTAATAACCTATAGAATACCCACCCGGTGTCATGTTTAAGCGGCGGAGTATGTGACGATTTTAAAATAGGAAACGTAATATGGAGTAAAATTTATTTTTAAATCGCACATTAAAATTAATATTACATCCCTTGATTAACTCAAAATAATATTTAATAAAAAGTTTAAATGACAAAAGGAATGCGAGTGTAAAGATAGGGAAACTAGTTAATAATTTACCATGCACTGACATGCATTAACTGGAATTAACCTGCGTACAGGTCCTTTTACTAAACAAATAATACTGGTAAAACTTGAAATTATTCAAATAAATAAACAATGATACAGTAGTATACTATTTAATTCTGAAGTAAAGTATAGCTTTGGATAATAAAAAGGTCAAACTTTAAATACCGTAAATAGCGAATAATGGTGGAACTATTTTGTTGTGATGCGTAAACTCCGCGCAGTTAACTTGCCTGTCCGGGCATAATAATAATGCAGTCGAGATGGAGCGCTCTCGTAGTAAACATTACACCCTTGAACCATGCCCCGAAGTACTAAGATATTTAAATTTAAAAGTGCAGATATAACTATGTGTAGAGGAAAGTATCAGTAAAGTAGTGTTTTATAAAGAAAAATGTAATTTATTAAATTAAATGGAATAAATAAGTGAGAGGGATGACATCTCTATTGACTAAGTGAAAGATCTCCAATGTTTGTTTAAAATAAAATGGTACAATGTACCAAAAGTGAGAACATTTTATAAATAACCATGTGACGTGCACTTCTGCGGGAAACAAGAACATTCATTCGAGTTGTACTACTAAAGATGCTTAGCTACCAAACTTCATAGAACAGCATAACAGCTTCATAATTACCAGCATCTCTTCAGGGACTTCACCCGGAAAGTGAACTACCATAACCTTCAACCATTTGTGGACACCCCAAGGACCAAGGACCAGGACACGGAGTAAACTTCACAATATCACAGGTGACACGGAGACTTGTCTTCCGTGGTTGAATGTCATTAAAACAAATGTTTGCAAAAAACAGTTTAATAAACTATATAAAAGACTTTAATTATGGTCAATTTGTAAATTGTTTTATGTCATACGACTAAAATAATTTGTAATAATACTTAGTGCTTGTAGTATAAAGCTTTTCAGATACTAGAGGTTAAATTAAGTCTATTCTTCAAATGCCCCCCCTTTAATAGTATAATAACTTAACTTAAAAACCAATTTAATATCCCGGATCCTTGGAAAAAGCTAGCACATAACAATACTTTTGTTGTGGCCACCTTTTCAGAAAATATTTTGTATACTTTTATTTAGAACACCTTATGGTAAAAAATCCATGTAGAACTATAAAGGATAGCATCTAATAAAGAGATGTCATTACTTAACACAAAATACTGAGTGAATAAATCATCAAACACCCCAACAAACTTTCCTTTCTTTCTAACTACTACTGCTTGTTAAGAAGTTGATTAAGACTATGGCAGCCCGTGCAATTGATCTGAGGCAATTACGCACTGGTTCCCGACGTTATAACGTAGGTAAGACGTTATAAAATGCGCAACTCTGCTTTTAGTTAAAATAGTTGTGAGCATCGTGGTACACATAAAATAACCAAAATTAATAATTGTGCAAGATAGTGACACATATACCAAGTGCCACTCTCTTGATCTATTCACTCAGTTACTTTAAAATATTTAAGTAATTTAAAATAAAATTAAAATTAAAATAAAAAAATTAATTATTATTTTTAGAGTAGAATAGTATATAGGTAAATTTAATTGTGGATTTAATATGTGTAAACTCATATGAACATATTGACACACGTATACAAAAACCATGTACGTACTTGTCCAAAAATTTCATTCATCAACATGTCGGTTTGTCAACAAACTCAGACCTGTAAATATCCTGTTCTCACCTGTACGGAATTGTGTTTGCCACCCTCTGCAAAGTCGAGATAGACAATACCCCACCTCCTCTATTGTTCTATTTTTATAACAAGCGTGCATCATCATGTGCCCAGTAACAACAACTTTTAAACAAAGTAAAATTAAATCTAGTTAAATAAAACAAATGTACTAATTAATTTTATGGAATGATGCTGCACTAAGTAAACCACCGAGTCCTAACCAAATAAATAACCGTTTCTTAAATACAAAAAAAAAAAAAGAAAAAAAAAATATATAAATAATAAGTCTTTTAAATTAAAAGCTTGGTAGTATCTTATATAAACTAACGTGTAATAAAAGTGTAGTAGTAATATAAGTAAAAAGCATAATAATAATAAAAGAATACATGAATAGCGTAAACACCCGATCGTGGCCTGTTTTGAAAAATAATTCCCAAGCCTGTCAATAAACGACAAACTCGTTCGTGCACAAAATAATCGTGTTTAGTATTGTAGTAAGCCACCCCAATTGTTATGAACTGCTGCCTAGGTAAACAATAGTAAACCACCCCGTGTGTAATACAATGCACCTTGTGTAAAGTGTTTGACCCCTCTTGCATTGTAACAGCTGATTGTTTAAAAGAAAATAAATGTACCTCTTCGTGAAATTCCGCTTGTCTCAGTAGTATAAGATATTAGAATTAGAAATAATCTAAGGTTGAGTATGGGATCAACCTTAGGTTACAATGGTATAATTAAGAGATATAGAGATAAGTACGTAACAAAGTCACGACGGCACCGCACTGGAAAAGGTAATGATAGAGCAGAAAACTAACTACTTGAGTTAGAGAATGCTAATGAAATCAGTCGGGCCACGATATTGTGAATTTACGAAAATTAGGAGTAATAAATAAGATTAAGTTAGCAGTAAAGAAACGAGAGAAAGGGAACTTCCCGAAAGAAAGAAAACGAGTACTAAGTAAATTTCTCACACTAATCCCAAGCATACTCCCAGTACCTTACTGACCTAATAACCTATAGAATACCCACCCGGTGTCATCTTTAAGCGGCGGAGTATGTGACGATTTTAAAATAGGAAACGTAATATGGAGTAAAATTTATTTTTAAATCGCACATTAAAATTAATATTACATCCCTTGATTAACTCAAAATAATATTTAATAAAAAGTTTAAATGACAAAAGGAATGCGAGTGTAAAGATAGGGAAAATAGTTAATAATTTACCATGCACTGACATGCATTAACTGGAATTAACCTGCGTACAGGTCCTTTTACTAAACAAATAATACTGGTAAAACTTGAAATTATTCAAATAAATAAACAATGATACAGTAGTATACTATTTAATTCTGAAGTAAAGTATAGCTTTGGATAATAAAAAGGTCAAACTTTAAATACCGTAAATAGCGAATAATGGTGGAACTATTTTGTTGTGATGCGTAAACTCCGCGCAGTTAACTTGCCTGTCCGGGCATAATAATAATGCAGTCGAGATGGAGCGCTCTCGTAGTAAACATTACACCCTTGAACCATGCCCCGAAGTACTAAGATATTTAAATTTAAAAGTGCAGATATAGCTATGTGTAGAGGAAAGTATCAGTAAAGTAGTGTTTTATAAAGAAAAATGTAATTTATTAAATTAAATGGAATAAATAAGTGAGAGGGATGACATCTCTATTGACTAAGTGAAAGATCTCCAATGTTTGTTTAAATTAAAATGGTACAATGTACCAAAAGTGAGAACATTTTATAAATAACCATGTGACGTGCACTTCTGCGGGAAACAAGAACATTCATTCGAGTTGTACTACTAAAGATGCTTAGCTACCAAACTTCATAGAACAGCATAACAGCTTCATAATTACCAGCATCTCTTCAGGGACTTCACCCGGAAAGTGAACTACCATAACCTTCAACCATTTGTGGACACCCCAAGGACCAAGGACCAGGACACGGAGTAAACTTCACAATATCACAGGTGACACGGAGACTTGTCTTCCGTGGTTAATGTCATTAAAACAAATGTTTGCAAAAGACAGTTTAATAAACTATATAAAAGACTTTAATTATGGTCAATTTGTAAATTGTTTTATGTCATACGACTAAAATAATTTGTAATAATACTTAGTGCTTGTAGTATAAAGCTTTTCAGATACTAGAGGTTAAATTAAGTCTATTCTTCAAATGCCCCCCCCTTTAATAGTATAATAACTTAACTTAAAAACCAATTTAATATCCCGGATCCTTGGAAAAAGCTAGCACATAACAATACTTTTGTTGTGGCCACCTTTTCAGAAAATATTTTGTAAACTTTTATATAGAACACCTTATGGTAAAAAATCCATGTAGAACTATAAAGGATAGCATCTAATAAAGAGATGTCATTACTTAACACAAAATACTGAGTGAATAAATCATCAAACACCCCAACAAACTTTCCTTTCTTTCTAACTACTACTGCTTGTTAAGAAGTTGATTAAGACTATGGCAGCCCGTGCAATTGATCTGAGGCAATTACGCACTGGTTCCCGACGTTATAACGTAGGTAAGACGTTATAAAATGCGCAACTCTGCTTTTAGTTAAAATAGTTGTGAGCATCGTGGTACACATAAAATAACCAAAATTAATAATTGTGCAAGATAGTGACACATATACCATGTGCCACTCTCTTGATCTATTCACTCAGTTACTTTAAAATATTTAAGTAATTTAAAATAAAATTAAAATTAAAATAAAAAAATTAATTATTATTGTTAGAGTAGAATAGTATATAGGTAAATTTAATTGTGGATTTAATATGCGTAAACTCATATGAACATATTGACACACGTATACAAAAACCATGTACGTACTTGTCCAAAAATTTCATTCATCAACGTGTCGGTTTGTCAACAAACTCAGACCTGTAAATATCTTGTTCTCACCTGTACGGAATTGTATTTGCCACCCTCTGCAAAGTCGAGATAGACAATACCCCACCTCCTCTATTGTTCTATTTTTATAACAAGCGTGCATCATCATGTGCCCAGTAACAACAACTTTTAAACAAAGTAAAACTAAATCTAGTTAAATAAAACAAGTGTACTAATTAATTTTATGGAATGATGCTGCACTAAGTAAACCACCGAGTCCTAACCAAATAAATAACCGTTTCTTAAATATAAAAAAAAAGAAAATAAAAATAAATAAATAATAAGTCCTTTAAATTAAAAGCTTGGTAGTATCTTAAATAAACTAACGTGTAATAAAAGTGTAGTTGTAATATAAGTAAAAAGCATAATAATAATAAAAGCATACATAAATAGCGTAAACACCCGATCGTGGCCTGTTTTGAAAAATAATTCCCAAGCCTGTCAATAAACGACAAACTCGTTCGTGCACAAAATAATTGTGTTTAGTATTGTAGTAAGCCACCCCAATTGTTATGAACTGCTGCCTAGGTAAACAATAGTAAACCACCCCGTGTGTAATACAATGCACCTTGTGTAAAGTGTTTGACCCCTCTTGCATTGTAACAGCTGATTGTTTAAAAGAAAATAAATGTACCTCTTCGTGAAATTCCGCTTGTCTCAGTAGTATAAGATATTAGAATTAGAAATAATCTAAGGTTGAGTATGGGATCAACTTTAGGTTACAATGGTATAATTAAGAGATATAGAGATAAGTACGTAACAAAGTCACGACGGCACCGCACTGGAAAAGGTAATGATAGAGCAGAAAACTAACTACTTGAGTTAGAGTATGCTAATGAAATCAGTCGGGCCACGATATTGTGAATTTACGAAAATTAGGAGTAATAAATAAGATTAAGTTAGCAGTAAAGAAACGAGAGAAAGGGAACTTCCCGAAAGAAAGAAAACGAGTACTAAGTAAATTTCTCACACTAATCCCAAGCATACTCCCAGTACCTTACTGACCTAATAACCTATAGAATACCCACCCGGTGTCATCTTTAAGCGGCGGAGTATGTGACGATTTTAAAATAGGAAACGTAATATGGAGTAAAATTTATTTTTAAATCGCACATTAAAATTAATATTACATCCCTTGATTAACTCAAAATAATATTTAATAAAAAGTTTAAATGACAAAAGGAATGCGAGTGTAAAGATAGGGAAACTAGTTAATAATTTACCATGCACTGACATGCATTAACTGGAATTAACCTGCGTACAGGTCCTTTTACTAAACAAATAATACTGGTAAAACTTGAAATTATTCAAATAAATAAACAATGATACAGTAGTATACTATTTAATTCTGAAGTAAAGTATAGCTTTGGATAATAAAAAGGTCAAACTTTAAATACCGTAAATAGCGAATAATGGTGGAACTATTTTGTTGTGATGCGTAAACTCCGCGCAGTTAACTTGCCTGTCCGGGCATAATAATAATGCAGTCGAGATGGAGCGCTCTCGTAGTAAACATTACACCCTTGAACCATGCCCCGAAGTACTAAGATATTTAAATTTAAAAGTGCAGATATAACTATGTGTAGAGGAAAGTATCAGTAAAGTAGTGTTTTATAAAGAAAAATGTAATTTATTAAATTAAATGGAATAAATAAGTGAGAGGGATGACATCTCTATTGACTAAGTGAAAGATCTCCAATGTTTGTTTAAATTAAAATGGTACAATGTACCAAAAGTGAGAACATTTTATAAATAACCATGTGACGTGCACTTCTGCGGGAAACAAGAACATTCATTCGAGTTGTACTACTAAAGATGCTTAGCTACCAAACTTCATAGAACAGCATAACAGCTTCATAATTACCAGCATCTCTTCAGGGACTTCACCCGGAAAGTGAACTACCATAACCTTCAACCATTTGTGGACACCCCAAGGACCAAGGGCCAGGACACGGAGTAAACTTCACAAAATCACAGGTGACACGGAGACTTGTCTTCCGTGGTTAAATGTCATTAAAACAAATGTTTGCAAAAGACAGTTTAATAAACTATATAAAAGACTTTAATTATGGTCAATTTGTAACTTGTTTTATGTCATACGACTAAAATAATTTGTAATAATACTTAGTGCTTGTAGTATAAAGCTTTTCAGATACTAGAGGTTAAATTAAGTCTATTCTTCAAATGCCCCCCCTTTAATAGTATAATAACTTAACTTAAAAACCAATTTAATATCCCGGATCCGTGGAAAAAGCTAGCACATAACAATACTTTTGTTGTGGCCACCTTTTCAGAAAATATTTTGTAAACTTTTATTTAGAACACCTTATGGTAAAAAATCCATGTAGAACTATAAAGGATAGCATCTAATAAAGAGATGTCATTACTTAACACAAAATACTGAGTGAATAAATCATCAAACACCCCAACAAACTTTCCTTTCTTTCTAACTACTACTGCTTGTTAAGAAGTTGATTAAGACTATGGCAGCCCGTGCAATTGATCTGAGACAATTACGCACTGGTTCCCGACGTTATAACGTAGGTAAGACGTTATAAAATGCGCAACTCTGCTTTTAGTTAAAATAGTTGTGAGCATCGTGGTACACATAAAATAACCAAAATTAATAATTGTGCAAGATAGTGACACATATACCATGTGCCACTCTCTTGATCTATTCACTCAGTTACTTTAAAATATTAAAGTAATTTAAAATAAAATTAAAATTAAAATAAAAAAATAATAATTATTGTTAGAGTAGAATAGCATATAGGTAACTTTAATTGTGGATTTAATATGTGTAAACTCATATTAACATATTGACACACGTATACAAAAACCATGTACGTACTTGTCCAAAAATTTCATTCATCAACGTGTCGGTTTGTCAGCAAACTCAGACCTGTAAATATCTTGTTCTCACCTGTACGGAATTGTATTTGCCACCCTCTGCAAAGTCGAGATAGACAATACCCCACCTCCTCTATTGTTCTATTTTTATAACAAGCGTGCATCATCATGTGCCCAGTAACAACAACTTTTAAACAAAGTAAAACTAAATCTAGTTAAATAAAACAAGTGTACTAATTAATTTTATGGAATGATGCTGCACTAAGTAAACCACCGAGTCCTAGCCAAATAAATAACCGTTTCTTAAATACAAAAAAAAAAAAGAAAATAAAAATAAATAAATAATTATTAGTCCTTTAAATTTAAAGCTTGGTAGTATCTTAAATAAACTAACGTGTAATAAAAGTGTAGTAGTAATATAAGTAAAAAGCATAATAATAATAAAAGCATACATGAATAGCGTAAACACCCGGTCGTGGCATGTTTTGAAAAATAATTCCCAAGCCTGTCAATAAACGACAAACTCGTTCGTGCACGAAATAATCGTGTTTAGTATTGTAGTAAGCCACCCCAATTGTTATGAACTGCTGCCTAGGTAAACAATAGTAAACCACCCCGTGTGTAATACAATGCACCTTGTGTAAAGTGTTTGACCCCTCTTGCATTGTAACAGCTGATTGTTTAAAAGAAAATAAATGTACCTCTTCGTGAAATTCCGCTTGTCTCAGTAGTATAAGATATTAGAATTAGAAATAATCTAAGGTTGAGTATGGGATCAACTTTAGGTTACAATGGTATAATTAAGAGATATAGAGATAAGTACGTAACAAAGTCACGACGGCACCGCACTGGAAAAGGTTAGGCTAGGTACACACGGGTGTAGCGTCGACGAGGCGTTACCGCTCGGCCAACGTTGAGCGGTAGTTCACACGAGCGGTGGTAGAGCACCGTCAACGCGGCGTTGCTATCCCCTCCACAGCATCAAGTCCGCTCCCGTCAGTCACCATTCTTCAAGTGCAATGGAGTTAGATTTGTATCAAAAGAAGAAGGTGGCATTTGCATATGTTGTTAATAGATACTTAATAAAAAAAAATAGGCAGTTTTGGGTACATCCATTGGTTAGTGCTAGGCTTTTGAAAGGTGCTTTCACGTCCCTATTCACTGATTTGTGCAACGATGAAGACAAATTTTTCAACTACTTTCGAATGAGTAGAAGATCATTTGATGAACTCTCCAGCAGAATCGGATATGTGATACGTTGCCGAGACACAATCTGATACTTGCAGTCAATCCGGTGGAAATGTGTACTGTAACACTGAGGTAAGTGCAATTTCACATTGTTTCTTCTTCCCTACAATATGCATATCTGTGCAAAATTATTAACTGTGCAAAATCTTTACTCGATCAAACAAAGTTAAAAAATTATTTTATATATTACGTTATTTTGTTATATTTCTCACGTCCATGTAATCCCTAATCTTGGGTTGTGCCAATCATTTTATAAACTTGCACGGATAACTTTAAATAGTGCTACTTTTATACATCATGTGTGGATTATAGCTAGAAATATCCATAAATTTACTGCAAACATAGTTCATACTTGTATAACTGATCATCATATGATAAGTGTAGTTGTAGGTTTAAAAAATTGTACCCAAAAAATGTACATCAAAAACAATACACAGAGAAATAATTTTTAAATAAATAATTTCAGATATGGCAGAACAATGACTGGTATCCTATTTTAGCCGTAATTCATGCTCATATTGGCTTTCCATTAATTCCTTCTGTAATTAATGGCTTACAGGCCTTCTGTAATTGTCCTTCACATTCTTCCATTTTCCCTAAAACAGGAAAACAATTCAATCTCATTTTACGAAAATAATATTATTACATTACGTTTTAAAGTTACATTAACACTACTAATGGTAAATTACACGAGTTTTGTCTGATTTTAGATACCTTGGGAGTGGATGCACGATTAAAGAATTACACTATTCGTATAGGATCGGCTATTCAACTCTTTGTCCAATTATAAGAAAAACATGCTCGACTATTTGGACAGTTCTACAAGATGAATGCTTTCCACCGTTCACAGAGGATATATGGAACGAAATATCTATGACGTTTCAACAGCAAGCAAATTTTCCAAACTGGTAGGGGGTGACTGATGGAAAGCACATCCGCATTTTGAAACCAGAAGACAGTGGATCGTTGTATTTTAACTATAAACACTATTTTTCAATCGTATTATTGGCAGTTGCTGATGCAAAATATAGATTTCTGTATGTAGATGTTGGTTCCTACGGCAAGGATTCTGATAGTTTCATATTTCAGAACTCTAGTCTCAACCGCAAGCTACAAAATAATGAGCTAAATATACCGAACGGTAATACACTTCCCGGAACACATCACCCAGTCATGCCTTATGTTTTTGTTGGTGACGAGGCATTTTCCTTGTCGCAGCATGTATTATGCCCGTATAGTGGCAAATATCTGGCTCATAAGAAAAGAATATTCAACTTCCGATTATCCCGAGCTAGAAGGTATGTCGAATGTTCTTTCTGAATTTTAAGCAACAAGTGGATAATATTGCACAGACCCCTCAACGGAAACCTTGATTTAGCTTTAAGTATAGTCAAAGCTTGCTGCAATCTACATAATTTTACGCTAAATAGGGACGGTTATAAATTTGAAGATACTTTAACTATTGAGGGATTGCAAAACAGCAGGGAAAGGCCAGAAATTACACAAGGAGGAAACACCTTGAATGTAATGAGAAATACTTAGGCTGACTACTTTATAAGTGAAAAGGGAGATTTCTTCAAACTGTGGTTCAAATACGGCACAAATTTTTAACCACTCTGCTCTTTTGGCGTGTTTATCATGATACTTTTCACACTTCACGTCCCAAATTTCCCTGTATTTCTTCACTTCTTCGATCAAAAGTTCTATGTCCAATGATTCAGCCATGGATAAGAAAAATAAAACGAAAGAGAGCACGTCACAGAAAACCAAAATCGTCTGCGTCGACGCCCGTGTGTAGTCGTTCAATGCTGCCAATGTACTAGCACACCGCTCTCAACGGCGCGTCAACGCCGCGTTGCAGCAGTCCCAGCGGTGACAAAAACCAACGCAGAGCCAACGCTAGTCAACGCCGCGTTAACGCCCGACCGTGTGTACTAGCTAATCTTATTCTATGTACTGTTGAACCGCCGGGCGGTAACGCCGCGTCGGCGCTACGCCCGTGTGTACCTAGCCTTAATGATAGAGCAGAAAACTAACTACTTGAGTTAGAGTATGCTAATGAAATCAGTCGGGCCACGATATTGTGAATTTACGAAAATTAGGAGTAATAAATAAGATTAAGTTAGCAGTAAAGAAACGAGAGAAAGGGAACTTCCCGAAAGAAAGAAAACGAGTACTAAGTAAATTTCACACACTAATCCCAAGCATACTCCCAGTACCTTACTGACCTAATAACCTATAGAATACCCACCCGGTGTCATGTTTAAGCGGCGGAGTATGTGACGATTTTAAAATAGGAAACGTAATATGGAGTAAAATTTATTTTTAAATCGCACATTAAAATTAATATTACATCCCTTGATTAACTCAAAATAATATTTAATAAAAAGTTTAAATGACAAAAGGAATGCGAGTGTAAAGATAGGGAAACTAGTTAATAATTTACCATGCACTGACATGCATTAACTGGAATTAACCTGCGTACAGATCCTTTTACTAAACAAATAATACTGGTAAAACTTGAAATTATTCAAATAAATAAACAATGATACAGTAGTATACTATTTAATTCTGAAGTAAAGTATAGCTTTGGATAATAAAAAGGTCAAACTTTAAATACCGTAAATAGCGAATAATGGTGGAACTATTTTGTTGTGATGCGTAAACTCCGCGCAGTTAACTTGCCTGTCCGGGCATAATAATAATGCAGTCGAGATGGAGCGCTCTCGTAGTAAACACTACACCCTTGAACCATGCCCCGAAGTACTAAGATATTTAAATTTAAAAGTGCAGATATAACTATGTGTAGAGGAAAGTATCAGTAAAGTAGTGTTTTATAAAGAAAAATGAAATCTATTAAATTAAATGGAATAAATAAGTGAGAGGGGTGACATCTCTATTGACTAAGTGGAAGATCTCCAATGTTTGTTTAAATTAAAATGGTACAATGTACCAAAAGTGAGAACATTTTATAAATAACCATGTGACGTGCACTTCTGCGGGAAACAAGAACTTTCATTCGAGTTGTACTACTAAAAATGCTTAGCTACCAAACTTCATAGAACAGCATAACAGCTTCATAATTACCAGCATCTCTTCAGGGACTTCACCCGGAAAGGGAACTACCATAACCTCAACCATTTGTGGACACCCCAAGGACCAAGGACCAGGACACGGAGTAAACTTCACAATATCACAGGTGACACGGAGACTTGTCTTCCGTGGTTAAATGTCATTAAAACAAATGTTTGCAAAGACAGTTTAATAAACTATATAAAAGACTTTAATTATGGTCAATTTGTAAATTGTTTTATGTCATACGACTAAAATAATTTGTAATAATACTTAGTGCTTGTAGTATAAAGATTTTCAGATACTAGAGGTTAAATTAAGTCCATTCTTCAAATCCCCCCCTTCTAATAATATAATAACTTAACTTAAAAACCAATTTAATATCCCGGATCTGTGGAAAAAGCTAGCACATAACAATACTTTTGTTGTGGCCACCTTTTCAGAAAATATTTTGTAAACTTTTATTTAGAACACCTTATGGTAAAAAATCCATGTAGAACTATAAAGGATAGCATCTAATAAAGAGATGTCCTTACTTAACACAAAATACTGAGTGAATAAATTATCAAACACCCCAACAAACTTTCCTTTCTTTCTAACTACTACTGCTTGTTAAGAAGTTGATTAAGACTATGGCAGCCCGTGCAATTGATCTGAGGCAATTACGCACTGGTTCCCGACGTTATAACGTAGGTAAGACGTTATAAAATGCGCAACTCTGCTTTTAGTTAAAATAGTTGTGAGCATCGTGGTACACATAAAATAACCAAAATTAATAATTGTGCAAGATAGTGACACATATACCATGTGCCACTCTGTTGATCTATTCACTCAGTTACTTTAAAATATTTAAGTAATTTAAAATAAAATTAAAATAAAAAAAAAAAAAAATAATTATTGTTAGAGTAGAATAGTATATAGGTAACTTTAATTGTGGATTTAATATGTGTAAACTCATATGAACATATTGACACACGTATACAAAAACCATGTACGTACTTGTCCAAAAATTTCATTCATCAACGTGTCGGTTTGTCAACAAACTCAGACCTGTAAATATCCTGTTCTCACCTGTACGGAATTGTATTTGCCACCCTCTGCAAAGTCGAGATAGACAATACCCCACCTCCTCTATTGTTCTATTTTTATAACAAGCGTGCATCATCATGTGCCCAGTAACAACAACTTTTAAACAAAGTAAAACTAAATCTAGTTAAATAAAACAAGTGTACTAATTAATTTTATGGAATGATGCTGCACTAAGTAAACCACCGAGTCCTAACCAAATAAATAACCGTTCCTTAAATACAAAAAAAAAGAAAATATAAATAAATAAATAATAAGTCCTTTAAATTAAAAGCTTGGTAGTATCTTAAATAAACTAACGTGTAATAAAAGTGTAGTAGTAATATAAGTAAAAAGCATAATAATAATAAAAGCATACATGAATAGCGTAAACACCCGGTCGTGGCCTGTTTTGAAAAATAATTCCCAAGCCTGTCAATAAACGACAAACTCGTTCGTGCACAAAATAATCGTGTTTAGTATTGTAGTAAGCCACCCCAATTGTTATGAACTGCTACCTAGGTAAACAATAGTAAACCACCCCGTGTGTAATACAATGCACCTTGTGTAAAGTGTTTGACCCCTCTTGCATTGTAACAGCTGATTGTTTAAAAGAAAATAAATGTACCTCTTCGTGAAATTCCGCTTGTCTCAGTAGTATAAGATATTAGAATTAGAAATAATCTAAGGTTGAGTATGGGATCAACTTTAGGTTACAATGGTATAATTAAGAGATATAGAGATAAATACGTAACAAAGTCACGACGGCACCGCACTGGAAAAGGTAATGATAGAGCAGAAAACTAACTACTTGAGTTAGAGTATGCTAATGAAATCAGTCGGGACACGATATTGTGAATTTACGAAAAATAGAAGTAATAAATAAGATTAAGTTAGCAGTAAAGAAACGAGAGAAAGGGAACTTCCCGAAAGAAAGAAAACGAGTACTATGTAAATTTCACACACTAATCCCAAGCATACTCCCAGTACCTTACTGACCTAATAACCTATAGAATACCCACCCGGTGTCATCTTTAAGCGGCGGAGTATGTGACGATTTTAAAATAGGAAACGTAATATGGAGTAAAATTTATTTTTAAATCGCACATTAAAATTAATATTACATCCCTTGATTAACTCAAAATAATATTTAATAAAAAGTTTAAATGACAAAAGGAATGCGAGTGTAAAGATAGGGAAACTAGTTAATAATTTACCATGCACTGACATGCATTAACTGGAATTAACCTGCGTACAGATCCTTTTACTAAACAAATAATACTGGTAAAACTTGAAATTATTCAAATAAATAAACAATGATACAGTAGTATACTATTTAATTCTGAAGTAAAGTATAGCTTTGGATAATAAAAAGGTCAAACTTTAAATACCGTAAATAGCGAATAATGGTGGAACTATTTTGTTGTGATGCGTAAACTCCGCGCAGTTAAGTTGCCTGTCCGGGCATAATAATAATGCAGTCGAGATGGAGCGCTCTCGTAGTAAACACTACAACCTTGAACCATGCCCCGAAGTACTAAGATATTTAAATTTAAAAGTGCAGATATAACTATGTGTAGAGGAAAGTATCAGTAAAGTAGTGTTTTATAAAGAAAAATGTAATCTATTAAATTAAATGGAATAAATAAGTGAGAGGGATGACATCTCTATTGACTAAGTGAAAGATCTCCAATGTTTGTTTAAATTAAAATGGTACAATGTACCAAAAGTGAGAACATTTTATAAATAACCATGTGACGTGCACTTCTGCGGGAAACAAGAACATTCATTCGAGTTTTACTACTAAAGATGCTTAGCTACCAAACTTCATAGAACAGCATAACAGCTTCATAATTACCAGCATCTCTTCAGGGACTTCACCCGGAAAGTGAACTACCATAACCTTCAACCATTTGTGGACACCCCAAGGACCAAGGACCAGGACACGGAGTAAACTTCACAATATCACAGGTGACACGGAGACTTGTCTTCCGTGGTTAATGTCATTAAAACAAATGTTTGCAAAAGACAGTTTAATAAACTATATAAAAGACTTTAATTATGGTCAATTTGTAAATTGTTTTATGTCATACGACTAAAATAATTTGTAATAATACTTAGTGCTTGTAGTATAAAGCTTTTCAGATACTAGAGGTTAAATTAAGTCCATTCTTCAAATGCCCCCCCTTCAAATAGTATAATAACTTAACTTAAAAACCAATTTAATATCCCGGATCCGTGGAAAAAGCTAGCACATAACAATACTTTTGTTGTGGCCACCTTTTCAGAAAATATTTTGTAAACTTTTATTTAGAACACCTTATGGTAAAAAATCCATGTAGAACTATAAAGGATAGCATCTAATAAAGAGATGTCATTACTTAACACAAAATACTGAGTGAATAAATCATCAAACACCCCAATAAACTTTCCTTTCTTTCTAACTACTACTGCTTGTTAAGAAGTTGATTAAGACTATGGCAGCCCGTGCAATTGATCTGAGGCAATTACGCACTGGTTCCCGACGTTATAACGTAGGTAAGACGTTATAAAATGCGCAACTCTGCTTTTAGTTAAAATAGTTGTGAGCATCGTGGTACACATAAAATAACCAAAATTAATAATTTTGCAAGATAGTGACACATATACCATGTGCCACTCTCTTGATCTATTCACTCAGTTACTTTAAAATATTTAAGTAATTTAAAATAAAATTAAAATTAAAATAAAAAAATTAATTATTATTGTTAGAGTAGAATAGTATATAGGTAAATTTAATTGTGGATTTAATATGTGTAAACTCATATGAACATATTGACACACGTATACAAAAACCATGTACGTACTTGTCCAAAAATTTCATTCATCAACGTGTCGGTTTGTCAACAAACTCAGACCTGTAAATATCCTGTTCTCACCTGTACGGAATTGTATTTGCCACCCTCTGCAAAGTCGAGATAGACAATACCACACCTCCTCTATTGTTCTATTTTTATAACAAGCGTGCATCATCATGTGCCCAGTAACAACAACTTTTAAACAAAGTAAAACTAAATCTAGTTAAATAAAACAAGTGTACTAATTAATTTTATGGAATGATGCTGCACTAAGTAAACCACCGAGTCCTAACCAAATAAATAACCGTTTCTTAAATACAAAAAAAAAAAAGAAAATAAAAATAAATAAATAATAAGTCCTTTAAATTAAAAGCTTGGTAGTATCTTAAATAAACTAACGTGTAATAAAAGTGTAGTAGTAATATATGTAAAAAGCATAATAATAATAAAAGCATTCATGAATAGCGTAAACACCCGGTCGTGGCCTGTTTTGAAAAATAATTCCCAAGCCTGTCAATAAACGACAAACTCGTTCGTGCACAAAATAATCGTGTTTAGTATTGTAGTAAGCCACCCCAATTGTTATGAACTGCTGCCTAGGTAAACAATAGTAAACCACCCCGCGTGTAATACAATGCACCTTGTGTAAAGTGTTTGACCCCTCTTGCATTGTAACAGCTGATTGTTTAAAAGAAAATAAATGTACCTCTTCGTGAAATTCCGCTTGTCTCAGTAGTATAAGATATTAGAATTAGAAATAATCTAAGGTTGAGTATGGGATCAACTTTAGGTTACAATAGTATAATTAAGAGATATAGAGATAAGTACGTAACAAAGTCACGACGGCACCGCACTGGAAAAGGTTAATGATAGAGCAGAAAACTAACTACTTGAGTTAGAGTATGCTAATGAAATCAGTCGGGCCACGATATTGTGAATTTACGAAAATTATGAGTAATAAATAAGATTAAGTTAGCAGTAAAGAAACGAGAGAAAGGGAACTTTCCGAAAGAAAGAAAACGAGTACTAAGTAAATTTCACACACTAATCCCAAGCATACTCCCAGTACCTTACTGACCTAATAACCTATAGAATACCCACCCGGTGTCATCTTTAAGCGGCGGAGTATGTGACGATTTTAATATAGGAAACGTAATATGGAGTAAAATTTATTTTTAAATCGCACATTAAAATTAATATTACATCCCTTGATTAACTCAAAATAATATTTAATAAAAAGTTTAAATGACAAAAGGAATGCGAGTGTAAAGATAGGGAAACTAGTTAATAATTTACCATGCACTGACATGCATTAACTGGAATTAACCTGCGTACAGATCCTTTTACTAAACAAATAATACTGGTAAAACTTGAAATTATTCAAATAAATAAACAATGATACAGTAGTATACTATTTAATTCTGAAGTAAAGTATAGCTTTGGATAATAAAAAGGTCAAACTTTAAATACCGTAAATAGCGAATAATGGTGGAACTATTTTGTTGTGATGCGTAAACTCCGCGCAGTTAACTTGCCTGTCCGGGCATAATAATAATGCAGTCGAGATGGAGCGCTCTCGTAGTAAACACTACACCCTTGAACCATGCCCCGAAGTACTAAGATATTTAAATTTAAAAGTGCAGATATAACTATGTGAAGAGGAAAGTATCAGTAAAGTAGTGTTTTATAAAGAAAAATGTAATCTATTAAATTAAATGGAATAAATAAGTGAGAGGGATGACATCTCTATTGACTAAGTGGAAGATCTCCATTGTTTGTTTAAATTAAAATGGTACAATGTACCAAAAGTGAGAACATTTTATAAATAACCATGTGACGTGCACTTCTGCGGGAAACAAGAACTTTCATTCGAGTTGTACTACTAAAAATGCTTAGCTACCAAACTTCATAGAACAGCATAACAGCTTCATAATTACCAGCATCTCTTCAGGGACTTCACCCGGAAAGTGAACTACCATAACCTCAACCATTTGTGGACACCCCAAGGACCAAGAACCAGGACTCGGAGTAAACTTCACAATATCACAGGTGACACGGAGACTTGTCTTCCGTGGTTAAATGTCATTAAAACAAATGTTTGCAAAAGACAGTTTAATAAACTATATAAAAGACTTTAATTATGGTCAATTTGTAAATTGTTTTATGTCATACGACTAAAATAATTTGTAATAATACTTAGTGCTTGTAGTATAAAGATTTTCAGATACTAGAGTTTAAATTAAGTCCATTCTTCAAATCCCCCCCTTCTAATAATATAATAACTTTACTTAAAAACCAATTTAATATCCCGGATCTGTGGAAAAAGCTAGCACATAACAATACTTTTGTTGTGGCCACCTTTTCAGAAAATATTTTGTAAACTTTTATTTAGAACACCTTATGGTAAAAAATCCATGTAGAACTATAAAGGATAGCATCTAATAAAGAGATGTCCTTACTTAACACAAAATACTGAGTGAATAAATCATCAAACACCCCAACAAACTTTCCTTTCTTTCTAACTACTACTGCTTGTTAAGAAGTTGATTAAGACTATGGCAGCCCGTGCAATTGATCTGAGGCAATTACGCACTGGTTCCCGACGTTATAACGTAGGTAAGACGTTATAAAATGCGCAACTCTGCTTTTAGTTAAAATAGTTGTGAGCATCGTGGTACACATAAAATAACCAAAATTAATAATTATGCAAGATAGTGACACATATACCATGTGCCACTCTCTTGATCTATTCACTCAGTTACTTTAAAATATTTAAGTAATTTAAAATAAAATTAAAATTAAAATAAAAAAATTAATTACTATTGTTAGAGTAGAATAGTATATAGGTAACTTTAATTGTGGATTTAATATGTGTAAACTCATATTAACATATTGACACACGTATACAAAAACCATGTACGTACTTGTCCAAAAATTTCATTCATCAACGTGTCGGTTTGTCAACAAACTCAGACCTGTAAATATCCTGTTCTCACCTGTACGGAATTGTATTTGCCACCCTCTGCAAAGTCGAGATAGACAATACCCCACCTCCTCTATTGTTCTATTTTTATAACAAGCGTGCATCATCATGTGCCCAGTAACAACAACTTTTAAACAAAGTAAAACTAAATCTAGTTAAATAAAACAAGTGTACTAATTAATTTTATGGAATGATGCTGCACTAAGTAAACCACCGAGTCCTAACCAAATAAATAACCGTTCCTTAAATACAAAAAAAAAAGAAAATATAAATAAATAAATAATAAGTCCTTTAAATTAAAAGCTTGGTAGTATCTTAAATAAACTAACGTGTAATAAAAGTGTAGTAGTAATATAAGTAAAAAGCATAATAATAATAAAAGCATACATGAATAGCGTAAACACCCGGTCGTGGCCTGTTTTGAAAAATAATTCCCAAGCCTGTCAATAAACGACAAACTCGTTCGTGCACAAAATAATCGTGTTTAGTATTGTAGTAAGCCACCCCAATTGTTATGAACTGCTACCTAGGTAAACAATAGTAAACCACCCCGTGTGTAATACAATGCACCTTGTGTAAAGTGTTTGACCCCTCTTGCATTGTAACAGCTGATTGTTTAAAAGAAAATAAATGTACCTCTTCGTGAAATTCCGCTTGTCTCAGTAGTATAAGGTATTAGAATTAGAAATAATCTAAGGTTGAGTATGGGATCAACTTTAGGTTACAATGGTATAATTAAGAGATATAGAGATAAATACGTAACAAAGTCACGACGGCACCGCACTGGAAAAGGTAATGATAGAGCAGAAAACTAACTACTTGAGTTAGAGTATGCTAATGAAATCAGTCGGGCCACGATATTGTGAATTTACGAAAATTAGGAGTAATAAATAAGATTAAGTTAGCAGTAAAGAAACGAGAGAAAGGGAACTTCCCGAAAGAAAGAAAACGAGTACTAAGTAAATTTCACACACTAATCCCAAGCATACTCCCAGTACCTTACTGACCTAATAACCTATAGAATACCCACCCGGTGTCATCTTTAAGCGGCGGAGTATGTGACGATTTTAAAATAGGAAACGTAATATGGAGTAAAATTTATTTTTAAATCGCACATTAAAATTAATATTACATCCCTTGATTAACTCAAAATAATATTTAATAAAAAGTTTAAATGACAAAAGGAATGCGAGTGTAAAGATAGGGAAACTAGTTAATAATTTACCATGCACTGACATGCATTAACTGGAATTAACCTGCGTACAGATCCTTTTACTAAACAAATAATACTGGTAAAACTTGAAATTATTCAAATAAATAAACAATGATACAGTAGTATACTATTTAATTCTGAAGTAAAGTATAGCTTTGGATAATAAAAAGGTCAAACTTTAAATACCGTAAATAGCGAATAATGGTGGAACTATTTTGTTGTGATGCGTAAACTCCGCGCAGTTAAGTTGCCTGTCCGGGCATAATAATAATGCAGTCGAGATGGAGCGCTCTCGTAGTAAACACTACAACCTTGAACCATGCCCCGAAGTACTAAGATATTTAAATTTAAAAGTGCAGATATAACTATGTGTAGAGGAAAGTATCAGTAAAGTAGTGTTTTATAAAGAAAAATGTAATCTATTAAATTAAATGGAATAAATAAGTGAGAGGGATGACATCTCTATTGACTAAGTGAAAGATCTCCAATGTTTGTTTAAATTAAAATGGTACAATGTACCAAAAGTGAGAACATTTTATAAATAACCATGTGACGTGCACTTCTGCGGGAAACAAGAACATTCATTCGAGTTTTACTACTAAAGATGCTTAGCTACCAAACTTCATAGAACAGCATAACAGCTTCATAATTACCAGCATCTCTTCAGGGACTTCACCCGGAAAGTGAACTACCATAACCTTCAACCATTTGTGGACACCCCAAGGACCAAGGACCAGGACACGGAGTAAACTTCACAATATCACAGGTGACACGGAGACTTGTCTTCCGTGGTTAATGTCATTAAAACAAATGTTTGCAAAAGACAGTTTAATAAACTATATAAAAGACTTTAATTATGGTCAATTTGTAAATTGTTTTATGTCATACGACTAAAATAATTTGTAATAATACTTAGTGCTTGTAGTATAAAGCTTTTCAGATACTAGAGGTTAAATTAAGTCCATTCTTCAAATGCCCCCCCTTCAAATAGTATAATAACTTAACTTAAAAACCAATTTAATATCCCGGATCCGTGGAAAAAGCTAGCACATAACAATACTTTTGTTGTGGCCACCTTTTCAGAAAATATTTTGTAAACTTTTATTTAGAACACCTTATGGTAAAAAATCCATGTAGAACTATAAAGGATAGCATCTAATAAAGAGATGTCATTACTTAACACAAAATACTGAGTGAATAAATCATCAAACACCCCAATAAACTTTCCTTTCTTTCTAACTACTACTGCTTGTTAAGAAGTTGATTAAGACTATGGCAGCCCGTGCAATTGATCTGAGGCAATTACGCACTGGTTCCCGACGTTATAACGTAGGTAAGACGTTATAAAATGCGCAACTCTGCTTTTAGTTAAAATAGTTGTGAGCATCGTGGTACACATAAAATAACCAAAATTAATAATTTTGCAAGATAGTGACACATATACCATGTGCCACTCTCTTGATCTATTCACTCAGTTACTTTAAAATATTTAAGTAATTTAAAATAAAATTAAAATTAAAATAAAAAAATTAATTATTATTGTTAGAGTAGAATAGTATATAGGTAAATTTAATTGTGGATTTAATATGTGTAAACTCATATGAACATATTGACACACGTATACAAAAACCATGTACGTACTTGTCCAAAAATTTCATTCATCAACGTGTCGGTTTGTCAACAAACTCAGACCTGTAAATATCCTGTTCTCACCTGTACGGAATTGTATTTGCCACCCTCTGCAAAGTCGAGATAGACAATACCACACCTCCTCTATTGTTCTATTTTTATAACAAGCGTGCATCATCATGTGCCCAGTAACAACAACTTTTAAACAAAGTAAAACTAAATCTAGTTAAATAAAACAAGTGTACTAATTAATTTTATGGAATGATGCTGCACTAAGTAAACCACCGAGTCCTAACCAAATAAATAACCGTTTCTTAAATACAAAAAAAAAAAAGAAAATAAAAATAAATAAATAATAAGTCCTTTAAATTAAAAGCTTGGTAGTATCTTAAATAAACTAACGTGTAATAAAAGTGTAGTAGTAATATATGTAAAAAGCATAATAATAATAAAAGCATTCATGAATAGCGTAAACACCCGGTCGTGGCCTGTTTTGAAAAATAATTCCCAAGCCTGTCAATAAACGACAAACTCGTTCGTGCACAAAATAATCGTGTTTAGTATTGTAGTAAGCCACCCCAATTGTTATGAACTGCTGCCTAGGTAAACAATAGTAAACCACCCCGCGTGTAATACAATGCACCTTGTGTAAAGTGTTTGACCCCTCTTGCATTGTAACAGCTGATTGTTTAAAAGAAAATAAATGTACCTCTTCGTGAAATTCCGCTTGTCTCAGTAGTATAAGATATTAGAATTAGAAATAATCTAAGGTTGAGTATGGGATCAACTTTAGGTTACAATAGTATAATTAAGAGATATAGAGATAAGTACGTAACAAAGTCACGACGGCACCGCACTGGAAAAGGTTAATGATAGAGCAGAAAACTAACTACTTGAGTTAGAGTATGCTAATGAAATCAGTCGGGCCACGATATTGTGAATTTACGAAAATTATGAGTAATAAATAAGATTAAGTTAGCAGTAAAGAAACGAGAGAAAGGGAACTTTCCGAAAGAAAGAAAACGAGTACTAAGTAAATTTCACACACTAATCCCAAGCATACTCCCAGTACCTTACTGACCTAATAACCTATAGAATACCCACCCGGTGTCATCTTTAAGCGGCGGAGTATGTGACGATTTTAATATAGGAAACGTAATATGGAGTAAAATTTATTTTTAAATCGCACATTAAAATTAATATTACATCCCTTGATTAACTCAAAATAATATTTAATAAAAAGTTTAAATGACAAAAGGAATGCGAGTGTAAAGATAGGGAAACTAGTTAATAATTTACCATGCACTGACATGCATTAACTGGAATTAACCTGCGTACAGATCCTTTTACTAAACAAATAATACTGGTAAAACTTGAAATTATTCAAATAAATAAACAATGATACAGTAGTATACTATTTAATTCTGAAGTAAAGTATAGCTTTGGATAATAAAAAGGTCAAACTTTAAATACCGTAAATAGCGAATAATGGTGGAACTATTTTGTTGTGATGCGTAAACTCCGCGCAGTTAACTTGCCTGTCCGGGCATAATAATAATGCAGTCGAGATGGAGCGCTCTCGTAGTAAACACTACACCCTTGAACCATGCCCCGAAGTACTAAGATATTTAAATTTAAAAGTGCAGATATAACTATGTGAAGAGGAAAGTATCAGTAAAGTAGTGTTTTATAAAGAAAAATGTAATCTATTAAATTAAATGGAATAAATAAGTGAGAGGGATGACATCTCTATTGACTAAGTGGAAGATCTCCATTGTTTGTTTAAATTAAAATGGTACAATGTACCAAAAGTGAGAACATTTTATAAATAACCATGTGACGTGCACTTCTGCGGGAAACAAGAACTTTCATTCGAGTTGTACTACTAAAAATGCTTAGCTACCAAACTTCATAGAACAGCATAACAGCTTCATAATTACCAGCATCTCTTCAGGGACTTCACCCGGAAAGTGAACTACCATAACCTCAACCATTTGTGGACACCCCAAGGACCAAGAACCAGGACTCGGAGTAAACTTCACAATATCACAGGTGACACGGAGACTTGTCTTCCGTGGTTAAATGTCATTAAAACAAATGTTTGCAAAAGACAGTTTAATAAACTATATAAAAGACTTTAATTATGGTCAATTTGTAAATTGTTTTATGTCATACGACTAAAATAATTTGTAATAATACTTAGTGCTTGTAGTATAAAGATTTTCAGATACTAGAGTTTAAATTAAGTCCATTCTTCAAATCCCCCCCTTCTAATAATATAATAACTTTACTTAAAAACCAATTTAATATCCCGGATCTGTGGAAAAAGCTAGCACATAACAATACTTTTGTTGTGGCCACCTTTTCAGAAAATATTTTGTAAACTTTTATTTAGAACACCTTATGGTAAAAAATCCATGTAGAACTATAAAGGATAGCATCTAATAAAGAGATGTCCTTACTTAACACAAAATACTGAGTGAATAAATCATCAAACACCCCAACAAACTTTCCTTTCTTTCTAACTACTACTGCTTGTTAAGAAGTTGATTAAGACTATGGCAGCCCGTGCAATTGATCTGAGGCAATTACGCACTGGTTCCCGACGTTATAACGTAGGTAAGACGTTATAAAATGCGCAACTCTGCTTTTAGTTAAAATAGTTGTGAGCATCGTGGTACACATAAAATAACCAAAATTAATAATTATGCAAGATAGTGACACATATACCATGTGCCACTCTCTTGATCTATTCACTCAGTTACTTTAAAATATTTAAGTAATTTAAAATAAAATTAAAATTAAAATAAAAAAATTAATTACTATTGTTAGAGTAGAATAGTATATAGGTAACTTTAATTGTGGATTTAATATGTGTAAACTCATATTAACATATTGACACACGTATACAAAAACCATGTACGTACTTGTCCAAAAATTTCATTCATCAACGTGTCGGTTTGTCAACAAACTCAGACCTGTAAATATCCTGTTCTCACCTGTACGGAATTGTATTTGCCACCCTCTGCAAAGTCGAGATAGACAATACCCCACCTCCTCTATTGTTCTATTTTTATAACAAGCGTGCATCATCATGTGCCCAGTAACAACAACTTTTAAACAAAGTAAAACTAAATCTAGTTAAATAAAACAAGTGTACTAATTAATTTTATGGAATGATGCTGCACTAAGTAAACCACCGAGTCCTAACCAAATAAATAACCGTTCCTTAAATACAAAAAAAAAAGAAAATATAAATAAATAAATAATAAGTCCTTTAAATTAAAAGCTTGGTAGTATCTTAAATAAACTAACGTGTAATAAAAGTGTAGTAGTAATATAAGTAAAAAGCATAATAATAATAAAAGCATACATGAATAGCGTAAACACCCGGTCGTGGCCTGTTTTGAAAAATAATTCCCAAGCCTGTCAATAAACGACAAACTCGTTCGTGCACAAAATAATCGTGTTTAGTATTGTAGTAAGCCACCCCAATTGTTATGAACTGCTACCTAGGTAAACAATAGTAAACCACCCCGTGTGTAATACAATGCACCTTGTGTAAAGTGTTTGACCCCTCTTGCATTGTAACAGCTGATTGTTTAAAAGAAAATAAATGTACCTCTTCGTGAAATTCCGCTTGTCTCAGTAGTATAAGGTATTAGAATTAGAAATAATCTAAGGTTGAGTATGGGATCAACTTTAGGTTACAATGGTATAATTAAGAGATATAGAGATAAATACGTAACAAAGTCACGACGGCACCGCACTGGAAAAGGTAATGATAGAGCAGAAAACTAACTACTTGAGTTAGAGTATGCTAATGAAATCAGTCGGGCCACGATATTGTGAATTTACGAAAATTAGGAGTAATAAATAAGATTAAGTTAGCAGTAAAGAAACGAGAGAAAGGGAACTTCCCGAAAGAAAGAAAACGAGTACTAAGTAAATTTCACACACTAATCCCAAGCATACTCCCAGTACCTTACTGACCTAATAACCTATAGAATACCCACCCGGTGTCATCTTTAAGCGGCGGAGTATGTGACGATTTTAAAATAGGAAACGTAATATGGAGTAAAATTTATTTTTAAATCGCACATTAAAATTAATATTACATCCCTTGATTAACTCAAAATAATATTTAATAAAAAGTTTAAATGACAAAAGGAATGCGAGTGTAAAGATAGGGAAACTAGTTAATAATTTACCATGCACTGACATGCATTAACTGGAATTAACCTGCGTACAGATCCTTTTACTAAACAAATAATACTGGTAAAACTTGAAATTATTCAAATAAATAAACAATGATACAGTAGTATACTATTTAATTCTGAAGTAAAGTATAGCTTTGGATAATAAAAAGGTCAAACTTTAAATACCGTAAATAGCGAATAATGGTGGAACTATTTTGTTGTGATGCGTAAACTCCGCGCAGTTAACTTGCCTGTCCGGGCATAATAATAATGCAGTCGAGATGGAGCGCTCTCGTAGTAAACACTACAACCTTGAACCATGCCCCGAAGTACTAAGATATTTAAATTTAAAAGTGCAGATATAACTATGTGTAGAGGAAAGTATCAGTAAAGTAGTGTTTTATAAAGAAAAATGTAATCTATTAAATTAAATGGAATAAATAAGTGAGAGGGATGACATCTCTATTGACTAAGTGAAAGATCTCCAATGTTTGTTTAAATTAAAATGGTACAATGTACCAAAAGTGAGAATATTTTATAAATAACCATGTGACGTGCACTTCTGCGGGAAACAAGAACATTCATTCGAGTTGTACTACTAAAGATGCTTAGCTACCAAACTTCATAGAACAGCATAACAGCTTCATAATTACCAGCATCTCTTCAGGGACTTCACCCGGAAAGTGAACTACCATAACCTTCAACCATTTGTGGACACCCCAAGGACCAAGGACCAGGACACGGAGTAAACTTCACAATATCACAGGTGACACGGAGACTTGTCTTCCGTGGTTAAATGTCATTAAAAGAAATGTTTGCAAACGACAGTTTAATAAACTATATAAAAGACTTTAATTATGGTCAATTTGAAAATTGTTTTATGTCATACGACTAAAATAATTTGTAATAATACTTAGTGCTTGTAGTATAAAGCTTTTCAGATGCTAGACGTTAAATTAAGTCCATTCTTCAAATGACCCCCCCTTCAAATAGTATAATAACTTAACTTAAAAACCAATTTAATATCCCGGATCCGTGGAAAAAGCTAGCACATAACAATACTTTTGTTGTGGCCACCTTTTCAAAAAATATTTTGTAAACTTTTATTTAGAACACCTTATGGTAAAAAATCCATGTAGAACTATAAAGGATAGCATCTAATAAAGAGATATCATTACTTAACACAAAATACTGAGTGAATAAATAATCAAACACCCCAACAAACTTTCCTTTCTTTCTAACTACTACTGCTTGTTAAGAAGTTGATTAAGACTATGGCAGCCCGTGCAGTTGATCTGAGACAATTACGCACTGGTTCCCGACGTTATAACGTAGGTAAGACGTTATAAAATGCGCAACTCTGATTTTAGTTAAAATAGTTGTGAGCATCGTGGTACACATAAAATAACCAAAATTAATAATTGTGCAAGATAGTGACACATATACCATGTGCCACTCTCTTGATCTATTCACTCAGTTACTTTAAAATATTTAAGTAATTTAAAATAAAATTAAAATTAAAATAAAAAAATTAATTACTATTGTTAGAGTAGAATAGTATATAGGTAACTTTAATTGTGGATTTAATATGTGTAAACTCATATTAACATATTGACACACGTATACAAAAACCATGTACGTACTTGTCCAAAAATTTCATTCATCAACGTGTCGGTTTGTCAACAAACTCAGACCTGTAAATATCCTGTTCTCACCTGTACGGAATTGTATTTGCCACCCTCTGCAAAGTCGAGATAGACAATACCCCACCTCCTCTATTGTTCTATTTTTATAACAAGCGTGCATCATCATGTGCCCAGTAACAACAACTTTTAAACAAAGTAAAACTAAATCTAGTTAAATAAAACAAGTGTACTAATTAATTTTATGGAATGATGCTGCACTAAGTAAACCACCGAGTCCTAACCAAATAAATAACCGTTCCTTAAATACAAAAAAAAAAGAAAATATAAATAAATAAATAATAAGTCCTTTAAATTAAAAGCTTGGTAGTATCTTAAATAAACTAACGTGTAATAAAAGTGTAGTAGTAATATAAGTAAAAAGCATAATAATAATAAAAGCATACATGAATAGCGTAAACACCCGGTCGTGGCCTGTTTTGAAAAATAATTCCCAAGCCTGTCAATAAACGACAAACTCGTTCGTGCACAAAATAATCGTGTTTAGTATTGTAGTAAGCCACCCCAATTGTTATGAACTGCTACCTAGGTAAACAATAGTAAACCACCCCGTGTGTAATACAATGCACCTTGTGTAAAGTGTTTGACCCCTCTTGCATTGTAACAGCTGATTGTTTAAAAGAAAATAAATGTACCTCTTCGTGAAATTCCGCTTGTCTCAGTAGTATAAGATATTAGAATTAGAAATAATCTAAGGTTGAGTATGGGATCAACTTTAGGTTACAATGGTATAATTAAGAGATATAGAGATAAATACGTAACAAAGTCACGACGGCACCGCACTGGAAAAGGTAATGATAGAGCAGAAAACTAACTACTTGAGTTAGAGTATGCTAATGAAATCAGTCGGGCCACGATATTGTGAATTTACGAAAATTAGGAGTAATAAATAAGATTAAGTTAGCAGTAAAGAAACGAGAGAAAGGGAACTTCCCGAAAGAAAGAAAACGAGTACTAAGTAAATTTCACACACTAATCCCAAGCATACTCCCAGTACCTTACTGACCTAATAACCTATAGAATACCCACCCGGTGTCATCTTTAAGCGGCGGAGTATGTGACGATTTTAAAATAGGAAACGTAATATGGAGTAAAATTTATTTTTAAATCGCACATTAAAATTAATATTACATCCCTTGATTAACTCAAAATAATATTTAATAAAAAGTTTAAATGACAAAAGGAATGCGAGTGTAAAGATAGGGAAACTAGTTAATAATTTACCATGCACTGACATGCATTAACTGGAATTAACCTGCGTACAGATCCTTTTACTAAACAAATAATACTGGTAAAACTTGAAATTATTCAAATAAATAAACAATGATACAGTAGTATACAATTTAATTCTGAAGTAAAGTATAGCTTTGGATAATAAAAAGGTCAAACTTTAAATACCGTAAATAGCGAATAATGGTGGAACTATTTTGTTGTGATGCGTAAACTCCGCGCAGTTAACTTGCCTGTCCGGGCATAATAATAATGCAGTCGAGATGGAGCGCTCTCGTAGTAAACACTACAACCTTGAACCATGCCCCGAAGTACTAAGATATTTAAATTTAAAAGTGCAGATATAACTATGTGTAGAGGAAAGTATCAGTAAAGTAGTGTTTTATAAAGAAAAATGTAATCTATTAAATTAAATGGAATAAATAAGTGAGAGGGATGACATCTCTATTGACTAAGTGAAAGATCTCCAATGTTTGTTTAAATTAAAATGGTACAATGTACCAAAAGTGAGAATATTTTATAAATAACCATGTGACGTGCACTTCTGCGGGAAACAAGAACATTCATTCGAGTTGTACTACTAAAGATGCTTAGCTACCAAACTTCATAGAACAGCATAACAGCTTCATAATTACCAGCATCTCTTCAGGGACTTCACCCGGAAAGTGAACTACCATAACCTTCAACCATTTGTGGACACCCCAAGGACCAAGGACCAGGACACGGAGTAAACTTCACAATATCACAGGTGACACGGAGACTTGTCTTCCGTGGTTAAATGTCATTAAAAGAAATGTTTGCAAACGACAGTTTAATAAACTATATAAAAGACTTTAATTATGGTCAATTTGAAAATTGTTTTATGTCATACGACTAAAATAATTTGTAATAATACTTAGTGCTTGTAGTATAAAGCTTTTCAGATGCTAGAGGTTAAATTAAGTCCATTCTTCAAATGCCCCCCCCTTCAAATAGTATAATAACTTAACTTAAAAACCAATTTAATATCCCGGATCCGTGGAAAAAGCTAGCACATAACAATACTTTTGTTGTGGCCACCTTTTCAGAAAATATTTTGTAAACTTTTATTTAGAACACCTTATGGTAAAAAATCCATGTAGAACTATAAAGGATAGCATCTAATAAAGAGATATCATTACTTAACACAAAATACTGAGTGAATAAATCATCAAACACCCCAACAAACTTTCCTTTCTTTCTAACTACTACTGCTTGTTAAGAAGTTGATTAAGACTATGGCAGCCCGTGCAATTGATCTGAGACAATTACGCACTGGTTCCCGACGTTATAACGTAGGTAAGACGTTATAAAATGCGCAACTCTGCTTTTAGTTAAAATAGTTGTGAGCATCGTGGTACACATAAAATAACCAAAATTAATAATTGTGCAAGATAGTGACACATATACCATGTGCCACTCTCTTGATCTATTCACTCAGTTACTTTAAAATATTTAAGTAATTTAAAATAAAATTAAAATTAAAATTAAAAAATTAATTATTATTGTTAGAGTAGAATAGTATATAGGTAAATTTAATTGTGGATTTAATATGTGTAAACTCATATGAACATATTGACACACGTATACAAAAACCATGTACGTACTTGTCCAAAAATTTCATTCATCAACGTGTCGGTTTGTCAACAAACTCAGACCTGTAAATATCCTGTTCTCACCTGTACGGAATTGTATTTGCCACCCTCTGCAAAGTCGAGATAGACAATACCCCACCTCCTCTATTGTTCTATTTTTATAACAAGCGTGCATCATCATGTGCCCAGTAACAACAACTTTTAAACAAAGTAAAACTAAATCTAGTTAAATAAAACAAGTGTACTAATTAATTTTATGGAATGATGCTGCACTAAGTAAACCACCGAGTCCTAACCAAATAAATAACCGTTTCTTAAATACAAAAAAAAAAGAAAATAAAAATAAATAAATAATAAGTCCTTTAAATTAAAAGCTTGGTAGTATCTTAAATAAACTAACGTGTAATAAAAGTGTAGTAGTAATATAAGTAAAAAGCATAATAATAATAAAAGCATTCATGAATAGCGTAAACACCCGGTCGTGGCCTGTTTTGAAAAATAATTCCCAAGCCTGTCAATAAACGACAAACTCGTTCGTGCACAAAATAATCGTGTTTAGTATTGTAGTAAGCCACCCCAATTGTTATGAACTGCTACCTAGGTAAACAATAGTAAACCACCCCGTGTGTAATACAATGCACCTTGTGTAAAGTGTTTGACCCCTCTTGCATTGTAACAGCTGATTGTTTAAAAGAAAATAAATGTACCTCTTCGTGAAATTCCGCTTGTCTCAGTAGTATAAGATATTAGAATTAGAAATAATCTAAGGTTGAGTATGGGATCAACTTTAGGTTACAATGGTATAATTAAGAGATATAGAGATAAATACGTAACAAAGTCACGACGGCACCGCACTGGAAAAGGTAATGATAGAGCAGAAAACTAACTACTTGAGTTAGAGTATGCTAATGAAATCAGTCGGGCCACGATATTGTGAATTTACGAAAATTAGGAGTAATAAATAAGATTAAGTTAGCAGTAAAGAAACGAGAGAAAGGGAACTTCCCGAAAGAAAGAAAACGAGTACTAAGTAAATTTCACACACTAATCCCAAGCATACTCCCAGTACCTTACTGACCTAATAACCTATAGAATACCCACCCGGTGTCATCTTTAAGCGGCGGAGTATGTGACGATTTTAAAATAGGAAACGTAATATGGAGTAAAATTTATTTTTAAATCGCACATTAAAATTAATATTACATCCCTTGATTAACTCAAAATAATATTTAATAAAAAGTTTAAATGACAAAAGGAATGCGAGTGTAAAGATAGGGAAACTAGTTAATAATTTACCATGCACTGACATGCATTAACTGGAATTAACCTGCGTACAGATCCTTTTACTAAACAAATAATACTGGTAAAACTTGAAATTATTCAAATAAATAAACAATGATACAGTAGTATACTATTTAATTCTGAAGTAAAGTATAGCTTTGGATAATAAAAAGGTCAAACTTTAAATACCGTAAATAGCGAATAATGGTGGAACTATTTTGTTGTGATGCGTAAACTCCGCGCAGTTAACTTGCCTGTCCGGGCATAATAATAATGCAGTCGAGATGGAGCGCTCTCGTAGTAAACACTACAACCTTGAACCATGCCCCGAAGTACTAAGATATTTAAATTTAAAAGTGCAGATATAACTATGTGTAGAGGAAAGTATCAGTAAAGTAGTGTTTTATAAAGAAAAATGTAATCTATTAAATTAAATGGAATAAATAAGTGAGAGGGATGACATCTCTATTGACTAAGTGAAAGATCTCCAATGTTTGTTTAAATTAAAATGGTACAATGTACCAAAAGTGAGAATATTTTATAAATAACCATGTGACGTGCACTTCTGCGGGAAACAAGAACATTCATTCGAGTTGTACTACTAAAGATGCTTAGCTACCAAACTTCATAGAACAGCATAACAGCTTCATAATTACCAGCATCTCTTCAGGGACTTCACCCGGAAAGTGAACTACCATAACCTTCAACCATTTGTGGACACCCCAAGGACCAAGGACCAGGACACGGAGTAAACTTCACAATATCACAGGTGACACGGAGACTTGTCTTCCGTGGTTAAATGTCATTAAAAGAAATGTTTGCAAACGACAGTTTAATAAACTATATAAAAGACTTTAATTATGGTCAATTTGAAAATTGTTTTATGTCATACGACTAAAATAATTTGTAATAATACTTAGTGCTTGTAGTATACAGCTTTTCAGATGCTAGACGTTAAATTAAGTCCATTCTTCAAATGACCCCCCCTTCAAATAGTATAATAACTTAACTTAAAAACCAATTTAATATCCCGGATCCGTGGAAAAAGCTAGCACATAACAATACTTTTGTTGTGGCCACCTTTTCAAAAAATATTTTGTAAACTTTTATTTAGAACACCTTATGGTAAAAAATCCATGTAGAACTATAAAGGATAGCATCTAATAAAGAGATATCATTACTTAACACAAAATACTGAGTGAATAAATCATCAAACACCCCAACAAACTTTCCTTTCTTTCTAACTACTACTGCTTGTTAAGAAGTTGATTAAGACTATGGCAGCCCGTGCAATTGATCTGAGACAATTACGCACTGGTTCCCGACGTTATAACGTAGGTAAGACGTTATAAAATGCGCAACTCTGATTTTAGTTAAAATAGTTGTGAGCATCGTGGTACACATAAAATAAACAAAATTAATAATTGTGCAAGATAGTGACACATATACCATGTGCCACTCTCTTGATCTATTCACTCAGTTACTTTAAAATATTTAAGTAATTTAAAATAAAATTAAAATTAAAATAAAAAAATTAATTACTATTGTTAGAGTAGAATAGTATATAGGTAACTTTAATTGTGGATTTAATATGTGTAAACTCATATTAACATATTGACACACGTATACAAAAACCATGTACGTACTTGTCCAAAAATTTCATTCATCAACGTGTCGGTTTGTCAACAAACTCAGACCTGTAAATATCCTGTTCTCACCTGTACGGAATTGTATTTGCCACCCTCTGCAAAGTCGAGATAGACAATACCCCACCTCCTCTATTGTTCTATTTTTATAACAAGCGTGCATCATCATGTGCCCAGTAACAACAACTTTTAAACAAAGTAAAACTAAATCTAGTTAAATAAAACAAGTGTACTAATTAATTTTATGGAATGATGCTGCACTAAGTAAACCACCGAGTCCTAACCAAATAAATAACCGTTCCTTAAATACAAAAAAAAAAGAAAATATAAATAAATAAATAATAAGTCCTTTAAATTAAAAGCTTGGTAGTATCTTAAATAAACTAACGTGTAATAAGAGTGTAGTAGTAATATAAGTAAAAAGCATAATAATAATAAAAGCATACATGAATAGCGTAAACACCCGGTCGTGGCCTGTTTTGAAAAATAATTCCCAAGCCTGTCAATAAACGACAAACTCGTTCGTGCACAAAATAATCGTGTTTAGTATTGTAGTAAGCCACCCCAATTGTTATGAACTGCTACCTAGGTAAACAATAGTAAACCACCCCGTGTGTAATACAATGCACCTTGTGTAAAGTGTTTGACCCCTCTTGCATTGTAACAGCTGATTGTTTAAAAGAAAATAAATGTACCTCTTCGTGAAATTCCGCTTGTCTCAGTAGTATAAGATATTAGAATTAGAAATAATCTAAGGTTGAGTATGGGATCAACTTTAGGTTACAATGGTATAATTAAGAGATACAGAGATAAATACGTAACAAAGTCACGACGGCACCGCACTGGAAAAGGTAATGATAGAGCAGAAAACTAACTACTTGAGTTAGAGTATGCTAATGAAATCAGTCGGGCCACGATATTGTGAATTTACGAAAATTAGGAGTAATAAATAAGATTAAGTTAGCAGTAAAGAAACGAGAGAAAGGGAACTTCCCGAAAGAAAGAAAACGAGTACTAAGTAAATTTCACACACTAATCCCAAGCATACTCCCAGTACCTTACTGACCTAATAACCTATAGAATACCCACCCGGTGTCATCTTTAAGCGGCGGAGTATGTGACGATTTTAAAATAGGAAACGTAATATGGAGTAAAATTTATTTTTAAATCGCACATTAAAATTAATATTACATCCCTTGATTAACTCAAAATAATATTTAATAAAAAGTTTAAATGACAAAAGGAATGCGAGTGTAAAGATAGGGAAACTAGTTAATAATTTACCATGCACTGACATGCATTAACTGGAATTAACCTGCGTACAGATCCTTTTACTAAACAAATAATACTGGTAAAACTTGAAATTATTCAAATAAATAAACAATGATACAGTAGTATACTATTTAATTCTGAAGTAAAGTATAGCTTTGGATAATAAAAAGGTCAAACTTTAAATACCGTAAATAGCGAATAATGGTGGAACTATTTTGTTGTGATGCGTAAACTCCGCGCAGTTAACTTGCCTGTCCGGGCATAATAATAATGCAGTCGAGATGGAGCGCTCTCGTAGTAAACACTACAACCTTGAACCATGCCCCGAAGTACTAAGATATTTAAATTTAAAAGTGCAGATATAACTATGTGTAGAGGAAAGTATCAGTAAAGTAGTTTTTTATAAAGAAAAATGTAATCTATTAAATTAAATGGAATAAATAAGTGAGAGGGATGACATCTCTATTGACTAAGTGAAAGATCTCCAATGTTTGTTTAAATTAAAATGGTACAATGTACCAAAAGTGAGAATATTTTATAAATAACCATGTGACGTGCACTTCTGCGGGAAACAAGAACATTCATTCGAGTTGTACTACTAAAGATGCTTAGCTACCAAACTTCATAGAACAGCATAACAGCTTCATAATTACCAGCATCTCTTCAGGGACTTCACCCGGAAAGTGAACTACCATAACCTTCAACCATTTGTGGACACCCCAAGGACCAAGGACCAGGACACGGAGTAAACTTCACAATATCACAGGTGACACGGAGACTTGTCTTCCGTGGTTAAATGTCATTAAAAGAAATGTTTGCAAACGACAGTTTAATAAACTATATAAAAGACTTTAATTATGGTCAATTTGAAAATTGTTTTATGTCATACGACTAAAATAATTTGTAATAATACTTAGTGCTTGTAGTACAAAGCTTTTCAGATGCTAGACGTTAAATTAAGTCCATTCTTCAAATGACCCCCCCTTCAAATAGTATAATAACTTAACTTAAAAACCAATTTAATATCCCGGATCCGTGGAAAAAGCTAGCACATAACAATACTTTTGTTGTGGCCACCTTTTCAGAAAATATTTTGTAAACTTTTATTTAGAACACCTTATGGTAAAAAATCCATGTAGAACTATAAAGGATAGCATCTAATAAAGAGATATCATTACTTAACACAAAATACTGAGTGAATAAATCATCAAACACCCCAACAAACTTTCCTTTCTTTCTAACTACTACTGCTTGTTAAGAAGTTGATTAAGACTATGGCAGCCCGTGCAATTGATCTGAGACAATTACGCACTGGTTCCCGACGTTATAACGTAGGTAAGACGTTATAAAATGCGCAACTCTGCTTTTAGTTAAAATAGTTGTGAGCATCGTGGTACACATAAAATAACCAAAATTAATAATTGTGCAAGATAGTGACACATATACCATGTGCCACTCTTTTGATCTATTCACTCAGTTACTTTAAAATATTTAAGTAATTTAAAATAAAATTAAAATTAAAATTAAAAAATTAATTATTATTGTTAGAGTAGAATAGTATATAGGTAAATTTAATTGTGGATTTAATATGTGTAAACTCATATGAACATATTGACACACGTATACAAAAACCATGTACGTACTTGTCCAAAAATTTCATTCATCAACGTGTCGGTTTGTCAACAAACTCAGACCTGTAAATATCCTGTTCTCACCTGTACGGAATTGTATTTGCCACCCTCTGCAAAGTCGAGATAGACAATACCCCACCTCCTCTATTGTTCTATTTTTATAACAAGCGTGCATCATCATGTGCCCAGTAACAACAACTTTTAAACAAAGTAAAACTAAATCTAGTTAAATAAAACAAGTGTACTAATTAATTTTATGGAATGATGCTGCACTAAGTAAACCACCGAGTCCTAACCAAATAAATAACCGTTTCTTAAATACAAAAAAAAAGAAAATAAAAATAAATAAATAATAAGTCCTTTAAATTAAAAGCTTGGTAGTATCTTAAATAAACTAACGTGTAATAAAAGTGTAGTAGTAATATAAGTAAAAAGCATAATAATAATAAAAGCATTCATGAATAGCGTAAACACCCGGTCGTGGCCTGTTTTGAAAAATAATTCCCAAGCCTGTCAATAAACGACAAACTCGTTCGTGCACAAAATAATCGTGTTTAGTATTGTAGTAAGCCACCCCAATTGTTATGAACTGCTACCTAGGTAAACAATAGTAAACCACCCCGTGTGTAATACAATGCACCTTGTGTAAAGTGTTTGACCCCTCTTGCATTGTAACAGCTGATTGTTTAAAAGAAAATAAATGTACCTCTTCGTGAAATTCCGCTTGTCTCAGTAGTATAAGATATTAGAATTAGAAATAATCTAAGGTTGAGTATGGGATCAACTTTAGGTTACAATGGTATAATTAAGAGATATAGAGATAAATACGTAACAAAGTCACGACGGCACCGCACTGGAAAAGGTAATGATAGAGCAGAAAACTAACTACTTGAGTTAGAGTATGCTAATGAAATCAGTCGGGCCACGATATTGTGAATTTACGAAAATTAGGAGTAATAAATAAGATTAAGTTAGCAGTAAAGAAACGAGAGAAAGGGAACTTCCCGAAAGAAAGAAAACGAGTACTAAGTAAATTTCACACACTAATCCCAAGCATACTCCCAGTACCTTACTGACCTAATAACCTATAGAATACCCACCCGGTGTCATCTTTAAGCGGCGGAGTATGTGACGATTTTAAAATAGGAAACGTAATATGGAGTAAAATTTATTTTTAAATCGCACATTAAAATTAATATTACATCCCTTGATTAACTCAAAATAATATTTAATAAAAAGTTTAAATGACAAAAGGAATGCGAGTGTAAAGATAGGGAAACTAGTTAATAATTTACCATGCACTGACATGCATTAACTGGAATTAACCTGCGTACAGATCCTTTTACTAAACAAATAATACTGGTAAAACTTGAAATTATTCAAATAAATAAACAATGATACAGTAGTATACTATTTAATTCTGAAGTAAAGTATAGCTTTGGATAATAAAAAGGTCAAACTTTAAATACCGTAAATAGCGAATAATGGTGGAACTATTTTGTTGTGATGCGTAAACTCCGCGCAGTTAACTTGCCTGTCCGGGCATAATAATAATGCAGTCGAGATGGAGCGCTCTCGTAGTAAACACTACAACCTTGAACCATGCCCCGAAGTACTAAGATATTTAAATTTAAAAGTGCAGATATAACTATGTGTAGAGGAAAGTATCAGTAAAGTAGTGTTTTATAAAGAAAAATGTAATCTATTAAATTAAATGGAATAAATAAGTGAGAGGGATGACATCTCTATTGACTAAGTGAAAGATCTCCAATGTTTGTTTAAATTAAAATGGTACAATGTACCAAAAGTGAGAACATTTTATAAATAACCATGTGACGTGCACTTCTGCGGGAAACAAGAACATTCATTCGAGTTTTACTACTAAAGATGCTTAGCTACCAAACTTCATAGAACAGCATAACAGCTTCATAATTACCAGCATCTCTTCAGGGACTTCACCCGGAAAGTGAACTACCATAACCTTCAACCATTTGTGGACACCCCAAGGACCAAGGACCAGGACACGGAGTAAACTTCACAATATCACAGGTGACACGGAGACTTGTCTTCCGTGGTTAATGTCATTAAAACAAATGTTTGCAAAAGACAGTTTAATAAACTATATAAAAGACTTTAATTATGGTCAATTTGTAAATTGTTTTATGTCATACGACTAAAATAATTTGTAATAATACTTAGTGCTTGTAGTATAAAGCTTTTCAGATACTAGAGGTTAAATTAAGTCCATTCTTCAAATGCCCCCCCTTCAAATAGTATAATAACTTAACTTAAAAACCAATTTAATATCCCGGATCCGTGGAAAAAGCTAGCACATAACAATACTTTTGTTGTGGCCACCTTTTCAGAAAATATTTTGTAAACTTTTATTTAGAACACCTTATGGTAAAAAATCCATGTAGAACTATAAAGGATAGCATCTAATAAAGAGATGTCATTACTTAACACAAAATACTGAGTGAATAAATCATCAAACACCCCAATAAACTTTCCTTTCTTTCTAACTACTACTGCTTGTTAAGAAGTTGATTAAGACTATGGCAGCCCGTGCAATTGATCTGAGGCAATTACGCACTGGTTCCCGACGTTATAACGTAGGTAAGACGTTATAAAATGCGCAACTCTGCTTTTAGTTAAAATAGTTGTGAGCATCGTGGTACACATAAAATAACCAAAATTAATAATTTTGCAAGATAGTGACACATATACCATGTGCCACTCTCTTGATCTATTCACTCAGTTACTTTAAAATATTTAAGTAATTTAAAATAAAATTAAAATTAAAATAAAAAAATTAATTATTATTGTTAGAGTAGAATAGTATATAGGTAAATTTAATTGTGGATTTAATATGTGTAAACTCATATGAACATATTGACACACGTATACAAAAACCATGTACGTACTTGTCCAAAAATTTCATTCATCAACGTGTCGGTTTGTCAACAAACTCAGACCTGTAAATATCCTGTTCTCACCTGTACGGAATTGTATTTGCCACCCTCTGCAAAGTCGAGATAGACAATACCACACCTCCTCTATTGTTCTATTTTTATAACAAGCGTGCATCATCATGTGCCCAGTAACAACAACTTTTAAACAAAGTAAAACTAAATCTAGTTAAATAAAACAAGTGTACTAATTAATTTTATGGAATGATGCTGCACTAAGTAAACCACCGAGTCCTAACCAAATAAATAACCGTTTCTTAAATACAAAAAAAAAAAAGAAAATAAAAATAAATAAATAATAAGTCCTTTAAATTAAAAGCTTGGTAGTATCTTAAATAAACTAACGTGTAATAAAAGTGTAGTAGTAATATATGTAAAAAGCATAATAATAATAAAAGCATTCATGAATAGCGTAAACACCCGGTCGTGGCCTGTTTTGAAAAATAATTCCCAAGCCTGTCAATAAACGACAAACTCGTTCGTGCACAAAATAATCGTGTTTAGTATTGTAGTAAGCCACCCCAATTGTTATGAACTGCTGCCTAGGTAAACAATAGTAAACCACCCCGCGTGTAATACAATGCACCTTGTGTAAAGTGTTTGACCCCTCTTGCATTGTAACAGCTGATTGTTTAAAAGAAAATAAATGTACCTCTTCGTGAAATTCCGCTTGTCTCAGTAGTATAAGATATTAGAATTAGAAATAATCTAAGGTTGAGTATGGGATCAACTTTAGGTTACAATAGTATAATTAAGAGATATAGAGATAAGTACGTAACAAAGTCACGACGGCACCGCACTGGAAAAGGTTAATGATAGAGCAGAAAACTAACTACTTGAGTTAGAGTATGCTAATGAAATCAGTCGGGCCACGATATTGTGAATTTACGAAAATTATGAGTAATAAATAAGATTAAGTTAGCAGTAAAGAAACGAGAGAAAGGGAACTTTCCGAAAGAAAGAAAACGAGTACTAAGTAAATTTCACACACTAATCCCAAGCATACTCCCAGTACCTTACTGACCTAATAACCTATAGAATACCCACCCGGTGTCATCTTTAAGCGGCGGAGTATGTGACGATTTTAATATAGGAAACGTAATATGGAGTAAAATTTATTTTTAAATCGCACATTAAAATTAATATTACATCCCTTGATTAACTCAAAATAATATTTAATAAAAAGTTTAAATGACAAAAGGAATGCGAGTGTAAAGATAGGGAAACTAGTTAATAATTTACCATGCACTGACATGCATTAACTGGAATTAACCTGCGTACAGATCCTTTTACTAAACAAATAATACTGGTAAAACTTGAAATTATTCAAATAAATAAACAATGATACAGTAGTATACTATTTAATTCTGAAGTAAAGTATAGCTTTGGATAATAAAAAGGTCAAACTTTAAATACCGTAAATAGCGAATAATGGTGGAACTATTTTGTTGTGATGCGTAAACTCCGCGCAGTTAACTTGCCTGTCCGGGCATAATAATAATGCAGTCGAGATGGAGCGCTCTCGTAGTAAACACTACACCCTTGAACCATGCCCCGAAGTACTAAGATATTTAAATTTAAAAGTGCAGATATAACTATGTGAAGAGGAAAGTATCAGTAAAGTAGTGTTTTATAAAGAAAAATGTAATCTATTAAATTAAATGGAATAAATAAGTGAGAGGGATGACATCTCTATTGACTAAGTGGAAGATCTCCATTGTTTGTTTAAATTAAAATGGTACAATGTACCAAAAGTGAGAACATTTTATAAATAACCATGTGACGTGCACTTCTGCGGGAAACAAGAACTTTCATTCGAGTTGTACTACTAAAAATGCTTAGCTACCAAACTTCATAGAACAGCATAACAGCTTCATAATTACCAGCATCTCTTCAGGGACTTCACCCGGAAAGTGAACTACCATAACCTCAACCATTTGTGGACACCCCAAGGACCAAGAACCAGGACTCGGAGTAAACTTCACAATATCACAGGTGACACGGAGACTTGTCTTCCGTGGTTAAATGTCATTAAAACAAATGTTTGCAAAAGACAGTTTAATAAACTATATAAAAGACTTTAATTATGGTCAATTTGTAAATTGTTTTATGTCATACGACTAAAATAATTTGTAATAATACTTAGTGCTTGTAGTATAAAGATTTTCAGATACTAGAGTTTAAATTAAGTCCATTCTTCAAATCCCCCCCTTCTAATAATATAATAACTTTACTTAAAAACCAATTTAATATCCCGGATCTGTGGAAAAAGCTAGCACATAACAATACTTTTGTTGTGGCCACCTTTTCAGAAAATATTTTGTAAACTTTTATTTAGAACACCTTATGGTAAAAAATCCATGTAGAACTATAAAGGATAGCATCTAATAAAGAGATGTCCTTACTTAACACAAAATACTGAGTGAATAAATCATCAAACACCCCAACAAACTTTCCTTTCTTTCTAACTACTACTGCTTGTTAAGAAGTTGATTAAGACTATGGCAGCCCGTGCAATTGATCTGAGGCAATTACGCACTGGTTCCCGACGTTATAACGTAGGTAAGACGTTATAAAATGCGCAACTCTGCTTTTAGTTAAAATAGTTGTGAGCATCGTGGTACACATAAAATAACCAAAATTAATAATTATGCAAGATAGTGACACATATACCATGTGCCACTCTCTTGATCTATTCACTCAGTTACTTTAAAATATTTAAGTAATTTAAAATAAAATTAAAATTAAAATAAAAAAATTAATTACTATTGTTAGAGTAGAATAGTATATAGGTAACTTTAATTGTGGATTTAATATGTGTAAACTCATATTAACATATTGACACACGTATACAAAAACCATGTACGTACTTGTCCAAAAATTTCATTCATCAACGTGTCGGTTTGTCAACAAACTCAGACCTGTAAATATCCTGTTCTCACCTGTACGGAATTGTATTTGCCACCCTCTGCAAAGTCGAGATAGACAATACCCCACCTCCTCTATTGTTCTATTTTTATAACAAGCGTGCATCATCATGTGCCCAGTAACAACAACTTTTAAACAAAGTAAAACTAAATCTAGTTAAATAAAACAAGTGTACTAATTAATTTTATGGAATGATGCTGCACTAAGTAAACCACCGAGTCCTAACCAAATAAATAACCGTTCCTTAAATACAAAAAAAAAGAAAATATAAATAAATAAATAATAAGTCCTTTAAATTAAAAGCTTGGTAGTATCTTAAATAAACTAACGTGTAATAAAAGTGTAGTAGTAATATAAGTAAAAAGCATAATAATAATAAAAGCATACATGAATAGCGTAAACACCCGGTCGTGGCCTGTTTTGAAAAATAATTCCCAAGCCTGTCAATAAACGACAAACTCGTTCGTGCACAAAATAATCGTGTTTAGTATTGTAGTAAGCCACCCCAATTGTTATGAACTGCTACCTAGGTAAACAATAGTAAACCACCCCGTGTGTAATACAATGCACCTTGTGTAAAGTGTTTGACCCCTCTTGCATTGTAACAGCTGATTGTTTAAAAGAAAATAAATGTACCTCTTCGTGAAATTCCGCTTGTCTCAGTAGTATAAGGTATTAGAATTAGAAATAATCTAAGGTTGAGTATGGGATCAACTTTAGGTTACAATGGTATAATTAAGAGATATAGAGATAAATACGTAACAAAGTCACGACGGCACCGCACTGGAAAAGGTAATGATAGAGCAGAAAACTAACTACTTGAGTTAGAGTATGCTAATGAAATCAGTCGGGCCACGATATTGTGAATTTACGAAAATTAGGAGTAATAAATAAGATTAAGTTAGCAGTAAAGAAACGAGAGAAAGGGAACTTCCCGAAAGAAAGAAAACGAGTACTAAGTAAATTTCACACACTAATCCCAAGCATACTCCCAGTACCTTACTGACCTAATAACCTATAGAATACCCACCCGGTGTCATCTTTAAGCGGCGGAGTATGTGACGATTTTAAAATAGGAAACGTAATATGGAGTAAAATTTATTTTTAAATCGCACATTAAAATTAATATTACATCCCTTGATTAACTCAAAATAATATTTAATAAAAAGTTTAAATGACAAAAGGAATGCGAGTGTAAAGATAGGGAAACTAGTTAATAATTTACCATGCACTGACATGCATTAACTGGAATTAACCTGCGTACAGATCCTTTTACTAAACAAATAATACTGGTAAAACTTGAAATTATTCAAATAAATAAACAATGATACAGTAGTATACTATTTAATTCTGAAGTAAAGTATAGCTTTGGATAAGAAAAAGGTCAAACTTTAAATACCGTAAATAGCGAATAATGGTGGAACTATTTTGTTGTGATGCGTAAACTCCGCGCAGTTAACTTGCCTGTCCGGGCATAATAATAATGCAGTCGAGATGGAGCGCTCTCGTAGTAAACACTACAACCTTGAACCATGCCCCGAAGTACTAAGATATTTAAATTTAAAAGTGCAGATATAACTATGTGTAGAGGAAAGTATCAGTAAAGTAGTGTTTTATAAAGAAAAATGTAATCTATTAAATTAAATGGAATAAATAAGTGAGAGGGATGACATCTCTATTGACTAAGTGAAAGATCTCCAATGTTTGTTTAAATTAAAATGGTACAATGTACCAAAAGTGAGAATATTTTATAAATAACCATGTGACGTGCACTTCTGCGGGAAACAAGAACATTCATTCGAGTTGTACTACTAAAGATGCTTAGCTACCAAACTTCATAGAACAGCATAACAGCTTCATAATTACCAGCATCTCTTCAGGGACTTCACCCGGAAAGTGAACTACCATAACCTTCAACCATTTGTGGACACCCCAAGGACCAAGGACCAGGACACGGAGTAAACTTCACAATATCACAGGTGACACGGAGACTTGTCTTCCGTGGTTAAATGTCATTAAAAGAAATGTTTGCAAACGACAGTTTAATAAACTATATAAAAGACTTTAATTATGGTCAATTTGAAAATTGTTTTATGTCATACGACTAAAATAATTTGTAATAATACTTAGTGCTTGTAGTATAAAGCTTTTCAGATGCTAGACGTTAAATTAAGTCCATTCTTCAAATGACCCCCCCTTCAAATAGTATAATAACTTAACTTAAAAACCAATTTAATATCCCGGATCCGTGGAAAAAGCTAGCACATAACAATACTTTTGTTGTGGCCACCTTTTCAAAAAATATTTTGTAAACTTTTATTTAGAACACCTTATGGTAAAAAATCCATGTAGAACTATAAAGGATAGCATCTAATAAAGAGATATCATTACTTAACACAAAATACTGAGTGAATAAATAATCAAACACCCCAACAAACTTTCCTTTCTTTCTAACTACTACTGCTTGTTAAGAAGTTGATTAAGACTATGGCAGCCCGTGCAGTTGATCTGAGACAATTACGCACTGGTTCCCGACGTTATAACGTAGGTAAGACGTTATAAAATGCGCAACTCTGATTTTAGTTAAAATAGTTGTGAGCATCGTGGTACACATAAAATAACCAAAATTAATAATTGTGCAAGATAGTGACACATATACCATGTGCCACTCTCTTGATCTATTCACTCAGTTACTTTAAAATATTTAAGTAATTTAAAATAAAATTAAAATTAAAATAAAAAAATTAATTACTATTGTTAGAGTAGAATAGTATATAGGTAACTTTAATTGTGGATTTAATATGTGTAAACTCATATTAACATATTGACACACGTATACAAAAACCATGTACGTACTTGTCCAAAAATTTCATTCATCAACGTGTCGGTTTGTCAACAAACTCAGACCTGTAAATATCCTGTTCTCACCTGTACGGAATTGTATTTGCCACCCTCTGCAAAGTCGAGATAGACAATACCCCACCTCCTCTATTGTTCTATTTTTATAACAAGCGTGCATCATCATGTGCCCAGTAACAACAACTTTTAAACAAAGTAAAACTAAATCTAGTTAAATAAAACAAGTGTACTAATTAATTTTATGGAATGATGCTGCACTAAGTAAACCACCGAGTCCTAACCAAATAAATAACCGTTCCTTAAATACAAAAAAAAAAGAAAATATAAATAAATAAATAATAAGTCCTTTAAATTAAAAGCTTGGTAGTATCTTAAATAAACTAACGTGTAATAAAAGTGTAGTAGTAATATAAGTAAAAAGCATAATAATAATAAAAGCATACATGAATAGCGTAAACACCCGGTCGTGGCCTGTTTTGAAAAATAATTCCCAAGCCTGTCAATAAACGACAAACTCGTTCGTGCACAAAATAATCGTGTTTAGTATTGTAGTAAGCCACCCCAATTGTTATGAACTGCTACCTAGGTAAACAATAGTAAACCACCCCGTGTGTAATACAATGCACCTTGTGTAAAGTGTTTGACCCCTCTTGCATTGTAACAGCTGATTGTTTAAAAGAAAATAAATGTACCTCTTCGTGAAATTCCGCTTGTCTCAGTAGTATAAGATATTAGAATTAGAAATAATCTAAGGTTGAGTATGGGATCAACTTTAGGTTACAATGGTATAATTAAGAGATATAGAGATAAATACGTAACAAAGTCACGACGGCACCGCACTGGAAAAGGTAATGATAGAGCAGAAAACTAACTACTTGAGTTAGAGTATGCTAATGAAATCAGTCGGGCCACGATATTGTGAATTTACGAAAATTAGGAGTAATAAATAAGATTAAGTTAGCAGTAAAGAAACGAGAGAAAGGGAACTTCCCGAAAGAAAGAAAACGAGTACTAAGTAAATTTCACACACTAATCCCAAGCATACTCCCAGTACCTTACTGACCTAATAACCTATAGAATACCCACCCGGTGTCATCTTTAAGCGGCGGAGTATGTGACGATTTTAAAATAGGAAACGTAATATGGAGTAAAATTTATTTTTAAATCGCACATTAAAATTAATATTACATCCCTTGATTAACTCAAAATAATATTTAATAAAAAGTTTAAATGACAAAAGGAATGCGAGTGTAAAGATAGGGAAACTAGTTAATAATTTACCATGCACTGACATGCATTAACTGGAATTAACCTGCGTACAGATCCTTTTACTAAACAAATAATACTGGTAAAACTTGAAATTATTCAAATAAATAAACAATGATACAGTAGTATACAATTTAATTCTGAAGTAAAGTATAGCTTTGGATAATAAAAAGGTCAAACTTTAAATACCGTAAATAGCGAATAATGGTGGAACTATTTTGTTGTGATGCGTAAACTCCGCGCAGTTAACTTGCCTGTCCGGGCATAATAATAATGCAGTCGAGATGGAGCGCTCTCGTAGTAAACACTACAACCTTGAACCATGCCCCGAAGTACTAAGATATTTAAATTTAAAAGTGCAGATATAACTATGTGTAGAGGAAAGTATCAGTAAAGTAGTGTTTTATAAAGAAAAATGTAATCTATTAAATTAAATGGAATAAATAAGTGAGAGGGATGACATCTCTATTGACTAAGTGAAAGATCTCCAATGTTTGTTTAAATTAAAATGGTACAATGTACCAAAAGTGAGAATATTTTATAAATAACCATGTGACGTGCACTTCTGCGGGAAACAAGAACATTCATTCGAGTTGTACTACTAAAGATGCTTAGCTACCAAACTTCATAGAACAGCATAACAGCTTCATAATTACCAGCATCTCTTCAGGGACTTCACCCGGAAAGTGAACTACCATAACCTTCAACCATTTGTGGACACCCCAAGGACCAAGGACCAGGACACGGAGTAAACTTCACAATATCACAGGTGACACGGAGACTTGTCTTCCGTGGTTAAATGTCATTAAAAGAAATGTTTGCAAACGACAGTTTAATAAACTATATAAAAGACTTTAATTATGGTCAATTTGAAAATTGTTTTATGTCATACGACTAAAATAATTTGTAATAATACTTAGTGCTTGTAGTATAAAGCTTTTCAGATGCTAGAGGTTAAATTAAGTCCATTCTTCAAATGCCCCCCCCTTCAAATAGTATAATAACTTAACTTAAAAACCAATTTAATATCCCGGATCCGTGGAAAAAGCTAGCACATAACAATACTTTTGTTGTGGCCACCTTTTCAGAAAATATTTTGTAAACTTTTATTTAGAACACCTTATGGTAAAAAATCCATGTAGAACTATAAAGGATAGCATCTAATAAAGAGATATCATTACTTAACACAAAATACTGAGTGAATAAATCATCAAACACCCCAACAAACTTTCCTTTCTTTCTAACTACTACTGCTTGTTAAGAAGTTGATTAAGACTATGGCAGCCCGTGCAATTGATCTGAGACAATTACGCACTGGTTCCCGACGTTATAACGTAGGTAAGACGTTATAAAATGCGCAACTCTGCTTTTAGTTAAAATAGTTGTGAGCATCGTGGTACACATAAAATAACCAAAATTAATAATTGTGCAAGATAGTGACACATATACCATGTGCCACTCTCTTGATCTATTCACTCAGTTACTTTAAAATATTTAAGTAATTTAAAATAAAATTAAAATTAAAATTAAAAAATTAATTATTATTGTTAGAGTAGAATAGTATATAGGTAAATTTAATTGTGGATTTAATATGTGTAAACTCATATGAACATATTGACACACGTATACAAAAACCATGTACGTACTTGTCCAAAAATTTCATTCATCAACGTGTCGGTTTGTCAACAAACTCAGACCTGTAAATATCCTGTTCTCACCTGTACGGAATTGTATTTGCCACCCTCTGCAAAGTCGAGATAGACAATACCCCACCTCCTCTATTGTTCTATTTTTATAACAAGCGTGCATCATCATGTGCCCAGTAACAACAACTTTTAAACAAAGTAAAACTAAATCTAGTTAAATAAAACAAGTGTACTAATTAATTTTATGGAATGATGCTGCACTAAGTAAACCACCGAGTCCTAACCAAATAAATAACCGTTTCTTAAATACAAAAAAAAAAGAAAATAAAAATAAATAAATAATAAGTCCTTTAAATTAAAAGCTTGGTAGTATCTTAAATAAACTAACGTGTAATAAAAGTGTAGTAGTAATATAAGTAAAAAGCATAATAATAATAAAAGCATTCATGAATAGCGTAAACACCCGGTCGTGGCCTGTTTTGAAAAATAATTCCCAAGCCTGTCAATAAACGACAAACTCGTTCGTGCACAAAATAATCGTGTTTAGTATTGTAGTAAGCCACCCCAATTGTTATGAACTGCTACCTAGGTAAACAATAGTAAACCACCCCGTGTGTAATACAATGCACCTTGTGTAAAGTGTTTGACCCCTCTTGCATTGTAACAGCTGATTGTTTAAAAGAAAATAAATGTACCTCTTCGTGAAATTCCGCTTGTCTCAGTAGTATAAGATATTAGAATTAGAAATAATCTAAGGTTGAGTATGGGATCAACTTTAGGTTACAATGGTATAATTAAGAGATATAGAGATAAATACGTAACAAAGTCACGACGGCACCGCACTGGAAAAGGTAATGATAGAGCAGAAAACTAACTACTTGAGTTAGAGTATGCTAATGAAATCAGTCGGGCCACGATATTGTGAATTTACGAAAATTAGGAGTAATAAATAAGATTAAGTTAGCAGTAAAGAAACGAGAGAAAGGGAACTTCCCGAAAGAAAGAAAACGAGTACTAAGTAAATTTCACACACTAATCCCAAGCATACTCCCAGTACCTTACTGACCTAATAACCTATAGAATACCCACCCGGTGTCATCTTTAAGCGGCGGAGTATGTGACGATTTTAAAATAGGAAACGTAATATGGAGTAAAATTTATTTTTAAATCGCACATTAAAATTAATATTACATCCCTTGATTAACTCAAAATAATATTTAATAAAAAGTTTAAATGACAAAAGGAATGCGAGTGTAAAGATAGGGAAACTAGTTAATAATTTACCATGCACTGACATGCATTAACTGGAATTAACCTGCGTACAGATCCTTTTACTAAACAAATAATACTGGTAAAACTTGAAATTATTCAAATAAATAAACAATGATACAGTAGTATACTATTTAATTCTGAAGTAAAGTATAGCTTTGGATAAGAAAAAGGTCAAACTTTAAATACCGTAAATAGCGAATAATGGTGGAACTATTTTGTTGTGATGCGTAAACTCCGCGCAGTTAACTTGCCTGTCCGGGCATAATAATAATGCAGTCGAGATGGAGCGCTCTCGTAGTAAACACTACAACCTTGAACCATGCCCCGAAGTACTAAGATATTTAAATTTAAAAGTGCAGATATAACTATGTGTAGAGGAAAGTATCAGTAAAGTAGTGTTTTATAAAGAAAAATGTAATCTATTAAATTAAATGGAATAAATAAGTGAGAGGGATGACATCTCTATTGACTAAGTGAAAGATCTCCAATGTTTGTTTAAATTAAAATGGTACAATGTACCAAAAGTGAGAATATTTTATAAATAACCATGTGACGTGCACTTCTGCGGGAAACAAGAACATTCATTCGAGTTGTACTACTAAAGATGCTTAGCTACCAAACTTCATAGAACAGCATAACAGCTTCATAATTACCAGCATCTCTTCAGGGACTTCACCCGGAAAGTGAACTACCATAACCTTCAACCATTTGTGGACACCCCAAGGACCAAGGACCAGGACACGGAGTAAACTTCACAATATCACAGGTGACACGGAGACTTGTCTTCCGTGGTTAAATGTCATTAAAAGAAATGTTTGCAAACGACAGTTTAATAAACTATATAAAAGACTTTAATTATGGTCAATTTGAAAATTGTTTTATGTCATACGACTAAAATAATTTGTAATAATACTTAGTGCTTGTAGTATACAGCTTTTCAGATGCTAGACGTTAAATTAAGTCCATTCTTCAAATGACCCCCCCTTCAAATAGTATAATAACTTAACTTAAAAACCAATTTAATATCCCGGATCCGTGGAAAAAGCTAGCACATAACAATACTTTTGTTGTGGCCACCTTTTCAAAAAATATTTTGTAAACTTTTATTTAGAACACCTTATGGTAAAAAATCCATGTAGAACTATAAAGGATACAATCTAATAAAGAGATATCATTACTTAACACAAAATACTGAGTGAATAAATCATCAAACACCCCAACAAACTTTCCTTTCTTTCTAACTACTACTGCTTGTTAAGAAGTTGATTAAGACTATGGCAGCCCGTGCAATTGATCTGAGACAATTACGCACTGGTTCCCGACGTTATAACGTAGGTAAGACGTTATAAAATGCGCAACTCTGATTTTAGTTAAAATAGTTGTGAGCATCGTGGTACACATAAAATAAACAAAATTAATAATTGTGCAAGATAGTGACACATATACCATGTGCCACTCTCTTGATCTATTCACTCAGTTACTTTAAAATATTTAAGTAATTTAAAATAAAATTAAAATTAAAATAAAAAAATTAATTACTATTGTTAGAGTAGAATAGTATATAGGTAACTTTAATTGTGGATTTAATATGTGTAAACTCATATTAACATATTGACACACGTATACAAAAACCATGTACGTACTTGTCCAAAAATTTCATTCATCAACGTGTCGGTTTGTCAACAAACTCAGACCTGTAAATATCCTGTTCTCACCTGTACGGAATTGTATTTGCCACCCTCTGCAAAGTCGAGATAGACAATACCCCACCTCCTCTATTGTTCTATTTTTATAACAAGCGTGCATCATCATGTGCCCAGTAACAACAACTTTTAAACAAAGTAAAACTAAATCTAGTTAAATAAAACAAGTGTACTAATTAATTTTATGGAATGATGCTGCACTAAGTAAACCACCGAGTCCTAACCAAATAAATAACCGTTCCTTAAATACAAAAAAAAAAGAAAATATAAATAAATAAATAATAAGTCCTTTAAATTAAAAGCTTGGTAGTATCTTAAATAAACTAACGTGTAATAAGAGTGTAGTAGTAATATAAGTAAAAAGCATAATAATAATAAAAGCATACATGAATAGCGTAAACACCCGGTCGTGGCCTGTTTTGAAAAATAATTCCCAAGCCTGTCAATAAACGACAAACTCGTTCGTGCACAAAATAATCGTGTTTAGTATTGTAGTAAGCCACCCCAATTGTTATGAACTGCTACCTAGGTAAACAATAGTAAACCACCCCGTGTGTAATACAATGCACCTTGTGTAAAGTGTTTGACCCCTCTTGCATTGTAACAGCTGATTGTTTAAAAGAAAATAAATGTACCTCTTCGTGAAATTCCGCTTGTCTCAGTAGTATAAGATATTAGAATTAGAAATAATCTAAGGTTGAGTATGGGATCAACTTTAGGTTACAATGGTATAATTAAGAGATACAGAGATAAATACGTAACAAAGTCACGACGGCACCGCACTGGAAAAGGTAATGATAGAGCAGAAAACTAACTACTTGAGTTAGAGTATGCTAATGAAATCAGTCGGGCCACGATATTGTGAATTTACGAAAATTAGGAGTAATAAATAAGATTAAGTTAGCAGTAAAGAAACGAGAGAAAGGGAACTTCCCGAAAGAAAGAAAACGAGTACTAAGTAAATTTCACACACTAATCCCAAGCATACTCCCAGTACCTTACTGACCTAATAACCTATAGAATACCCACCCGGTGTCATCTTTAAGCGGCGGAGTATGTGACGATTTTAAAATAGGAAACGTAATATGGAGTAAAATTTATTTTTAAATCGCACATTAAAATTAATATTACATCCCTTGATTAACTCAAAATAATATTTAATAAAAAGTTTAAATGACAAAAGGAATGCGAGTGTAAAGATAGGGAAACTAGTTAATAATTTACCATGCACTGACATGCATTAACTGGAATTAACCTGCGTACAGATCCTTTTACTAAACAAATAATACTGGTAAAACTTGAAATTATTCAAATAAATAAACAATGATACAGTAGTATACTATTTAATTCTGAAGTAAAGTATAGCTTTGGATAATAAAAAGGTCAAACTTTAAATACCGTAAATAGCGAATAATGGTGGAACTATTTTGTTGTGATGCGTAAACTCCGCGCAGTTAACTTGCCTGTCCGGGCATAATAATAATGCAGTCGAGATGGAGCGCTCTCGTAGTAAACACTACAACCTTGAACCATGCCCCGAAGTACTAAGATATTTAAATTTAAAAGTGCAGATATAACTATGTGTAGAGGAAAGTATCAGTAAAGTAGTTTTTTATAAAGAAAAATGTAATCTATTAAATTAAATGGAATAAATAAGTGAGAGGGATGACATCTCTATTGACTAAGTGAAAGATCTCCAATGTTTGTTTAAATTAAAATGGTACAATGTACCAAAAGTGAGAATATTTTATAAATAACCATGTGACGTGCACTTCTGCGGGAAACAAGAACATTCATTCGAGTTGTACTACTAAAGATGCTTAGCTACCAAACTTCATAGAACAGCATAACAGCTTCATAATTACCAGCATCTCTTCAGGGACTTCACCCGGAAAGTGAACTACCATAACCTTCAACCATTTGTGGACACCCCAAGGACCAAGGACCAGGACACGGAGTAAACTTCACAATATCACAGGTGACACGGAGACTTGTCTTCCGTGGTTAAATGTCATTAAAAGAAATGTTTGCAAACGACAGTTTAATAAACTATATAAAAGACTTTAATTATGGTCAATTTGAAAATTGTTTTATGTCATACGACTAAAATAATTTGTAATAATACTTAGTGCTTGTAGTACAAAGCTTTTCAGATGCTAGACGTTAAATTAAGTCCATTCTTCAAATGACCCCCCCTTCAAATAGTATAATAACTTAACTTAAAAACCAATTTAATATCCCGGATCCGTGGAAAAAGCTAGCACATAACAATACTTTTGTTGTGGCCACCTTTTCAGAAAATATTTTGTAAACTTTTATTTAGAACACCTTATGGTAAAAAATCCATGTAGAACTATAAAGGATAGCATCTAATAAAGAGATATCATTACTTAACACAAAATACTGAGTGAATAAATCATCAAACACCCCAACAAACTTTCCTTTCTTTCTAACTACTACTGCTTGTTAAGAAGTTGATTAAGACTATGGCAGCCCGTGCAATTGATCTGAGACAATTACGCACTGGTTCCCGACGTTATAACGTAGGTAAGACGTTATAAAATGCGCAACTCTGCTTTTAGTTAAAATAGTTGTGAGCATCGTGGTACACATAAAATAACCAAAATTAATAATTGTGCAAGATAGTGACACATATACCATGTGCCACTCTTTTGATCTATTCACTCAGTTACTTTAAAATATTTAAGTAATTTAAAATAAAATTAAAATTAAAATTAAAAAATTAATTATTATTGTTAGAGTAGAATAGTATATAGGTAAATTTAATTGTGGATTTAATATGTGTAAACTCATATGAACATATTGACACACGTATACAAAAACCATGTACGTACTTGTCCAAAAATTTCATTCATCAACGTGTCGGTTTGTCAACAAACTCAGACCTGTAAATATCCTGTTCTCACCTGTACGGAATTGTATTTGCCACCCTCTGCAAAGTCGAGATAGACAATACCCCACCTCCTCTATTGTTCTATTTTTATAACAAGCGTGCATCATCATGTGCCCAGTAACAACAACTTTTAAACAAAGTAAAACTAAATCTAGTTAAATAAAACAAGTGTACTAATTAATTTTATGGAATGATGCTGCACTAAGTAAACCACCGAGTCCTAACCAAATAAATAACCGTTTCTTAAATACAAAAAAAAAAGAAAATAAAAATAAATAAATAATAAGTCCTTTAAATTAAAAGCTTGGTAGTATCTTAAATAAACTAACGTGTAATAAAAGTGTAGTAGTAATATAAGTAAAAAGCATAATAATAATAAAAGCATTCATGAATAGCGTAAACACCCGGTCGTGGCCTGTTTTGAAAAATAATTCCCAAGCCTGTCAATAAACGACAAACTCGTTCGTGCACAAAATAATCGTGTTTAGTATTGTAGTAAGCCACCCCAATTGTTATGAACTGCTACCTAGGTAAACAATAGTAAACCACCCCGTGTGTAATACAATGCACCTTGTGTAAAGTGTTTGACCCCTCTTGCATTGTAACAGCTGATTGTTTAAAAGAAAATAAATGTACCTCTTCGTGAAATTCCGCTTGTCTCAGTAGTATAAGATATTAGAATTAGAAATAATCTAAGGTTGAGTATGGGATCAACTTTAGGTTACAATGGTATAATTAAGAGATATAGAGATAAATACGTAACAAAGTCACGACGGCACCGCACTGGAAAAGGTAATGATAGAGCAGAAAACTAACTACTTGAGTTAGAGTATGCTAATGAAATCAGTCGGGCCACGATATTGTGAATTTACGAAAATTAGGAGTAATAAATAAGATTAAGTTAGCAGTAAAGAAACGAGAGAAAGGGAACTTCCCGAAAGAAAGAAAACGAGTACTAAGTAAATTTCACACACTAATCCCAAGCATACTCCCAGTACCTTACTGACCTAATAACCTATAGAATACCCACCCGGTGTCATCTTTAAGCGGCGGAGTATGTGACGATTTTAAAATAGGAAACGTAATATGGAGTAAAATTTATTTTTAAATCGCACATTAAAATTAATATTACATCCCTTGATTAACTCAAAATAATATTTAATAAAAAGTTTAAATGACAAAAGGAATGCGAGTGTAAAGATAGGGAAACTAGTTAATAATTTACCATGCACTGACATGCATTAACTGGAATTAACCTGCGTACAGATCCTTTTACTAAACAAATAATACTGGTAAAACTTGAAATTATTCAAATAAATAAACAATGATACAGTAGTATACTATTTAATTCTGAAGTAAAGTATAGCTTTGGATAATAAAAAGGTCAAACTTTAAATACCGTAAATAGCGAATAATGGTGGAACTATTTTGTTGTGATGCGTAAACTCCGCGCAGTTAACTTGCCTGTCCGGGCATAATAATAATGCAGTCGAGATGGAGCGATCTCGTAGTAAACACTACAACCTTGAACCATGCCCCGAAGTACTAAGATATTTAAATTTAAAAGTGCAGATATAACTATGTGTAGAGGAAAGTATCAGTAAAGTAGTGTTTTATAAAGAAAAATGTAATCTATTAAATTAAATGGAATAAATAATTGAGAGGGATGACATCTCTATTGACTAAGTGAAAGATCTCCAATGTTTGTTTAAATTAAAATGGTACAATGTACCAAAAGTGAGAATATTTTATAAATAACCATGTGACGTGCACTTCTGCGGGAAACAAGAACATTCATTCGAGTTGTACTACTAAAGATGCTTAGCTACCAAACTTCATAGAACAGCATAACAGCTTCATAATTACCAGCATCTCTTCAGGGACTTCACCCGGAAAGTGAACTACCATAACCTTCAACCATTTGTGGACACCCCAAGGACCAAGGACCAGGACACGGAGTAAACTTCACAATATCACAGGTGACACGGAGACTTGTCTTCCGTGGTTAAATGTCATTAAAAGAAATGTTTGCAAACGACAGTTTAATAAACTATATAAAAGACTTTAATTATGGTCAATTTGAAAATTGTTTTATGTCATACGACTAAAATAATTTGTAATAATACTTAGTGCTTGTAGTATAAAGCTTTTCAGATGCTAGACGTTAAATTAAGTCCATTCTTCAAATGACCCCCCCTTCAAATAGTATAATAACTTAACTTAAAAACCAATTTAATATCCCGGATCCGTGGAAAAAGCTAGCACATAACAATACTTTTGTTGTGGCCACCTTTTCAGAAAATATTTTGTAAACTTTTATTTAGAACACCTTATGGTAAAAAATCCATGAAGAACTATAAAGGATAGCATCTAATAAAGAGATATCATTACTTAACACAAAATACTGAGTGAATAAATCATCAAACACCCCAACAAACTTTCCTTTCTTTCTAACTACTACTGCTTGTTAAGAAGTTGATTAAGACTATGGCAGCCCGTGCAATTGATCTGAGACAATTACGCACTGGTTCCCGACGTTATAACGTAGGTAAGACGTTATAAAATGCGCAACTCTGATTTTAGTTAAAATAGTTGTGAGCATCGTGGTACACATAAAATAACCAAAATTAATAATTGTGCAAGATAGTGACACATATACCATGTGCCACTCTCTTGATCTATTCACTCAGTTACTTTAAAATATTTAAGTAATTTAAAATAAAATTAAAATTAAAATTAAAAAATTAATTATTATTGTTAGAGTAGAATAGTATATAGGTAAATTTAATTGTGGATTTAATATGTGTAAACTCATATGAACATATTGACACACGTATACAAAAACCAGGTACGTACTTGTCCAAAAATTTCATTCATCAACGTGACGGTTTGTCAACAAACTCAGACCTGTAAATATCCTGTTCTCACCTGTACGGAATTGTATTTGCCACCCTCTGCAAAGTCGAGATAGACAATACCCCACCTCCTCTATTGTTCTATTTTTATAACAAGCGTGCATCATCATGTGCCCAGTAACAACAACTTTTAAACAAAGTAAAACTAAATCTAGTTAAATAAAACAAGTGTACTAATTAATTTTATGGAATGATGCTGCACTAAGTAAACCACCGAGTCCTAACCAAATAAATAACCGTTTCCTAAATACAAAAAAAAAAAGAAAATATAAATAAATAAATAATAAGTCCTTTAATTTAAAAGCATGGTAGTATCTTAAATAAACTAACGTGTAATAAAAGTGTAGTAGTAATATAAGTAAAAAGCATAATAATAATAAAAGCATACATGAATAGCGTAAACACCCGGTCGTGGCCTGTTTTGAAAAATAATTCCCAAGCCTGTCAATAAACGACAAACTCGTTCGTGCACAAAATAATCGTGTTTAGCATTGTAGTAAGCCACCCCAATTGTTATGAACTGCTACCTAGGTAAACAATAGTAAACCACCCCGTGTGTAATACAATGCACCTTGTGTAAAGTGTTTGACCCCTCTTGCATTGTAACAGCTGATTGTTTAAAAGAAAATAAATGTACCTCTTCGTGAAATTCCGCTTGTCTCAGTAGTATAAGATATTAGAATTAGAAATAATCTAAGGTTGAGTATGGGATCAACTTTAGGTTACAATGGTATAATTAAGAGATATAGAGATAAATACGTAACAAAGTCACGACGGCACCGCACTGGAAAAGGTAATGATAGAGCAGAAAACTAACTACTTGAGTTAGAGTATGTTAATGAAATCAGTCGGGCCACGATATTGTGAATTTACGAAAATTAGGAGTAATAAATAAGATTAAGTTAGCAGTAAAGAAACGAGAGAAAGGGAACTTCCCGAAAGAAAGAAAACGAGTACTAAGTAAATTTCACACACTAATCCCAAGCATACTCCCAGTACCTTACTGACCTAATAACCTATAGAATACCCACCCGGTGTCATCTTTAAGCGGCGGAGTATGTGACGATTTTAAAATAGGAAACGTAATATGGAGTAAAATTTATTTTTAAATCGCACATTAAAATTAATATTACATCCCTTGATTAACTCAAAATAATATTTAATAAAAAGTTTAAATGACAAAAGGAATGCGAGTGTAAAGATAGGGAAACTAGTTAATAATTTACCATGCACTGACATGCATTAACTGGAATTAACCTGCGTACAGATCCTTTTACTAAACAAATAATACTGGTAAAACTTGAAATTATTCAAATAAATAAACAATGATACAGTAGTATACAATTTAATTCTGAAGTAAAGTATAGCTTTGGATAATAAAAAGGTCAAACTTTAAATACCGTAAATAGCGAATAATGGTGGAACTATTTTGTTGTGATGCGTAAACTCCGCGCAGTTAACTTGCCTGTCCGGGCATAATAATAATGCAGTCGAGATGGAGCGCTCTCGTAGTAAACACTACACCCTTGAACCATGCCCCGAAGTACTAAGATATTTAAATTTAAAAGTGCAGATATAACTATGTGTAGAGGAAAGTATCAGTAAAGTAGTGTTTTATAAAGAAAAATGTAATCTATTAAATTAAATGGAATAAATAAGTGAGAGGGATGACATCTCTATTGACTAAGTGAAAGATCTCCAATGTTTGTTTAAATTAAAATGGTACAATGTACCAAAAGTGAGAATATTTTATAAATAAACATGTGACGTGCACTTCTGCGGGAAACAAGAACATTCATTCGAGTTGTACTACTAAAGATGCTTAGCTACCAAACTTCATAGAACAGCATAACAGCTTCATAATTACCAGCATCTCTTCAGGGACTTCACCCGGAAAGTGAACTACCATAACCTTCAACCATTTGTGGACACCCCAAGGACCAAGGACCAGGACACGGAGTAAACTTCACAATATCACAGGTGACACGGAGACTTGTCTTCCGTGGTTAAATGTCATTAAAAGAAATGTTTGCAAACGACAGTTTAATAAACTATATAAAAGACTTTAATTATGGTCAATTTGAAAATTGTTTTATGTCATACGACTAAAATAATTTGTAATAATACTTAGTGCTTGTAGTACAAAGCTTTTCAGATGCTAGACGTTAAATTAAGTCCATTCTTCAAATGACCCCCCCTTCAAATAGTATAATAACTTAACTTAAAAACCAATTTAATATCCCGGATCCGTGGAAAAAGCTAGCACATAACAATACTTTTGTTGTGGCCACCTTTTCAGAAAATATTTTGTAAACTTTTATTTAGAACACCTTATGGTAAAAAATCCATGTAGAACTATAAAGGATATCATCTAATAAAGAGATATCATTACTTAACACAAAATACTGAGTGAATAAATCATCAAACACCCCAACAAACTTTCCTTTCTTTCTAACTACTACTGCTTGTTAAGAAGTTGATTAAGACTATGGCAGCCCGTGCAATTGATCTGAGACAATTACGCACTGGTTCCCGACGTTATAACGTAGGTAAGACGTTATAAAATGCGCAACTCTGCTTTTAGTTAAAATAGTTGTGAGCATCGTGGTACACATAAAATAACCAAAATTAATAATTGTGCAAGATAGTGACACATATACCATGTGCCACTCTCTTGATCTATTCACTCAGTTACTTTAAAATATTTAAGTAATTTAAAATAAAATTAAAATTAAAATTAAAAAATTAATTATTATTGTTAGAGTAGAATAGTATATAGGTAAATTTAATTGTGGATTTAATATGTGTAAACTCATATGAACATATTGACACACGTATAAAAAAACCATGTACGTACTTGTCCAAAACTTTCATTCATCAACGTGTCGTTTTGTCAACAAACTCAGACCTGTAAATATCCTGTTCTCACCTGTACGGAATTGTATTTGCCACCCTCTGCAAAGTCGAGATAGACAATACCCCACCTCCTCTATTGTTCTATTTTTATAACAAGCGTGCATCATCATGTGCCCAGTAACAACAACTTTTAAACAAAGTAAAACTAAATCTAGTTAAATAAAACAAGTGTACTAATTAATTTTATGGAATGATGCTGCACTAAGTAAACCACCGAGTCCTAACCAAATAAATAACCGTTTCTTAAATACAAAAAAAAAAGAAAATAAAAATAAATAAATAATAAGTCCTTTAAATTAAAAGCTTGGTAGTATCTTAAATAAACTAACGTGTAATAAAAGTGTAGTAGTAATATAAGTAAAAAGCATAATAATAATAAAAGCATTCATGAATAGCGTAAACACCCGGTCGTGGCCTGTTTTGAAAAATAATTCCCAAGCCTGTCAATAAACGACAAACTCGTTCGTGCACAAAATAATCGTGTTTAGTATTGTAGTAAGCCACCCCAATTGTTATGAACTGCTGCCTAGGTAAACAATAGTAAACCACCCCGCGTGTAATACAATGCACCTTGTGTAAAGTGTTTGACCCCTCTTGCATTGTAACAGCTGATTGTTTAAAAGAAAATAAATGTACCTCTTCGTGAAATTCCGCTTGTCTCAGTAGTATAAGATATTAGAATTAGAAATAATCTAAGGTTGAGTATGGGATCAACTTTAGGTTACAATAGTATAATTAAGAGATATAGAGATAAGTACGTAACAAAGTCACGACGGCACCGCACTGGAAAAGGTTAATGATAGAGCAGAAAACTAACTACTTGAGTTAGAGTATGCTAATGAAATCAGTCGGGCCACGATATTGTGAATTTACGAAAATTAGGAGTAATAAATAAGATTAAGTTAGCAGGAAAGAAACGAGAGAAAGGAAACTTCCCGAAAAAAAGAAAACGAGTACTAAGTAAATTTCACACACTAATCCCAAGCATACTCCCAGTACCTTACTGACCTAATAACCTATAGAATACCCACCCGGTGTCATCTTTAAGCGGCGGAGTATGTGACGATTTTAAAATAGGAAACGTAATATGGAGTAAAATTTATTTTTAAATCGCACATTAAATTTAATATTACATCCCTTGATTAACTCAAAATAATATTTAATAAAAAGTTTAAATGACAAAAGGAATGCGAGTGTAAAGATAGGGAAAGTAGTTAATAATTTACCATGCACTGACATGCATTAACTGGAATTAACCTGCGTACAGATCCTTTTACTAAACAAATAATACTGGTAAAACTTGAAATTATTCAAATAAATAAACAATGATACAGTAGTATACTATTTAATTCTGAAGTAAAGTATAGCTTTGGATAATAAAAAGGTCAAACTTTAAATACCGTAAATAGCGAATAATGGTGGAACTATTTTGTTGTGATGCGTAAACTCCGCGCAGTTAAGTTGCCTGTCCGGGCATAATAATAATGCAGTCGAGATGGAGCGCTCTCGTAGTAAACACTACACCCTTGAACCATGCCCCGAAGTACTAAGATATTTAAATTTAAAAGTGCAGATATAACTATGTGTAGAGGAAAGTATCAGTAAAGTAGTGTTTTATAAAGAAAAATGTAATCTATTAAATTAAATGGAATAAATAAGTGAGAGGGATGACATCTCTATTGACTAAGTGAAAGATCTCCAATGTTTGTTTAAATTAAAATGGTACAATGTACCAAAAGTGAGAACATTTTATAAATAACCATGTGACGTGCACTTCTGCGGGAAACAAGAACATTCATTCGAGTTGTACTACTAAAGATGCTTAGCTACCAAACTTCATAGAACAGCATAACAGCTTCATAATTACCAGCATCTCTTCAGGGACTTCACCCGGAAAGTGAACTACCATAACCTTCAACCATTTGTGGACACCCCAAGGACCAAGGACCAGGACACGGAGTAAACTTCACAATATCACAGGTGACACGGAGACTTGTCTTCCGTGGTTAAATGTCATTAAAAGAAATGTTTGCAAACGACAGTTTAATAAACTATATAAAAGACTTTAATTATGGTCAATTTGAAAATTGTTTTATGTCATACGACTAAAATAATTTGTAATAATACTTAGTGCTTGTAGTATAAAGCTTTTCAGATGCTAGAGGTTAAATTAAGTCCATTCTTCAAATGCCCCCCCCCCTTCAAATAGTATAATAACTTAACTTAAAAACCAATTTAATATCCCGGATCCGTGGAAAAAGCTAGCACATAACAATACTTTTGTTGTGGCCACCTTTTCAGAAAATATTTTGTAAACTTTTATTTAGAACACCTTATGGTAAAAAATCCATGTAGAACTATAAAGGATAGCATCTAATAAAGAGATGTCATTACTTAACACAAAATACTGAGTGAATAAATCATCAAACACCCCAACAAACTTTCCTTTCTTTCTAACTACTACTGCTTGTTAAGAAGTTGATTAAGACTATGGCAGCCCGTGCAATTGATCTGAGACAATTACGCACTGGTTCCCGACGTTATAACGTAGGTAAGACGTTATAAAATGCGCAACTCTGCTTTTAGTTAAAATAGTTGTGAGCATCGTGGTACACATAAAATAACCAAAATTAATAATTGTGCAAGATAGTGACACATATACCATGTGCCACTCTCTTGATCTATTCACTCAGTTACTTTAAAATATTTAAGTAATTTAAAATAAAATTAAAATTAAAATAAAAAAATTAATTACTATTGTTAGAGTAGAATAGTATATAGGTAACTTTAATTGTGGATTTAATATGTGTAAACTCATATTAACATATTGACACACGTATACAAAAACCATGTACGTACTTGTCCAAAAATTTCATTCATCAACGTGTCGGTTTGTCAACAAACTCAGACCTGTAAATATCCTGTTCTCACCTGTACGGAATTGTATTTGCCACCCTCTGCAAAGTCGAGATAGACAATACCCCACCTCCTCTATTGTTCTATTTTTATAACAAGCGTGCATCATCATGTGCCCAGTAACAACAACTTTTAAACAAAGTAAAACTAAATCTAGTTAAATAAAACAAGTGTACTAATTAATTTTATGGAATGATGCTGCACTAAGTAAACCACCGAGTCCTAACCAAATAAATAACCGTTCCTTAAATACAAAAAAAAAAGAAAATATAAATAAATAAATAATAAGTCCTTTAAATTAAAAGCTTGGTAGTATCTTAAATAAACTAACGTGTAATAAAAGTGTAGTAGTAATATAAGTAAAAAGCATAATAATAATAAAAGCATACATGAATAGCGTAAACACCCGGTCGTGGCCTGTTTTGAAAAATAATTCCCAAGCCTGTCAATAAACGACAAACTCGTTCGTGCACAAAATAATCGTGTTTAGTATTGTAGTAAGCCACCCCAATTGTTATGAACTGCTGCCTAGGTAAACAATAGTAAACCACCCCGCGTGCAATACAATGCACCTTGTGTAAAGTGTTTGACCCCTCTTGCATTGTAACAGCTGATTGTTTAAAAGAAAATAAATGTACCTCTTCGTGAAATTCCGCTTGTCTCAGTAGTATAAGATATTAGAATTAGAAATAATCTAAGGTTGAGTATGGGATCAACTTTAGGTTACAATAGTATAATTAAGAGATATAGAGATAAGTACGTAACAAAGTCACGACGGCACCGCACTGGAAAAGGTTAATGATAGAGCAGAAAACTAACTACTTGAGTTAGAGTATGCTAATGAAATCAGTCGGGCCACGATATTGTGAATTTACGAAAATTAGGAGTAATAAATAAGATTAAGTTAGCAGTAAAGAAACGAGAGAAAGGAAACTTCCCGAAAGAAAGAAAACGAGTACTAAGTAAATTTCACACACTAATCCCAAGCATACTCCCAGTACCTTACTGACCTAATAACCTATAGAATACCCACCCGGTGTCATCTTTAAGCGGCGGAGTATGTGACGATTTTAAAATAGGAAACGTAATATGGAGTAAAATTTATTTTTAAATCGCACATTAAATTTAATATTACATCCCTTGATTAACTCAAAATAATATTTAATAAAAAGTTTAAATGACAAAAGGAATGCGAGTGTAAAGATAGGGAAACTAGTTAATAATTTACCATGCACTGACATGCATTAACTGGAATTAACCTGCGTACAGATCCTTTTACTAAACAAATAATACTGGTAAAACTTGAAATTATTCAAATAAATAAACAATGATACAGTAGTATACTATTTAATTCTGAAGTAAAGTATAGCTTTGGATAATAAAAAGGTCAAACTTTAAATACCGTAAATAGCGAATAATGGTGGAACTATTTTGTTGTGATGCGTAAACTCCGCGCAGTTAAGTTGCCTGTCCGGGCATAATAATAATGCAGTCGAGATGGAGCGCTCTCGTAGTAAAAACTACACCCTTGAAACATGCCCCGAAGTACTAAGATATTTAAATTTAAAAGTGCAGATATAACTATGTGTAGAGGAAAGTATCAGTAAAGTAGTGTTTTATAAAGAAAAATGTAATCTATTAAATTAAATGGAATAAATAAGTGAGAGGGATGACATCTCTATTGACTAAGTGAAAGATCTCCAATGTTTGTTTAAATTAAAATGGTACAATGTACCAAAAGTGAGAACATTTTATAAATAAACATGTGACGTGCACTTCTGCGGGAAACAAGAACATTCATTCGAGTTGTACTACTAAAGATGCTTAGCTACCAAACTTCATAGAACAGCATAACAGCTTCATAATTACCAGCATCTCTTCAGGGACTTCACCCGGAAAGTGAACTACCATAACCTTCAACCATTTGTGGACACCCCAAGGACCAAGGACCAGGACACGGAGTAAACTTCACAATATCACAGGTGACACGGAGACTTGTCTTCCGTGGTTAAATGTCATTAAAAGAAATGTTTGCAAACGACAGTTTAATAAACTATATAAAAGACTTTAATTATGGTCAATTTGAAAATTGTTTTATGTCATACGACTAAAATAATTTGTAATAATACTTAGTGCTTGTAGTACAAAGCTTTTCAGATGCTAGACGTTAAATTAAGTCCATTCTTCAAATGACCCCCCCTTCAAATAGTATAATAACTTAACTTAAAAACCAATTTAATATCCCGGATCCGTGGAAAAAGCTAGCACATAACAATACTTTTGTTGTGGCCACCTTTTCAGAAAATATTTTGTAAACTTTTATTTAGAACACCTTATGGTAAAAAATCCATGTAGAACTATAAAGGATAGCATCTAATAAAGAGATATCATTACTTAACACAAAATACTGAGTGAATAAATCATCAAACACCCCAACAAACTTTCCTTTCTTTCTAACTACTACTGCTTGTTAAGAAGTTGATTAAGACTATGGCAGCCCGTGCAATTGATCTGAGACAATTACGCACTGGTTCCCGACGTTATAACGTAGGTAAGACGTTATAAAATGCGCAACTCTGCTTTTAGTTAAAATAGTTGTGAGCATCGTGGTACACATAAAATAACCAAAATTAATAATTGTGCAAGATAGTGACACATATACCATGTGCCACTCTCTTGATCTATTCACTCAGTTACTTTAAAATATTTAAGTAATTTAAAATAAAATTAAAATTAAAATTAAAAAATTAATTATTATTGTTAGAGTAGAATAGTATATAGGTAAATTTAATTGTGGATTTAATATGTGTAAACTCATATGAACATATTGACACACGTATACAAAAACCATGTACGTACTTGTCCAAAAATTTCATTCATCAACGTGTCGGTTTGTCAACAAACTCAGACCTGTAAATATCCTGTTCTCACCTGTACGGAATTGTATTTGCCACCCTCTGCAAAGTCGAGATAGACAATACCCCACCTCCTCTATTGTTCTATTTTTATAACAAGCGTGCATCATCATGTGCCCAGTAACAACAACTTTTAAACAAAGTAAAACTAAATCTAGTTAAATAAAACAAGTGTACTAATTAATTTTATGGAATGATGCTGCACTAAGTAAACCACCGAGTCCTAACCAAATAAATAACCGTTTCTTAAATACAAAAAAAAAAAGAAAATAAAAATAAATAAATAATAAGTCCTTTAAATTAAAAGCTTGGTAGTATCTTAAATAAACTAACGTGTAATAAAAGTGTAGTAGTAATATAAGTAAAAAGCATAATAATAATAAAAGCATTCATGAATAGCGTAAACACCCGGTCGTGGCCTGTTTTGAAAAATAATTCCCAAGCCTGTCAATAAACGACAAACTCGTTCGTGCACAAAATAATCGTGTTTAGTATTGTAGTAAGCCACCCCAATTGTTATGAACTGCTGCCTAGGTAAACAATAGTAAACCACCCCGCGTGTAATACAATGCACCTTGTGTAAAGTGTTTGACCCCTCTTGCATTGAAACAGCTGATTGTTTAAAAGAAAATAAATGTACCTCTTCGTGAAATTCCGCTTGTCTCAGTAGTATAAGATATTAGAATTAGAAATAATCTAAGGTTGAGTATGGGATCAACTTTAGGTTACAATAGTATAATTAAGAGATATAGAGATAAGTACGTAACAAAGTCACGACGGCACCGCACTGGAAAAGGTTAATGATAGAGCAGAAAACTAACTACTTGAGTTAGAGTATGCTAATGAAATCAGTCGGGCCACGATATTGTGAATTTACGAAAATTAGGAGTAATAAATAAGATTAAGTTAGCAGTAAAGAAACGAGAGAAAGGAAACTTCCCGAAAGAAAGAAAACGAGTACTAAGTAAATTTCACACACTAATCCCAAGCATACTCCCAGTACCTTACTGACCTAATAACCTATAGAATACCCACCCGGTGTCATCTTTAAGCGGCGGAGTATGTGACGATTTTAAAATAGGAAACGTAATATGGAGTAAAATTTATTTTTAAATCGCACATTAAATTTAATATTACATCCCTTGATTAACTCAAAATAATATTTAATAAAAAGTTTAAATGACAAAAGGAATGCGAGTGTAAAGATAGGGAAAGTAGTTAATAATTTACCATGCACTGACATGCATTAACTGGAATTAACCTGCGTACAGATCCTTTTACTAAACAAATAATACTGGTAAAACTTGAAATTATTCAAATAAATAAACAATGATACAGTAGTATACTATTTAATTCTGAAGTAAAGTATAGCTTTGGATAATAAAAAGGTCAAACTTTAAATACCGTAAATAGCGAATAATGGTGGAACTATTTTGTTGTGATGCGTAAACTCCGCGCAGTTAAGTTGCCTGTCCGGGCATAATAATAATGCAGTCGAGATGGAGCGCTCTCGTAGTAAACACTACACCCTTGAACCATGCCCCGAAGTACTAAGATATTTAAATTTAAAAGTGCAGATATAACTATGTGTAGAGGAAAGTATCAGTAAAGTAGTGTTTTATAAAGAAAAATGTAATCTATTAAATTAAATGGAATAAATAAGTGAGAGGGATGACATCTCTATTGACTAAGTGAAAGATCTCCAATGTTTGTTTAAATTAAAATGGTACAATGTACCAAAAGTGAGAACATTTTATAAATAACCATGTGACGTGCACTTCTGCGGGAAACAAGAACATTCATTCGAGTTGTACTACTAAAGATGCTTAGCTACCAAACTTCATAGAACAGCATAACAGCTTCATAATTACCAGCATCTCTTCAGGGACTTCACCCGGAAAGTGAACTACCATAACCTTCAACCATTTGTGGACACCCCAAGGACCAAGGACCAGGACACGGAGTAAACTTCACAATATCACAGGTGACACGGAGACTTGTCTTCCGTGGTTAAATGTCATTAAAAGAAATGTTTGCAAACGACAGTTTAATAAACTATATAAAAGACTTTAATTATGGTCAATTTGAAAATTGTTTTATGTCATACGACTAAAATAATTTGTAATAATACTTAGTGCTTGTAGTATAAAGCTTTTCAGATGCTAGAGGTTAAATTAAGTCCATTCTTCAAATGCCCCCCCCCTTCAAATAGTATAATAACTTAACTTAAAAACCAATTTAATATCCCGGATCCGTGGAAAAAGCTAGCACATAACAATACTTTTGTTGTGGCCACCTTTTCAGAAAATATTTTGTAAACTTTTATTTAGAACACCTTATGGTAAAAAATCCATGTAGAACTATAAAGGATAGCATCTAATAAAGAGATGTCATTACTTAACACAAAATACTGAGTGAATAAATCATCAAACACCCCAACAAACTTTCCTTTCTTTCTAACTACTACTGCTTGTTAAGAAGTTGATTAAGACTATGGCAGCCCGTGCAATTGATCTGAGACAATTACGCACTGGTTCCCGACGTTATAACGTAGGTAAGACGTTATAAAATGCGCAACTCTGCTTTTAGTTAAAATAGTTGTGAGCATCGTGGTACACATAAAATAACCAAAATTAATAATTGTGCAAGATAGTGACACATATACCATGTGCCACTCTCTTGATCTATTCACTCAGTTACTTTAAAATATTTAAGTAATTTAAAATAAAATTAAAATTAAAATAAAAAAATTAATTACTATTGTTAGAGTAGAATAGTATATAGGTAACTTTAATTGTGGATTTAATATGTGTAAACTCATATTAACATATTGACACACGTATACAAAAACCATGTACGTACTTGTCCAAAAATTTCATTCATCAACGTGTCGGTTTGTCAACAAACTCAGACCTGTAAATATCCTGTTCTCACCTGTACGGAATTGTATTTGCCACCCTCTGCAAAGTCGAGATAGACAATACCCCACCTCCTCTATTGTTCTATTTTTATAACAAGCGTGCATCATCATGTGCCCAGTAACAACAACTTTTAAACAAAGTAAAACTAAATCTAGTTAAATAAAACAAGTGTACTAATTAATTTTATGGAATGATGCTGCACTAAGTAAACCACCGAGTCCTAACCAAATAAATAACCGTTCCTTAAATACAAAAAAAAAAGAAAATATAAATAAATAAATAATAAGTCCTTTAAATTAAAAGCTTGGTAGTATCTTAAATAAACTAACGTGTAATAAAAGTGTAGTAGTAATATAAGTAAAAAGCATAATAATAATAAAAGCATACATGAATAGCGTAAACACCCGGTCGTGGCCTGTTTTGAAAAATAATTCCCAAGCCTGTCAATAAACGACAAACTCGTTCGTGCACAAAATAATCGTGTTTAGTATTGTAGTAAGCCACCCCAATTGTTATGAACTGCTGCCTAGGTAAACAATAGTAAACCACCCCGCGTGTAATACAATGCACCTTGTGTAAAGTGTTTGACCCCTCTTGCATTGTAACAGCTGATTGTTTAAAAGAAAATAAATGTACCTCTTCGTGAAATTCCGCTTGTCTCAGTAGTATAAGATATTAGAATTAGAAATAATCTAAGGTTGAGTATGGGATCAACTTTAGGTTACAATGGTATAATTAAGAGATATAGAGATAAATACGTAACAAAGTCACGACGGCACCGCACTGGAAGAGGTAATGATAGAGCAGAAAACTAACTACTTGAGTTAGAGTATGCTAATGAAATCAGTCGGGCCACGATATTGTGAATTTACGAAAATTAGGAGTAATAAATAAGATTAAGTTAGCAGTAAAGAAACGAGAGAAAGGGAACTTCCCGAAAGAAAGAAAACGAGTACTAAGTAAATTTCACACACTAATCCCAAGCATACTCCCAGTACCTTACTGACCTAATAACCTATAGAATACCCACCCGGTGTCATCTTTAAGCGGCGGAGTATGTGACGATTTTAAAATAGGAAACGTAATATGGAGTAAAATTTATTTTTAAATCGCACATTAAAATTAATATTACATCCCTTGATTAACTCAAAATAATATTTAATAAAAAGTTTAAATGACAAAAGGAATGCGAGTGTAAAGATAGGGAAACTAGTTAATAATTTACCATGCACTGACATGCATTAACTGGAATTAACCTGCGTACAGATCCTTTTATTAAACAAATAATACTGGTAAAACTTGAAATTATTCAAATAAATAAACAATGATACAGTAGTATACTATTTAATTCTGAAGTAAAGTATAGCTTTGGATAATAAAAAGGTCAAACTTTAAATACCGTAAATAGCGAATAATGGTGGAACTATTTTGTTGTGATGCGTAAACTCCGCTCAGTTAACTTGCCTGTCCGGGCATAATAATAATGCAGTCGAGATGGAGCGCTCTCATAGTAAACACTACAACCTTGAACCATGCCCCGAAGTACTAAGATATTTAAATTTAAAAGTGCAGATATAACTATGTGTAGAGGAAAGTATCAGTAAAGTAGTGTTTTATAAAGAAAAATGTAATCTATTAAATTAAATGGAATAAATAAGTGAGAGGGATGACATCTCTATTGACTAAGTGAAAGATCTCCAATGTTTGTTTAAATTAAAATGGTACAATGTACCAAAAGTGAGAATATTTTATAAATAAACATGTGACGTGCACTTCTGCGGGAAACAAGAACATTCATTCGAGTTGTACTACTAAAGATGCTTAGCTACCAAACTTCATAGAACAGCATAACAGCTTCATAATTACCAGCATCTCTTCAGGGACTTCACCCGGAAAGTGAACTACCATAACCTTCAACCATTTGTGGACACCCCAAGGACCAAGGACCAGGACACGGAGTAAACTTCACAATATCACAGGTGACACGGAGACTTGTCTTCCGTGGTTAAATGTCATTAAAAGAAATGTTTGCAAACGACAGTTTAATAAACTATATAAAAGACTTTAATTATGGTCAATTTGAAAATTGTTTTATGTCATACGACTAAAATAATTTGTAATAATACTTAGTGCTTGTAGTACAAAGCTTTTCAGATGCTAGACGTTAAATTAAGTCCATTCTTCAAATGACCCCCCCCTTCAAATAGTTTAATAACTTAACTTAAAAACCAATTTAATATCCCGGATCCGTGGAAAAAGCTAGCACATAACAATACTTTTGTTGTGGCCACCTTTTCAGAAAATATTTTGTAAACTTTTATTTAGAACACCTTATGGTAAAAAATCCATGTAGAACTATAAAGGATAGCATCTAATAAAGAGATATCATTACTTAACACAAAATACTGAGTGAATAAATCATCAAACACCCCAACAAACTTTCCTTTCTTTCTAACTACTACTGCTTGTTAAGAAGTTGATTAAGACTATGGCAGCCCGTGCAATTGATCTGAGACAATTACGCACTGGTTCCCGACGTTATAACGTAGGTGAGACGTTATAAAATGCGCAACTCTGCTTTTAGTTAAAATAGTTGTGAGCATCGTGGTACACATAAAATAACCAAAATTAATAATTGTGCAAGATAGTGACACATATACCATGTGCCACTCTCTTGATCTATTCACTCAGTTACTTTAAAATATTTAAGTAATTTAAAATAAAATTAAAATTAAAATTAAAAAATTAATTATTATTGTTAGAGTAGAATAGTATATAGGTAAATTTAATTGTGGATTTAATATGTGTAAACTCATATGAACATATTGACACACGTATACAAAAACCATGTACGTACTTGTCCAAAAATTTCATTCATCAACGTGTCGGTTTGTCAACAAACTCAGACCTGTAAATATCCTGTTCTCACCTGTACGGAATTGTATTTGCCACCCTCTGCAAAGTCGAGATAGACAATACCCCACCTCCTCTATTGTTCTATTTTTATAACAAGCGTGCATCATCATGTGCCCAGTAACAACAACTTTTAAACAAAGTAAAACTAAATCTAGTTAAATAAAACAAGTGTACTAATTAATTTTATGGAATCATGCTGCACTAAGTAAACCACCGAGTCCTAACCAAATAAATAACCGTTTCTTAAATACAAAAAAAAAAGAAAATAAAAATAAATAAATAATAAGTCCTTTAAATTAAAAGCTTGGTAGTATCTTAAATAAACTAACGTGTAATAAAAGTGTAGTAGTAATATAAGTAAAAAGCATAATAATAATAAAAGCATTCATGAATAGCGTAAACACCCGGTCGTGGCCTGTTTTGAAAAATAATTCCCAAGCCTGTCAATAAACGACAAACTCGTTCGTGCACAAAATAATCGTGTTTAGTATTGTAGTAAGCCACCCCAATTGTTATGAACTGCTGCCTAGGTAAACAATAGTAAACCACCCCGCGTGTAATACAATGCACCTTGTGTAAAGTGTTTGACCCCTCTTGCATTGTAACAGCTGATTGTTTAAAAGAAAATAAATGTACCTCTTCGTGAAATTCCGCTTGTCTCAGTAGTATAAGATATTAGAATTAGAAATAATCTAAGGTTGAGTATGGGATCAACTTTAGGTTACAATAGTATAATTAAGAGATATAGAGATAAGTACGCAACAAAGTCACGACGGCACCGCACTGGAAAAGGTTAATGATAGAGCAGAAACCTAACTACTTGAATTAGAGTATGCTAATGAAATCAGTCGGGCCACGATATTGTGAATTTACGAAAATTAGGAGTAATAAATAAGATTAAGTTAGCAGTAAAGAAACGAGAGAAAGGAAACTTCCCGAAAAAAAGAAAACGAGTACTAAGTAAATTTCACACACTAATCCCAAGCATACTCCCAGTACCTTACTGACCTAATAACCTATAGAATACCCACCCGGTGTCATCTTTAAGCGGCGGAGTATGTGACGATTTTAAAATAGGAAACGTAATATGGAGTAAAATTTTTTTTTAAATCGCACATTAAATTTAATATTACATCCCTTGATTAACTCAAAATAATATTTAATAAAAAGTTTAAATGACAAAAGGAATGCGAGTGTAAAGATAGGGAAAGTAGTTAATAATTTACCATGCACTGACATGCATTAACTGGAATTAACCTGCGTACAGATCCTTTTACTAAACAAATAATACTGGTAAAACTTGAAATTATTCAAATAAATAAACAATGATACAGTAGTATACTATTTAATTCTGAAGTAAAGTATAGCTTTGGATAATAAAAAGGTCAAACTTTAAATACCGTAAATAGCGAATAATGGTGGAACTATTTTGTTGTGATGCGTAAACTCCGCGCAGTTAAGTTGCCTGTCCGGGCATAATAATAATGCAGTCGAGATGGAGCGCTCTCGTAGTAAACACTACACCCTTGAACCATGCCCCGAAGTACTAAGATATTTAAATTTAAAAGTGCAGATATAACTATGTGTAGAGGAAAGTATCAGTAAAGTAGTGTTTTATAAAGAAAAATGTAATCTATTAAATTAAATGGAATAAATAAGTGAGAGGGATGACATCTCTATTGACTAAGTGAAAGATCTCCAATGTTTGTTTAAATTAAAATGGTACAATGTACCAAAAGTGAGAACATTTTATAAATAACCATGTGACGTGCACTTCTGCGGGAAACAAGAACATTCATTCGAGTTGTACTACTAAAGATGCTTAGCTACCAAACTTCATAGAACAGCATAACAGCTTCATAATTACCAGCATCTCTTCAGGGACTTCACCCGGAAAGTGAACTACCATAACCTTCAACCATTTGTGGACACCCCAAGGACCAAGGACCAGGACACGGAGTAAACTTCACAATATCACAGGTGACACGGAGACTTGTCTTCCGTGGTTAAATGTCATTAAAAGAAATGTTTGCAAACGACAGTTTAATAAACTATATAAAAGACTTTAATTATGGTCAATTTGAAAATTGTTTTATGTCATACGACTAAAATAATTTGTAATAATACTTAGTGCTTGTAGTATAAAGCTTTTCAGATGCTAGAGGTTAAATTAAGTCCATTCTTCAAATGCCCCCCCCCTTCAAATAGTATAATAACTTAACTTAAAAACCAATTTAATATCCCGGATCCGTGGAAAAAGCTAGCACATAACAATACTTTTGTTGTGGCCACCTTTTCAGAAAATATTTTGTAAACTTTTATTTAGAACACCTTATGGTAAAAAATCCATGTAGAACTATAAAGGATAGCATCTAATAAAGAGATGTCATTACTTAACACAAAATACTGAGTGAATAAATCATCAAACACCCCAACAAACTTTCCTTTCTTTCTAACTACTACTGCTTGTTAAGAAGTTGATTAAGACTATGGCAGCCCGTGCAATTGATCTGAGACAATTACGCACTGGTTCCCGACGTTATAACGTAGGTAAGACGTTATAAAATGCGCAACTCTGCTTTTAGTTAAAATAGTTGTGAGCATCGTGGTACACATAAAATAACCAAAATTAATAATTGTGCAAGATAGTGACACATATACCATGTGCCACTCTCTTGATCTATTCACTCAGTTACTTTAAAATATTTAAGTAATTTAAAATAAAATTAAAATTAAAATAAAAAAATTAATTACTATTGTTAGAGTAGAATAGTATATAGGTAACTTTAATTGTGGATTTAATATGTGTAAACTCATATTAACATATTGACACACGTATACAAAAACCATGTACGTACTTGTCCAAAAATTTCATTCATCAACGTGTCGGTTTGTCAACAAACTCAGACCTGTAAATATCCTGTTCTCACCTGTACGGAATTGTATTTGCCACCCTCTGCAAAGTCGAGATAGACAATACCCCACCTCCTCTATTGTTCTATTTTTATAACAAGCGTGCATCATCATGTGCCCAGTAACAACAACTTTTAAACAAAGTAAAACTAAATCTAGTTAAATAAAACAAGTGTACTAATTAATTTTATGGAATGATGCTGCACTAAGTAAACCACCGAGTCCTAACCAAATAAATAACCGTTCCTTAAATACAAAAAAAAAAGAAAATATAAATAAATAAATAATAAGTCCTTTAAATTAAAAGCTTGGTAGTATCTTAAATAAACTAACGTGTAATAAAAGTGTAGTAGTAATATAAGTAAAAAGCATAATAATAATAAAAGCATACATGAATAGCGTAAACACCCGGTCGTGGCCTGTTTTGAAAAATAATTCCCAAGCCTGTCAATAAACGACAAACTCGTTCGTGCACAAAATAATCGTGTTTAGTATTGTAGTAAGCCACCCCAATTGTTATGAACTGCTGCCTAGGTAAACAATAGTAAACCACCCCGCGTGTAATACAATGCACCTTGTGTAAAGTGTTTGACCCCTCTTGCATTGTAACAGCTGATTGTTTAAAAGAAAATAAATGTACCTCTTCGTGAAATTCCGCTTGTCTCAGTAGTATAAGATATTAGAATTAGAAATAATATAAGGTTGAGTATGGGATCAACTTTAGGTTACAATAGTATAATTAAGAGATATAGAGATAAGTACGTAACAAAGTCACGACGGCACCGCACTGGAAAAGGTTAATGATAGAGCAGAAAACTAACTACTTGAGTTAGAGTATGCTAATGAAATCAGTCGGGCCACGATATTGTGAATTTACGAAAATTAGGAGTAATAAATAAGATTAAGTTAGCAGTAAAGAAACGAGAGAAAGGAAACTTCCCGAAAGAAAGAAAACGAGTACTAAGTAAATTTCACACACTAATCCCAAGCATACTCCCAGTACCTTACTGACCTAATAACCTATAGAATACCCACCCGGTGTCATCTTTAAGCGGCGGAGTATGTGACGATTTTAAAATAGGAAACGTAATATGGAGTAAAATTTATTTTTAAATCGCACATTAAATTTAATATTACATCCCTTGATTAACTCAAAATAATATTTAATAAAAAGTTTAAATGACAAAAGGAATGCGAGTGTAAAGATAGGGAAACTAGTTAATAAATTACCATGCACTGACATGCATTAACTGGAATTAACCTGCGTACAGATCCTTTTACTAAACAAATAATACTGGTAAAACTTGAAATTATTCAAATAAATAAACAATGATACAGTAGTATACTATTTAATTCTGAAGTAAAGTATAGCTTTGGATAATAAAAAGGTCAAACTTTAAATACCGTAAATAGCGAATAATGGTGGAACTATTTTGTTGTGATGCGTAAACTCCGCGCAGTTAAGTTGCCTGTCCGGGCATAATAATAATGCAGTCGAGATGGAGCGCTCTCGTAGTAAACACTACACCCTTGAAACATGCCCCGAAGTACTAAGATATTTAAATTTAAAAGTGCAGATATAACTATGTGTAGAGGAAAGTATCAGTAAAGTAGTGTTTTATAAAGAAAAATGTAATCTATTAAATTAAATGGAATAAATAAGTGAGAGGGATGACATCTCTATTGACTAAGTGAAAGATCTCCAATGTTTGTTTAAATTAAAATGGTACAATGTACCAAAAGTGAGAATATTTTATAAATAAACATGTGACGTGCACTTCTGCGGGAAACAAGAACATTCATTCGAGTTGTACTACTAAAGATGCTTAGCTACCAAACTTCATAGAACAGCATAACAGCTTCATAATTACCAGCATCTCTTCAGGGACTTCACCCGGAAAGTGAACTACCATAACCTTCAACCATTTGTGGACACCCCAAGGACCAAGGACCAGGACACGGAGTAAACTTCACAATATCACAGGTGACACGGAGACTTGTCTTCCGTGGTTAAATGTCATTAAAAGAAATGTTTGCAAACGACAGTTTAATAAACTATATAAAAGACTTTAATTATGGTCAATTTGAAAATTGTTTTATGTCATACGACTAAAATAATTTGTAATAATACTTAGTGCTTGTAGTACAAAGCTTTTCAGATGCTAGACGTTAAATTAAGTCCATTCTTCAAATGACCCCCCCTTCAAATAGTATAATAACTTAACTTAAAAACCAATTTAATATCCCGGATCCGTGGAAAAAGCTAGCACATAACAATTCTTTTGTTGTGGCCACCTTTTCAGAAAATATTTTGTAAACTTTTATTTAGAACACCTTATGGTAAAAAATCCATGTAGAACTATAAAGGATAGCATCTAATAAAGAGATGTCATTACTTAACACAAAATACTGAGTGAATAAATCATCAAACACCCCAACAAACTTTCCTTTCTTTCTAACTACTACTGCTTGTTAAGAAGTTGATTAAGACTATGGCAGCCCGTGCAATTGATCTGAGACAATTACGCACTGGTTCCCGACGTTATAACGTAGGTAAGACGTTATAAAATGCGCAACTCTGCTTTTAGTTAAAATAGTTGTGAGCATCGTGGTACACATAAAATAACCAAAATTAATAATTGTGCAAGATAGTGACACATATACCATGTGCCACTCTCTTGATCTATTCACTCAGTTACTTTAAAATATTTAAGTAATTTAAAATAAAATTAAAATTAAAATAAAAAAATTAATTACTATTGTTAGAGTAGAATAGTATATAGGTAACTTTAATTGTGGATTTAATATGTGTAAACTCATATTAACATATTGACACACGTATACAAAAACCATGTACGTACTTGTCCAAAAATTTCATTCATCAACGTGTCGGTTTGTCAACAAACTCAGACCTGTAAATATCCTGTTCTCACCTGTACGGAATTGTATTTGCCACCCTCTGCAAAGTCGAGATAGACAATACCCCACCTCCTCTATTGTTCTATTTTTATAACAAGCGTGCATCATCATGTGCCCAGTAACAACAACTTTTAAACAAAGTAAAACTAAATCTAGTTAAATAAAACAAGTGTACTAATTAATTTTATGGAATGATGCTGCACTAAGTAAACCACCGAGTCCTAACCAAATAAATAACCGTTCCTTAAATACAAAAAAAAAAGAAAATATAAATAAATAAATAATAAGTCCTTTAAATTAAAAGCTTGGTAGTATCTTAAATAAACTAACGTGTAATAAAAGTGTAGTAGTAATATAAGTAAAAAGCATAATAATAATAAAAGCATACATGAATAGCGTAAACACCCGGTCGTGGCCTGTTTTGAAAAATAATTCCCAAGCCTGTCAATAAACGACAAACTCGTTCGTGCACAAAATAATCGTGTTTAGTATTGTAGTAAGCCACCCCAATTGTTATGAACTGCTGCCTAGGTAAACAATAGTAAACCACCCCGCGTGTAATACAATGCACCTTGTGTAAAGTGTTTGACCCCTCTTGCATTGTAACAGCTGATTGTTTAAAAGAAAATAAATGTACCTCTTCGTGAAATTCCGCTTGTCTCAGTAGTATAAGATATTAGAATTAGAAATAATATAAGGTTGAGTATGGGATCAACTTTAGGTTACAATAGTATAATTAAGAGATATAGAGATAAGTACGTAACAAAGTCACGACGGCACCGCACTGGAAAAGGTTAATGATAGAGCAGAAAACTAACTACTTGAGTTAGAGTATGCTAATGAAATCAGTCGGGCCACGATATTGTGAATTTACGAAAATTAGGAGTAATAAATAAGATTAAGTTAGCAGTAAAGAAACGAGAGAAAGGAAACTTCCCGAAAGAAAGAAAACGAGTACTAAGTAAATTTCACACACTAATCCCAAGCATACTCCCAGTACCTTACTGACCTAATAACCTATAGAATACCCACCCGGTGTCATCTTTAAGCGGCGGAGTATGTGACGATTTTAAAATAGGAAACGTAATATGGAGTAAAATTTATTTTTAAATCGCACATTAAATTTAATATTACATCCCTTGATTAACTCAAAATAATATTTAATAAAAAGTTTAAATGACAAAAGGAATGCGAGTGTAAAGATAGGGAAACTAGTTAATAAATTACCATGCACTGACATGCATTAACTGGAATTAACCTGCGTACAGATCCTTTTACTAAACAAATAATACTGGTAAAACTTGAAATTATTCAAATAAATAAACAATGATACAGTAGTATACTATTTAATTCTGAAGTAAAGTATAGCTTTGGATAATAAAAAGGTCAAACTTTAAATACCGTAAATAGCGAATAATGGTGGAACTATTTTGTTGTGATGCGTAAACTCCGCGCAGTTAAGTTGCCTGTCCGGGCATAATAATAATGCAGTCGAGATGGAGCGCTCTCGTAGTAAACACTACACCCTTGAAACATGCCCCGAAGTACTAAGATATTTAAATTTAAAAGTGCAGATATAACTATGTGTAGAGGAAAGTATCAGTAAAGTAGTGTTTTATAAAGAAAAATGTAATCTATTAAATTAAATGGAATAAATAAGTGAGAGGGATGACATCTCTATTGACTAAGTGAAAGATCTCCAATGTTTGTTTAAATTAAAATGGTACAATGTACCAAAAGTGAGAATATTTTATAAATAAACATGTGACGTGCACTTCTGCGGGAAACAAGAACATTCATTCGAGTTGTACTACTAAAGATGCTTAGCTACCAAACTTCATAGAACAGCATAACAGCTTCATAATTACCAGCATCTCTTCAGGGACTTCACCCGGAAAGTGAACTACCATAACCTTCAACCATTTGTGGACACCCCAAGGACCAAGGACCAGGACACGGAGTAAACTTCACAATATCACAGGTGACACGGAGACTTGTCTTCCGTGGTTAAATGTCATTAAAAGAAATGTTTGCAAACGACAGTTTAATAAACTATATAAAAGACTTTAATTATGGTCAATTTGAAAATTGTTTTATGTCATACGACTAAAATAATTTGTAATAATACTTAGTGCTTGTAGTACAAAGCTTTTCAGATGCTAGACGTTAAATTAAGTCCATTCTTCAAATGACCCCCCCTTCAAATAGTATAATAACTTAACTTAAAAACCAATTTAATATCCCGGATCCGTGGAAAAAGCTAGCACATAACAATTCTTTTGTTGTGGCCACCTTTTCAGAAAATATTTTGTAAACTTTTATTTAGAACACCTTATGGTAAAAAATCCATGTAGAACTATAAAGGATAGCATCTAATAAAGAGATGTCATTACTTAACACAAAATACTGAGTGAATAAATCATCAAACACCCCAACAAACTTTCCTTTCTTTCTAACTACTACTGCTTGTTAAGAAGTTGATTAAGACTATGGCAGCCCGTGCAATTGATCTGAGACAATTACGCACTGGTTCCCGACGTTATAACGTAGGTAAGACGTTATAAAATGCGCAACTCTGCTTTTAGTTAAAATAGTTGTGAGCATCGTGGTACACATAAAATAACCAAAATTAATAATTGTGCAAGATAGTGACACATATACCATGTGCCACTCTCTTGATCTATTCACTCAGTTACTTTAAAATATTTAAGTAATTTAAAATAAAATTAAAATTAAAATAAAAAAATTAATTACTATTGTTAGAGTAGAATAGTATATAGGTAACTTTAATTGTGGATTTAATATGTGTAAACTCATATTAACATATTGACACACGTATACAAAAACCATGTACGTACTTGTCCAAAAATTTCATTCATCAACGTGTCGGTTTGTCAACAAACTCAGACCTGTAAATATCCTGTTCTCACCTGTACGGAATTGTATTTGCCACCCTCTGCAAAGTCGAGATAGACAATACCCCACCTCCTCTATTGTTCTATTTTTATAACAAGCGTGCATCATCATGTGCCCAGTAACAACAACTTTTAAACAAAGTAAAACTAAATCTAGTTAAATAAAACAAGTGTACTAATTAATTTTATGGAATGATGCTGCACTAAGTAAACCACCGAGTCCTAACCAAATAAATAACCGTTCCTTAAATACAAAAAAAAAAGAAAATATAAATAAATAAATAATAAGTCCTTTAAATTAAAAGCTTGGTAGTATCTTAAATAAACTAACGTGTAATAAAAGTGTAGTAGTAATATAAGTAAAAAGCATAATAATAATAAAAGCATACATGAATAGCGTAAACACCCGGTCGTGGCCTGTTTTGAAAAATAATTCCCAAGCCTGTCAATAAACGACAAACTCGTTCGTGCACAAAATAATCGTGTTTAGTATTGTAGTAAGCCACCCCAATTGTTATGAACTGCTGCCTAGGTAAACAATAGTAAACCACCCCGCGTGTAATACAATGCACCTTGTGTAAAGTGTTTGACCCCTCTTGCATTGTAACAGCTGATTGTTTAAAAGAAAATAAATGTACCTCTTCGTGAAATTCCGCTTGTCTCAGTAGTATAAGATATTAGAATTAGAAATAATCTAAGGTTGAGTATGGGATCAACTTTAGGTTACAATAGTATAATTAAGAGATATAGAGATAAGTACGTAACAAAGTCACGACGGCACCGCACTGGAAAAGGTTAATGATAGAGCAGAAAACTAACTACTTGAGTTAGAGTATGCTAATGAAATCAGTCGGGCCACGATATTGTGAATTTACGAAAATTAGGAGTAATAAATAAGATTAAGTTAGCAGTAAAGAAACGAGAGAAAGGAAACTTCCCGAAAGAAAGAAAACGAGTACTAAGTAAATTTCACACACTAATCCCAAGCATACTCCCAGTACCTTACTGACCTAATAACCTATAGAATACCCACCCGGTGTCATCTTTAAGCGGCGGAGTATGTGACGATTTTAAAATAGGAAACGTAATATGGAGTAAAATTTATTTTTAAATCGCACATTAAATTTAATATTACATCCCTTGATTAACTCAAAATAATATTTAATAAAAAGTTTAAATGACAAAAGGAATGCGAGTGTAAAGATAGGGAAACTAGTTAATAATTTACCATGCACTGACATGCATTAACTGGAATTAACCTGCGTACAGATCCTTTTACTAAACAAATAATACTGGTAAAACTTGAAATTATTCAAATAAATAAACAATGATACAGTAGTATACTATTTAATTCTGAAGTAAAGTATAGCTTTGGATAATAAAAAGGTCAAACTTTAAATACCGTAAATAGCGAATAATGGTGGAACTATTTTGTTGTGATGCGTAAACTCCGCGCAGTTAAGTTGCCTGTCCGGGCATAATAATAATGCAGTCGAGATGGAGCGCTCTCGTAGTAAACACTACACCCTTGAAACATGCCCCGAAGTACTAAGATATTTAAATTTAAAAGTGCAGATATAACTATGTGTAGAGGAAAGTATCAGTAAAGTAGTGTTTTATAAAGAAAAATGTAATCTATTAAATTAAATGGAATAAATAAGTGAGAGGGATGACATCTCTATTGACTAAGTGAAAGATCTCCAATGTTTGTTTAAATTAAAATGGTACAATGTACCAAAAGTGAGAATATTTTATAAATAAACATGTGACGTGCACTTCTGCGGGAAACAAGAACATTCATTCGAGTTGTACTACTAAAGATGCTTAGCTACCAAACTTCATAGAACAGCATAACAGCTTCATAATTACCAGCATCTCTTCAGGGACTTCACCCGGAAAGTGAACTACCATAACCTTCAACCATTTGTGGACACCCCAAGGACCAAGGACCAGGACACGGAGTAAACTTCACAATATCACAGGTGACACGGAGACTTGTCTTCCGTGGTTAAATGTCATTAAAAGAAATGTTTGCAAACGACAGTTTAATAAACTATATAAAAGACTTTAATTATGGTCAATTTGAAAATTGTTTTATGTCATACGACTAAAATAATTTGTAATAATACTTAGTGCTTGTAGTATAAAGCTTTTCAGATGCTAGAGGTTAAATTAAGTCCATTCTTCAAATGCCCCCCCCCTTCAAATAGTATAATAACTTAACTTAAAAACCAATTTAATATCCCGGATCCGTGGAAAAAGCTAGCACATAACAATACTTTTGTTGTGGCCACCTTTTCAGAAAATATTTTGTAAACTTTTATTTAGAACACCTTATGGTAAAAAATCCATGTAGAACTATAAAGGATAGCATCTAATAAAGAGATGTCATTACTTAACACAAAATACTGAGTGAATAAATCATCAAACACCCCAACAAACTTTCCTTTCTTTCTAACTACTACTGCTTGTTAAGAAGTTGATTAAGACTATGGCAGCCCGTGCAATTGATCTGAGACAATTACGCACTGGTTCCCGACGTTATAACGTAGGTAAGACGTTATAAAATGCGCAACTCTGCTTTTAGTTAAAATAGTTGTGAGCATCGTGGTACACATAAAATAACCAAAATTAATAATTGTGCAAGATAGTGACACATATACCATGTGCCACTCTCTTGATCTATTCACTCAGTTACTTTAAAATATTTAAGTAATTTAAAATAAAATTAAAATTAAAATAAAAAAATTAATTACTATTGTTAGAGTAGAATAGTATATAGGTAACTTTAATTGTGGATTTAATATGTGTAAACTCATATTAACATATTGACACACGTATACAAAAACCATGTACGTACTTGTCCAAAAATTTCATTCATCAACGTGTCGGTTTGTCAACAAACTCAGACCTGTAAATATCCTGTTCTCACCTGTACGGAATTGTATTTGCCACCCTCTGCAAAGTCGAGATAGACAATACCCCACCTCCTCTATTGTTCTATTTTTATAACAAGCGTGCATCATCATGTGCCCAGTAACAACAACTTTTAAACAAAGTAAAACTAAATCTAGTTAAATAAAACAAGTGTACTAATTAATTTTATGGAATGATGCTGCACTAAGTAAACCACCGAGTCCTAACCAAATAAATAACCGTTCCTTAAATACAAAAAAAAAAGAAAATATAAATAAATAAATAATAAGTCCTTTAAATTAAAAGCTTGGTAGTATCTTAAATAAACTAACGTGTAATAAAAGTGTAGTAGTAATATAAGTAAAAAGCATAATAATAATAAAAGCATACATGAATAGCGTAAACACCCGGTCGTGGCCTGTTTTGAAAAATAATTCCCAAGCCTGTCAATAAACGACAAACTCGTTCGTGCACAAAATAATCGTGTTTAGTATTGTAGTAAGCCACCCCAATTGTTATGAACTGCTGCCTAGGTAAACAATAGTAAACCACCCCGCGTGTAATACAATGCACCTTGTGTAAAGTGTTTGACCCCTCTTGCATTGTAACAGCTGATTGTTTAAAAGAAAATAAATGTACCTCTTCGTGAAATTCCGCTTGTCTCAGTAGTATAAGATATTAGAATTAGAAATAATATAAGGTTGAGTATGGGATCAACTTTAGGTTACAATAGTATAATTAAGAGATATAGAGATAAGTACGTAACAAAGTCACGACGGCACCGCACTGGAAAAGGTTAATGATAGAGCAGAAAACTAACTACTTGAGTTAGAGTATGCTAATGAAATCAGTCGGGCCACGATATTGTGAATTTACGAAAATTAGGAGTAATAAATAAGATTAAGTTAGCAGTAATGAAACGAGAGAAAGGAAACTTCCCGAAAGAAAGAAAACGAGTACTAAGTAAATTTCACACACTAATCCCAAGCATACTCCCAGTACCTTACTGACCTAATAACCTATAGAATACCCACCCGGTGTCATCTTTAAGCGGCGGAGTATGTGACGATTTTAAAATAGGAAACGTAATATGGAGTAAAATTTATTTTTAAATCGCACATTAAATTTAATATTACATCCCTTGATTAACTCAAAATAATATTTAATAAAAAGTTTAAATGACAAAAGGAATGCGAGTGTAAAGATAGGGAAACTAGTTAATAAATTACCATGCACTGACATGCATTAACTGGAATTAACCTGCGTACAGATCCTTTTACTAAACAAATAATACTGGTAAAACTTGAAATTATTCAAATAAATAAACAATGATACAGTAGTATACTATTTAATTCTGAAGTAAAGTATAGCTTTGGATAATAAAAAGGTCAAACTTTAAATACCGTAAATAGCGAATAATGGTGGAACTATTTTGTTGTGATGCGTAAACTCCGCGCAGTTAAGTTGCCTGTCCGGGCATAATAATAATGCAGTCGAGATGGAGCGCTCTCGTAGTAAACACTACACCCTTGAAACATGCCCCGAAGTACTAAGATATTTAAATTTAAAAGTGCAGATATAACTATGTGTAGAGGAAAGTATCAGTAAAGTAGTGTTTTATAAAGAAAAATGTAATCTATTAAATTAAATGGAATAAATAAGTGAGAGGGATGACATCTCTATTGACTAAGTGAAAGATCTCCAATGTTTGTTTAAATTAAAATGGTACAATGTACCAAAAGTGAGAATATTTTATAAATAAACATGTGACGTGCACTTCTGCGGGAAACAAGAACATTCATTCGAGTTGTACTACTAAAGATGCTTAGCTACCAAACTTCATAGAACAGCATAACAGCTTCATAATTACCAGCATCTCTTCAGGGACTTCACCCGGAAAGTGAACTACCATAACCTTCAACCATTTGTGGACACCCCAAGGACCAAGGACCAGGACACGGAGTAAACTTCACAATATCACAGGTGACACGGAGACTTGTCTTCCGTGGTTAAATGTCATTAAAAGAAATGTTTGCAAACGACAGTTTAATAAACTATATAAAAGACTTTAATTATGGTCAATTTGAAAATTGTTTTATGTCATACGACTAAAATAATTTGTAATAATACTTAGTGCTTGTAGTACAAAGCTTTTCAGATGCTAGACGTTAAATTAAGTCCATTCTTCAAATGACCCCCCCTTCAAATAGTATAATAACTTAACTTAAAAACCAATTTAATATCCCGGATCCGTGGAAAAAGCTAGCACATAACAATTCTTTTGTTGTGGCCACCTTTTCAGAAAATATTTTGTAAACTTTTATTTAGAACACCTTATGGTAAAAAATCCATGTAGAACTATAAAGGATAGCATCTAATAAAGAGATGTCATTACTTAACACAAAATACTGAGTGAATAAATCATCAAACACCCCAACAAACTTTCCTTTCTTTCTAACTACTACTGCTTGTTAAGAAGTTGATTAAGACTATGGCAGCCCGTGCAATTGATCTGAGACAATTACGCACTGGTTCCCGACGTTATAACGTAGGTAAGACGTTATAAAATGCGCAACTCTGCTTTTAGTTAAAATAGTTGTGAGCATCGTGGTACACATAAAATAACCAAAATTAATAATTGTGCAAGATAGTGACACATATACCATGTGCCACTCTCTTGATCTATTCACTCAGTTACTTTAAAATATTTAAGTAATTTAAAATAAAATTAAAATTAAAATAAAAAAATTAATTACTATTGTTAGAGTAGAATAGTATATAGGTAACTTTAATTGTGGATTTAATATGTGTAAACTCATATTAACATATTGACACACGTATACAAAAACCATGTACGTACTTGTCCAAAAATTTCATTCATCAACGTGTCGGTTTGTCAACAAACTCAGACCTGTAAATATCCTGTTCTCACCTGTACGGAATTGTATTTGCCACCCTCTGCAAAGTCGAGATAGACAATACCCCACCTCCTCTATTGTTCTATTTTTATAACAAGCGTGCATCATCATGTGCCCAGTAACAACAACTTTTAAACAAAGTAAAACTAAATCTAGTTAAATAAAACAAGTGTACTAATTAATTTTATGGAATGATGCTGCACTAAGTAAACCACCGAGTCCTAACCAAATAAATAACCGTTCCTTAAATACAAAAAAAAAAGAAAATATAAATAAATAAATAATAAGTCCTTTAAATTAAAAGCTTGGTAGTATCTTAAATAAACTAACGTGTAATAAAAGTGTAGTAGTAATATAAGTAAAAAGCATAATAATAATAAAAGCATACATGAATAGCGTAAACACCCGGTCGTGGCCTGTTTTGAAAAATAATTCCCAAGCCTGTCAATAAACGACAAACTCGTTCGTGCACAAAATAATCGTGTTTAGTATTGTAGTAAGCCACCCCAATTGTTATGAACTGCTGCCTAGGTAAACAATAGTAAACCACCCCGCGTGTAATACAATGCACCTTGTGTAAAGTGTTTGACCCCTCTTGCATTGTAACAGCTGATTGTTTAAAAGAAAATAAATGTACCTCTTCGTGAAATTCCGCTTGTCTCAGTAGTATAAGATATTAGAATTAGAAATAATCTAAGGTTGAGTATGGGATCAACTTTAGGTTACAATAGTATAATTAAGAGATATAGAGATAAGTACGTAACAAAGTCACGACGGCACCGCACTGGAAAAGGTTAATGATAGAGCAGAAAACTAACTACTTGAGTTAGAGTATGCTAATGAAATCAGTCGGGCCACGATATTGTGAATTTACGAAAATTAGGAGTAATAAATAAGATTAAGTTAGCAGTAAAGAAACGAGAGAAAGGAAACTTCCCGAAAGAAAGAAAACGAGTACTAAGTAAATTTCACACACTAATCCCAAGCATACTCCCAGTACCTTACTGACCTAATAACCTATAGAATACCCACCCGGTGTCATCTTTAAGCGGCGGAGTATGTGACGATTTTAAAATAGGAAACGTAATATGGAGTAAAATTTATTTTTAAATCGCACATTAAATTTAATATTACATCCCTTGATTAACTCAAAATAATATTTAATAAAAAGTTTAAATGACAAAAGGAATGCGAGTGTAAAGATAGGGAAACTAGTTAATAATTTACCATGCACTGACATGCATTAACTGGAATTAACCTGCGTACAGATCCTTTTACTAAACAAATAATACTGGTAAAACTTGAAATTATTCAAATAAATAAACAATGATACAGTAGTATACTATTTAATTCTGAAGTAAAGTATAGCTTTGGATAATAAAAAGGTCAAACTTTAAATACCGTAAATAGCGAATAATGGTGGAACTATTTTGTTGTGATGCGTAAACTCCGCGCAGTTAAGTTGCCTGTCCGGGCATAATAATAATGCAGTCGAGATGGAGCGCTCTCGTAGTAAACACTACACCCTTGAAACATGCCCCGAAGTACTAAGATATTTAAATTTAAAAGTGCAGATATAACTATGTGTAGAGGAAAGTATCAGTAAAGTAGTGTTTTATAAAGAAAAATGTAATCTATTAAATTAAATGGAATAAATAAGTGAGAGGGATGACATCTCTATTGACTAAGTGAAAGATCTCCAATGTTTGTTTAAATTAAAATGGTACAATGTACCAAAAGTGAGAATATTTTATAAATAAACATGTGACGTGCACTTCTGCGGGAAACAAGAACATTCATTCGAGTTGTACTACTAAAGATGCTTAGCTACCAAACTTCATAGAACAGCATAACAGCTTCATAATTACCAGCATCTCTTCAGGGACTTCACCCGGAAAGTGAACTACCATAACCTTCAACCATTTGTGGACACCCCAAGGACCAAGGACCAGGACACGGAGTAAACTTCACAATATCACAGGTGACACGGAGACTTGTCTTCCGTGGTTAAATGTCATTAAAAGAAATGTTTGCAAACGACAGTTTAATAAACTAATAAAAGACTTTAATTATGGTCAATTTGAAAATTGTTTTATGTCATACGACTAAAATAATTTGTAATAATACTTAGTGCTTGTAGTACAAAGCTTTTCAGATGCTAGACGTTAAATTAAGTCCATTCTTCAAATGACCCCCCCTTCAAATAGTATAATAACTTAACTTAAAAACCAATTTAATATCCCGGATCCGTGGAAAAAGCTAGCACATAACAATTCTTTTGTTGTGGCCACCTTTTCAGAAAATATTTTGTAAACTTTTATTTAGAACACCTTATGGTAAAAAATCCATGTAGAACTATAAAGGATAGCATCTAATAAAGAGATATCATTACTTAACACAAAATACTGAGTGAATAAATCATCAAACACCCCAACAAACTTTCCTTTCTTTCTAACTACTACTGCTTGTTAAGAAGTTGATTAAGACTATGGCAGCCCGTGCAATTGATCTGAGACAATTACGCACTGGTTCCCGACGTTATAACGTAGGTAAGACGTTATAAAATGCGCAACTCTGCTTTTAGTTAAAATAGTTGTGAGCATCGTGGTACACATAAAATAACCAAAATTAATAATTGTGCAAGATAGTGACACATATACCATGTGCCACTCTCTTGATCTATTCACTCAGTTACTTTAAAATATTTAAGTAATTTAAAATAAAATTAAAATTAAAATTAAAAAATTAATTATTATTGTTAGAGTAGAATAGTATATAGGTAAATTTAATTGTGGATTTAATATGTGTAAACTCATATGAACATATTGACACACGTATACAAAAACCATGTACGTACTTGTCCAAAAATTTCATTCATCAACGTGTCGGTTTGTCAACAAACTCAGACCTGTAAATATCCTGTTCTCACCTGTACGGAATTGTATTTGCCACCCTCTGCAAAGTCGAGATAGACAATACCCCACCTCCTCTATTGTTCTATTTTTATAACAAGCGTGCATCATCATGTGCCCAGTAACAACAACTTTTAAACAAAGTAAAACTAAATCTAGTTAAATAAAACAAGTGTACTAATTAATTTTATGGAATGATGCTGCACTAAGTAAACCACCGAGTCCTAACCAAATAAATAACCGTTTCTTAAATACAAAAAAAAAAGAAAATAAAAATAAATAAATAATAAGTCCTTTAAATTAAAAGCTTGGTAGTATCTTAAATAAACTAACGTGTAATAAAAGTGTAGTAGTAATATAAGTAAAAAGCATAATAATAATAAAAGCATTCATGAATAGCGTAAACACCCGGTCGTGGCCTGTTTTGAAAAATAATTCCCAAGCCTGTCAATAAACGACAAACTCGTTCGTGCACAAAATAATCGTGTTTAGTATTGTAGTAAGCCACCCCAATTGTTATGAACTGCTGCCTAGGTAAACAATAGTAAACCACCCCGCGTGTAATACAATGCACCTTGTGTAAAGTGTTTGACCCCTCTTGCATTGTAACAGCTGATTGTTTAAAAGAAAATAAATGTACCTCTTCGTGAAATTCCGCTTGTCTCAGTAGTATAAGATATTAGAATTAGAAATAATCTAAGGTTGAGTATGGGATCAACTTTAGGTTACAATAGTATAATTAAGAGATATAGAGATAAGTACGTAACAAAGTCACGACGGCACCGCACTGGAAAAGGTTAATGATAGAGCAGAAAACTAACTACTTGAGTTAGAGTATGCTAATGAAATCAGTCGGGCCACGATATTGTGAATTTACGAAAATTAGGAGTAATAAATAAGATTAAGTTAGCAGTAAAGAAACGAGAGAAAGGAAACTTCCCGAAAAAAAGAAAACGAGTACTAAGTAAATTTCACACACTAATCCAAAGCATACTCCCAGTACCTTACTGACCTAATAACCTATAGAATACCCACCCGGTGTCATCTTTAAGCGGCGGAGTATGTGACGATTTTAAAATAGGAAACGTAATATGGAGTAAAATTTATTTTTAAATCGCACATTAAATTTAATATTGCATCCCTTGATTAACTCAAAATAATATTTAATAAAAAGTTTAAATGACAAAAGGAATGCGAGTGTAAAGATAGGGAAACTAGTTAATAATTTACCATGCACTGACATGCATTAACTGGAATTAACCTGCGTACAGATCCTTTTACTAAACAAATAATACTGGTAAAACTTGAAATTATTCAAATAAATAAACAATGATACAGTAGTATACTATTTAATTCTGAAGTAAAGTATAGCTTTGGATAATAAAAAGGTCAAACTTTAAATACCGTAAATAGCGAATAATGGTGGAACTATTTTGTTGTGATGCGTAAACTCCGCGCAGTTAAGTTGCCTGTCCGGGCATAATAATAATGCAGTCGAGATGGAGCGCTCTCGTAGTAAACACTACACCCTTGAACCATGCCCCGAAGTACTAAGATATTTAAATTTAAAAGTGCAGATATAACTATGTGTAGAGGAAAGTATCAGTAAAGTAGTGTTTTATAAAGAAAAATGTAATCTATTAAATTAAATGGAATAAATAAGTGAGAGGGATGACATCTCTATTGACTAAGTGAAAGATCTCCAATGTTTGTTTAAATTAAAATGGTACAATGTACCAAAAGTGAGAACATTTTATAAATAACCATGTGACGTGCACTTCTGCGGGAAACAAGAACATTCATTCGAGTTGTACTACTAAAGATGCTTAGCTACCAAACTTCATAGAACAGCATAACAGCTTCATAATTACCAGCATCTCTTCAGGGACTTCACCCGGAAAGTGAACTACCATAACCTTCAACCATTTGTGGACACCCCAAGGACAAAGGACCAGGACACGGAGTAAACTTCACAATATCACAGGTGACACGGAGACTTGTCTTCCGTGGTTAAATGTCATTAAAACAAATGTTTGCAAACGACAGTTTAATAAACTATATAAAAGACTTTAATTATGGTCAATTTGAAAATTGTTTTATGTCATACGACTAAAATAATTTGTAATAATACTTAGTGCTTGTAGTATAAAGCTTTTCAGATGCTAGAGGTTAAATTAAGTCCATTCTTCAAATGCCCCCCCCCTTCAAATAGTATAATAACTTAACTTAAAAACCAATTTAATATCCCGGATCCGTGGAAAAAGCTAGCACATAACAATACTTTTGTTGTGGCCACCTTTTCAGAAAATATTTTGTAAACTTTTATTTAGAACACCTTATGGTAAAAAATCCATGTAGAACTATAAAGGATAGCATCTAATAAAGAGATATCATTACTTAACACAAAATACTGAGTGAATAAATCATCAAACACCCCAACAAACTTTCCTTTCTTTCTAACTACTACTGCTTGTTAAGAAGTTGATTAAGACTATGGCAGCCCGTGCAATTGATCTGAGACAATTACGCACTGGTTCCCGACGTTATAACGTAGGTAAGACGTTATAAAATGCGCAACTCTGCTTTTAGTTAAAATAGTTGTGAGCATCGTGGTACACATAAAATAACCAAAATTAATAATTGTGCAAGATAGTGACACATATACCATGTGCCACTCTCTTGATCTATTCACTCAGTTACTTTAAAATATTTAAGTAATTTAAAATAAAATTAAAATTAAAATAAAAAAATTAATTACTATTGTTAGAGTAGAATAGTATATAGGTAACTTTAATTGTGGATTTAATATGTGTAAACTCATATTAACATATTGACACACGTATACAAAAACCATGTACGTACTTGTCCAAAAATTTCATTCATCAACGTGTCGGTTTGTCAACAAACTCAGACCTGTAAATATCCTGTTCTCACCTGTACGGAATTGTATTTGCCACCCTCTGCAAAGTCGAGATAGACAATACCCCACCTCCTCTATTGTTCTATTTTTATAACAAGCGTGCATCATCATGTGCCCAGTAACAACAACTTTTAAACAAAGTAAAACTAAATCTAGTTAAATAAAACAAGTGTACTAATTAATTTTATGGAATGATGCTGCACTAAGTAAACCACCGAGTCCTAACCAAATAAATAACCGTTCCTTAAATACAAAAAAAAAAGAAAATATAAATAAATAAATAATAAGTCCTTTAAATTAAAAGCTTGGTAGTATCTTAAATAAACTAACGTGTAATAAAAGTGTAGTAGTAATATAAGTAAAAAGCATAATATTAATAAAAGCATACATGAATAGCGTAAACACCCGGTCGTGGCCTGTTTTGAAAAATAATTCCCAAGCCTGTCAATAAACGACAAACTCGTTCGTGCACAAAATAATCGTGTTTAGTATTGTAGTAAGCCATCCCAATTGTTATGAACTGCTACCTAGGTAAACAATAGTAAACCACCCCGTGTGTAATACAATGCACCTTGTGTAAAGTGTTTGACCCCTCTTGCATTGTAACAGCTGATTGTTTAAAAGAAAATAAATGTACCTCTTCGTGAAATTCCGCTTGTCTCAGTAGTATAAGATATTAGAATTAGAAATAATCTAAGGTTGAGTATGGGATCAACTTTAGGTTACAATGGTATAATTAAGAGATATAGAGATAAATACGTAACAAAGTCACGACGGCACCGCACTGGAAGAGGTAATGATAGAGCAGAAAACTAACTACTTGTGTTAGAGTATGCTAATGAAATCAGTCGGGCCACGATATTGTGAATTTACGAAAATTAGGAGTAATAAATAAGATTAAGTTAGCAGTAAAGAAACGAAAGAAAGGGAACTTCCCGAAAGAAAGAAAACGAGTACTAAGTAAATTTCACACACTAATCCCAAGCATACTCCCAGTACCTTACTGACCTAATAACCTATAGAATACCCACCCGGTGTCATCTTTAAGCGGCGGAGTATGTGACGATTTTAAAATAGGAAACGTAATATGGAGTAAAATTTATTTTTAAATCGCACATTAAAATTAATATTACATCCCTTGATTAACTCAAAATAATATTTAATAAAAAGTTTAAATGACAAAAGGAATGCGAGTGTAAAGATAGGGAAACTAGTTAATAATTTACCATGCACTGACATGCATTAACTGGAATTAACCTGCGTACAGATCCTTTTACTAAACAAATAATACTGGTAAAACTTGAAATTATTCAAATAAATAAACAATGATACAGTAGTATACTATTTAATTCTGAAGTAAAGTATAGCTTTGGATAATAAAAAGGTCAAACTTTAAATACCGTAAATAGCGAATAATGGTGGAACTATTTTCTTGTGATGCGTAAACTCCGCTCAGTTAACTTGCCTGTCCGGGCATAATAATAATGCAGTCGAGATGGAGCGCTCTCGTAGTAAACACTACAACCTTGAACCATGCCCCGAAGTACTAAGATATTTAAATTTAAAAGTGCAGATATAACTATGTGTAGAGGAAAGTATCAGTAAAGTAGTGTTTTATAAAGAAAAATGTAATCTATTAAATTAAATGGAATAAACAAGTGAGAGGGATGACATCTCTATTGACTAAGTGAAAGATCTCCAATGTTTGTTTAAATTAAAATGGTACAATGTACCAAAAGTGAGAATATTTTATAAATAAACATGTGACGTGCACTTCTGCGGGAAACAAGAACATTCATTCGAGTTGTACTACTAAAGATGCTTAGCTACCAAACTTCATAGAACAGCATAACAGCTTCATAATTACCAGCATCTCTTCAGGGACTTCACCCGGAAAGTGAACTACCATAACCTTCAACCATTTGTGGACACCCCAAGGACCAAGGACCAGGACACGGAGTAAACTTCACAATATCACAGGTGACACGGAGACTTGTCTTCCGTGGTTAAATGTCATTAAAAGAAATGTTTGCAAACGACAGTTTAATAAACTATATAAAAGACTTTAATTATTGTCAATTTGAAAATTGTTTTATGTCATACGACTAAAATAATTTGTAATAATACTTAGTGCTTGTAGTACAAAGCTTTTCAGATGCTAGAGGTTAAATTAAGTCCATTCTTCAAATGCCCCCCCCCTTCAAATAGTATAATAACTTAACTTAAAAACCAATTTAATATCCCGGATCCGTGGAAAAAGCTAGCACATAACAATACTTTTGTTGTGGCCACCTTTTCAGAAAATATTTTGTAAACTTTTATTTAGAACACCTTATGGTAAAAAATCCATGTAGAACTATAAAGGATAGCATCTAATAAAGAGATGTCATTACTTAACACAAAATACTGAGTGAATAAATCATCAAACACCCCAACAAACTTTCCTTTCTTTCTAACTACTACTGCTTGTTAAGAAGTTGATTAAGACTATGGCAGCCCGTGCAATTGATCTGAGACAATTACGCACTGGTTCCCGACGTTATAACGTAGGTAAGACGTTATAAAATGCGCAACTCTGCTTTTAGTTAAAATAGTTGTGAGCATCGTGGTACACATAAAATAACCAAAATTAATAATTGTGCAAGATAGTGACACATATACCATGTGCCACTCTCTTGATCTATTCACTCAGTTACTTTAAAATATTTAAGTAATTTAAAATAAAATTAAAATTAAAATAAAAAAATTAATTACTATTGTTAGAGTAGAATAGTATATAGGTAACTTTAATTGTGGATTTAATATGTGTAAACTCATATTAACATATTGACACACGTATACAAAAACCATGTACGTACTTGTCCAAAAATTTCATTCATCAACGTGTCGGTTTGTCAACAAACTCAGACCTGTAAATATCCTGTTCTCACCTGTACGGAATTGTATTTGCCACCCTCTGCAAAGTCGAGATAGACAATACCCCACCTCCTCTATTGTTCTATTTTTATAACAAGCGTGCATCATCATGTGCCCAGTAACAACAACTTTTAAACAAAGTAAAACTAAATCTAGTTAAATAAAACAAGTGTACTAATTAATTTTATGGAATGATGCTGCACTAAGTAAACCACCGAGTCCTAACCAAATAAATAACCGTTCCTTAAATACAAAAAAAAAGAAAATATAAATAAATAAATAATAAGTCCTTTAAATTAAAAGCTTGGTAGTATCTTAAATAAACTAACGTGTAATAAAAGTGTAGTAGTAATATAAGTAAAAAGCATAATAATAATAAAAGCATACATGAATAGCGTAAACACCCGGTCGTGGCCTGTTTTGAAAAATAATTCCCAAGCCTGTCAATAAACGACAAACTCGTTCGTGCACAAAATAATCGTGTTTAGTATTGTAGTAAGCCACCCCAATTGTTATGAACTGCTGCCTAGGTAAACAATAGTAAACCACCCCGCGTGTAATACAATGCACCTTGTGTAAAGTGTTTGACCCCTCTTGCATTGTAACAGCTGATTGTTTAAAAGAAAATAAATGTACCTCTTCGTGAAATTCCGCTTGTCTCAGTAGTATAAGATATTAGAATTAGAAATAATCTAAGGTTGAGTATGGGATCAACTTTAGGTTACAATAGTATAATTAAGAGATATAGAGATAAGTACGTAACAAAGTCACGACGGCACCGCACTGGAAAAGGTTAATGATAGAGCAGAAAACTAACTACTTGAGTTAGAGTATGCTAATGAAATCAGTCGGGCCACGATATTGTGAATTTACGAAAATTAGGAGTAATAAATAAGATTAAGTTAGCAGTAAAGAAACGAGAGAAAGGAAACTTCCCGAAAAAAAGAAAACGAGTACTAAGTAAATTTCACACACTAATCCCAAGCATACTCCCAGTACCTTACTGACCTAATAACCTATAAAATACCCACCCGGTGTCATCTTTAAGCGGCGGAGTATGTGACGATTTTAAAATAGGAAACGTAATATGGAGTAAAATTTATTTTTAAATCGCACATTAAATTTAATATTACATCCCTTGATTAACTCAAAATAATATTTAATAAAAAGTTTAAATGACAAAAGGAATGCGAGTGTAAAGATAGGGAAACTAGTTAATAATTTACCATGCACTGACATGCATTAACTGGAATTAACCTGCGTACAGATCCTTTTACTAAACAAATAATACTGGTAAAACTTGAAATTATTCAAATAAATAAACAATGATACAGTAGTATACTATTTAATTCTGAAGTAAAGTATAGCTTTGGATAATAAAAAGGTCAAACTTTAAATACCGTAAATAGCGAATAATGGTGGAACTATTTTGTTGTGATGCGTAAACTCCGCGCAGTTAAGTTGCCTGTCCGGGCATAATAATAATGCAGTCGAGATGGAGCGCTTTCGTAGTAAACACTACACCCTTGAACCATGCCCCGAAGTACTAAGATATTTAAATTTAAAAGTGCAGATATAACTATGTGTAGAGGAAAGTATCAGTAAAGTAGTGTTTTATAAAGAAAAATGTAATCTATTAAATTAGATGGAATAAATAAGTGAGAGGGATGACATCTCTATTGACTAAGTGAAAGATCTCCAATGTTTGTTTAAATTAAAATGGTACAATGTACCAAAAGTGAGAACATTTTATAAATAACCATGTGACGTGCACTTCTGCGGGAAACAAGAACATTCATTCGAGTTGTACTACTAAAGATGCTTAGCTACCAAACTTCATAGAACAGCATAACAGCTTCATAATTACCAGCATCTCTTCAGGGACTTCACCCGGAAAGTGAACTACCATAACCTTCAACCATTTGTGGACACCCCAAGGACCAAGGACCAGGACACGGAGTAAACTTCACAATATCACAGGTGACACGGAGACTTGTCTTCCGTGGTTAAATGTCATTAAAACAAATGTTTGCAAACGACAGTTTAATAAACTATATAAAAGACTTTAATTATGGTCAATTTGAAAATTGTTTTATGTCATACGACTAAAATAATTTGTAATAATACTTAGTGCTTGTAGTATAAAGCTTTTCAGATGCTAGAGGTTAAATTAAGTCCATTCTTCAAATGCCCCCCCCCCTTCAAATAGTATAATAACTTAACTTAAAAACCAATTTAATATCCCGGATCCGTGGAAAAAGCTAGCACATAACAATACTTTTGTTGTGGCCACCTTTTCAGAAAATATTTTGTAAACTTTTATTTAGAACACCTTATGGTAAAAAATCCATGTAGAACTATAAAGGATAGCATCTAATAAAGAGATGTCATTACTTAACACAAAATACTGAGTGAATAAATCATCAAACACCCCAACAAACTTTCCTTTCTTTCTAACTACTACTGCTTGTTAAGAAGTTGATTAAGACTATGGCAGCCCGTGCAATTGATCTGAGACAATTACGCACTGGTTCCCGACGTTATAACGTAGGTAAGACGTTATAAAATGCGCAACTCTGCTTTTAGTTAAAATAGTTGTGAGCATCGTGGTACACATAAAATAACCAAAATTAATAATTGTGCAAGATAGTGACACATATACCATGTGCCACTCTCTTGATCTATTCACTCAGTTACTTTAAAATATTTAAGTAATTTAAAATAAAATTAAAATTAAAATAAAAAAATTAATTACTATTGTTAGAGTAGAATAGTATATAGGTAACTTTAATTGTGGATTTAATATGTGTAAACTCATATTAACATATTGACACACGTATACAAAAACCATGTACGTACTTGTCCAAAAATTTCATTCATCAACGTGTCGGTTTGTCAACAAACTCAGACCTGTAAATATCCTGTTCTCACCTGTACGGAATTGTATTTGCCACCCTCTGCAAAGTCGAGATAGACAATACCCCACCTCCTCTATTGTTCTATTTTTATAACAAGCGTGCATCATCATGTGCCCAGTAACAACAACTTTTAAACAAAGTAAAACTAAATCTAGTTAAATAAAACAAGTGTACTAATTAATTTTATGGAATGATGCTGCACTAAGTAAACCACCGAGTCCTAACCAAATAAATAACCGTTCCTTAAATACAAAAAAAAAAGAAAATATAAATAAATAAATAATAAGTCCTTTAAATTAAAAGCTTGGTAGTATCTTAAATAAACTAACGTGTAATAAAAGTGTAGTAGTAATATAAGTAAAAAGCATAATAATAATAAAAGCATACATGAATAGCGTAAACACCCGGTCGTGGCCTGTTTTGAAAAATAATTCCCAAGCCTGTCAATAAACGACAAACTCGTTCGTGCACAAAATAATCGTGTTTAGTATTGTAGTAAGCCACCCCAATTGTTATGAACTGCTGCCTAGGTAAACAATAGTAAACCACCCCGCGTGTAATACAATGCACCTTGTGTAAAGTGTTTGACCCCTCTTGCATTGTAACAGCTGATTGTTTAAAAGAAAATAAATGTACCTCTTCGTGAAATTCCGCTTGTCTCAGTAGTATAAGATATTAGAATTAGAAATAATCTAAGGTTGAGTATGGGATCAACTTTAGGTTACAATAGTATAATTAAGAGATATAGAGATAAGTACGTAACAAAGTCACGACGGCACCGCACTGGAAAAGGTTAATGATAGAGCAGAAAACTAACTACTTGAGTTAGAGTATGCTAATGAAATCAGTCGGGCCACGATATTGTGAATTTACGAAAATTAGGAGTAATAAATAAGATTAAGTTAGCAGTAAAGAAACGAGAGAAAGGAAACTTCCCGAAAGAAAGAAAACGAGTACTAAGTAAATTTCACACACTAATCCCAAGCATACTCCCAGTACCTTACTGACCTAATAACCTATAGAATACCCACCCGGTGTCATCTTTAAGCGGCGGAGTATGTGACGATTTTAAAATAGGAAACGTAATATGGAGTAAAATTTATTTTTAAATCGCACATTAAATTTAATATTACATCCCTTGATTAACTCAAAATAATATTTAATAAAAAGTTTAAATGACAAAAGGAATGCGAGTGTAAAGATAGGGAAACTAGTTAATAATTTACCATGCACTGACATGCATTAACTGGAATTAACCTGCGTACAGATCCTTTTACTAAACAAATAATACTGGTAAAACTTGAAATTATTCAAATAAATAAACAATGATACAGTAGTATACTATTTAATTCTGAAGTAAAGTATAGCTTTGGATAATAAAAAGGTCAAACTTTAAATACCGTAAATAGCGAATAATGGTGGAACTATTTTGTTGTGATGCGTAAACTCCGCGCAGTTAAGTTGCCTGTCCGGGCATAATAATAATGCAGTCGAGATGGAGCGCTCTCGTAGTAAACACTACACCCTTGAACCATGCCCCGAAGTACTAAGATATTTAAATTTAAAAGTGCAGATATAACTATGTGTAGAGGAAAGTATCAGTAAAGTAGTGTTTTATAAAGAAAAATGTAATCTATTAAATTAAATGGAATAAATAAGTGAGAGGGATGACATCTCTATTGACTAAGTGAAAGATCTCCAATGTTTGTTTAAATTAAAATGGTACAATGTACCAAAAGTGAGAACATTTTATAAATAACCATGTGACGTGCACTTCTGCGGGAAACAAGAACATTCATTCGAGTTGTACTACTAAAGATGCTTAGCTACCAAACTTCATAGAACAGCATAACAGCTTCATAATTACCAGCATCTCTTCAGGGACTTCACCCGGAAAGTGAACTACCATAACCTTCAACCATTTGTGGACACCCCAAGGACCAAGGACCAGGACACGGAGTAAACTTCACAATATCACAGGTGACACGGAGACTTGTCTTCCGTGGTTAAATGTCATTAAAACAAATGTTTGCAAACGACAGTTTAATAAACTATATAAAAGACTTTAATTATGGTCAATTTGAAAATTGTTTTATGTCATACGACTAAAATAATTTGTAATAATACTTAGTGCTTGTAGTATAAAGCTTTTCAGATGCTAGAGGTTAAATTAAGTCCATTCTTCAAATGCCCCCCCCTTCAAATAGTATAATAACTTAACTTAAAAACCAATTTAATATCCCGGATCCGTGGAAAAAGCTAGCACATAACAATACTTTTGTTGTGGCCACCTTTTCAGAAAATATTTTGTAAACTTTTATTTAGAACACCTTATGGTAAAAAATCCATGTAGAACTATAAAGGATAGCATCTAATAAAGAGATGTCATTACTTAACACAAAATACTGAGTGAATAAATCATCAAACACCCCAACAAACTTTCCTTTCTTTCTAACTACTACTGCTTGTTAAGAAGTTGATTAAGACTATGGCAGCCCGTGCAATTGATCTGAGACAATTACGCACTGGTTCCCGACGTTATAACGTAGGTAAGACGTTATAAAATGCGCAACTCTGCTTTTAGTTAAAATAGTTGTGAGCATCGTGGTACACATAAAATAACCAAAATTAATAATTGTGCAAGATAGTGACACATATACCATGTGCCACTCTCTTGATCTATTCACTCAGTTACTTTAAAATATTTAAGTAATTTAAAATAAAATTAAAATTAAAATTAAAAAATTAATTATTATTGTTAGAGTAGAATAGTATATAGGTAAATTTAATTGTGGATTTAATATGTGAAAACTCATATGAACATATTGACACACGTATACAAAAACCATGTACGTACTTGTCCAAAAATTTCATTCATCAACGTGTCGGTTTGTCAACAAACTCAGACCTGTAAATATCCTGTTCTCACCTGTACGGAATTGTATTTGCCACCCTCTGCAAAGTCGAGATAGACAATACCCCACCTCCTCTATTGTTCTATTTTTATAACAAGCGTGCATCATCATGTGCCCAGTAACAACAACTTTTAAACAAAGTAAAACTAAATCTAGTTAAATAAAACAAGTGTACTAATTAATTTTATGGAATGATGCTGCACTAAGTAAACCACCGAGTCCTAACCAAATAAATAACCGTTTCTTAAATACAAAAAAAAAAGAAAATAAAAATAAATAAATAATAAGTCCTTTAAATTAAAAGCTTGGTAGTATCTTAAATAAACTAACGTGTAATAAAAGTGTAGTAGTAATATAAGTAAAAAGCATAATAATAATAAAAGCATTCATGAATAGCGTAAACACCCGGTCGTGGCCTGTTTTGAAAAATAATTCCCAAGCCTGTCAATAAACGACAAACTCGTTCGTGCACAAAATAATCGTGTTTAGTATTGTAGTAAGCCACCCCAATTGTTATGAACTGCTGCCTAGGTAAACAATAGTAAACCACCCCGCGTGTAATACAATGCACCTTGTGTAAAGTGTTTGACCCCTCTTGCATTGTAACAGCTGATTGTTTAAAAGAAAATAAATGTACCTCTTCGTGAAATTCCGCTTGTCTCAGTAGTATAAGATATTAGAATTAGAAATAATCTAAGGTTGAGTATGGGATCAACTTTAGGTTACAATAGTATAATTAAGAGATATAGAGATAAGTACGTAACAAAGTCACGACGGCACCGCACTGGAAAAGGTTAATGATAGAGCAGAAAACTAACTACTTGAGTTAGAGTATGCTAATGAAATCAGTCGGGCCACGATATTGTGAATTTACGAAAATTAGGAGTAATAAATAAGATTAAGTTAGCAGTAAAGAAACGAGAGAAAGGAAACTTCCCGAAAAAAAGAAAACGAGTACTAAGTAAATTTCACACACTAATCCCAAGCATACTCCCAGTACCTTACTGACCTAATAACCTATAGAATACCCACCCGGTGTCATCTTTAAGCGGCGGAGTATGTGACGATTTTAAAATAGGAAACGTAATATGGAGTAAAATTTATTTTTAAATCGCACATTAAATTTAATATTACATCCCTTGATTAACTCAAAATAATATTTAATAAAAAGTTTAAATGACAAAAGGAATGCGAGTGTAAAGATAGGGAAACTAGTTAATAATTTACCATGCACTGACATGCATTAACTGGAATTAACCTGCGTACAGATCCTTTTACTAAACAAATAATACTGGTAAAACTTGAAATTATTCAAATAAATAAACAATGATACAGTAGTATACTATTTAATTCTGAAGTAAAGTATAGCTTTGGATAATAAAAAGGTCAAACTTTAAATACCGTAAATAGCGAATAATGGTGGAACTATTTTGTTGTGATGCGTAAACTCCGCGCAGTTAAGTTGCCTGTCCGGGCATAATAATAATGCAGTCGAGATGGAGCGCTCTCGTAGTAAACACTACACCCTTGAACCATGCCCCGAAGTACTAAGATATTTAAATTTAAAAGTGCAGATATAACTATGTGTAGAGGAAAGTATCAGTAAAGTAGTGTTTTATAAAGAAAAATGTAATCTATTAAATTAAATGGAATAAATAAGTGAGAGGGATGACATCTCTATTGACTAAGTGAAAGATCTCCAATGTTTGTTTAAATTAAAATGGTACAATGTACCAAAAGTGAGAACATTTTATAAATAACCATGTGACGTGCACTTCTGCGGGAAACAAGAACATTCATTCGAGTTGTACTACTAAAGATGCTTAGCTACCAAACTTCATAGAACAGCATAACAGCTTCATAATTACCAGCATCTCTTCAGGGACTTCACCCGGAAAGTGAACTACCATAACCTTCAACCATTTGTGGACACCCCAAGGACCAAGGACCAGGACACGGAGTAAACTTCACAATATCACAGGTGACACGGAGAATTGTCTTCCGTGGTTAAATGTCATTAAAACAAATGTTTGCAAACGACAGTTTAATAAACTATATAAAAGACTTTAATTATGGTCAATTTGAAAATTGTTTTATGTCATACGACTAAAATAATTTGTAATAATACTTAGTGCTTGTAGTATAAAGCTTTTCAGATGCTAGAGGTTAAATTAAGTCCATTCTTCAAATGCCCCCCCCCTTCAAATAGTATAATAACTTAACTTAAAAACCAATTTAATATCCCGGATCCGTGGAAAAAGCTAGCACATAACAATACTTTTGTTGTGGCCACCTTTTCAGAAAATATTTTGTAAACTTTTATTTAGAACACCTTATGGTAAAAAATCCATGTAGAACTATAAAGGATAGCATCTAATAAAGAGATGTCATTACTTAACACAAAATACTGAGTGAATAAATCATCAAACACCCCAACAAACTTTCCTTTCTTTCTAACTACTACTGCTTGTTAAGAAGTTGATTAAGACTATGGCAGCCCGTGCAATTGATCTGAGACAATTACGCACTAGTTCCCGACGTTATAACGTAGGTAAGACGTTATAAAATGCGCAACTCTGCTTTTAGTTAAAATAGTTGTGAGCATCGTGGTACACATAAAATAACCAAAATTAATAATTGTGCAAGATAGTGACACATATACCATGTGCCACTCTCTTGATCTATTCACTCAGTTACTTTAAAATATTTAAGTAATTTAAAATAAAATTAAAATTAAAATAAAAAAATTAATTACTATTGTTAGAGTAGAATAGTATATAGGTAACTTTAATTGTGGATTTAATATGTGTAAACTCATATTAACATATTGACACACGTATACAAAAACCATGTACGTACTTGTCCAAAAATTTCATTCATCAACGTGTCGGTTTGTCAACAAACTCAGACCTGTAAATATCCTGTTCTCACCTGTACGGAATTGTATTTGCCACCCTCTGCAAAGTCGAGATAGACAATACCCCACCTCCTCTATTGTTCTATTTTTATAACAAGCGTGCATCATCATGTGCCCAGTAACAACAACTTTTAAACAAAGTAAAACTAAATCTAGTTAAATAAAACAAGTGTACTAATTAATTTTATGGAATGATGCTGCACTAAGTAAACCACCGAGTCCTAACCAAATAAATAACCGTTCCTTAAATACAAAAAAAAAAGAAAATATAAATAAATAAATAATAAGTCCTTTAAATTAAAAGCTTGGTAGTATCTTAAATAAACTAACGTGTAATAAAAGTGTAGTAGTAATATAAGTAAAAAGCATAATAATAATAAAAGCATACATGAATAGCGTAAACACCCGGTCGTGGCCTGTTTTGAAAAATAATTCCCAAGCCTGTCAATAAACGACAAACTCGTTCGTGCACAAAATAATCGTGTTTAGTATTGTAGTAAGCCACCCCAATTGTTATGAACTGCTGCCTAGGTAAACAATAGTAAACCACCCCGCGTGTAATACAATGCACCTTGTGTAAAGTGTTTGACCCCTCTTGCATTGTAACAGCTGATTGTTTAAAAGAAAATAAATGTACCTCTTCGTGAAATTCCGCTTGTCTCAGTAGTATAAGATATTAGAATTAGAAATAATCTAAGGTTGAGTATGGGATCAACTTTAGGTTACAATAGTATAATTAAGAGATATAGAGATAAGTACGTAACAAAGTCACGACGGCACCGCACTGGAAAAGGTTAATGATAGAGCAGAAAACTAACTACTTGAGTAAGAGTATGCTAATGAAATCAGTCGGGCCACGATATTGTGAATTTACGAAAATTAGGAGTAATAAATAAGATTAAGTTAGCAGTAAAGAAACGAGAGAAAGGAAACTTCCCGAAAAAAAGAAAACGAGTACTAAGTAAATTTCACACACTAATCCCAAGCATACTCCCAGTACCTTACTGACCTAATAACCTATAGAATACCCACCCGGTGTCATCTTTAAGCGGCGGAGTATGTGACGATTTTAAAATAGGAAACGTAATATGGAGTAAAATTTATTTTTAAATCGCACATTAAATTTAATATTACATCCCTTGATTAACTCAAAATAATATTTAATAAAAAGTTTAAATGACAAAAGGAATGCGAGTGTAAAGATAGGGAAAGTAGTTAATAATTTACCATGCACTGACATGCATTAACTGGAATTAACCTGCGTACAGATCCTTTTACTAAACAAATAATACTGGTAAAACTTGAAATTATTCAAATAAATAAACAATGATACAGTAGTATACTATTTAATTCTGAAGTAAAGTATAGCTTTGGATAATAAAAAGGTCAAACTTTAAATACCGTAAATAGCGAATAATGGTGGAACTATTTTGTTGTGATGCGTAAACTCCGCGCAGTTAAGTTGCCTGTCCGGGCATAATAATAATGCAGTCGAGATGGAGCGCTCTCGTAGTAAACACTACACCCTTGAACCATGCCCCGAAGTACTAAGATATTTAAATTTAAAAGTGCAGATATAACTATGTGTAGAGGAAAGTATCAGTAAAGTAGTGTTTTATAAAGAAAAATGTAATCTATTAAATTAAATGGAATAAATAAGTGAGAGGGATGACATCTCTATTGACTAAGTGAAAGATCTCCAATGTTTGTTTAAATTAAAATGGTACAATGTACCAAAAGTGAGAACATTTTATAAATAACCATGTGACGTGCACTTCTGCGGGAAACAAGAACATTCATTCGAGTTGTACTACTAAAGATGCTTAGCTACCAAACTTCATAGAACAGCATAACAGCTTCATAATTACCAGCATCTCTTCAGGGACTTCACCCGGAAAGTGAACTACCATAACCTTCAACCATTTGTGGACACCCCAAGGACCAAGGACCAGGACACGGAGTAAACTTCACAATATCACAGGTGACACGGAGACTTGTCTTCCGTGGTTAAATGTCATTAAAACAAATGTTTGCAAACGACAGTTTAATAAACTATATAAAAGAATTTAATTATGGTCAATTTGAAAATTGTTTTATGTCATACGACTAAAATAATTTGTAATAATACTTAGTGCTTGTAGTATAAAGCTTTTCAGATGCTAGAGGTTAAATTAAGTCCATTCTTCAAATGCCCCCCCCCCTTCAAATAGTATAATAACTTAACTTAAAAACCAATTTAATATCCCGGATCCGTGGAAAAAGCTAGCACATAACAATACTTTTGTTGTGGCCACCTTTTCAGAAAATATTTTGTAAACTTTTATTTAGAACACCTTATGTTAAAAAATCCATGTAGAACTATAAAGGATAGCATCTAATAAAGAGATGTCATTACTTAACACAAAATACTGAGTGAATAAATCATCAAACACCCCAACAAACTTTCCTTTCTTTCTAACTACTACTGCTTGTTAAGAAGTTGATTAAGACTATGGCAGCCCGTGCAATTGATCTGAGACAATTACGCACTGGTTCCCGACGTCATAACGTAGGTAAGACGTTATAAAATGCGCAACTCTGCTTTTAGTTAAAATAGTTGTGAGCATCGTGGTACACATAAAATAACCAAAATTATTAATTGTGCAAGATAGTGACACATATACCATGTGCCACTCTCTTGATCTATCCACTCAGTTACTTTAAAATATTTAAGTAATTTAAAATAAAATTAAAATTAAAATAAAAAAATTAATTACTATTGTTAGAGTAGAATAGTATATAGGTAACTTTAATTGTGGATTTAATATGTGTAAACTCATATTAACATATTGACACACGTATACAAAAACCATGTACGTACTTGTCCAAAAATTTCATTCATCAACGTGTCGGTTTGTCAACAAACTCAGACCTGTAAATATCCTGTTCTCACCTGTACGGAATTGTATTTGCCACCCTCTGCAAAGTCGAGATAGACAATACCCACCTCCTCTATTGTTCTATTTTTATAACAAGCGTGCATCATCATGTGCCCAGTAACAACAACTTTTAAACAAAGTAAAACTAAATCTAGTTAAATAAAACAAGTGTACTAATTAATTTTATGGAATGATGCTGCACTAAGTAAACCACCGAGTCCTAACCAAATAAATAACCGTTCCTTAAATACAAAAAAAAAAGAAAATATAAATAAATAAATAATAAGTCCTTTAAATTAAAAGCTTGGTAGTATCTTAAATAAACTAACGTGTAATAAAAGTGTAGTAGTAATATAAGTAAAAAGCATAATAATAATAAAAGCATACATGAATAGCGTAAACACCCGGGCGTGGCCTGTTTTGAAAAATAATTCCCAAGCCTGTCAATAAACGACAAACTCGTTCGTGCACAAAATAATCGTGTTTAGTATTGTAGTAAGCCACCCCAATTGTTATGAACTGCTACCTAGGTAAACAATAGTAAACCACCCCGTGTGTAATACAATGCACCTTGTGTAAAGTGTTTGACCCCTCTTGCATTGTAACAGCTGATTGTTTAAAAGAAAATAAATGTACCTCTTCGTGAAATTCCGCTTGTCTCAGTAGTATAAGATATTAGAATTAGAAATAATCTAAGGTTGAGTATGGGATCAACTTTAGGTTACAATGGTATAATTAAGAGATATAGAGATAAATACGTAACAAAGTCACGACGGCACCGCACTGGAAGAGGTAATGATAGAGCAGAGAACTAACTACTTGAGTTAGAGTATGCTAATGAAATCAGTCGGGCCACGATATTGTGAATTTACGAAAATTAGGAGTAATAAATAAGATTAAGTTAGCAGTAAAGAAACGAGAGAAAGGGAACTTCCCGAAAGAAAGAAAACGAGTACTAAGTAAATTTCACACACTAATCCCAAGCATACTCCCAGTACCTTACTGACCTAATAACCTATAGAATACCCACCCGGTGTCATCTTTAAGCGGCGGAGTATGTGACGATTTTAAAATAGGAAACGTAATATGGAGTAAAATTTATTTTTAAATCGCACATTAAAATTAATATTACATCCCTTGATTAACTCAAAATAATATTTAATAAAAAGTTTAAATGACAAAAGGAATGCGAGTGTAAAGATAGGGAAACTAGTTAATAATTTACCATGCACTGACATGCATTAACTGGAATTAACCTGCGTACAGATCCTTTTACTAAACAAATAATACTGGTAAAACTTGAAATTATTCAAATAAATAAACAATGATACAGTAGTATACTATTTAATTCTGAAGTAAAGTATAGCTTTGGATAATAAAAAGGTCAAACTTTAAATACCGTAAATAGCGAATAATGGTGGAACTATTTTCTTGTGATGCGTAAACTCCGCTCAGTTAACTTGCCTGTCCGGGCATAATAATAATGCAGTCGAGATGGAGCGCTCTCATAGTAAACACTACAACCTTGAACCATGCCCCGAAGTACTAAGATATTTAAATTTAAAAGTGCAGATATAACTATGTGTAGAGGAAAGTATCAGTAAAGTAGTGTTTTATAAAGAAAAATGTAATCTATTAAATTAAATGGAATAAATAAGTGAGAGGGATGACATCTCTATTGACTAAGTGAAAGATCTCCAATGTTTGTTTAAATTAAAATGGTACAATGTACCAAAAGTGAGAATATTTTATAAATAAACATGTGACGTGCACTTCTGCGGGAAACAAGAACATTCATTCGAGTTGTACTACTAAAGATGCTTAGCTACCAAACTTCATAGAACAGCATAACAGCTTCATAATTACCAGCATCTCTTCAGGGACTTCACCCGGAAAGTGAACTACCATAACCTTCAACCATTTGTGGACACCCCAAGGACCAAGGACCAGGACACGGAGTAAACTTCACAATATCACAGGTGACACGGAGACTTGTCTTCCGTGGTTAAATGTCATTAAAAGAAATGTTTGCAAACGACAGTTTAATAAACTATATAAAAGACTTTAATTATGGTCAATTTGAAAATTGTTTTATGTCATACGACTAAAATAATTTGTAATAATACTTAGTGCTTGTAGTACAAAGCTTTTCAGATGCTAGACGTTAAATTAAGTCCATTCTTCAAATGACCCCCCCCTTCAAATAGTTTAATAACTTAACTTAAAAACCAATTTAATATCCCGGATCCGTGGAAAAAGCTAGCACATAACAATACTTTTGTTGTGGCCACCTTTTCAGAAAATATTTTGTAAACTTTTATTTAGAACACCTTATGGTAAAAAATCCATGTAGAACTATAAAGGATAGCATCTAATAAAGAGATATCATTACTTAACACAAAATACTGAGTGAATAAATCATCAAACACCCCAACAAACTTTCCTTTCTTTCTAACTACTACTGCTTGTTAAGAAGTTGATTAAGACTATGGCAGCCCGTGCAATTGATCTGAGACAATTACGCACTGGTTCCCGACGTTATAACGTAGGTGAGACGTTATAAAATGCGCAACTCTGCTTTTAGTTAAAATAGTTGTGAGCATCGTGGTACACATAAAATAACCAAAATTAATAATTGTGCAAGATAGTGACACATATACCATGTGCCACTCTCTTGATCTATTCACTCAGTTACTTTAAAATATTTAAGTAATTTAAAATAAAATTAAAATTAAAATTAAAAAATTAATTATTATTGTTAGAGTAGAATAGTATATAGGTAAATTTAATTGTGGATTTAATATGTGTAAACTCATATGAACATATTGACACACGTATACAAAAACCATGTACGTACTTGTCCAAAAATTTCATTCATCAACGTGTCGGTTTGTCAACAAACTCAGACCTGTAAATATCCTGTTCTCACCTGTACGGAATTGTATTTGCCACCCTCTGCAAAGTCGAGATAGACAATACCCCACCTCCTCTATTGTTCTATTTTTATAACAAGCGTGCATCATCATGTGCCCAGTAACAACAACTTTTAAACAAAGTAAAACTAAATCTAGTTAAATAAAACAAGTGTACTAATTAATTTTATGGAATCATGCTGCACTAAGTAAACCACCGAGTCCTAACCAAATAAATAACCGTTCCTTAAATACAAAAAAAAAAGAAAATAAAAATAAATAAATAATAAGTCCTTTAAATTAAAAGCTTGGTAGTATCTTAAATAAACTAACGTGTAATAAAAGTGTAGTAGTAATATAAGTAAAAAGCATAATAATAATAAAAGCATACATGAATAGCGTAAACACCCGGTCGTGGCCTGTTTTGAAAAATAATTCCCAAGCCTGTCAATAAACGACAAACTCGTTCGTGCACAAAATAATCGTGTTTAGTATTGTAGTAAGCCACCCCAATTGTTATGAACTGCTGCCTAGGTAAACAATAGTAAACCACCCCGCGTGTAATACAATGCACCTTGTGTAAAGTGTTTGACCCCTCTTGCATTGTAACAGCTGATTGTTTAAAAGAAAATAAATGTACCTCTTCGTAAAATTCCGCTTGTCTCAGTAGTATAAGATATTAGAATTAGAAATAATCTAAGGTTGAGTATGGGATCAACTTTAGGTTACAATAGTATAATTAAGAGATATAGAGATAAGTACGTAACAAAGTCACGACGGCACCGCACTGGAAAAGGTTAATGATAGAGCAGAAAACTAACTACTTGAGTTAGAGTATGCTAATGAAATCAGTCGGGCCACGATATTGTGAATTTACGAAAATTAGGAGTAATAAATAAGATTAAGTTAGCAGTAAAGAAACGAGAGAAAGGAAACTTCCCGAAAAAAAGAAAACGAGTACTAAGTAAATTTCACACACTAATCCAAAGCATACTCCCAGTACCTTACTGACCTAATAACCTATAGAATACCCACCCGGTGTCATCTTTAAGCGGCGGAGTATGTGACGATTTTAAAATAGGAAACGTAATATGGAGTAAAATTTATTTTTAAATCGCACATTAAATTTAATATTACATCCCTTGATTAACTCAAAATAATATTTAATAAAAAGTTTAAATGACAAAAGGAATGCGAGTGTAAAGATAGGGAAAGTAGTTAATAATTTACCATGCACTGACATGCATTAACTGGAATTAACCTGCGTACAGATCCTTTTACTAAACAAATAATACTGGTAAAACTTGAAATTATTCAAATAAATAAACAATGATACAGTAGTATACTATTTAATTCTGAAGTAAAGTATAGCTTTGGATAATAAAAAGGTCAAACTTTAAATACCGTAAATAGCGAATAATGGTGGAACTATTTTGTTGTGATGCGTAAACTCCGCGCAGTTAAGTTGCCTGTCCGGGCATAATAATAATGCAGTCGAGATGGAGCGCTCTCGTAGTAAACACTACACCCTTGAACCATGCCCCGAAGTACTAAGATATTTAAATTTAAAAGTGCAGATATAACTATGTGTAGAGGAAAGTATCAGTAAAGTAGTGTTTTATAAAGAAAAATGTAATCTATTAAATTAAATGGAATAAATAAGTGAGAGGGATGACATCTCTATTGACTAAGTGAAAGATCTCCAATGTTTGTTTAAATTAAAATGGTACAATGTACCAAAAGTGAGAACATTTTATAAATAACCATGTGACGTGCACTTCTGCGGGAAACAAGAACATTCATTCGAGTTGTACTACTAAAGATACTTAGCTACCAAACTTCATAGAACAGCATAACAGCTTCATAATTACCAGCATCTCTTCAGGGACTTCACCCGGAAAGTGAACTACCATAACCTTCAACCATTTGTGGACACCCCAAGGACCAAGGACCAGGACACGGAGTAAACTTCACAATATCACAGGTGACACGGAGACTTGTCTTCCGTGGTTAAATGTCATTAAAACAAATGTTTGCAAACGACAGTTTAATAAACTATATAAAAGACTTTAATTATGGTCAATCTGAAAATTGTTTTATGTCATACGACTAAAATAATTTGTAATAATACTTAGTGCTTGTAGTATAAAGCTTTTCAGATGCTAGAGGTTAAATTAAGTCCATTCTTCAAATGCCCCCCCCCTTCAAATAGTATAATAACTTAACTTAAAAACCAATTTAATATCCCGGATCCGTGGAAAAAGCTAGCACATAACAATACTTTTGTTGTGGCCACCTTTTCAGAAAATATTTTGTAAACTTTTATTTAGAACACCTTATGGTAAAAAATCCATGTAGAACTATAAAGGATAGCATCTAATAAAGAGATGTCATTACTTAACACAAAATACTGAGTGAATAAATCATCAAACACCCCAACAAACTTTCCTTTCTTTCTAACTACTACTGCTTGTTAAGAAGTTGATTAAGACTATGGCAGCCCGTGCAATTGATCTGAGACAATTACGCACTGGTTCCCGACGTTATAACGTAGGTAAGACGTTATAAAATGCGCAACTCTGCTTTTAGTTAAAATAGTTGTGAGCATCGTGGTACACATAAAATAACCAAAATTAATAATTGTGCAAGATAGTGACACATATACCATGTGCCACTCTCTTGATCTATTCACTCAGTTACTTTAAAATATTTAAGTAATTTAAAATAAAATTAAAATTAAAATAAAAAAATTAATTACTATTGTTAGAGTAGAATAGTATATAGGTAACTTTAATTGTGGATTTAATATGTGTAAACTCATATTAACATATTGACACACGTATACAAAAACCATGTACGTACTTGTCCAAAAATTTCATTCATCAACGTGTCGGTTTGTCAACAAACTCAGACCTGTAAATATCCTGTTCTCACCTGTACGGAATTGTATTTGCCACCCTCTGCAAAGTCGAGATAGACAATACCCCACCTCCTCTATTGTTCTATTTTTATAACAAGCGTGCATCATCATGTGCCCAGTAACAACAACTTTTAAACAAAGTAAAACTAAATCTAGTTAAATAAAACAAGTGTACTAATTAATTTTATGGAATGATGCTGCACTAAGTAAACCACCGAGTCCTAACCAAATAAATAACCGTTCCTTAAATACAAAAAAAAAAGAAAATATAAATAAATAAATAATAAGTCCTTTAAATTAAAAGCTTGGTAGTATCTTAAATAAACTAACGTGTAATAAAAGTGTAGTAGTAATATAAGTAAAAAGCATAATAATAATAAAAGCATACATGAATAGCGTAAACACCCGGTCGTGGCCTGTTTTGAAAAATAATTCCCAAGCCTGTCAATAAACGACAAACTCGTTCGTGCACAAAATAATCGTGTTTAGTATTGTAGTAAGCCACCCCAATTGTTATGAACTGCTGCCTAGGTAAACAATAGTAAACCACCCCGCGTGTAATACAATGCACCTTGTGTAAAGTGTTTGACCCCTCTTGCATTGTAACAGCTGATTGTTTAAAAGAAAATAAATGTACCTCTTCGTGAAATTCCGCTTGTCTCAGTAGTATAAGATATTAGAATTAGAAATAATCTAAGGTTGAGTATGGGATCAACTTTAGGTTACAATAGTATAATTAAGAGATATAGAGATAAGTACGTAACAAAGTCACGACGGCACCGCACTGGAAAAGGTTAATGATAGAGCAGAAAACTAACTACTTGAGTTAGAGTATGCTAATGAAATCAGTCGGGCCACGATATTGTGAATTTACGAAAATTAGGAGTAATAAATAAGATTAAGTTAGCAGTAAAGAAACGAGAGAAAGGAAACTTCCCGAAAGAAAGAAAACGAGTACTATGTAAATTTCACACACTAATCCCAAGCATACTCCCAGTACCTTACTGACCTAATAACCTATAGAATACCCACCCGGTGTCATCTTTAAGCGGCGGAGTATGTGACGATTTTAAAATAGGAAACGTAATATGGAGTAAAATTTATTTTTAAATCGCACATTAAATTTAATATTACATCCCTTGATTAACTCAAAATAATATTTAATAAAAAGTTTAAATGACAAAAGGAATGCGAGTGTAAAGATAGGGAAACTAGTTAATAATTTACCATGCACTGACATGCATTAACTGGAATTAACCTGCGTACAGATCCTTTTACTAAACAAATAATACTGGTAAAACTTGAAATTATTCAAATAAATAAACAATGATACAGTAGTATACTATTTAATTCTGAAGTAAAGTATAGCTTTGGATAATAAAAAGGTCAAACTTTAAATACCGTAAATAGCGAATAATGGTGGAACTATTTTGTTGTGATGCGTAAACTCCGCGCAGTTAAGTTGCCTGTCCGGGCATAATAATAATGCAGTCGAGATGGAGCGCTCTCGTAGTAAACACTACACCCTTGAAACATGCCCCGAAGTACTAAGATATTTAAATTTAAAAGTGCAGATATAACTATGTGTAGAGGAAAGTATCAGTAAAGTAGTGTTTTATAAAGAAAAATGTAATCTATTAAATTAAATGGAATAAATAAGTGAGAGGGATGACATCTCTATTGACTAAGTGAAAGATCTCCAATGTTTGTTTAAATTAAAATGGTACAATGTACCAAAAGTGAGAATATTTTATAAATAAACATGTGACGTGCACTTCTGCGGGAAACAAGAACATTCATTCGAGTTGTACTACTAAAGATGCTTAGCTACCAAACTTCATAGAACAGCATAACAGCTTCATAATTACCAGCATCTCTTCAGGGACTTCACCCGGAAAGTGAACTACCATAACCTTCAACCATTTGTGGACACCCCAAGGACCAAGGACCAGGACACGGAGTAAACTTCACAATATCACAGGTGACACGGAGACTTGTCTTCCGTGGTTAAATGTCATTAAAAGAAATGTTTGCAAACGACAGTTTAATAAACTATATAAAAGACTTTAATTATGGTCAATTTGAAAATTGTTTTATGTCATACGACTAAAATAATTTGTAATAATACTTAGTGCTTGTAGTACAAAGCTTTTCAGATGCTAGACGTTAAATTAAGTCCATTCTTCAAATGACCCCCCCTTCAAATAGTATAATAACTTAACTTAAAAACCAATTTAATATCCCGGATCCGTGGAAAAAGCTAGCACATAACAATTCTTTTGTTGTGGCCACCTTTTCAGAAAATATTTTGTAAACTTTTATTTAGAACACCTTATGGTAAAAAATCCATGTAGAACTATAAAGGATAGCATCTAATAAAGAGATATCATTACTTAACACAAAATACTGAGTGAATAAATCATCAAACACCCCAACAAACTTTCCTTTCTTTCTAACTACTACTGCTTGTTAAGAAGTTGATTAAGACTATGGCAGCCCGTGCAATTGATCTGAGACAATTACGCACTGGTTCCCGACGTTATAACGTAGGTAAGACGTTATAAAATGCGCAACTCTGCTTTTAGTTAAAATAGTTGTGAGCATCGTGGTACACATAAAATAACCAAAATTAATAATTGTGCAAGATAGTGACACATATACCATGTGCCACTCTCTTGATCTATTCACTCAGTTACTTTAAAATATTTAAGTAATTTAAAATAAAATTAAAATTAAAATTAAAAAATTAATTATTATTGTTAGAGTAGAATAGTATATAGGTAAATTTAATTGTGGATTTAATATGTGTAAACTCATATGAACATATTGACACACGTATACAAAAACCATGTACGTACTTGTCCAAAAATTTCATTCATCAACGTGTCGGTTTGTCAACAAACTCAGACCTGTAAATATCCTGTTCTCACCTGTACGGAATTGTATTTGCCACCCTCTGCAAAGTCGAGATAGACAATACCCCACCTCCTCTATTGTTCTATTTTTATAACAAGCGTGCATCATCATGTGCCCAGTAACAACAACTTTTAAACAAAGTAAAACTAAATCTAGTTAAATAAAACAAGTGTACTAATTAATTTTATGGAATGATGCTGCACTAAGTAAACCACCGAGTCCTAACCAAAAAAAATAACCGTTTCTTAAATACAAAAAAAAAAGAAAATAAAAATAAATAAATAATAAGTCCTTTAAATTAAAAGCTTGGTAGTATCTTAAATAAACTAACGTGTAATAAAAGTGTAGTAGTAATATAAGTAAAAAGCATAATAATAATAAAAGCATTCATGAATAGCGTAAACACCCGGTCGTGGCCTGTTTTGAAAAATAATTCCCAAGCCTGTCAATAAACGACAAACTCGTTCGTGCACAAAATAATCGTGTTTAGTATTGTAGTAAGCCACCCCAATTGTTATGAACTGCTGCCTAGGTAAACAATAGTAAACCACCCCGCGTGTAATACAATGCACCTTGTGTAAAGTGTTTGACCCCTCTTGCATTGTAACAGCTGATTGTTTAAAAGAAAATAAATGTACCTCTTCGTGAAATTCCGCTTGTCTCAGTAGTATAAGATATTAGAATTAGAAATAATCTAAGGTTGAGTATGGGATCAACTTTAGGTTACAATAGTATAATTAAGAGATATAGAGATAAGTACGTAACAAAGTCACGACGGCACCGCACTGGAAAAGGTTAATGATAGAGCAGAAAACTAACTACTTGAGTTAGAGTATGCTAATGAAATCAGTCGGGCCACGATATTGTGAATTTACGAAAATTAGGAGTAATAAATAAGATTAAGTTAGCAGTAAAGAAACGAGAGAAAGGAAACTTCCCGAAAAAAAGAAAACGAGTACTAAGTAAATTTCACACACTAATCCAAAGCATACTCCCAGTACCTTACTGACCTAATAACCTATAGAATACCCACCCGGTGTCATCTTTAAGCGGCGGAGTATGTGACGATTTTAAAATAGGAAACGTAATATGGAGTAAAATTTATTTTTAAATCGCACATTAAATTTAATATTGCATCCCTTGATTAACTCAAAATAATATTTAATAAAAAGTTTAAATGACAAAAGGAATGCGAGTGTAAAGATAGGGAAAGTAGTTAATAATTTACCATGCACTGACATGCATTAACTGGAATTAACATGCGTACAGATCCTTTTACTAAACAAATAATACTGGTAAAACTTGAAATTATTCAAATAAATAAACAATGATACAGTAGTATACTATTTAATTCTGAAGTAAAGTATAGCTTTGGATAATAAAAAGGTCAAACTTTAAATACCGTAAATAGCGAATAATGGTGGAACTATTTTGTTGTGATGCGTAAACTCCGCGCAGTTAAGTTGCCTGTCCGGGCATAATAATAATGCAGTCGAGATGGAGCGCTCTCGTAGTAAACACTACACCCTTGAACCATGCCCCGAAGTACTAAGATATTTAAATTTAAAAGTGCAGATATAACTATGTGTAGAGGAAAGTATCAGTAAAGTAGTGTTTTATAAAGAAAAATGTAATCTATTAAATTAAATGGAATAAATAAGTGAGAGGGATGACATCTCTATTGACTAAGTGAAAGATCTCCAATGTTTGTTTAAATTAAAATGGTACAATGTACCAAAAGTGAGAACATTTTATAAATAACCATGTGACGTGCACTTCTGCGGGAAACAAGAACATTCATTCGAGTTGTACTACTAAAGATGCTTAGCTACCAAACTTCATAGAACAGCATAACAGCTTCATAATTACCAGCATCTCTTCAGGGACTTCACCCGGAAAGTGAACTACCATAACCTTCAACCATTTGTGGACACCCCAAGGACAAAGGACCAGGACACGGAGTAAACTTCACAATATCACAGGTGACACGGAGACTTGTCTTCCGTGGTTAAATGTCATTAAAACAAATGTTTGCAAACGACAGTTTAATAAACTATATAAAAGACTTTAATTATGGTCAATTTGAAAATTGTTTTATGTCATACGACTAAAATAATTTGTAATAATACTTAGTGCTTGTAGTATAAAGCTTTTCAGATGCTAGAGGTTAAATTAAGTCCATTCTTCAAATTCCCCCCCCCTTCAAATAGTATAATAACTTAACTTAAAAACCAATTTAATATCCCGGATCCGTGGAAAAAGCTAGCACATAACAATACTTTTGTTGTGGCCACCTTTTCAGAAAATATTTTGTAAACTTTTATTTAGAACACCTTATGGTAAAAAATCCATGTAGAACTATAAAGGATAGCATCTAATAAAGAGATATCATTACTTAACACAAAATACTGAGTGAATAAATCATCAAACACCCCAACAAACTTTCCTTTCTTTCTAACTACTACTGCTTGTTAAGAAGTTGATTAAGACTATGGCAGCCCGTGCAATTGATCTGAGACAATTACGCACTGGTTCCCGACGTTATAACGTAGGTAAGACGTTATAAAATGCGCAACTCTGCTTTTAGTTAAAATAGTTGTGAGCATCGTGGTACACATAAAATAACCAAAATTAATAATTGTGCAAGATAGTGACACATATACCATGTGCCACTCTCTTGATCTATTCACTCAGTTACTTTAAAATATTTAAGTAATTTAAAATAAAATTAAAATTAAAATAAAAAAATTAATTACTATTGTTAGAGTAGAATAGTATATAGGTAACTTTAATTGTGGATTTAATATGTGTAAACTCATATTAACATATTGACACACGTATACAAAAACCATGCACGTACTTGTCCAAAAATTTCATTCATCAACGTGTCGGTTTGTCAACAAACTCAGACCTGTAAATATCCTGTTCTCACCTGTACGGAATTGTATTTGCCACCCTCTGCAAAGTCGAGATAGACAATACCCCACCTCCTCTATTGTTCTATTTTTATAACAAGCGTGCATCATCATGTGCCCAGTAACAACAACTTTTAAACAAAGTAAAACTAAATCTAGTTAAATAAAACAAGTGTACTAATTAATTTTATGGAATGATGCTGCACTAAGTAAACCACCGAGTCCTAACCAAATAAATAACCGTTCCTTAAATACAAAAAAAAAAGAAAATATAAATAAATAAATAATAAGTCCTTTAAATTAAAAGCTTGGTAGTATCTTAAATAAACTAACGTGTAATAAAAGTGTAGTAGTAATATAAGTAAAAAGCATAATAATAATAAAAGCATACATGAATAGCGTAAACACCCGGTCGTGGCCTGTTTTGAAAAATAATTCCCAAGCCTGTCAATAAACGACAAACTCGTTCGTGCACAAAATAATCGTGTTTAGTATTGTAGTAAGCCACCCCAATTGTTATGAACTGCTACCTAGGTAAACAATAGTAAACCACCCCGTGTGTAATACAATGCACCTTGTGTAAAGTGTTTGACCCCTCTTGCATTGTAACAGCTGATTGTTTAAAAGAAAATAAATGTACCTCTTCGTGAAATTCCGCTTGTCTCAGTAGTATAAGATATTAGAATTAGAAATAATCTAAGGTTGAGTATGGGATCAACTTTAGGTTACAATGGTATAATTAAGAGATATAGAGATAAATACGTAACAAAGTCACGACGGCACCGCACTGGAAGAGGTAATGATAGAGCAGAAAACTAACTACTTGAGTTAGAGTATGCTAATGAAATCAGTCGGGCCACGATATTGTGAATTTACGAAAATTAGGAGTAATAAATAAGATTAAGTTAGCAGTAAAGAAACGAAAGAAAGGGAACTTCCCGAAAGAAAGAAAACGAGTACTAAGTAAATTTCACACACTAATCCCAAGCATACTCCCAGTACCTTACTGACCTAATAACCTATAGAATACCCACCCGGTGTCATCTTTAAGCGGCGGAGTATGTGACGATTTTAAAATAGGAAACGTAATATGGAGTAAAATTTATTTTTAAATCGCACATTAAAATTAATATTACATCCCTTGATTAACTCAAAATAATATTTAATAAAAAGTTTAAATGACAAAAGGAATGCGAGTGTAAAGATAGGGAAACTAGTTAATAATTTACCATGCACTGACATGCATTAACTGGAATTAACCTGCGTACAGATCCTTTTACTAAACAAATAATACTGGTAAAACTTGAAATTATTCAAATAAATAAACAATGATACAGTAGTATACTATTTAATTCTGAAGTAAAGTATAGCTTTGGATAATAAAAAGGTCAAACTTTAAATACCGTAAATAGCGAATAATGGTGGAACTATTTTGTTGTGATGCGTAAACTCCGCGCAGTTAACTTGCCTGTCCGGGCATAATAATAATGCAGTCGAGATGGAGCGCTCTCGTAGTAAACACTACAACCTTGAACCATGCCCCGAAGTACTAAGATATTTAAATTTAAAAGTGCAGATATAACTATGTGTAGAGGAAAGTATCAGTAAAGTAGTGTTTTATAAAGAAAAATGTAATCTATTAAATTAAATGGAATAAACAAGTGAGAGGGATGACATCTCTATTGACTAAGTGAAAGATCTCCAATGTTTGTTTAAATTAAAATGGTACAATGTACCAAAAGTGAGAATATTTTATAAATAAACATGTGACGTGCACTTCTGCGGGAAACAAGAACATTCATTCGAGTTGTACTACTAAAGATGCTTAGCTACCAAACTTCATAGAACAGCATAACAGCTTCATAATTACCAGCATCTCTTCAGGGACTTCACCCGGAAAGTGAACTACCATAACCTTCAACCATTTGTGGACACCCCAAGGACCAAGGACCAGGACACGGAGTAAACTTCACAATATCACAGGTGACACGGAGACTTGTCTTCCGTGGTTAAATGTCATTAAAACAAATGTTTGCAAACGACAGTTTAATAAACTATATAAAAGAATTTAATTATGGTCAATTTGAAAATTGTTTTATGTCATACGACTAAAATAATTTGTAATAATACTTAGTGCTTGTAGTATAAAGCTTTTCAGATGCTAGAGGTTAAATTAAGTCCATTCTTCAAATGCCCCCCCCCTTCAAATAGTATAATAACTTAACTTAAAAACCAATTTAATATCCCGGATCCGTGGAAAAAGCTAGCACATAACAATACTTTTGTTGTGGCCACCTTTTCAGAAAATATTTTGTAAACTTTTATTTAGAACACCTTATGGTAAAAAATCCATGTAGAACTATAAAGGATAGCATCTAATAAAGAGATATCATTACTTAACACAAAATACTGAGTGAATAAATCATCAAACACCCCAACAAACTTTCCTTTCTTTCTAACTACTACTGCTTGTTAAGAAGTTGATTAAGACTATGGCAGCCCGTGCAATTGATCTGAGACAATTACGCACTGGTTCCCGACGTTATAACGTAGGTAAGACGTTATAAAATGCGCAACTCTGCTTTTAGTTAAAATAGTTGTGAGCATCGTGGTACACATAAAATAACCAAAATTAATAATTGTGCAAGATAGTGACACATATACCATGTGCCACTCTCTTGATCTATTCACTCAGTTACTTTAAAATATTTAAGTAATTTAAAATAAAATTAAAATTAAAATTAAAAAATTAATTATTATTGTTAGAGTAGAATAGTATATAGGTAAATTTAATTGTGGATTTAATATGTGTAAACTCATATGAACATATTGACACACGTATACAAAAACCATGTACGTACTTGTCCAAAAATTTCATTCATCAACGTGTCGGTTTGTCAACAAACTCAGACCTGTAAATATCCTGTTCTCACCTGTACGGAATTGTATTTGCCACCCTCTGCAAAGTCGAGATAGACAATACCCCACCTCCTCTATTGTTCTATTTTTATAACAAGCGTGCATCATCATGTGCCCAGTAACAACAACTTTTAAACAAAGTAAAACTAAATCTAGTTAAATAAAACAAGTGTACTAATTAATTTTATGGAATGATGCTGCACTAAGTAAACCACCGAGTCCTAACCAAATAAATAACCGTTCCTTAAATACAAAAAAAAAAGAAAATATAAATAAATAAATAATAAGTCCTTTAAATTAAAAGCTTGGTAGTATCTTAAATAAACTAACGTGTAATAAAAGTGTAGTAGTAATATAAGTAAAAAGCATAATAATAATAAAAGCATACATGAATAGCGTAAACACCCGGTCGTGGCCTGTTTTGAAAAATAATTCCCAAGCCTGTCAATAAACGACAAACTCGTTCGTGCACAAAATAATCGTGTTTAGTATTGTAGTAAGCCACCCCAATTGTTATGAACTGCTGCCTAGGTAAACAATAGTAAACCACCCCGCGTGTAATACAATGCACCTTGTGTAAAGTGTTTGACCCCTCTTGCATTGTAACAGCTGATTGTTTAAAAGAAAATAAATGTACCTCTTCGTGAAATTCCGCTTGTCTCAGTAGTATAAGATATTAGAATTAGAAATAATCTAAGGTTGAGTATGGGATCAACTTTAGGTTACAATAGTATAATTAAGAGATATAGAGATAAGTACGTAACAAAGTCACGACGGCACCGCACTGGAAAAGGTTAATGATAGAGCAGAAAACTAACTACTTGAGTTAGAGTATGCTAATGAAATCAGTCGGGCCACGATATTGTGAATTTACGAAAATTAGGAGTAATAAATAAGATTAAGTTAGCAGTAAAGAAACGAGAGAAAGGAAACTTCCCGAAAGAAAGAAAACGAGTACTAAGTAAATTTCACACACTAATCCCAAGCATACTCCCAGTACCTTACTGACCTAATAACCTATAGAATACCCACCCGGTGTCATCTTTAAGCGGCGGAGTAAGTGACGATTTTAAAATAGGAAACGTAATATGGAGTAAAATTTATTTTTAAATCGCACATTAAATTTAATATTACATCCCTTGATTAACTCAAAATAATATTTAATAAAAAGTTTAAATGACAAAAGGAATGCGAGTGTAAAGATAGGGAAACTAGTTAATAATTTACCATGCACTGACATGCATTAACTGGAATTAACCTGCGTACAGATCCTTTTACTAAACAAATAATACTGGTAAAACTTGAAATTATTCAAATAAATAAACAATGATACAGTAGTATACTATTTAATTCTGAAGTAAAGTATAGCTTTGGATAATAAAAAGGTCAAACTTTAAATACCGTAAATAGCGAATAATGGTGGAACTATTTTGTTGTGATGCGTAAACTCCGCGCAGTTAAGTTGCCTGTCCGGGCATAATAATAATGCAGTCGAGATGGAGCGCTCTCGTAGTAAACACTACACCCTTGAACCATGCCCCGAAGTACTAAGATATTTAAATTTAAAAGTGCAGATATAACTATGTGTAGAGGAAAGTATCAGTAAAGTAGTGTTTTATAAAGAAAAATGTAATCTATTAAATTAAATGGAATAAATAAGTGAGAGGGATGACATCTCTATTGACTAAGTGAAAGATCTCCAATGTTTGTTTAAATTAAAATGGTACAATGTACCAAAAGTGAGAACATTTTATAAATAACCATGTGACGTGCACTTCTGCGGGAAACAAGAACATTCATTCGAGTTGTACTACTAAAGATGCTTAGCTACCAAACTTCATAGAACAGCATAACAGCTTCATAATTACCAGCATCTCTTCAGGGACTTCACCCGGAAAGTGAACTACCATAACCTTCAACCATTTGTGGACACCCCAAGGACCAAGGACCAGGACACGGAGTAAACTTCACAATATCACAGGTGACACGGAGACTTGTCTTCCGTGGTTAAATGTCATTAAAACAAATGTTTGCAAACGACAGTTTAATAAACTATATAAAAGACTTTAATTATGGTCAATTTGAAAATTGTTTTATGTCATACGACTAAAATAATTTGTAATAATACTTAGTGCTTGTAGTATAAAGCTTTTCAGATGCTAGAGGTTAAATTAAGTCCATTCTTCAAATGCCCCCCCCTTCAAATAGTATAATAACTTAACTTAAAAACCAATTTAATATCCCGGATCCGTGGAAAAAGCTAGCACATAACAATACTTTTGTTGTGGCCACCTTTTCAGAAAATATTTTGTAAACTTTTATTTAGAACACCTTATGGTAAAAAATCCATGTAGAACTATAAAGGATAGCATCTAATAAAGAGATGTCATTACTTAACACAAAATACTGAGTGAATAAATCATCAAACACCCCAACAAACTTTCCTTTCTTTCTAACTACTACTGCTTGTTAAGAAGTTGATTAAGACTATGGCAGCCCGTGCAATTGATCTGAGACAATTACGCACTGGTTCCCGACGTTATAACGTAGGTAAGACGTTATAAAATGCGCAACTCTGCTTTTAGTTAAAATAGTTGTGAGCATCGTGGTACACATAAAATAACCAAAATTAATAATTGTGCAAGATAGTGACACATATACCATGTGCCACTCTCTTGATCTATTCACTCAGTTACTTTAAAATATTTAAGTAATTTAAAATAAAATTAAAATTAAAATTAAAAAATTAATTATTATTGTTAGAGTAGAATAGTATATAGGTAAATTTAATTGTGGATTTAATATGTGAAAACTCATATGAACATATTGACACACGTATACAAAAACCATGTACGTACTTGTCCAAAAATTTCATTCATCAACGTGTCGGTTTGTCAACAAACTCAGACCTGTAAATATCCTGTTCTCACCTGTACGGAATTGTATTTGCCACCCTCTGCAAAGTCGAGATAGACAATACCCCACCTCCTCTATTGTTCTATTTTTATAACAAGCGTGCATCATCATGTGCCCAGTAACAACAACTTTTAAACAAAGTAAAACTAAATCTAGTTAAATAAAACAAGTGTACTAATTAATTTTATGGAATGATGCTGCACTAAGTAAACCACCGAGTCCTAACCAAATAAATAACCGTTTCTTAAATACAAAAAAAAAAGAAAATAAAAATAAATAAATAATAAGTCCTTTAAATTAAAAGCTTGGTAGTATCTTAAATAAACTAACGTGTAATAAAAGTGTAGTAGTAATATAAGTAAAAAGCATAATAATAATAAAAGCATTCATGAATAGCGTAAACACCCGGTCGTGGCCTGTTTTGAAAAATAATTCCCAAGCCTGTCAATAAACGACAAACTCGTTCGTGCACAAAATAATCGTGTTTAGTATTGTAGTAAGCCACCCCAATTGTTATGAACTGCTGCCTAGGTAAACAATAGTAAACCACCCCGCGTGTAATACAATGAACCTTGTGTAAAGTGTTTGACCCCTCTTGCATTGTAACAGCTGATTGTTTAAAAGAAAATAAATGTACCTCTTCGTGAAATTCCGCTTGTCTCAGTAGTATAAGATATTAGAATTAGAAATAATCTAAGGTTGAGTATGGGATCAACTTTAGGTTACAATAGTATAATTAAGAGATATAGAGATAAGTACGTAACAAAGTCACGACGGCACCGCACTGGAAAAGGTTAATGATAGAGCAGAAAACTAACTACTTGAGTTAGAGTATGCTAATGAAATCAGTCGGGCCACGATATTGTGAATTTACGAAAATTAGGAGTAATAAATAAGATTAAGTTAGCAGTAAAGAAACGAGAGAAAGGAAACTTCCCGAAAGAAAGAAAACGAGTACTAAGTAAATTTCACACACTAATCCCAAGCATACTCCCAGTACCTTACTGACCTAATAACCTATAGAATACCCACCCGGTGTCATCTTTAAGCGGCGGAGTATGTGACGATTTTAAAATAGGAAACGTAATATGGAGTAAAATTTATTTTTAAATCGCACATTAAATTTAATATTACATCCCTTGATTAACTCAAAATAATATTTAATAAAAAGTTTAAATGACAAAAGGAATGCGAGTGTAAAGATAGGGAAACTAGTTAATAATTTACCATGCACTGACATGCATTAACTGGAATTAACCTGCGTACAGATCCTTTTACTAAACAAATAATACTGGTAAAACTTGAAATTATTCAAATAAATAAACAATGATACAGTAGTATACTATTTAATTCTGAAGTAAAGTATAGCTTTGGATAATAAAAAGGTCAAACTTTAAATACCGTAAATAGCGAATAATGGTGGAACTATTTTGTTGTGATGCGTAAACTCCGCGCAGTTAAGTTGCCTGTCCGGGCATAATAATAATGCAGTCGAGATGGAGCGCTCTCGTAGTAAACACTACACCCTTGAACCATGCCCCGAAGTACTAAGATATTTAAATTTAAAAGTGCAGATATAACTATGTGTAGAGGAAAGTATCAGTAAAGTAGTGTTTTATAAAGAAAAATGTAATCTATTAAATTAAATGGAATAAATAAGTGAGAGGGATGACATCTCTATTGACTAAGTGAAAGATCTCCAATGTTTGTTTAAATTAAAATGGTACAATGTACCAAAAGTGAGAACATTTTATAAATAACCATGTGACGTGCACTTCTGCGGGAAACAAGAACATTCATTCGAGTTGTACTACTAAAGATGCTTAGCTACCAAACTTCATAGAACAGCATAACAGCTTCATAATTACCAGCATCTCTTCAGGGACTTCACCCGGAAAGTGAACTACCATAACCTTCAACCATTTGTGGACACCCCAAGGACCAAGGACCAGGACACGGAGTAAACTTCACAATATCACAGGTGACACGGAGACTTGTCTTCCGTGGTTAAATGTCATTAAAACAAATGTTTGCAAACGACAGTTTAATAAACTATATAAAAGACTTTAATTATGGTCAATTTGAAAATTGTTTTATGTCATACGACTAAAATAATTTGTAATAATACTTAGTGCTTGTAGTATAAAGCTTTTCAGATGCTAGAGGTTAAATTAAGTCCATTCTTCAAATGCCCCCCCCTTCAAATAGTATAATAACTTAACTTAAAAACCAATTTAATATCCCGGATCCGTGGAAAAAGCTAGCACATAACAATACTTTTGTTGTGGCCACCTTTTCAGAAAATATTTTGTAAACTTTTATTTAGAACACCTTATGGTAAAAAATCCATGTAGAACTATAAAGGATAGCATCTAATAAAGAGATGTCATTACTTAACACAAAATACTGAGTGAATAAATCATCAAACACCCCAACAAACTTTCCTTTCTTTCTAACTACTACTGCTTGTTAAGAAGTTGATTAAGACTATGGCAGCCCGTGCAATTGATCTGAGACAATTACGCACTGGTTCCCGACGTTATAACGTAGGTAAGACGTTATAAAATGCGCAACTCTGCTTTTAGTTAAAATAGTTGTGAGCATCGTGGTACACATAAAATAACCAAAATTAATAATTGTGCAAGATAGTGACACATATACCATGTGCCACTCTCTTGATCTATTCACTCAGTTACTTTAAAATATTTAAGTAATTTAAAATAAAATTAAAATTAAAATTAAAAAATTAATTATTATTGTTAGAGTAGAATAGTATATAGGTAAATTTAATTGTGGATTTAATATGTGAAAACTCATATGAACATATTGACACACGTATACAAAAACCATGTACGTACTTGTCCAAAAATTTCATTCATCAACGTGTCGGTTTGTCAACAAACTCAGACCTGTAAATATCCTGTTCTCACCTGTACGGAATTGTATTTGCCACCCTCTGCAAAGTCGAGATAGACAATACCCCACCTCCTCTATTGTTCTATTTTTATAACAAGCGTGCATCATCATGTGCCCAGTAACAACAACTTTTAAACAAAGTAAAACTAAATCTAGTTAAATAAAACAAGTGTACTAATTAATTTTATGGAATGATGCTGCACTAAGTAAACCACCGAGTCCTAACCAAATAAATAACCGTTTCTTAAATACAAAAAAAAAAGAAAATAAAAATAAATAAATAATAAGTCCTTTAAATTAAAAGCTTGGTAGTATCTTAAATAAACTAACGTGTAATAAAAGTGTAGTAGTAATATAAGTAAAAAGCATAATAATAATAAAAGCATTCATGAATAGCGTAAACACCCGGTCGTGGCCTGTTTTGAAAAATAATTCCCAAGCCTGTCAATAAACGACAAACTCGTTCGTGCACAAAATAATCGTGTTTAGTATTGTAGTAAGCCACCCCAATTGTTATGAACTGCTGCCTAGGTAAACAATAGTAAACCACCCCGCGTGTAATACAATGCACCTTGTGTAAAGTGTTTGACCCCTCTTGCATTGTAACAGCTGATTGTTTAAAAGAAAATAAATGTACCTCTTCGTGAAATTCCGCTTGTCTCAGTAGTATAAGATATTAGAATTAGAAATAATCTAAGGTTGAGTATGGGATCAACTTTAGGTTACAATAGTATAATTAAGAGATATAGAGATAAGTACGTAACAAAGTCACGACGGCACCGCACTGGAAAAGGTTAATGATAGAGCAGAAAACTAACTACTTGAGTTAGAGTATGCTAATGAAATCAGTCGGGCCACGATATTGTGAATTTACGAAAATTAGGAGTAATAAATAAGATTAAGTTAGCAGTAAAGAAACGAGAGAAAGGAAACTTCCCGAAAAAAAGAAAACGAGTACTAAGTAAATTTCACACACTAATCCCAAGCATACTCCCAGTACCTTACTGACCTAATAACCTATAGAATACCCACCCGGTGTCATCTTTAAGCGGCGGAGTATGTGACGATTTTAAAATAGGAAACGTAATATGGAGTAAAATTTATTTTTAAATCGCACATTAAATTTAATATTACATCCCTTGATTAACTCAAAATAATATTTAATAAAAAGTTTAAATGACAAAAGGAATGCGAGTGTAAAGATAGGGAAACTAGTTAATAATTTACCATGCACTGACATGCATTAACTGGAATTAACCTGCGTACAGATCCTTTTACTAAACAAATAATACTGGTAAAACTTGAAATTATTCAAATAAATAAACAATGATACAGTAGTATACTATTTAATTCTGAAGTAAAGTATAGCTTTGGATAATAAAAAGGTCAAACTTTAAATACCGTAAATAGCGAATAATGGTGGAACTATTTTGTTGTGATGCGTAAACTCCGCGCAGTTAAGTTGCCTGTCCGGGCATAATAATAATGCAGTCGAGATGGAGCGCTCTCGTAGTAAACACTACACCCTTGAACCATGCCCCGAAGTACTAAGATATTTAAATTTAAAAGTGCAGATATAACTATGTGTAGAGGAAAGTATCAGTAAAGTAGTGTTTTATAAAGAAAAATGTAATCTATTAAATTAAATGGAATAAATAAGTGAGAGGGATGACATCTCTATTGACTAAGTGAAAGATCTCCAATGTTTGTTTAAATTAAAATGGTACAATGTACCAAAAGTGAGAACATTTTATAAATAACCATGTGACGTGCACTTCTGCGGGAAACAAGAACATTCATTCGAGTTGTACTACTAAAGATGCTTAACTACCAAACTTCATAGAACAGCATAACAGCTTCATAATTACCAGCATCTCTTCAGGGACTTCACCCGGAAAGTGAACTACCATAACCTTCAACCATTTGTGGACACCCCAAGGACCAAGGACCAGGACACGGAGTAAACTTCACAATATCACAGGTGACACGGAGACTTGTCTTCCGTGGTTAAATGTCATTAAAACAAATGTTTGCAAACGACAGTTTAATAAACTATATAAACGACTTTAATTATGGTCAATTTGAAAATTGTTTTATGTCATACGACTAAAATAATTTGTAATAATACTTAGTGCTTGTAGTATAAAGCTTTTCAGATGCTAGAGGTTAAATTAAGTCCATTCTTCAAATGCCCCCCCCCTTCAAATAGTATAATAACTTAACTTAAAAACCAATTTAATATCCCGGATCCGTGGAAAAAGCTAGCACATAACAATACTTTTGTTGTGGCCACCTTTTCAGAAAATATTTTGTAAACTTTTATTTAGAACACCTTATGGTAAAAAATCCATGTAGAACTATAAAGGATAGCATCTAATAAAGAGATGTCATTACTTAACACAAAATACTGAGTGAATAAATCATCAAACACCCCAACAAACTTTCCTTTCTTTCTAACTACTACTGCTTGTTAAGAAGTTGATTAAGACTATGGCAGCCCGTGCAATTGATCTGAGACAATTACGCACTGGTTCCCGACGTTATAACGTAGGTAAGACGTTATAAAATGCGCAACTCTGCTTTTAGTTAAAATAGTTGTGAGCATCGTGGTACACATAAAATAACCAAAATTAATAATTGTGCAAGATAGTGACACATATACCATGTGCCACTCTCTTGATCTATTCACTCAGTTACTTTAAAATATTTAAGTAATTTAAAATAAAATTAAAATTAAAATAAAAAAATTAATTACTATTGTTAGAGTAGAATAGTATATAGGTAACTTTAATTGTGGATTTAATATGTGTAAACTCATATTAACATATTGACACACGTATACAAAAACCATGTACGTACTTGTCCAAAAATTTCATTCATCAACGTGTCGGTTTGTCAACAAACTCAGACCTGTAAATATCCTGTTCTCACCTGTACGGAATTGTATTTACCACCCTCTGCAAAGTCGAGATAGACAATACCCCACCTCCTCTATTGTTCTATTTTTATAACAAGCGTGCATCATCATGTGCCCAGTAACAACAACTTTTAAACAAAGTAAAACTAAATCTAGTTAAATAAAACAAGTGTACTAATTAATTTTATGGAATGATGCTGCACTAAGTAAACCACCGAGTCCTAACCAAATAAATAACCGTTCCTTAAATACAAAAAAAAAAGAAAATATAAATAAATAAATAATAAGTCCTTTAAATTAAAAGCTTGGTAGTATCTTAAATAAACTAACGTGTAATAAAAGTGTAGTAGTAATATAAGTAAAAAGCATAATAATAATAAAAGCATACATGAATAGCGTAAACACCCGGTCGTGGCCTGTTTTGAAAAATAATTCCCAAGCCTGTCAATAAACGACAAACTCGTTCGTGCACAAAATAATCGTGTTTAGTATTGTAGTAAGCCACCCCAATTGTTATGAACTGCTGCCTAGGTAAACAATAGTAAACCACCCCGCGTGTAATACAATGCACCTTGTGTAAAGTGTTTGACCCCTCTTGCATTGTAACAGCTGATTGTTTAAAAGAAAATAAATGTACCTCTTCGTGAAATTCCGCTTGTCTCAGTAGTATAAGATATTAGAATTAGAAATAATCTAAGGTTGAGTATGGGATCAACTTTAGGTTACAATAGTATAATTAAGAGATATAGAGATAAGTACGTAACAAAGTCACGACGGCACCGCACTGGAAAAGGTTAATGATAGAGCAGAAAACTAACTACTTGAGTTAGAGTATGCTAATGAAATCAGTCGGGCCACGATATTGTGAATTTACGAAAATTAGGAGTAATAAATAAGATTAAGTTAGCAGTAAAGAAACGAGAGAAAGGAAACTTCCCGAAAGAAAGAAAACGAGTACTAAGTAAATTTCACACACTAATCCCAAGCATACTCCCAGTACCTTACTGACCTAATAACCTATAGAATACCCACCCGGTGTCATCTTTAAGCGGCGGAGTATGTGACGATTTTAAAATAGGAAACGTAATATGGAGTAAAATTTATTTTTAAATCGCACATTAAATTTAATATTACATCCCTTGATTAACTCAAAATAATATTTAATAAAAAGTTTAAATGACAAAAGGAATGCGAGTGTAAAGATAGGGAAACTAGTTAATAATTTACCATGCACTGACATGCATTAACTGGAATTAACCTGCGTACAGATCCTTTTACTAAACAAATAATACTGGTAAAACTTGAAATTATTCAAATAAATAAACAATGATATAGTAGTATACTATTTAATTCTGAAGTAAAGTATAGCTTTGGATAATAAAAAGGTCAAACTTTAAATACCGTAAATAGCGAATAATGGTGGAACTATTTTGTTGTGATGCGTAAACTCCGCGCAGTTAAGTTGCCTGTCCGGGCATAATAATAATGCAGTCGAGATGGAGCGCTCTCGTAGTAAACACTACACCCTTGAAACATGCCCCGAAGTACTAAGATATTTAAATTTAAAAGTGCAGATATAACTATGTGTAGAGGAAAGTATCAGTAAAGTAGTGTTTTATAAAGAAAAATGTAATCTATTAAATTAAATGGAATAAATAAGTGAGAGGGATGACATCTCTATTGACTAAGTGAAAGATCTCCAATGTTTGTTTAAATTAAAATGGTACAATGTACCAAAAGTGAGAACATTTTATAAATAACCATGTGACGTGCACTTCTGCGGGAAACAAGAACATTCATTCGAGTTGTACTACTAAAGATGCTTAGCTACCAAACTTCATAGAACAGCATAACAGCTTCATAATTACCAGCATCTCTTCAGGGACTTCACCCGGAAAGTGAACTACCATAACCTTCAACCATTTGTGGACACCCCAAGGACCAATGACCAGGACACGGAGTAAACTTCACAATATCACAGGTGACACGGAGACTTGTCTTCCGTGGTTAAATGTCATTAAGACAAATGTTTGCAAACGACAGTTTAATAAACTATATAAAAGACTTTAATTATGGTCAATTTGAAAATTGTTTTATGTCATACGACTAAAATAATTTGTAATAATACTTAGTGCTTGTAGTATAAAGCTTTTCAGATGCTAGAGGTTAAATTAAGTCCATTCTTCAAATGCCCCCCCCCCTTCAAATAGTATAATAACTTAACTTAAAAACCAATTTAATATCCCGGATCCGTGGAAAAAGCTAGCACATAACAATACTTTTGTTGTGGCCACCTTTTCAGAAAATATTTTGTAAACTTTTATTTAGAACACCTTATGGTAAAAAATCCATGTAGAACTATAAAGGATAGCATCTAATAAAGAGATGTCATTACTTAACACAAAATACTGAGTGAATAAATCATCAAACACCCCAACAAACTTTCCTTTCTTTCTAACTACTACTGCTTGTTAAGAAGTTGATTAAGACTATGGCAGCCCGTGCAATTGATCTGAGACAATTACGCACTGGTTCCCGACGTTATAACGTAGGTAAGACGTTATAAAATGCGCAACTCTGCTTTTAGTTAAAATAGTTGTGAGCATCGTGGTACACATAAAATAACCAAAATTAATAATTGTGCAAGATAGTGACACATATACCATGTGCCACTCTCTTGATCTATTCACTCAGTTACTTTAAAATATTTAAGTAATTTAAAATAAAATTAAAATTAAAATTAAAAAATTAATTATTATTGTTAGAGTAGAATAGTATATAGGTAAATTTAATTGTGGATTTAATATGTGTAAACTCATATGAACATATTGACACACGTATACAAAAACCATGTACGTACTTGTCCAAAAATTTCATTCATCAACGTGTCGGTTTGTCAACAAACTCAGACCTGTAAATATCCTGTTCTCACCTGTACGGAATTGTATTTGCCACCCTCTGCAAAGTCGAGATAGACAATACCCCACCTCCTCTATTGTTCTATTTTTATAACAAGCGTGCATCATCATGTGCCCAGTAACAACAACTTTTAAACAAAGTAAAACTAAATCTAGTTAAATAAAACAAGTGTACTAATTAATTTTATGGAATGATGCTGCACTAAGTAAACCACCGAGTCCTAACCAAATAAATAACCGTTTCTTAAATACAAAAAAAAAAAGAAAATAAAAATAAATAAATAATAAGTCCTTTAAATTAAAAGCTTGGTAGTATCTTAAATAAACTAACGTGTAATAAAAGTGTAGTAGTAATATAAGTAAAAAGCATAATAATAATAAAAGCATTCATGAATAGCGTAAACACCCGGTCGTGGCCTGTTTTGAAAAATAATTCCCAAGCCTGTCAATAAACGACAAACTCGTTCGTGCACAAAATAATCGTGTTTAGTATTGTAGTAAGCCACCCCAATTGTTATGAACTGCTGCCTAGGTAAACAATAGTAAACCACCCCGCGTGTAATACAATGCACCTTGTGTAAAGTGTTTGACCCCTCTTGCATTGTAACAGCTGATTGTTTAAAAGAAAATAAATGTACCTCCTCGTGAAATTCCGCTTGTCTCAGTAGTATAAGATATTAGAATTAGAAATAATCTAAGGTTGAGTATGGGATCAACTTTAGGTTACAATAGTATAATTAAGAGATATAGAGATAAGTACGTAACAAAGTCACGACGGCACCGCACTGGAAAAGGTTAATGATAGAGCAGAAAACTAACTACTTGAGTTAGAGTATGCTAATGAAATCAGTCGGGCCACGATATTGTAAATTTACGAAAATTAGGAGTAATAAATAAGATTAAGTTAGCAGTAAAGAAACGAGAGAAAGGAAACTTCCCGAAAGAAAGAAAACGAGTACTAAGTAAATTTCACACACTAATCCCAAGCATACTCCCAGTACCTTACTGACCTAATAACCTATAGAATACCCACCCGGTGTCATCTTTAAGCGGCGGAGTATGTGACGATTTTAAAATAGGAAACGTAATATGGAGTAAAATTTATTTTTAAATCGCACATTAAATTTAATATTACATCCCTTGATTAACTCAAAATAATATTTAATAAAAAGTTTAAATGACAAAAGGAATGCGAGTGTAAAGATAGGGAAACTAGTTAATAATTTACCATGCACTGACATGCATTAACTGGAATTAACCTGCGTACAGATCCTTTTACTAAACAAATAATACTGGTAAAACTTGAAATTATTCAAATAAATAAACAATGATACAGTAGTATACTATTTAATTCTGAAGTAAAGTATAGCTTTGGATAATAAAAAGGTCAAACTTTAAATACCGTAAATAGCGAATAATGGTGGAACTATTTTGTTGTGATGCGTAAACTCCGCGCAGTTAAGTTGCCTGTCCGGGCATAATAATAATGCAGTCGAGATGGAGCGCTCTCGTAGTAAACACTACACCCTTGAAACATGCCCCGAAGTACTAAGATATTTAAATTTAAAAGTGCAGATATAACTATGTGTAGAGGAAAGTATCAGTAAAGTAGTGTTTTATAAAGAAAAATGTAATCTATTAAATTAAATGGAATAAATAAGTGAGAGGGATGACATCTCTATTGACTAAGTGAAAGATCTCCAATGTTTGTTTAAATTAAAATGGTACAATGTACCAAAAGTGAGAACATTTTATAAATAACCATGTGACGTGCACTTCTGCGGGAAACAAGAACATTCATTCGAGTTGTACTACTAAAGATGCTTAGCTACCAAACTTCATAGAACAGCATAACAGCTTCATAATTACCAGCATCTCTTCAGGGACTTCACCCGGAAAGTGAACTACCATAACCTTCAACCATTTGTGGACACCCCAAGGACCAAGGACCAGGACACGGAGTAAACTTCACAATATCACAGGTGACACGGAGACTTGTCTTCCGTGGTTAAATGTCATTAAAACAAATGTTTGCAAACGACAGTTTAATAAACTATATAAAAGACTTTAATTATGGTCAATTTGAAAATTGTTTTATGTCATACGACTAAAATAATTTGTAATAATACTTAGTGCTTGTAGTATAAAGCTTTTCAGATGCTAGAGGTTAAATTAAGTCCATTCTTCAAATGCCCCCCCCTTCAAATAGTATAATAACTTAACTTAAAAACCAATTTAATATCCCGGATCCGTGGAAAAAGCTAGCACATAACAATACTTTTGTTGTGGCCACCTTTTCAGAAAATATTTTGTAAACTTTTATTTAGAACACCTTATGGTAAAAAATCCATGTAGAACTATAAAGGATAGCATCTAATAAAGAGATGTCATTACTTAACACAAAATACTGAGTGAATAAATCATCAAACACCCCAACAAACTTGTCTTTCTTTCTAACTACTACTGCTTGTTAAGAAGTTGATTAAGACTATGGCAGCCCGTGCAATTGATCTGAGACAATTACGCACTGGTTCCCGACGTTATAACGTAGGTAAGACGTTATAAAATGCGCAACTCTGCTTTTAGTTAAAATAGTTGTGAGCATCGTGGTACACATAAAATAACCAAAATTAATAATTGTGCAAGATAGTGACACATATACCATGTGCCACTCTCTTGATCTATTCACTCAGTTACTTTAAAATATTTAAGTAATTTAAAATAAAATTAAAATTAAAATTAAAAAATTAATTATTATTGTTAGAGTAGAATAGTATATAGGTAAATTTAATTGTGGATTTAATATGTGTAAACTCATATTAACATATTGACACACGTATACAAAAACCATGTACGTACTTGTCCAAAAATTTCATTCATCAACGTGTCGGTTTGTCAACAAACTCAGACCTGTAAATATCCTGTTCTCACCTGTACGGAATTGTATTTGCCACCCTCTGCAAAGTCGAGATAGACAATACCCCACCTCCTCTATTGTTCTATTTTTATAACAAGCGTGCATCATCATGTGCCCAGTAACAACAACTTTTAAACAAAGTAAAACTAAATCTAGTTAAATAAAACAAGTGTACTAATTAATTTTATGGAATGATGCTGCACTAAGTAAACCACCGAGTCCTAACCAAATAAATAACCGTTCCTTAAATACAAAAAAAAAAAGAAAATATAAATAAATAAATAATAAGTCCTTTAAATTAAAAGCTTGGTAGTATCTTAAATAAACTAACGTGTAATAAAAGTGTAGTAGTAATATAAGTAAAAAGCATAATAATAATAAAAGCATACATGAATAGCGTAAACACCCGGTCGTGGCCTGTTTTGAAAAATAATTCCCAAGCCTGTCAATAAACGACAAACTCGTTCGTGCACAAAATAATCGTGTTTAGTATTGTAGTAAGCCACCCCAATTGTTATGAACTGCTGCCTAGGTAAACAATAGTAAACCACCCCGCGTGTAATACAATGCACCTTGTGTAAAGTGTTTGACCCCTCTTGCATTGTAACAGCTGATTGTTTAAAAGAAAATAAATGTACCTCTTCGTGAAATTCCGCTTGTCTCAGTAGTATAAGATATTAGAATTAGAAATAATCTAAGGTTGAGTATGGGATCAACTTTAGGTTACAATAGTATAATTAAGAGATATAGAGATAAGTACGTAACAAAGTCACGACGGCACCGCACTGGAAAAGGTTAATGATAGAGCAGAAAACTAACTACTTGAGTTAGAGTATGCTAATGAAATCAGTCGGGCCACGATATTGTGAATTTACGAAAATTAGGAGTAATAAATAAGATTAAGTTAGCAGTAAAGAAACGAGAGAAAGGAAACTTCCCGAAAGAAAGAAAACGAGTACTAAGTAAATTTCACACACTAATCCCAAGCATACTCCCAGTACCTTACTGACCTAATAACCTATAGAATACCCACCCGGTGTCATCTTTAAGCGGCGGAGTATGTGACGATTTTAAAATAGGAAACGTAATATGGAGTAAAATTTATTTTTAAATCGCACATTAAATTTAATATTACATCCCTTGATTAACTCAAAATAATATTTAATAAAAAGTTTAAATGACAAAAGGAATGCGAGTGTAAAGATAGGGAAACTAGTTAATAATTTACCATGCACTGACATGCATTAACTGGAATTAACCTGCGTACAGATCCTTTTACTAAACAAATAATACTGGTAAAACTTGAAATTATTCAAATAAATAAACAATGATACAGTAGTATACTATTTAATTCTGAAGTAAAGTATAGCTTTGGATAATAAAAAGGTCAAACTTTAAATACCGTAAATAGCGAATAATGGTGGAACTATTTTGTTGTGATGCGTAAACTCCGCGCAGTTAAGTTGCCTGTCCGGGCATAATAATAATGCAGTCGAGATGGAGCGCTCTCGTAGTAAACACTACACCCTTGAAACATGCCCCGAAGTACTAAGATATTTAAATTTAAAAGTGCAGATATAACTATGTGTAGAGGAAAGTATCAGTAAAGTAGTGTTTTATAAAGAAAAATGTAATCTATTAAATTAAATGGAATAAATAAGTGAGAGGGATGACATCTCTATTGACTAAGTGAAAGATCTCCAATGTTTGTTTAAATTAAAATGGTACAATGTACCAAAAGTGAGAACATTTTATAAATAACCATGTGACGTGCACTTCTGCGGGAAACAAGAACATTCATTCGAGTTGTACTACTAAAGATGCTTAGCTACCAAACTTCATAGAACAGCATAACAGCTTCATAATTACCAGCATCTCTTCAGGGACTTCACCCGGAAAGTGAACTACCATAACCTTCAACCATTTGTGGACACCCCAAGGACCAAGGACCAGGACACGGAGTAAACTTCACAATATCACAGGTGACACGGAGACTTGTCTTCCGTGGTTAAATGTCATTAAGACAAATGTTTGCAAACGACAGTTTAATAAACTATATAAAAGACTTTAATTATGGTCAATTTGAAAATTGTTTTATGTCATACGACTAAAATAATTTGTAATAATACTTAGTGCTTGTAGTATAAAGCTTTTCAGATGCTAGAGGTTAAATTAAGTCCATTCTTCAAATGCCCCCCCCCTTCAAATAGTATAATAACTTAACTTAAAAACCAATTTAATATCCCGGATCCGTGGAAAAAGCTAGCACATAACAATACTTTTGTTGTGGCCACCTTTTCAGAAAATATTTTGTAAACTTTTATTTAGAACACCTTATGGTAAAAAATCCATGTAGAACTATAAAGGATAGCATCTAATAAAGAGATGTCATTACTTAACACAAAATACTGAGTGAATAAATCATCAAACACCCCAACAAACTTTCCTTTCTTTCTAACTACTACTGCTTGTTAAGAAGTTGATTAAGACTATGGCAGCCCGTGCAATTGATCTGAGACAATTACGCACTGGTTCCCGACGTTATAACGTAGGTAAGACGTTATAAAATGCGCAACTCTGCTTTTAGTTAAAATAGTTGTGAGCATCGTGGTACACATAAAATAACCAAAATTAATAATTGTGCAAGATAGTGACACATATACCATGTGCCACTCTCTTGATCTATTCACTCAGTTACTTTAAAATATTTAAGTAATTTAAAATAAAATTAAAATTAAAATTAAAAAATTAATTATTATTGTTAGAGTAGAATAGTATATAGGTAAATTTAATTGTGGATTTAATATGTGTAAACTCATATGAACATATTGACACACGTATACAAAAACCATGTACGTACTTGTCCAAAAATTTCATTCATCAACGTGTCGGTTTGTCAACAAACTCAGACCTGTAAATATCCTGTTCTCACCTGTACGGAATTGTATTTGCCACCCTCTGCAAAGTCGAGATAGACAATACCCCACCTCCTCTATTGTTCTATTTTTATAACAAGCGTGCATCATCATGTGCCCAGTAACAACAACTTTTAAACAAAGTAAAACTAAATCTAGTTAAATAAAACAAGTGTACTAATTATTTTATGGAATGATGCTGCACTAAGTAAACCACCGAGTCCTAACCAAATAAATAACCGTTTCTTAAATACAAAAAAAAAAAGAAAATAAAAATAAATAAATAATAAGTCCTTTAAATTAAAAGCTTGGTAGTATCTTAAATAAACTAACGTGTAATAAAAGTGTAGTAGTAATATAAGTAAAAAGCATAATAATAATAAAAGCATTCATGAATAGCGTAAACACCCGGTCGTGGCCTGTTTTGAAAAATAATTCCCAAGCCTGTCAATAAACGACAAACTCGTTCGTGCACAAAATAATCGTGTTTAGTATTGTAGTAAGCCACCCCAATTGTTATGAACTGCTGCCTAGGTAAACAATAGTAAACCACCCCGCGTGTAATACAATGCACCTTGTGTAAAGTGTTTGACCCCTCTTGCATTGTAACAGCTGATTGTTTAAAAGAAAATAAATGTACCTCTTCGTGAAATTCCGCTTGTCTCAGTAGTATAAGATATTAGAATTAGAAATAATCTAAGGTTGAGTATGGGATCAACTTTAGGTTACAATAGTATAATTAAGAGATATAGAGATAAGTACGTAACAAAGTCACGACGGCACCGCACTGGAAAAGGTTAATGATAGAGCAGAAAACTAACTACTTGAGTTAGAGTATGCTAATGAAATCAGTCGGGCCACGATATTGTAAATTTACGAAAATTAGGAGTAATAAATAAGATTAAGTTAGCAGTAAAGAAACGAGAGAAAGGAAACTTCCCGAAAGAAAGAAAACGAGTACTAAGTAAATTTCACACACTAATCCCAAGCATACTCCCAGTACCTTACTGACCTAATAACCTATAGAATACCCACCCGGTGTCATCTTTAAGCGGCGGAGTATGTGACGATTTTAAAATAGGAAACGTAATATGGAGTAAAATTTATTTTTAAATCGCACATTAAATTTAATATTACATCCCTTGATTAACTCAAAATAATATTTAATAAAAAGTTTAAATGACAAAAGGAATGCGAGTGTAAAGATAGGGAAACTAGTTAATAATTTACCATGCACTGACATGCATTAACTGGAATTAACCTGCGTACAGATCCTTTTACTAAACAAATAATACTGGTAAAACTTGAAATTATTCAAATAAATAAACAATGATACAGTAGTATACTATTTAATTCTGAAGTAAAGTATAGCTTTGGATAATAAAAAGGTCAAACTTTAAATACCGTAAATAGCGAATAATGGTGGAACTATTTTGTTGTGATGCGTAAACTCCGCGCAGTTAAGTTGCCTGTCCGGGCATAATAATAATGCAGTCGAGATGGAGCGCTCTCGTAGTAAACACTACACCCTTGAAACATGCCCCGAAGTACTAAGATATTTAAATTTAAAAGTGCAGATATAACTATGTGTAGAGGAAAGTATCAGTAAAGTAGTGTTTTATAAAGAAAAATGTAATCTATTAAATTAAATGGAATAAATAAGTGAGAGGGATGACATCTCTATTGACTAAGTGAAAGATCTCCAATGTTTGTTTAAATTAAAATGGTACAATGTACCAAAAGTGAGAACATTTTATAAATAACCATGTGACGTGCACTTCTGCGGGAAACAAGAACATTCATTCGAGTTGTACTACTAAAGATGCTTAGCTACCAAACTTCATAGAACAGCATAACAGCTTCATAATTACCAGCATCTCTTCAGGGACTTCACCCGGAAAGTGAACTACCATAACCTTCAACCATTTGTGGACACCCCAAGGACCAAGGACCAGGACACGGAGTAAACTTCACAATATCACAGGTGACACGGAGACTTGTCTTCCGTGGTTAAATGTCATTAAAACAAATGTTTGCAAACGACAGTTTAATAAACTATATAAAAGACTTTAATTATGGTCAATTTGAAAATTGTTTTATGTCATACGACTAAAATAATTTGTAATAATACTTAGTGCTTGTAGTATAAAGCTTTTCAGATGCTAGAGGTTAAATTAAGTCCATTCTTCAAATGCCCCCCCCTTCAAATAGTATAATAACTTAACTTAAAAACCAATTTAATATCCCGGATCCGTGGAAAAAGCTAGCACATAACAATACTTTTGTTGTGGCCACCTTTTCAGAAAATATTTTGTAAACTTTTATTTAGAACACCTTATGGTAAAAAATCCATGTAGAACTATAAAGGATAGCATCTAATAAAGAGATGTCATTACTTAACACAAAATACTGAGTGAATAAATCATCAAACACCCCAACAAACTTTCCTTTCTTTCTAACTACTACTGCTTGTTAAGAAGTTGATTAAGACTATGGCAGCCCGTGCAATTGATCTGAGACAATTACGCACTGGTTCCCGACGTTATAACGTAGGTAAGACGTTATAAAATGCGCAACTCTGCTTTTAGTTAAAATAGTTGTGAGCATCGTGGTACACATAAAATAACCAAAATTAATAATTGTGCAAGATAGTGACACATATACCATGTGCCACTCTCTTGATCTATTCACTCAGTTACTTTAAAATATTTAAGTAATTTAAAATAAAATTAAAATTAAAATTAAAAAATTAATTATTATTGTTAGAGTAGAATAGTATATAGGTAAATTTAATTGTGGATTTAATATGTGTAAACTCATATTAACATATTGACACACGTATACAAAAACCATGTACGTACTTGTCCAAAAATTTCATTCATCAACGTGTCGGTTTGTCAACAAACTCAGACCTGTAAATATCCTGTTCTCACCTGTACGGAATTGTATTTGCCACCCTCTGCAAAGTCGAGATAGACAATACCCCACCTCCTCTATTGTTCTATTTTTATAACAAGCGTGCATCATCATGTGCCCAGTAACAACAACTTTTAAACAAAGTAAAACTAAATCTAGTTAAATAAAACAAGTGTACTAATTAATTTTATGGAATGATGCTGCACTAAGTAAACCACCGAGTCCTAACCAAATAAATAACCGTTCCTTAAATACAAAAAAAAAAAGAAAATATAAATAAATAAATAATAAGTCCTTTAAATTAAAAGCTTGGTAGTATCTTAAATAAACTAACGTGTAATAAAAGTGTAGTAGTAATATAAGTAAAAAGCATAATAATAATAAAAGCATACATGAATAGCGTAAACACCCGGTCGTGGCCTGTTTTGAAAAATAATTCCCAAGCCTGTCAATAAACGACAAACTCGTTCGTGCACAAAATAATCGTGTTTAGTACTGTAGTAAGCCACCCCAATTGTTATGAACTGCTGCCTAGGTAAACAATAGTAAACCACCCCGCGTGTAATACAATGCACCTTGTGTAAAGTGTTTGACCCCTCTTGCATTGTAACAGCTGATTGTTTAAAAGAAAATAAATGTACCTCTTCGTGAAATTCCGCTTGTCTCAGTAGTATAAGATATTAGAATTAGAAATAATCTAAGGTTGAGTATGGGATCAACTTTAGGTTACAATAGTATAATTAAGAGATATAGAGATAAGTACGTAACAAAGTCACGACGGCACCGCACTGGAAAAGGTTAATGATAGAGCAGAAAACTAACTACTTGAGTTAGAGTATGCTAATGAAATCAGTCGGGCCACGATATTGTGAATTTACGAAAATTAGGAGTAATAAATAAGATTAAGTTAGCAGTAAAGAAACGAGAGAAAGGAAACTTCCCGAAAGAAAGAAAACGAGTACTAAGTAAATTTCACACACTAATCCCAAGCATACTCCCAGTACCTTACTGACCTAATAACCTATAGAATACCCACCCGGTGTCATCTTTAAGCGGCGGAGTATGTGACGATTTTAAAATAGGAAACGTAATATGGAGTAAAATTTATTTTTAAATCGCACATTAAATTTAATATTACATCCCTTGATTAACTCAAAATAATATTTAATAAAAAGTTTAAATGACAAAAGGAATGCGAGTGTAAAGATAGGGAAACTAGTTAATAATTTACCATGCACTGACATGCATTAACTGGAATTAACCTGCGTACAGATCCTTTTACTAAACAAATAATACTGGTAAAACTTGAAATTATTCAAATAAATAAACAATGATACAGTAGTATACTATTTAATTCTGAAGTAAAGTATAGCTTTGGATAATAAAAAGGTCAAACTTTAAATACCGTAAATAGCGAATAATGGTGGAACTATTTTGTTGTGATGCGTAAACTCCGCGCAGTTAAGTTGCCTGTCCGGGCATAATAATAATGCAGTCGAGATGGAGCGCTCTCGTAGTAAACACTACACCCTTGAACCATGCCCCGAAGTACTAAGATATTTAAATTTAAAAGTGCAGATATAACTATGTGTAGAGGAAAGTATCAGTAAAGTAGTGTTTTATAAAGAAAAATGTAATCTATTAAATTAAATGGAATAAATAAGTGAGAGGGATGACATCTCTATTGACTAAGTGAAAGATCTCCAATGTTTGTTTAAATTAAAATGGTACAATGTACCAAAAGTGAGAACATTTTATAAATAACCATGTGACGTGCACTTCTGCGGGAAACAAGAACATTCATTCGAGTTGTACTACTAAAGATGCTTAGCTACCAAACTTCATAGAACAGCATAACAGCTTCATAATTACCAGCATCTCTTCAGGGACTTCACCCGGAAAGTGAACTACCATAACCTTCAACCATTTGTGGACACCCCAAGGACCAAGGACCAGGACACGGAGTAAACTTCACAATATCACAGGTGACACGGAGACTTGTCTTCCGTGGTTAAATGTCATTAAAACAAATGTTTGCAAACGACAGTTTAATAAACTATATAAAAGACTTTAATTATGGTCAATTTGAAAATTGTTTTATGTCATACGACTAAAATAATTTGTAATAATACTTAGTGCTTGTAGTATAAAGCTTTTCAGATGCTAGAGGTTAAATTAAGTCCATTCTTCAAATGCCCCCCCCTTCAAATAGTATAATAACTTAACTTAAAAACCAATTTAATATCCCGGATCCGTGGAAAAAGCTAGCACATAACAATACTTTTGTTGTGGCCACCTTTTCAGAAAATATTTTGTAAACTTTTATTTAGAACACCTTATGGTAAAAAATCCATGTAGAACTATAAAGGATAGCATCTAATAAAGAGATGTCATTACTTAACACAAAATACTGAGTGAATAAATCATCAAACACCCCAACAAACTTTCCTTTCTTTCTAACTACTACTGCTTGTTAAGAAGTTGATTAAGACTATGGCAGCCCGTGCAATTGATCTGAGACAATTACGCACTGGTTCCCGACGTTATAACGTAGGTAAGACGTTATAAAATGCGCAACTCTGCTTTTAGTTAAAATAGTTGTGAGCATCGTGGTACACATAAAATAACCAAAATTAATAATTGTGCAAGATAGTGACACATATACCATGTGCCACTCTCTTGATCTATTCACTCAGTTACTTTAAAATATTTAAGTAATTTAAAATAAAATTAAAATTAAAATTAAAAAATTAATTATTATTGTTAGAGTAGAATAGTATATAGGTAAATTTAATTGTGGATTTAATATGTGTAAACTCATATTAACATATTGACACACGTATACAAAAACCATGTACGTACTTGTCCAAAAATTTCATTCATCAACGTGTCGGTTTGTCAACAAACTCAGACCTGTAAATATCCTGTTCTCACCTGTACGAAATTGTATTTGCCACCCTCTGCAAAGTCGAGATAGACAATACCCCACCTCCTCTATTGTTCTATTTTTATAACAAGCGTGCATCATCATGTGCCCAGTAACAACAACTTTTAAACAAAGTAAAACTAAATCTAGTTAAATAAAACAAGTGTACTAATTAATTTTATGGAATGATGCTGCACTAAGTAAACCACCGAGTCCTAACCAAATAAATAACCGTTCCTTAAATACAAAAAAAAAAAAGAAAATATAAATAAATAAATAATAAGTCCTTTAAATTAAAAGCTTGGTAGTATCTTAAATAAACTAACGTGTAATAAAAGTGTAGTAGTAATATAAGTAAAAAGCATAATAATAATAAAAGCATACATGAATAGCGTAAACACCCGGTCGTGGCCTGTTTTGAAAAATAATTCCCAAGCCTGTCAATAAACGACAAACTCGTTCGTGCACAAAATAATCGTGTTTAGTATTGTAGTAAGCCACCCCAATTGTTATGAACTGCTGCCTAGGTAAACAATAGTAAACCACCCCGCGTGTAATACAATGCACCTTGTGTAAAGTGTTTGACCCCTCTTGCATTGTAACAGCTGATTGTTTAAAAGAAAATAAATGTACCTCTTCGTGAAATTCCGCTTGTCTCAGTAGTATAAGATATTAGAATTAGAAATAATCTAAGGTTGAGTATGGGATCAACTTTAGGTTACAATAGTATAATTAAGAGATATAGAGATAAGTACGTAACAAAGTCACGACGGCACCGCACTGGAAAAGGTTAATGATAGAGCAGAAAACTAACTACTTGAGTTAGAGTATGCTAATGAAATCAGTCGGGCCACGATATTGTGAATTTACGAAAATTAGGAGTAATAAATAAGATTAAGTTAGCAGTAAAGAAACGAGAGAAAGGAAACTTCCCGAAAGAAAGAAAACGAGTACTAAGTAAATTTCACACACTAATCCCAAGCATACTCCCAGTACCTTACTGACCTAATAACCTATAGAATACCCACCCGGTGTCATCTTTAAGCGGCGGAGTATGTGACGATTTTAAAATAGGAAACGTAATATGGAGTAAAATTTATTTTTAAATCGCACATTAAATTTAATATTACATCCCTTGATTAACTCAAAATAATATTTAATATAAAGTTTAAATGACAAAAGGAATGCGAGTGTAAAGATAGGGAAACTAGTTAATAATTTACCATGCACTGACATGCATTAACTGGAATTAACCTGCGTACAGATCCTTTTACTAAACAAATAATACTGGTAAAACTTGAAATTATTCAAATAAATAAACAATGATACAGTAGTATACTATTTAATTCTGAAGTAAAGTATAGCTTTGGATAATAAAAAGGTCAAACTTTAAATACCGTAAATAGCGAATAATGGTGGAACTATTTTGTTGTGATGCGTAAACTCCGCGCAGTTAAGTTGCCTGTCCGGGCATAATAATAATGCAGTCGAGATGGAGCGCTCTCGTAGTAAACACTACACCCTTGAAACATGCCCCGAAGTACTAAGATATTTAAATTTAAAAGTGCAGATATAACTATGTGTAGAGGAAAGTATCAGTAAAGTAGTGTTTTATAAAGAAAAATGTAATCTATTAAATTAAATGGAATAAATAAGTGAGAGGGATGACATCTCTATTGACTAAGTGAAAGATCTCCAATGTTTGTTTAAATTAAAATGGTACAATGTACCAAAAGTGAGAACATTTTATAAATAACCATGTGACGTGCACTTCTGCGGGAAACAAGAACATTCATTCGAGTTGTACTACTAAAGATGCTTAGCTACCAAACTTCATAGAACAGCATAACAGCTTCATAATTACCAGCATCTCTTCAGGGACTTCACCCGGAAAGTGAACTACCATAACCTTCAACCATTTGTGGACACCCCAAGGACCAAGGACCAGGACACGGAGTAAACTTCACAATATCACAGGTGACACGGAGACTTGTCTTCCGTGGTTAAATGTCATTAAAACAAATGTTTGCAAACGACAGTTTAATAAACTATATAAAAGAATTTAATTATGGTCAATTTGAAAATTGTTTTATGTCATACGACTAAAATAATTTGTAATAATACTTAGTGCTTGTAGTATAAAGCTTTTCAGATGCTAGAGGTTAAATTAAGTCCATTCTTCAAATGCCCCCCCCTTCAAATAGTATAATAACTTAACTTAAAAACCAATTTAATATCCCGGATCCGTGGAAAAAGCTAGCACATAACAATACTTTTGTTGTGGCCACCTTTTCAGAAAATATTTTGTAAACTTTTATTTAGAACACCTTATGGTAAAAAATCCATGTAGAACTATAAAGGATAGCATCTAATAAAGAGATATCATTACTTAACACAAAATACTGAGTGAATAAATCATCAAACACCCCAACAAACTTTCCTTTCTTTCTAACTACTACTGCTTGTTAAGAAGTTGATTAAGACTATGGCAGCCCGTGCAATTGATCTGAGACAATTACGCACTGGTTCCCGACGTTATAACGTAGGTAAGACGTTATAAAATGCGCAACTCTGCTTTTAGTTAAAATAGTTGTGAGCATCGTGGTACACATAAAATAACCAAAATTAATAATTGTGCAAGATAGTGACACATATACCATGTGCCACTCTCTTGATCTATTCACTCAGTTACTTTAAAATATTTAAGTAATTTAAAATAAAATTAAAATAAAATTAAAAAATTAATTATTATTGTTAGAGTAGAATAGTATATAGGTAAATTTAATTGTGGATTTAATATGTGTAAACTCATATGAACATATTGACACACGTATACAAAAACCATGTACGTACTTGTCCAAAAATTTCATTCATCAACGTGTCGGTTTGTCAACAAACTCAGACCTGTAAATATCCTGTTCTCACCTGTACGGAATTGTATTTGCCACCCTCTGCAAAGTCGAGATAGACAATACCCCACCTCCTCTATTGTTCTATTTTTATAACAAGCGTGCATCATCATGTGCCCAGTAACAACAACTTTTAAACAAAGTAAAACTAAATCTAGTTAAATAAAACAAGTGTACTAATTAATTTTATGGAATGATGCTGCACTAAGTAAACCACCGAGTCCTAACCAAATAAATAACCGTTTCTTAAATACAAAAAAAAAAGAAAATAAAAATAAATAAATAATAAGTCCTTTAAATTAAAAGCTTGGTAGTATCTTAAATAAACTAACGTGTAATAAAAGTGTAGTAGTAATATAAGTAAAAAGCATAATAATAATAAAAGCATTCATGAATAGCGTAAACACCCGGTCGTGGCCTGTTTTGAAAAATAATTCCCAAGCCTGTCAATAAACGACAAACTCGTTCGTGCACAAAATAATCGTGTTTAGTATTGTAGTAAGCCACCCCAATTGTTATGAACTGCTGCCTAGGTAAACAATAGTAAACCACCCCGCGTGTAATACAATGCACCTTGTGTAAAGTGTTTGACCCCTCTTGCATTGTAACAGCTGATTGTTTAAAAGAAAATAAATGTACCTCTTCGTGAAATTCCGCTTGTCTCAGTAGTATAAGATATTAGAATTAGAAATAATCTAAGGTTGAGTATGGGATCAACTTTAGGTTACAATAGTATAATTAAGAGATATAGAGATAAGTACGTAACAAAGTCACGACGGCACCGCACTGGAAAAGGTTAATGATAGAGCAGAAAACTAACTACTTGAGTTAGAGTATGCTAATGAAATCAGTCGGGCCACGATATTGTGAATTTACGAAAATTAGGAGTAATAAATAAGATTAAGTTAGCAGTAAAGAAACGAGAGAAAGGAAACTTCCCGAAAGAAAGAAAACGAGTACTAAGTAAATTTCACACACTAATCCCAAGCATACTCCCAGTACCTTACTGACCTAATAACCTATAGAATACCCACCCGGTGTCATCTTTAAGCGGCGGAGTATGTGACGATTTTAAAATAGGAAACGTAATATGGAGTAAAATTTATTTTTAAATCGCACATTAAATTTAATATTACATCCCTTGATTAACTCAAAATAATATTTAATAAAAAGTTTAAATGACAAAAGGAATGCGAGTGTAAAGATAGGGAAACTAGTTAATAATTTACCATGCACTGACATGCATTAACTGGAATTAACCTGCGTACAGATCCTTTTACTAAACAAATAATACTGGTAAAACTTGAAATTATTCAAATAAATAAACAATGATACAGTAGTATACTATTTAATTCTGAAGTAAAGTATAGCTTTGGATAATAAAAAGGTCAAACTTTAAATACCGTAAATAGCGAATAATGGTGGAACTATTTTGTTGTGATGCGTAAACTCCGCGCAGTTAAGTTGCCTGTCCGGGCATAATAATAATGCAGTCGAGATGGAGCGCTCTCGTAGTAAACACTACACCCTTGAACCATGCCCCGAAGTACTAAGATATTTAAATTTAAAAGTGCAGATATAACTATGTGTAGAGGAAAGTATCAGTAAAGTAGTGTTTTATAAAGAAAAATGTAATCTATTAAATTAAATGGAATAAATAAGTGAGAGGGATGACATCTCTATTGACTAAGTGAAAGATCTCCAATGTTTGTTTAAATTAAAATGGTACAATGTACCAAAAGTGAGAACATTTTATAAATAACCATGTGACGTGCACTTCTGCGGGAAACAAGAACATTCATTCGAGTTGTACTACTAAAGATGCTTAGCTACCAAACTTCATAGAACAGCATAACAGCTTCATAATTACCAGCATCTCTTCAGGGACTTCACCCGGAAAGTGAACTACCATAACCTTCAACCATTTGTGGACACCCCAAGGACCAAGGACCAGGACACGGAGTAAACTTCACAATATCACAGGTGACACGGAGACTTGTCTTCCGTGGTTAAATGTCATTAAAACAAATGTTTGCAAACGACAGTTTAATAAACTATATAAAAGACTTTAATTATGGTCAATTTGAAAATTGTTTTATGTCATACGACTAAAATAATTTGTAATAATACTTAGTGCTTGTAGTATAAAGCTTTTCAGATGCTAGAGGTTAAATTAAGTCCATTCTTCAAATGCCCCCCCCTTCAAATAGTATAATAACTTAACTTAAAAACCAATTTAATATCCCGGATCCGTGGAAAAAGCTAGCACATAACAATACTTTTGTTGTGGCCACCTTTTCAGAAAATATTTTGTAAACTTTTATTTAGAACACCTTATGGTAAAAAATCCATGTAGAACTATAAAGGATAGCATCTAATAAAGAGATGTCATTACTTAACACAAAATACTGAGTGAATAAATCATCAAACACCCCAACAAACTTTCCTTTCTTTCTAACTACTACTGCTTGTTAAGAAGTTGATTAAGACTATGGCAGCCCGTGCAATTGATCTGAGACAATTACGCACTGGTTCCCGACGTTATAACGTAGGTAAGACGTTATAAAATGCGCAACTCTGCTTTTAGTTAAAATAGTTGTGAGCATCGTGGTACACATAAAATAACCAAAATTAATAATTGTGCAAGATAGTGACACATATACCATGTGCCACTCTCTTGATCTATTCACTCAGTTACTTTAAAATATTTAAGTAATTTAAAATAAAATTAAAATTAAAATTAAAAAATTAATTATTATTGTTAGAGTAGAATAGTATATAGGTAAATTTAATTGTGGATTTAATATGTGTAAACTCATATTAACATATTGACACACGTATACAAAAACCATGTACGTACTTGTCCAAAAATTTCATTCATCAACGTGTCGGTTTGTCAACAAACTCAGACCTGTAAATATCCTGTTCTCACCTGTACGAAATTGTATTTGCCACCCTCTGCAAAGTCGAGATAGACAATACCCCACCTCCTCTATTGTTCTATTTTTATAACAAGCGTGCATCATCATGTGCCCAGTAACAACAACTTTTAAACAAAGTAAAACTAAATCTAGTTAAATAAAACAAGTGTACTAATTAATTTTATGGAATGATGCTGCACTAAGTAAACCACCGAGTCCTAACCAAATAAATAACCGTTCCTTAAATACAAAAAAAAAAAAGAAAATATAAATAAATAAATAATAAGTCCTTTAAATTAAAAGCTTGGTAGTATCTTAAATAAACTAACGTGTAATAAAAGTGTAGTAGTAATATAAGTAAAAAGCATAATAATAATAAAAGCATACATGAATAGCGTAAACACCCGGTCGTGGCCTGTTTTGAAAAATAATTCCCAAGCCTGTCAATAAACGACAAACTCGTTCGTGCACAAAATAATCGTGTTTAGTATTGTAGTAGCCACCCCAATTGTTATGAACTGCTGCCTAGGTAAACAATAGTAAACCACCCCGCGTGTAATACAATGCACCTTGTGTAAAGTGTTTGACCCCTCTTGCATTGTAACAGCTGATTGTTTAAAAGAAAATAAATGTACCTCTTCGTGAAATTCCGCTTGTCTCAGTAGTATAAGATATTAGAATTAGAAATAATCTAAGGTTGAGTATGGGATCAACTTTAGGTTACAATAGTATAATTAAGAGATATAGAGATAAGTACGTAACAAAGTCACGACGGCACCGCACTGGAAAAGGTTAATGATAGAGCAGAAAACTAACTACTTGAGTTAGAGTATGCTAATGAAATCAGTCGGGCCACGATATTGTGAATTTACGAAAATTAGGAGTAATAAATAAGATTAAGTTAGCAGTAAAGAAACGAGAGAAAGGAAACTTCCCGAAAGAAAGAAAACGAGTACTAAGTAAATTTCACACACTAATCCCAAGCATACTCCCAGTACCTTACTGACCTAATAACCTATAGAATACCCACCCGGTGTCATCTTTAAGCGGCGGAGTATGTGACGATTTTAAAATAGGAAACGTAATATGGAGTAAAATTTATTTTTAAATCGCACATTAAATTTAATATTACATCCCTTGATTAACTCAAAATAATATTTAATATAAAGTTTAAATGACAAAAGGAATGCGAGTGTAAAGATAGGGAAACTAGTTAATAATTTACCATGCACTGACATGCATTAACTGGAATTAACCTGCGTACAGATCCTTTTACTAAACAAATAATACTGGTACAACTTGAAATTATTCAAATAAATAAACAATGATACAGTAGTATACTATTTAATTCTGAAGTAAAGTATAGCTTTGGATAATAAAAAGGTCAAACTTTAAATACCGTAAATAGCGAATAATGGTGGAACTATTTTGTTGTGATGCGTAAACTCCGCGCAGTTAAGTTGCCTGTCCGGGCATAATAATAATGCAGTCGAGATGGAGCGCTCTCGTAGTAAACACTACACCCTTGAAACATGCCCCGAAGTACTAAGATATTTAAATTTAAAAGTGCAGATATAACTATGTGTAGAGGAAAGTATCAGTAAAGTAGTGTTTTATAAAGAAAAATGTAATCTATTAAATTAAATGGAATAAATAAGTGAGAGGGATGACATCTCTATTGACTAAGTGAAAGATCTCCAATGTTTGTTTAAATTAAAATGGTACAATGTACCAAAAGTGAGAACATTTTATAAATAACCATGTGACGTGCACTTCTGCGGGAAACAAGAACATTCATTCGAGTTGTACTACTAAAGATGCTTAGCTACCAAACTTCATAGAACAGCATAACAGCTTCATAATTACCAGCATCTCTTCAGGGACTTCACCCGGAAAGTGAACTACCATAACCTTCAACCATTTGTGGACACCCCAAGGACCAAGGACCAGGACACGGAGTAAACTTCACAATATCACAGGTGACACGGAGACTTGTCTTCCGTGGTTAAATGTCATTAAAACAAATGTTTGCAAACGACAGTTTAATAAACTATATAAAAGAATTTAATTATGGTCAATTTGAAAATTGTTTTATGTCATACGACTAAAATAATTTGTAATAATACTTAGTGCTTGTAGTATAAAGCTTTTCAGATGCTAGAGGTTAAATTAAGTCCATTCTTCAAATGCCCCCCCCCTTCAAATAGTATAATAACTTAACTTAAAAACCAATTTAATATCCCGGATCCGTGGAAAAAGCTAGCACATAACAATACTTTTGTTGTGGCCACCTTTTCAGAAAATATTTTGTAAACTTTTATTTAGAACACCTTATGGTAAAAAATCCATGTAGAACTATAAAGGATAGCATCTAATAAAGAGATATCATTACTTAACACAAAATACTGAGTGAATAAATCATCAAACACCCCAACAAACTTTCCTTTCTTTCTAACTACTACTGCTTGTTAAGAAGTTGATTAAGACTATGGCAGCCCGTGCAATTGATCTGAGACAATTACGCACTGGTTCCCGACGTTATAACGTAGGTAAGACGTTATAAAATGCGCAACTCTGCTTTTAGTTAAAATAGTTGTGAGCATCGTGGTACACATAAAATAACCAAAATTAATAATTGTGCAAGATAGTGACACATATACCATGTGCCACTCTCTTGATCTATTCACTCAGTTACTTTAAAATATTTAAGTAATTTAAAATAAAATTAAAATAAAATTAAAAAATTAATTATTATTGTTAGAGTAGAATAGTATATAGGTAAATTTAATTGTGGATTTAATATGTGTAAACTCATATGAACATATTGACACACGTATACAAAAACCATGTACGTACTTGTCCAAAAATTTCATTCATCAACGTGTCGGTTTGTCAACAAACTCAGACCTGTAAATATCCTGTTCTCACCTGTACGGAATTGTATTTGCCACCCTCTGCAAAGTCGAGATAGACAATACCCCACCTCCTCTATTGTTCTATTTTTATAACAAGCGTGCATCATCATGTGCCCAGTAACAACAACTTTTAAACAAAGTAAAACTAAATCTAGTTAAATAAAACAAGTGTACTAATTAATTTTATGGAATGATGCTGCACTAAGTAAACCACCGAGTCCTAACCAAATAAATAACCGTTTCTTAAATACAAAAAAAAAAAGAAAATAAAAATAAATAAATAATAAGTCCTTTAAATTAAAAGCTTGGTAGTATCTTAAATAAACTAACGTGTAATAAAAGTGTAGTAGTAATATAAGTAAAAAGCATAATAATAATAAAAGCATTCATGAATAGCGTAAACACCCGGTCGTGGCCTGTTTTGAAAAATAATTCCCAAGCCTGTCAATAAACGACAAACTCGTTCGTGCACAAAATAATCGTGTTTAGTATTGTAGTAAGCCACCCCAATTGTTATGAACTGCTGCCTAGGTAAACAATAGTAAACCACCCCGCGTGTAATACAATGCACCTTGTGTAAAGTGTTTGACCCCTCTTGCATTGTAACAGCTGATTGTTTAAAAGAAAATAAATGTACCTCTTCGTGAAATTCCGCTTGTCTCAGTAGTATAAGATATTAGAATTAGAAATAATCTAAGGTTGAGTATGGGATCAACTTTAGGTTACAATAGTATAATTAAGAGATATAGAGATAAGTACGTAACAAAGTCACGACGGCACCGCACTGGAAAAGGTTAAGGATAGAGCAGAAAACTAACTACTTGAGTTAGAGTATGCTAATGAAATCAGTCGGGCCACGATATTGTGAATTTACGAAAATTAGGAGTAATAAATAAGATTAAGTTAGCAGTAAAGAAACGAGAGAAAGGAAACTTCCCGAAAAAAAGAAAACGAGTACTAAGTAAATTTCACACACTAATCTCAAGCATACTCCCAGTACCTTACTGACCTAATAACCTATAGAATACCCACCCGGTGTCATCTTTAAGCGGCGGAGTATGTGACGATTTTAAAATAGGAAACGTAATATGGAGTAAAATTTATTTTTAAATCGCACATTAAATTTAATATTACATCCCTTGATTAACTCAAAATAATATTTAATAAAAAGTTTAAATGACAAAAGGAATGCGAGTGTAAAGATAGGGAAACTAGTTAATAATTTACCATGCACTGACATGCATTAACTGGAATTAACCTGCGTACAGATCCTTTTACTAAACAAATAATACTGGTAAAACTTGAAATTATTCAAATAAATAAACAATGATACAGTAGTATACTATTTAATTCTGAAGTAAAGTATAGCTTTGGATAATAAAAAGGTCAAACTTTAAATACCGTAAATAGCGAATAATGGTGGAACTATTTTGTTGTGATGCGTAAACTCCGCGCAGTTAAGTTGCCTGTCCGGGCATAATAATAATGCAGTCGAGATGGAGCGCTCTCGTAGTAAACACTACACCCTTGAACCATGCCCCGAAGTACTAAGATATTTAAATTTAAAAGTGCAGATATAACTATGTGTAGAGGAAAGTATCAGTAAAGTAGTGTTTTATAAAGAAAAATGTAATCTATTAAATTAAATGGAATAAATAAGTGAGAGGGATGACATCTCTATTGACTAAGTGAAAGATCTCCAATGTTTGTTTAAATTAAAATGGTACAATGTACCAAAAGTGAGAACATTTTATAAATAACCATGTGACGTGCATTTCTGCGGGAAACAAGAACATTCATTCGAGTTGTACTACTAAAGATGCTTAGCTACCAAACTTCATAGAACAGCATAACAGCTTCATAATTACCAGCATCTCTTCAGGGACTTCACCCGGAAAGTGAACTACCATAACCTTCAACCATTTGTGGACACCCCAAGGACCAAGGACCAGGACACGGAGTAAACTTCACAATATCACAGGTGACACGGAGACTTGTCTTCCGTGGTTAAATGTCATTAAAACAAATGTTTGCAAACGACAGTTTAATAAACTATATAAACGACTTTAATTATGGTCAATTTGAAAATTGTTTTATGTCATACGACTAAAATAATTTGTAATAATACTTAGTGCTTGTAGTATAAAGCTTTTCAGATGCTAGAGGTTAAATTAAGTCCATTCTTCAAATGCCCCCCCCCTTCAAATAGTATAATAACTTAACTTAAAAACCAATTTAATATCCCGGATCCGTGGAAAAAGCTAGCACATAACAATACTTTTGTTGTGGCCACCTTTTCAGAAAATATTTTGTAAACTTTTATTTAGAACACCTTATGGTAAAAAATCCATGTAGAACTATAAAGGATAGCATCTAATAAAGAGATGTCATTACTTAACACAAAATACTGAGTGAATAAATCATCAAACACCCCAACAAACTTTCCTTTCTTTCTAACTACTACTGCTTGTTAAGAAGTTGATTAAGACTATGGCAGCCCGTGCAATTGATCTGAGACAATTACGCACTGGTTCCCGACGTTATAACGTAGGTAAGACGTTATAAAATACGCAACTCTGCTTTTAGTTAAAATAGTTGTGAGCATCGTGGTACACATAAAATAACCAAAATTAATAATTGTGCAAGATAGTGACACATATACCATGTGCCACTCTCTTGATCTATTCACTCAGTTACTTTAAAATATTTAAGTAATTTAAAATAAAATTAAAATTAAAATAAAAAAATTAATTACTATTGTTAGAGTAGAATAGTATATAGGTAACTTTAATTGTGGATTTAATATGTGTAAACTCATATTAACATATTGACACACGTATACAAAAACCATGTACGTACTTGTCCAAAAATTTCATTCATCAACGTGTCGGTTTGTCAACAAACTCAGACCTGTAAATATCCTGTTCTCACCTGTACGGAATTGTATTTGCCACCCTCTGCAAAGTCGAGATAGACAATACCCCACCTCCTCTATTGTTCTATTTTTATAACAAGCGTGCATCATCATGTGCCCAGTAACAACAACTTTTAAACAAAGTAAAACTAAATCTAGTTAAATAAAACAAGTGTACTAATTAATTTTATGGAATGATGCTGCACTAAGTAAACCACCGAGTCCTAACCAAATAAATAACCGTTCCTTAAATACAAAAAAAAAAGAAAATATAAATAAATAAATAATAAGTCCTTTAAATTAAAAGCTTGGTAGTATCTTAAATAAACTAACGTGTAATAAAAGTGTAGTAGTAATATAAGTAAAAAGCATAATAATAATAAAAGCATACATGAATAGCGTAAACACCCGGTCGTGGCCTGTTTTGAAAAATAATTCCCAAGCCTGTCAATAAACGACAAACTCGTTCGTGCACAAAATAATCGTGTTTAGTATTGTAGTAAGCCACCCCAATTGTTATGAACTGCTGCCTAGGTAAACAATAGTAAACCACCCCGCGTGTAATACAATGCACCTTGTGTAAAGTGTTTGACCCCTCTTGCATTGTAACAGCTGATTGTTTAAAAGAAAATAAATGTACCTCTTCGTGAAATTCCGCTTGTCTCAGTAGTATAAGATATTAGAAATAGAAATAATCTAAGGTTGAGTATGGGATCAACTTTAGGTTACAATAGTATAATTAAGAGATATAGAGATAAGTACGTAACAAAGTCACGACGGCACCGCACTGGAAAAGGTTAATGATAGAGCAGAAAACTAACTACTTGAGTTAGAGTATGCTAATGAAATCAGTCGGGCCACGATATTGTGAATTTACGAAAATTAGGAGTAATAAATAAGATTAAGTTAGCAGTAAAGAAACGAGAGAAAGGAAACTTCCCGAAAGAAAGAAAACGAGTACTAAGTAAATTTCACACACTAATCCCAAGCATACTCCCAGTACCTTACTGACCTAATAACCTATAGAATACCCACCCGGTGTCATCTTTAAGCGGCGGAGTATGTGACGATTTTAAAATAGGAAACGTAATATGGAGTAAAATTTATTTTTAAATCGCACATTAAATTTAATATTACATCCCTTGATTAACTCAAAATAATATTTAATAAAAAGTTTAAATGACAAAAGGAATGCGAGTGTAAAGATAGGGAAACTAGTTAATAATTTACCATGCACTGACATGCATTAACTGGAATTAACCTGCGTACAGATCCTTTTACTAAACAAATAATACTGGTAAAACTTGAAATTATTCAAATAAATAAACAATGATACAGTAGTATACTATTTAATTCTGAAGTAAAGTATAGCTTTGGATAATAAAAAGGTCAAACTTTAAATACCGTAAATAGCGAATAATGGTGGAACTATTTTGTTGTGATGCGTAAACTCCGCGCAGTTAAGTTGCCTGTCCGGGCATAATAATAATGCAGTCGAGATGGAGCGCTCTCGTAGTAAACACTACACCCTTGAACCATGCCCCGAAGTACTAAGATATTTAAATTTAAAAGTGCAGATATAACTATGTGTAGAGGAAAGTATCAGTAAAGTAGTGTTTTATAAAGAAAAATGTAATCTATTAAATTAAATGGAATAAATAAGTGAGAGGGATGACATCTCTATTGACTAAGTGAAAGATCTCCAATGTTTGTTTAAATTAAAATGGTACAATGTACCAAAAGTGAGAACATTTTATAAATAACCATGTGACGTGCACTTCTGCGGGAAACAAGAACATTCATTCGAGTTGTACTACTAAAGATGCTTAGCTACCAAACTTCATAGAACAGCATAACAGCTTCATAATTACCAGCATCTCTTCAGGGACTTCACCCGGAAAGTGAACTACCATAACCTTCAACCATTTGTGGACACCCCAAGGACAAAGGACCAGGACACGGAGTAAACTTCACAATATCACAGGTGACACGGAGACTTGTCTTCCGTGGTTAAATATCATTAAAACAAATGTTTGCAAACGACAGTTTAATAAACTATATAAAAGACTTTAATTATGGTCAATTTGAAAATTGTTTTATGTCATACGACTAAAATAATTTGTAATAATACTTAGTGCTTGTAGTATAAAGCTTTTCAGATGCTAGAGGTTAAATTAAGTCCATTCTTCAAATGCCCCCCCCTTCAAATAGTATAATAACTTAACTTAAAAACCAATTTAATATCCCGGATCTGTGGAAAAAGCTAGCACATAACAATACTTTTGTTGTGGCCACCTTTTCAGAAAATATTTTGTAAACTTTTATTTAGAACACCTTATGGTAAAAAATCCATGTAGAACTATAAAGGATAGCATCTAATAAAGAGATGTCATTACTTAACACAAAATACTGAGTGAATAAATCATCAAACACCCCAACAAACTTTCCTTTCTTTCTAACTACTACTGCTTGTTAAGAAGTTGATTAAGACTATGGCAGCCCGTGCAATTGATCTGAGACAATTACGCACTGGTTCCCGACGTTATAACGTAGGTAAGACGTTATAAAATGCGCAACTCTGCTTTTAGTTAAAATAGTTGTGAGCATCGTGGTACACATAAAATAACCAAAATTAATAATTGTGCAAGATAGTGACACATATACCATGTGCCACTCTCTTGATCTATTCACTCAGTTACTTTAAAATATTTAAGTAATTTAAAATAAAATTAAAATTAAAATAAAAAAATTAATTACTATTGTTAGAGTAGAATAGTATATAGGTAACTTTATTTGTGGATTTAATATGTGTAAACTCATATTAACATATTGACACACGTATACAAAAACCATGTACGTACTTGTCCAAAAATTTCATTCATCAACGTGTCGGTTTGTCAACAAACTCAGACCTGTAAATATCCTGTTCTCACCTGTACGGAATTGTATTTGCCACCCTCTGCAAAGTCGAGATAGACAATACCCCACCTCCTCTATTGTTCTATTTTTATAACAAGCGTGCATCATCATGTGCCCAGTAACAACAACTTTTAAACAAAGTAAAACTAAATCTAGTTAAATAAAACAAGTGTACTAATTAATTTTATGGAATGATGCTGCACTAAGTAAACCACCGAGTCCTAACCAAATAAATAACCGTTCCTTAAATACAAAAAAAAAAGAAAATATAAATAAATAAATAATAAGTCCTTTAAATTAAAAGCTTGGTAGTATCTTAAATAAACTAACGTGTAATAAAAGTGTAGTAGTAATATAAGTAAAAAGCATAATAATAATAAAAGCATACATGAATAGCGTAAACACCCGGTCGTGGCCTGTTTTGAAAAATAATTCCCAAGCCTGTCAATAAACGACAAACTCGTTCGTGCACAAAATCATCGTGTTTAGTATTGTAGTAAGCCACCCCAATTGTTATGAACTGCTGCCTAGGTAAACAATAGTAAACCACCCCGCGTGTAATACAATGCACCTTGTGTAAAGTGTTTGACCCCTCTTGCATTGTAACAGCTGATTGTTTAAAAGAAAATAAATGTACCTCTTCGTGAAATTCCGCTTGTCTCAGTAGTATAAGATATTAGAAATAGAAATAATCTAAGGTTGAGTATGGGATCAACTTTAGGTTACAATAGTATAATTAAGAGATATAGAGATAAGTACGTAACAAAGTCACGACGGCACCGCACTGGAAAAGGTTAATGATAGAGCAGAAAACTAACTACTTGAGTTAGAGTATGCTAATGAAATCAGTCGGGCCACGATATTGTGAATTTACGAAAATTAGGAGTAATAAATAAGATTAAGTTAGCAGTAAAGAAACGAGAGAAAGGAAACTTCCCGAAAGAAAGAAAACGAGTACTAAGTAAATTTCACACACTAATCCCAAGCATACTCCCAGTACCTTACTGACCTAATAACCTATAGAATACCCACCCGGTGTCATCTTTAAGCGGCGGAGTATGTGACGATTTTAAAATAGGAAACGTAATATGGAGTAAAATTTATTTTTAAATCGCACATTAAAATTAATATTACATCCCTTGATTAACTCAAAATAATATTTAATAAAAAGTTTAAATGACAAAAGGAATGCGAGTGTAAAGATAGGGAAACTAGTTAATAATTTACCATGCACTGACATGCATTAACTGGAATTAACCTGCGTACAGATCCTTTTACTAAACAAATAATACTGGTAAAACTTGAAATTATTCAAATAAATAAACAATGATACAGTAGTATACTATTTAATTCTGAAGTAAAGTATAGCTTTGGATAATAAAAAGGTCAAACTTTAAATACCGTAAATAGCGAATAATGGTGGAACTATTTTGTTGTGATGCGTAAACTCCGCGCAGTTAACTTGCCTGTCCGGGCATAATAATAATGCAGTCGAGATGGAGCGCTCTCGTAGTAAACACTACACCCTTGAACCATGCCCCGAAGTACTAAGATATTTAAATTTAAAAGTGCAGATATAACTATGTGTAGAGGAAAGTATCAGTAAAGTAGTGTTTTATAAAGAAAAATGTAATCTATTAAATTAAATGGAATAAATAAGTGAGAGGGATGACATCTCTATTGACTAAGTGAAAGATCTCCAATGTTTGTTTAAATTAAAATGGTACAATGTACCAAAAGTGAGAACATTTTATAAATAACCATGTGACGTGCACTTCTGCGGGAAACAAGAACATTCATTCGAGTTGTACTACTAAAGATGCTTAGCTACCAAACTTCATAGAACAGCATAACAGCTTCATAATTACCAGCATCTCTTCAGGGACTTCACCAGGAAAGTGAACTACCATAACCTTCAACCATTTGTGGACACCCCAAGGACCAAGGACCAGGACACGGAGTAAACTTCACAATATCACAGGTGACACGGAGACTTGTCTTCCGTGGTTAAATGTCATTAAAACAAATGTTTGCAAACGACAGTTTAATAAACTATATAAAAGACTTTAATTATGGTCAATTTGAAAATTGTTTTATGTCATACGACTAAAATAATTTGTAATAATACTTAGTGCTTGTAGTATAAAGCTTTTCAGATGCTAGAGGTTAAATTAAGTCCATTCTTCAAATGCCCCCCCCCTTCAAATAGTATAATAACTTAACTTAAAAACCAATTTAATATCCCGGATCCGTGGAAAAAGCTAGCACATAACAATACTTTTGTTGTGGCCACCTTTTCAGAAAATATTTTGTAAACTTTTATTTAGAACACCTTATGGTAAAAAATCCATGTAGAACTATAAAGGATAGCATCTAATAAAGAGATGTCATTACTTAACACAAAATACTGAGTGAATAAATCATCAAACACCCCAACAAACTTTCCTTTCTTTCTAACTACTACTGCTTGTTAAGAAGTTGATTAAGACTATGGCAGCCCGTGCAATTGATCTGAGACAATTACGCACTGGTTCCCGACGTTATAACGTAGGTAAGACGTTATAAAATGCGCAACTCTGCTTTTAGTTAAAATAGTTGTGAGCATCGTGGTACACATAAAATAACCAAAATTAATAATTGTGCAAGATAGTGACACATATACCATGTGCCACTCTCTTGATCTATTCACTCAGTTACTTTAAAATATTTAAGTAATTTAAAATAAAATTAAAATTAAAATAAAAAAATTAATTACTATTGTTAGAGTAGAATAGTATATAGGTAACTTTAATTGTGGATTTAATATGTGTAAACTCATATTAACATATTGACACACGTATACAAAAACCATGTACGTACTTGTCCAAAAATTTCATTCATCAACGTGTCGGTTTGTCAACAAACTCAGACCTGTAAATATCCTGTTCTCACCTGTACGGAATTGTATTTGCCACCCTCTGCAAAGTCGAGATAGACAATACCCCACCTCCTCTATTGTTCTATTTTTATAACAAGCGTGCATCATCATGTGCCCAGTAACAACAACTTTTAAACAAAGTAAAACTAAATCTAGTTAAATAAAACAAGTGTACTAATTAATTTTATGGAATGATGCTGCACTAAGTAAACCACCGAGTCCTAACCAAATAAATAACCGTTCCTTAAATACAAAAAAAAAAGAAAATATAAATAAATAAATAATAAGTCCTTTAAATTAAAAGCTTGGTAGTATCTTAAATAAACTAACGTGTAATAAAAGTGTAGTAGTAATATAAGTAAAAAGCATAATAATAATAAAAGCATACATGAATAGCGTAAACACCCGGTCGTGGCCTGTTTTGAAAAATAATTCCCAAGCCTGTCAATAAACGACAAACTCGTTCGTGCACAAAATAATCGTGTTTAGTATTGTAGTAAGCCACCCCAATTGTTATGAACTGCTGCCTAGGTAAACAATAGTAAACCACCCCGCGTGTAATACAATGCACCTTGTGTAAAGTGTTTGACCCCTCTTGCATTGTAACAGCTGATTGTTTAAAAGAAAATAAATGTACCTCTTCGTGAAATTCCGCTTGTCTCAGTAGTATAAGATATTAGAAATAGAAATAATCTAAGGTTGAGTATGGGATCAACTTTAGGTTACAATAGTATAATTAAGAGATATAGAGATAAGTACGTAACAAAGTCACGACGGCACCGCACTGGAAAAGGTTAATGATAGAGCAGAAAACTAACTACTTGAGTTAGAGTATGCTAATGAAATCAGTCGGGCCACGATATTGTGAATTTACGAAAATTAGGAGTAATAAATAAGATTAAGTTAGCAGTAAAGAAACGAGAGAAAGGAAACTTCCCGAAAGAAAGAAAACGAGTACTAAGTAAATTTCACACACTAATCCCAAGCATACTCCCAGTACCTTACTGACCTAATAACCTATAGAATACCCACCCGGTGTCATCTTTAAGCGGCGGAGTATGTGACGATTTTAAAATAGGAAACGTAATATGGAGTAAAATTTATTTTTAAATCGCACATTAAATTTAATATTACATCCCTTGATTAACTCAAAATAATATTTAATAAAAAGTTTAAATGACAAAAGGAATGCGAGTGTAAAGATAGGGAAACTAGTTAATAATTTACCATGCACTGACATGCATTAACTGGAATTAACCTGCGTACAGATCCTTTTACTAAACAAATAATACTGGTAAAACTTGAAATTATTCAAATAAATAAACAATGATACAGTAGTATACTATTTAATTCTGAAGTAAAGTATAGCTTTGGATAATAAAAAGGTCAAACTTTAAATACCGTAAATAGCGAATAATGGTGGAACTATTTTGTTGTGATGCGTAAACTCCGCGCAGTTAAGTTGCCTGTCCGGGCATAATAATAATGCAGTCGAGATGGAGCGCTCTCGTAGTAAACACTACACCCTTGAACCATGCCCCGAAGTACTAAGATATTTAAATTTAAAAGTGCAGATATAACTATGTGTAGAGGAAAGTATCAGTAAAGTAGTGTTTTATAAAGAAAAATGTAATCTATTAAATTAAATGGAATAAATAAGTGAGAGGGATGACATCTCTATTGACTAAGTGAAAGATCTCCAATGTTTGTTTAAATTAAAATGGTACAATGTACCAAAAGTGAGAACATTTTATAAATAACCATGTGACGTGCACTTCTGCGGGAAACAAGAACATTCATTCGAGTTGTACTACTAAAGATGCTTAGCTACCAAACTTCATAGAACAGCATAACAGCTTCATAATTACCAGCATCTCTTCAGGGACTTCACCCGGAAAGTGAACTACCATAACCTTCAACCATTTGTGGACACCCCAAGGACCAAGGACCAGGACACGGAGTAAACTTCACAATATCACAGGTGACACGGAGACTTGTCTTCCGTGGTTAAATGTCATTAAAACAAATGTTTGCAAACGACAGTTTAATAAACTATATAAAAGACTTTAATTATGGTCAATTTGAAAATTGTTTTATGTCATACGACTAAAATAATTTGTAATAATACTTAGTGCTTGTAGTATAAAGCTTTTCAGATGCTAGAGGTTAAATTAAGTCCATTCTTCAAATGCCCCCCCCTTCAAATAGTATAATAACTTAACTTAAAAACCAATTTAATATCCCGGATCCGTGGAAAAAGCTAGCACATAACAATACTTTTGTTGTGGCCACCTTTTCAGAAAATATTTTGTAAACTTTTATTTAGAACACCTTATGGTAAAAAATCCATGTAGAACTATAAAGGATAGCATCTAATAAAGAGATGTCATTACTTAACACAAAATACTGAGTGAATAAATCATCAAACACCCCAACAAACTTTCCTTTCTTTCTAACTACTACTGCTTGTTAAGAAGTTGATTAAGACTATGGCAGCCCGTGCAATTGATCTGAGACAATTACGCACTGGTTCCCGACGTTATAACGTAGGTAAGACGTTATAAAATGCGCAACTCTGCTTTTAGTTAAAATAGTTGTGAGCATCGTGGTACACATAAAATAACCAAAATTAATAATTGTGCAAGATAGTGACACATATACCATGTGCCACTCTCTTGATCTATTCACTCAGTTACTTTAAAATATTTAAGTAATTTAAAATAAAATTAAAATTAAAATAAAAAAATTAATTACTATTGTTAGAGTAGAATAGTATATAGGTAACTTTAATTGTGGATTTAATATGTGTAAACTCATATTAACATATTGACACACGTATACAAAAACCATGTACGTACTTGTCCAAAAATTTCATTCATCAACGTGTCGGTTTGTCAACAAACTCAGACCTGTAAATATCCTGTTCTCACCTGTACGGAATTGTATTTGCCACCCTCTGCAAAGTCGAGATAGACAATACCCCACCTCCTCTATTGTTCTATTTTTATAACAAGCGTGCATCATCATGTGCCCAGTAACAACAACTTTTAAACAAAGTAAAACTAAATCTAGTTAAATAAAACAAGTGTACTAATTAATTTTATGGAATGATGCTGCACTAAGTAAACCACCGAGTCCTAACCAAATAAATAACCGTTCCTTAAATACAAAAAAAAAATAAAATATAAATAAATAAATAATAAGTCCTTTAAATTAAAAGCTTGGTAGTATCTTAAATAAACTAACGTGTAATAAAAGTGTAGTAGTAATATAAGTAAAAAGCATAATAATAATAAAAGCATACATGAATAGCGTAAACACCCGGTCGTGGCCTGTTTTGAAAAATAATTCCCAAGCCTGTCAATAAACGACAAACTCGTTCGTGCACAAAATAATCGTGTTTAGTATTGTAGTAAGCCACCCCAATTGTTATGAACTCCTGCCTAGGTAAACAATAGTAAACCACCCCGCGTGTAATACAATGCACCTTGTGTAAAGTGTTTGACCCCTCTTGCATTGTAACAGCTGATTGTTTAAAAGAAAATAAATGTACCTCTTCGTGAAATTCCGCTTGTCTCAGTAGTATAAGATATTAGAATTAGAAATAATCTAAGGTTGAGTATGGGATCAACTTTAGGTTACAATAGTATAATTAAGAGATATAGAGATAAGTACGTAACAAAGTCACGACGGCACCGCACTGGAAAAGGTTAATGATAGAGCAGAAAACTAACTACTTGAGTTAGAGTATGCTAATGAAATCAGTCGGGCCACGATATTGTGAATTTACGAAAATTAGGAGTAATAAATAAGATTAAGTTAGCAGTAAAGAAACGAGAGAAAGGAAACTTCCCGAAAGAAAGAAAACGAGTACTAAGTAAATTTCACACACTAATCCCAAGCATACTCCCAGTACCTTTCTGACCTAATAACCTATAGAATACCCACCCGGTGTCATCTTTAAGCGGCGGAGTATGTGACGATTTTAAAATAGGAAACGTAATATGGAGTAAAATTTATTTTTAAATCGCACATTAAAATTAATATTACATCCCTTGATTAACTCAAAATAATATTTAATAAAAAGTTTAAATGACAAAAGGAATGCGAGTGTAAAGATAGGGAAACTAGTTAATAATTTACCATGCACTGACATGCATTAACTGGAATTAACCTGCGTACAGATCCTTTTACTAAACAAATAATACTGGTAAAACTTGAAATTATTCAAATAAATAAACAATGATACAGTAGTATACTATTTAATTCTGAAGTAAAGTATAGCTTTGGATAATAAAAAGGTCAAACTTTAAATACCGTAAATAGCGAATAATGGTGGAACTATTTTGTTGTGATGCGTAAACTCCGCGCAGTTAAGTTGCCTGTCCGGGCATAATAATAATGCAGTCGAGATGGAGCGCTCTCGTAGTAAACACTACACCCTTGAACCATGCCCCGAAGTACTAAGATATTTAAATTTAAAAGTGCAGATATAACTATGTGTAGAGGAAAGTATCAGTAAAGTAGTGTTTTATAAAGAAAAATGTAATCTATTAAATTAAATGGAATAAATAAGTGAGAGGGATGACATCTCTATTGACTAAGTGAAAGATCTCCAATGTTTGTTTAAATTAAAATGGTACAATGTACCAAAAGTGAGAACATTTTATAAATAACCATGTGACGTGCACTTCTGCGGGAAACAAGAACATTCATTCGAGTTGTACTACTAAAGATGCTTAGCTACCAAACTTCATAGAACAGCATAACAGCTTCATAATTACCAGCATCTCTTCAGGGACTTCACCCGGAAAGTGAACTACCATAACCTTCAACCATTTGTGGACACCCCAAGGACCAAGGACCAGGACACGGAGTAAACTTCACAATATCACAGGTGACACGGAGACTTGTCTTCCGTGGTTAAATGTCATTAAAACAAATGTTTGCAAACGACAGTTTAATAAACTATATAAAAGACTTTAATTATGGTCAATTTGAAAATTGTTTTATGTCATACGACTAAAATAATTTGTAATAATACTTAGTGCTTGTAGTATAAAGCTTTTCAGATGCTAGAGGTTAAATTAAGTCCATTCTTCAAATGCCCCCCCCTTCAAATAGTATAATAACTTAACTTAAAAACCAATTTAATATCCCGGATCCGTGGAAAAAGCTAGCACATAACAATACTTTTGTTGTGGCCACCTTTTCAGAAAATATTTTGTAAACTTTTATTTAGAACACCTTATGGTAAAAAATCCATGTAGAACTATAAAGGATAGCATCTAATAAAGAGATGTCATTACTTAACACAAAATACTGAGTGAATAAATCATCAAACACCCCAACAAACTTTCCTTTCTTTCTAACTACTACTGCTTGTTAAGAAGTTGATTAAGACTATGGCAGCCCGTGCAATTGATCTGAGACAATTACGCACTGGTTCCCGACGTTATAACGTAGGTAAGACGTTATAAAATGCGCAACTCTGCTTTTAGTTAAAATAGTTGTGAGCATCGTGGTACACATAAAATAACCAAAATTAATAATTGTGCAAGATAGTGACACATATACCATGTGCCACTCTCTTGATCTATTCACTCAGTTACTTTAAAATATTTAAGTAATTTAAAATAAAATTAAAATTAAAATAAAAAAATTAATTATTATTGTTAGAGTAGAATAGTATATAGGTAAATTTAATTGTGGATTTAATATGTGTAAACTCATATGAACATATTGACACACGTATACAAAAACCATGTACGTACTTGTCCAAAAATTTCATTCATCAACGTGTCGGTTTGTCAACAAACTCAGACCTGTAAATATCCTGTTCTCACCTGTACGGAATTGTATTTGCCACCCTCTGCAAAGTCGAGATAGACAATACCCCACCTCCTCTATTGTTCTATTTTTATAACAAGCGTGCATCATCATGTGCCCAGTAACAACAACTTTTAAACAAAGTAAAACTAAATCTAGTTAAATAAAACAAGTGTACTAATTAATTTTATGGAATGATGCTGCACTAAGTAAACCACCGAGTCCTAACCAAATAAATAACCGTTTCTTAAATACAAAAAAAAAAAGAAAATATAAATAAATAAATAATAAGTCCTTTAAATTAAAAGCTTGGTAGTATCTTAAATAAACTAACGTGTAATAAAAGTGTAGTAGTAATATAAGTAAAAAGCATAATAATAATAAAAGCATTCATGAATAGCGTAAACACCCGGTCGTGGCCTGTTTTGAAAAATAATTCCCAAGCCTGTCAATAAACGACAAACTCGTTCGTGCACAAAATAATCGTGTTTAGTATTGTAGTAGGCCACCCCAATTGTTATGAACTGCTGCCTAGGTAAACAATAGTAAACCACCCCGCGTGTAATACAATGCACCTTGTGTAAAGTGTTTGACCCCTCTTGCATTGTAACAGCTGATTGTTTAAAAGAAAATAAATGTACCTCTTCGTGAAATTCCGCTTGTCTCAGTAGTATAAGATATTAGAATTAGAAATAATCTAAGGTTGAGTATGGGATCAACTTTAGGTTACAATAGTATAATTAAGAGATATAGAGATAAGTACGTAACAAAGTCACGACGGCACCGCACTGGAAAAGGTTAATGATAGAGCAGAAAACTAACTACTTGAGTTAGAGTATGCTAATGAAATCAGTCGGGCCACGATATTGTGAATTTACGAAAATTAGGAGTAATAAATAAGATTAAGTTAGCAGTAAAGAAACGAGAGAAAGGAAACTTCCCGAAAGAAAGAAAACGAGTACTAAGTAAATTTCACACACTAATCCCAAGCATACTCCCAGTACCTTACTGACCTAATAACCTATAGAATACCCACCCGGTGTCATCTTTAAGCGGCGGAGTATGTGACGATTTTAAAATAGGAAACGTAATATGGAGTAAAATTTATTTTTAAATCGCACATTAAAATTAATATTACATCCCTTGATTAACTCAAAATAATATTTAATAAAAAGTTTAAAAACAAAAGGAATGCGAGTGTAAAGATAGGGAAACTAGTTAATAATTTACCATGCACTGACATGCATTAACTGGAATTAACCTGCGTACAGAACGTTTTACTAAACAAATAATACTGGTAAAACTTGAAATTATTCAAATAAATAAACAATGATACAGTAGTATACTATTTAATTCTGAAGTAAAGGTTAGCTTTGGATAATAAAAAGGTCAAACTTTAAATACCGTAAATAGCGAATAATGGTGGAACTATTTTGTTGTGATGCGTAAACTCCGCGCAGTTAAGTTGCCTGTCCGGGCATAATAATAATGCAGTCGAGATGGAGCGCTCTCGTAGTAAACACTACACCCTTGAACCATGCTCCGAAGTACTAAGATATTTAAATTTAAAAGTGCAGATATAACTATGTGTAGAGGAAAGTATCAGTAAAGTAGTGTTTTATAAAGAAAAATGTAATCTATTAAATTAAATGGAATAAATAAGTGAGAGGGATGACATCTCTATTGACTAAGTGGAAGATCTCCAATGTTTGTTTAAATTAAAATGGTACAATGTACCAAAAGTGAGAACATTTTATAAATAACCATGTGACGTGCACTTCTGCGGGAAACAAGAACTTTCATTCGAGTTGTACTACTAAAAATGCTTAGCTACCAAACTTCATAGAACAGCATAACAGCTTCATAATTACCAGCATCTCTTCAGGGACTTCACCCGGAAAGTGAACTACCATAACCTCAACCATTTGTGGACACCCCAAGGACCAAGGACCAGGACACGGAGTAAACTTCACAATATCGCAGGTGACACGGAGACTTGTCTTCCGTGGTTAAATGTCATTAAAACAAATGTTTGCAAAAGACAGTTTAATAAACTATATAAAAGACTTTAATTATGGTCAATTTGTAAATTGTTTTATGTCATACGACTAAAATAATTTGTAATAATACTTAGTGCTTGTAGTATAAAGATTTTCAGATACTAGAGGTTAAATTAAGATCATTCTTCAAATCCCCCCCTTCTAATAATATAATAACTTAACTTAAAAACCAATTTAATATCCCGGATCTGTGGAAAAAGCTAGCACATAACAATACTTTTGTTGTGGCCACCTTTTCAGAAAATATTTTGTAAACTTTTATTTAGAACACCTTATGGTAAAAAATCCATGTAGAACTATAAAGGATAGCATCTAATAAAGAGATGTCATTACTTAACACAAAATACTGAGTGAATAAATCATCAAACACCCCAACAAACTTTCCTTTCTTTCTAACTACTACTGCTTGTTAAGAAGTTGATTAAGACTATGGCAGCCCGTGCAATTGATCTGAGGGAATTACGCACTGGTTCCCGACGTTATAACGTAGGTAAGACGTTATAAAATGCGCAACTCTGCTTTTAGTTAAAATAGTTGTGAGCATCGTGGTACACATAAAATAACCAAAATTAATAATTGTGCAAGATAGTGACACATATACCATGTGCCACTCTCTTGATCTATTCACTCAGTTACTTTAAAATATTAAAGTAATTTAAAATAAAATTAAAATTAAAATAAAAAAATAATAATTATTGTTAGAGTAGAATAGTATATAGGTAACTTTAATTGTGGATTTAATAAGTGTAAACTCATATTAACGTATTGACACACGTATACAAAAACCATGTACGTACTTGTCCAAAAATTTCATTCATCAACGTGTCGGTTTGTCAACAAACTCAGACCTGTAAATATCTTGTTCTCACCTGTACGGAATTGTATTTGCCACCCTCTGCAAAGTCGAGATAGACAATACCCCACCTCCTCTATTGTTCTATTTTTATAACAAGCGTGCATCATCATGTGCCCAGTAACAACAACTTTTAAACAAAGTAAAACTAAATCTAGTTAAATAAAACAAGTGTACTAATTAATTTTATGGAATGATGCTGCACTAAGTAAACCACCGAGTCCTAGCCAAATAAATAACCGTTTCTTAAATACAAAAAAAAAAAGAAAATAAAAATAAATAAATAATTATTAGTCCTTTAAATTAAAAGCTTGGTAGTATCTTAAATAAACTAACGTGTAATAAAAGTGTAGTAGTAATATAAGTAAAAAGCATAATAATAATAAAAGCATACATGAATAGCGTAAACACCCGGTCGTGGCATGTTTTGAAAAATAATTCCCAAGCCTGTCAATAAACGACAAACTCGTTCGTGCACGAAATAATCGTGTTTAGTATTGTAGTAAGCCACCCCAATTGTTATGAACTGCTGCCTAGGTAAACAATAGTAAACCACCCCGTGTGTAATACAATGCACCTTGTGTAAAGTGTTTGACCCCTCTTGCATTGTAACAGCTGATTGTTTAAAAGAAAATAAATGTACCTCTTCGTGAAATTCCGCTTGTCTCAGTAGTATAAGATATTAGAATTAGAAATAATCTAAGGTTGAGTATGGGATCAACTTTAGGTTACAATGGTATAATTAAGAGATATAGAGATAAGTACGTAACAAAGTCACGACGGCACCGCACTGGAAAAGGTTAGGCTAGGTACACACGGGTGTAGCGTCGACGAGGCGTTACCGCTCGGCCAACGTTGAGCGGTAGTTCACACGAGCGGTGGTAGAGCACCGTCAACGCGGCGTTGCTATCCCCTCCACAGCATCAAGTCCGCTCCCGTCAGTCACCATTCTTCAAGTGCAATGGAGTTAGAATTGTATCAAAAGAAGAAGGTGGCATTTGCATATGTTGTTAATAGATACTTAATAAAAAAAAATAGGCAGTTTTGGGTACATCCATTGGTTAGTGCTAGGCTTTTGAAAGGTGCTTTCACGTCCCTATTCACTGATTTGTGCAACGATGAAGACAAATTTTTCAACTACTTTCGAATGAGTAGAAGATCATTTGATGAACTCTCCAGCAGAATCGGATATGTGATACGTTGCCGAGACACAATCTGATACTTGCAGTCAATCCGGTGGAAATGTGTACTGTAACACTGAGGTAAGTGCAATTTCACATTGTTTCTTCTTCCCTACAATATGCATATCTGTGCAAAATTATTAACTGTGCAAAATCTTTACTCGATCAAACAAAGTTAAAAAATTATTTTATATATTACGTTATTTTGTTATATTTCTCACGTCCATGTAATCCCTAATCTTGGGTTGTGCCAATCATTTTATAAACTTGCACGGATAACTTTAAATAGTGCTACTTTTATACATCATGTGTGGATTATAGCTAGAAATATCCATAAATTTACTGCAAACATAGTTCATACTTGTATAACTGATCATCATATGATAAGTGTAGTTGTAGGTTTAAAAAATTGTACCCAAAAAATGTACATCAAAAACAATACACAGAGAAATAATTTTTAAATAAATAATTTCAGATATGGCAGAACAATGACTGGTATCCTATTTTAGCCGTAATTCATGCTCATATTGGCTTTCCATTAATTCCTTCTGTAATTAATGGCTTACAGGCCTTCTGTAATTGTCCTTCACATTCTTCCATTTTCCCTAAAACAGGAAAACAATTCAATCTCATTTTACGAAAATAATATTATTACATTACGTTTTAAAGTTACATTAACACTACTAATGATAAATTACACGAGTTTTGTCTGATTTTAGATACCTTGGGAGTGGATGCACGATTAAAGAATTACACTATTCGTATAGGATCGGCTATTCAACTCTTTGTCAAATAATAAGAAAAACATGCTCGACTATTTGGACAGTTCTACAAGATGAATGCTTTCCACCGTTCACAGAGGATATATGGAACGAAATATCTATGACGTTTCAACAGCAAGCAAATTTTCCAAACTGGTAGGGGGTGACTGATGGAAAGCACATCCGCATTTTGAAACCAGAAGACAGTGGATCGTTGTATTTTAACTATAAACACTATTTTTCAATCGTATTATTGGCAGTTGCTGATGCAAAATATAGATTTCTGTATGTAGATGTTGGTTCCTACGGCAAGGATTCTGATAGTTTCATATTTCAGAACTCTAGTCTCAACCGCAAGCTACAAAATAATGAGCTAAATATACCGAACGGTAATACACTTCCCGGAACACATCACCCAGTCATGCCTTATGATTTTGTTGGTGACGAGGCATTTTCCTTGTCGCAGCATGTATTATGCCCGTATAGTGGCAAATATCTGGCTCATAAGAAAAGAATATTCAACTTCCGATTATCCCGAGCTAGAAGGTATGTCGAATGTTCTTTCGGAATTTTAAGCAACAAGTGGATAATATTGCACAGACCCCTCAACGGAAACCTTGATTTAGCTTTAAGTATAGTCAAAGCTTGCTGCAATCTACATAATTTTACGCTAAATAGGGACGGTTATAAATTTGAAGATACTTTAACTATTGAGGGATTGCAAAACAGCAGGGAAAGGCCAGAAATTACACAAGGAGGAAACACCTTGAATGTAATGAGAAATACTTAGGCTGACTACTTTATAAGTGAAATAGGGAGATTTCTTCAAACTGTGGTTCAAATACGGCACAAATTTTTAACCACTCTGCTTTTTGGCGTGTTTATCATGATACTTTTCACACTTCACGTCCCAAATTTCCCTGTATTTCTTCACTTCTTCGATCAAAAGTTCTATGTCCAATGATTCAGCCATGGATAAGAAAAATAAAACGAAAGAGAGCACGTCACAGAAAACCAAAATCGTCTGCGTCGACGCCCGTGTGTAGTCGTTCAATGCTGCCAATGTACTAGCACACCGCTCTCAACGGCGCGTCAACGCCGCGTTGCAGCAGTCCCAGCGGTGACAAAAACCAACGCAGAGCCAACGCTAGTCAACGCCGCGTTAACGCCCGACCGTGTGTACTAGCTAATCTTATTCTATGTACTGTTGAACCGCCGGGCGGTAACGCCGCGTCGACGCTACGCCCGTGTGTACCTAGCCTTAATGATAGAGCAGAAAACTAACTACTTGAGTTAGAGTATGCTAATGAAATCAGTCGGGCCACGATATTGTGAATTTACGAAAATTAGGAGTAATAAATAAGATTAAGTTAGCAGTAAAGAAACGAGAGAAAGGGAACTTCCCGAAAGAAAGAAAACGAGTACTAAGTAAATTTCACACACTAATCCCAAGCATACTCCCAGTACCTTACTGACCTAATAACCTATAGAATACCCACCCGGTGTCATCTTTAAGCGGCGGAGTATGTGACGATTTTAAAATAGGAAACGTAATATGGAGTAAAATTTATTTTAAATCGCACATTAAAATTAATATTACATCCCTTGATTATAACAAAATAATATTTAATAAAAAGTTTAAATGACAAAAGGAATGCGAGTGTAAAGATAGGGAAACTAGTTAATAATTTACCATGCACTGACATGCATTAACTGGAATTAACCTGCGTACAGATCCTTTTACTAAACAAATAATACTGGTAAAACTTGAAATTATTCAAATAAATAAACAATGATACAGTAGTATACTATTTAATTCTGAAGTAAAGTATAGCTTTGGATAATAAAAAGGTCAAACTTTAAATACCGTAAATAGCGAATAATGGTGGAACTATTTTGTTGTGATGCGTAAACTCCGCGCAGTTAAGTTGCCTGTCCGGGCATAATAATAATGCAGTCGAGATGGAGCGCTCTCGTAGTAAACACTACACCCTTGAACCATGCTCCGAAGTACTAAGATATTTAAATTTAAAAGTGCAGATATAACTATGTGTAGAGGAAAGTATCAGTAAAGTAGTGTTTTATAAAGAAAAATGTAATCTATTAAATTAAATGGAATAAATAAGTGAGAGGGATGACATCTCTATTGACTAAGTGAAAGATCTCCAATGTTTGTTTAAATTAAAATGGTACAATGTACCAAAAGTGAGAACATTTTATAAATAACCATGTGACGTGCACTTCTGCGGGAAACAAGAACATTCATTCGAGTTGTACTACTAAAGATGCTTAGCTACCAAACTTCATAGAACAGCAAAACAGCTTCATAATTACCAGCATCTCTTCAGGGACTTCACCCGGAAAGTGAACTACCATAACCTTCAACCATTTGTGGACACCCCAAGGACCAAGGACCAGGACACGGAGTAAACTTCACAATATCACAGGTGACACGGAGACTTGTCTTCCGTGGTTAAATGTCATTAAAACAAATGTTTGCAAACGACAGTTTAGTAAACTATATAAAAGACTTTAATTATGGTCAATTTGTAAATTGTTTTATGTCATACGACTAAAATAATTTGTAATAATACTTAGTGCTTGTAGTATAAAGCTTTTCAGATGCTAGAGGTTAAATTAAGTCCATTCTTCAAATGCCCCCCCCTTCAAATAGTATAATAACTTAACTTAAAAACCAATTTAATATCCCGGATCCGTGGAAAAAGCTAGCACATAACAATACTTTTGTTGTGGCCACCTTTTCAGAAAATATTTTGTAAACTTTTATTTAGAACACCTTATGGTAAAAAATCCATGTAGAACTATAAAGGATAGCATCTAATAAAGAGATGTCATTACTTAACACAAAATACTGAGTGAATAAATCATCAAACACCCCAACAAACTTTCCTTTCTTTCTAACTACTACTGCTTGTTAAGAAGTTGATTAAGACTATGGCAGCCCGTGCAATTGATCTGAGACAATTACGCACTGGTTCCCGACGTTATAACGTAGGTAAGACGTTATAAAATGCGCAACTCTGCTTTTAGTTAAAATAGTTGTGAGCATCGTGGTACACATAAAATAACCAAAATTAATAATTGTGCAAGATAGTGACACATATACCATGTGCCACTCTCTTGATCTATTCACTCAGTTACTTTAAAATATTTAAGTAATTTAAAATAAAATTAAAATTAAAATAAAAAAATTAATTATTATTGTTAGAGTAGAATAGTATATAGGTAAATTTAATTGTGGATTTAATATGTGTAAACTCATATGAACATATTGACACACGTATACAAAAACCATGTACGTACTTGTCCAAAAATTTCATTCATCAACGTGTCGGTTTGTCAACAAACTCAGACCTGTAAATATCCTGTTCTCACCTGTACGGAATTGTATTTGCCACCCTCTGCAAAGTCGAGATAGACAATACCCCACCTCCTCTATTGTTCTATTTTTATAACAAGCTTGCATCATCATGTGCCCAGTAACAACAACTTTTAAACAAAGTAAAACTAAATCTAGTTAAATAAAACAAGTGTACTAATTACTTTTATGGAATGATGCTGCACTAAGTAAACCACCGAGTCCTAACCAAATAAATAACCGTTTCTTAAATACAAAAAAAAAAAGAAAATAAAAATAAATAAATAATAAGTCCTTTAAATTAAAAGCTTGGTAGTATCTTAAATAAACTAACGTGTAATAAAAGTGTAGTAGTAATATAAGTAAAAAGCATAATAATAATAAAAGCATTCATGAATAGCGTAAACACCCGGTCGTGGCCTGTTTTGAAAAATAATTCCCAAGCCTGTCAATAAACGACAAACTCGTTCGTGCACAAAATAATCGTGTTTAGTATTGTAGTAGGCCACCCCAATTGTTATGAACTGCTGCCTAGGTAAACAATAGTAAACCACCCCGCGTGTAATACAATGCACCTTGTGTAAAGTGTTTGACCCCTCTTGCATTGTAACAGCTGATTGTTTAAAAGAAAATAAATGTACCTCTTCGTGAAATTCCGCTTGTCTCAGTAGTATAAGATATTAGAATTAGAAATAATCTAAGGTTGAGTATGGGATCAACTTTAGGTTACAATAGTATAATTAAGAGATATAGAGATAAGTACGTAACAAAGTCACGACGGCACCGCACTGGAAAAGGTTAATGATAGAGCAGAAAACTAACTACTTGAGTTAGAGTATGCTAATGAAATCAGTCGGGCCACGATATTGTGAATTTACGAAAATTAGGAGTAATAAATAAGATTAAGTTAGCAGTAAAGAAACGAGAGAAAGGAAACTTCCCGAAAGAAAGAAAACGAGTACTAAGTAAATTTCACACACTAATCCCAAGCATACTCCCAGTACCTTACTGACCTAATAACCTATAGAATACCCACCCGGTGTCATCTTTAAGCGGCGGAGTATGTGACGATTTTAAAATAGGAAACGTAATATGGAGTAAAATTTATTTTTAAATCGCACATTAAAATTAATATTACATCCCTTGATTAACTCAAAATAATATTTAATAAAAAGTTTAAAAACAAAAGGAATGCGAGTGTAAAGATAGGGAAACTAGTTAATAATTTACCATGCACTGACATGCATTAACTGGAATTAACCTGCGTACAGAACGTTTTACTAAACAAATAATACTGGTAAAACTTGAAATTATTCAAATAAATAAACAATGATACAGTAGTATACTATTTAATTCTGAAGTAAAGGTTAGCTTTGGATAATAAAAAGGTCAAACTTTAAATACCGTAAATAGCGAATAATGGTGGAACTATTTTGTTGTGATGCGTAAACTCCGCGCAGTTAAGTTGCCTGTCCGGGCATAATAATAATGCAGTCGAGATGGAGCGCTCTCGTAGTAAACACTACACCCTTGAACCATGCCCCGAAGTACTAAGATATTTAAATTTAAAAGTGCAGATATAACTATGTGTAGAGGAAAGTATCAGTAAAGTAGTGTTTTATAAAGAAAAATGTAATCTATTAAATTAAATGGAATAAATAAGTGAGAGGGATGACATCTCTATTGACTAAGTGGAAGATCTCCAATGTTTGTTTAAATTAAAATGGTACAATGTACCAAAAGTGAGAACATTTTATAAATAACCATGTGACGTGCACTTCTGCGGGAAACAAGAACTTTCATTCGAGTTGTACTACTAAAAATGCTTAGCTACCAAACTTCATAGAACAGCATAACAGCTTCATAATTACCAGCATCTCTTCAGGGACTTCACCCGGAAAGTGAACTACCATAACCTCAACCATTTGTGGACACCCCAAGGACCAAGGACCAGGACACGGAGTAAACTTCACAATATCGCAGGTGACACGGAGACTTGTCTTCCGTGGTTAAATGTCATTAAAACAAATGTTTGCAAAAGACAGTTTAATAAACTATATAAAAGACTTTAATTATGGTCAATTTGTAAATTGTTTTATGTCATACGACTAAAATAATTTGTAATAATACTTAGTGCTTGTAGTATAAAGATTTTCAGATACTAGAGGTTAAATTAAGATCATTCTTCAAATCCCCCCCTTCTAATAATATAATAACTTAACTTAAAAACCAATTTAATATCCCGGATCTGTGGAAAAAGCTAGCACATAACAATACTTTTGTTGTGGCCACCTTTTCAGAAAATATTTTGTAAACTTTTATTTAGAACACCTTATGGTAAAAAATCCATGTAGAACTATAAAGGATAGCATCTAATAAAGAGATGTCATTACTTAACACAAAATACTGAGTGAATAAATCATCAAACACCCCAACAAACTTTCCTTTCTTTCTAACTACTACTGCTTGTTAAGAAGTTGATTAAGACTATGGCAGCCCGTGCAATTGATCTGAGGGAATTACGCACTGGTTCCCGACGTTATAACGTAGGTAAGACGTTATAAAATGCGCAACTCTGCTTTTAGTTAAAATAGTTGTGAGCATCGTGGTACACATAAAATAACCAAAATTAATAATTGTGCAAGATAGTGACACATATACCATGTGCCACTCTCTTGATCTATTCACTCAGTTACTTTAAAATATTAAAGTAATTTAAAATAAAATTAAAATTAAAATAAAAAAATAATAATTATTGTTAGAGTAGAATAGTATATAGGTAACTTTAATTGTGGATTTAATAAGTGTAAACTCATATTAACATATTGACACACGTATACAAAAACCATGTACGTACTTGTCCAAAAATTTCATTCATCAACGTGTCGGTTTGTCAACAAACTCAGACCTGTAAATATCTTGTTCTCACCTGTACGGAATTGTATTTGCCACCCTCTGCAAAGTCGAGATAGACAATACCCCACCTCCTCTATTGTTCTATTTTTATAACAAGCGTGCATCATCATGTGCCCAGTAACAACAACTTTTAAACAAAGTAAAACTAAATCTAGTTAAATAAAACAAGTGTACTAATTAATTTTATGGAATGATGCTGCACAAAGTAAACCACCGAGTCCTAGCCAAATAAATAACCGTTTCTTAAATACAAAAAAAAAAAGAAAATAAAAATAAATAAATAATTATTAGTCCTTTAAATTAAAAGCTTGGTAGTATCTTAAATAAACTAACGTGTAATAAAAGTGTAGTAGTAATATAAGTAAAAAGCATAATAATAATAAAAGCATACATGAATAGCGTAAACACCCGGTCGTGGCATGTTTTGAAAAATAATTCCCAAGCCTGTCAATAAACGACAAACTCGTTCGTGCACGAAATAATCGTGTTTAGTATTGTAGTAAGCCACCCCAATTGTTATGAACTGCTGCCTAGGTAAACAATAGTAAACCACCCCGTGTGTAATACAATGCACCTTGTGTAAAGTGTTTGACCCCTCTTGCATTGTAACAGCTGATTGTTTAAAAGAAAATAAATGTACCTCTTCGTGAAATTCCGCTTGTCTCAGTAGTATAAGATATTAGAATTAGAAATAATCTAAGGTTGAGTATGGGATCAACTTTAGGTTACAATGGTATAATTAAGAGATATAGAGATAAGTACGTAACAAAGTCACGACGGCACCGCACTGGAAAAGGTTAGGCTAGGTACACACGGGTGTAGCGTCGACGAGGCGTTACCGCTCGGCCAACGTTGAGCGGTAGTTCACACGAGCGGTGGTAGAGCACCGTCAACGCGGCGTTGCTATCCCCTCCACAGCATCAAGTCCGCTCCCGTCAGTCACCATTCTTCAAGTGCAATGGAGTTAGAATTGTATCAAAAGAAGAAGGTGGCATTTGCATATGTTGTTAATAGATACTTAATAAAAAAAAATAGGCAGTTTTGGGTACATCCATTGGTTAGTGCTAGGCTTTTGAAAGGTGCTTTCACGTCCCTATTCACTGATTTGTGCAACGATGAAGACAAATTTTTCAACTACTTTCGAATGAGTAGAAGATCATTTGATGAACTCTCCAGCAGAATCGGATATGTGATACGTTGCCGAGACACAATCTGATACTTGCAGTCAATCCGGTGGAAATGTGTACTGTAACACTGAGGTAAGTGCAATTTCACATTGTTTCTTCTTCCCTACAATATGCATATCTGTGCAAAATTATTAACTGTGCAAAATCTTTACTCGATCAAACAAAGTTAAAAAATTATTTTATATATTACGTTATTTTGTTATATTTCTCACGTCCATGTAATCCCTAATCTTGGGTTGTGCCAATCATTTTATAAACTTGCACGGATAACTTTAAATAGTGCTACTTTTATACATCATGTGTGGATTATAGCTAGAAATATCCATAAATTTACTGCAAACATAGTTCATACTTGTATAACTGATCATCATATGATAAGTGTAGTTGTAGGTTTAAAAAATTGTACCCAAAAAATGTACATCAAAAACAATACACAGAGAAATAATTTTTAAATAAATAATTTCAGATATGGCAGAACAATGACTGGTATCCTATTTTAGCCGTAATTCATGCTCATATTGGCTTTCCATTAATTCCTTCTGTAATTAATGGCTTACAGGCCTTCTGTAATTGTCCTTCACATTCTTCCATTTTCCCTAAAACAGGAAAACAATTCAATCTCATTTTACGAAAATAATATTATTACATTACGTTTTAAAGTTACATTAACACTACTAATGATAAATTACACGAGTTTTGTCTGATTTTAGATACCTTGGGAGTGGATGCACGATTAAAGAATTACACTATTCGTATAGGATCGGCTATTCAACTCTTTGTCAAATAATAAGAAAAACATGCTCGACTATTTGGACAGTTCTACAAGATGAATGCTTTCCACCGTTCACAGAGGATATATGGAACGAAATATCTATGACGTTTCAACAGCAAGCAAATTTTCCAAACTGGTAGGGGGTGACTGATGGAAAGCACATCCGCATTTTGAAACCAGAAGACAGTGGATCGTTGTATTTTAACTATAAACACTATTTTTCAATCGTATTATTGGCAGTTGCTGATGCAAAATATAGATTTCTGTATGTAGATGTTGGTTCCTACGGCAAGGATTCTGATAGTTTCATATTTCAGAACTCTAGTCTCAACCGCAAGCTACAAAATAATGAGCTAAATATACCGAACGGTAATACACTTCCCGGAACACATCACCCAGTCATGCCTTATGATTTTGTTGGTGACGAGGCATTTTCCTTGTCGCAGCATGTATTATGCCCGTATAGTGGCAAATATCTGGCTCATAAGAAAAGAATATTCAACTTCCGATTATCCCGAGCTAGAAGGTATGTCGAATGTTCTTTCGGAATTTTAAGCAACAAGTGGATAATATTGCACAGACCCCTCAACGGAAACCTTGATTTAGCTTTAAGTATAGTCAAAGCTTGCTGCAATCTACATAATTTTACGCTAAATAGGGACGGTTATAAATTTGAAGATACTTTAACTATTGAGGGATTGCAAAATAGCAGGGAAAGGCCAGAAATTACACAAGGAGGAAACACCTTGAATGTAATGAGAAATACTTAGGCTGACTACTTTATAAGTGAAATAGGGAGATTTCTTCAAACTGTGGTTCAAATACGGCACAAATTTTTAACCACTCTGCTTTTTGGCGTGTTTATCATGATACTTTTCACACTTCACGTCCCAAATTTCCCTGTATTTCTTCACTTCTTCGATCAAAAGTTCTATGTCCAATGATTCAGCCATGGATAAGAAAAATAAAACGAAAGAGAGCACGTCACAGAAAACCAAAATCGTCTGCGTCGACGCCCGTGTGTAGTCGTTCAATGCTGCCAATGTACTAGCACACCGCTCTCAACGGCGCGTCAACGCCGCGTTGCAGCAGTCCCAGCGGTGACAAAAACCAACGCAGAGCCAACGCTAGTCAACGCCGCGTTAACGCCCGACCGTGTGTACTAGCTAATCTTATTCTATGTACTGTTGAACCGCCGGGCGGTAACGCCGCGTCGACGCTACGCCCGTGTGTACCTAGCCTTAATGATAGAGCAGAAAACTAACTACTTGAGTTAGAGTATGCTAATGAAATCAGTCGGGCCACGATATTGTGAATTTACGAAAATTAGGAGTAATAAATAAGATTAAGTTAGCAGTAAAGAAACGAGAGAAAGGAAACTTCCCGAAAGAAAGAAAACGAGTACTAAGTAAATTTCACACACTAATCCCAAGCATACTCCCAGTACCTTACTGACCTAATAACCTATAGAATACCCACCCGGTGTCATCTTTAAGCGGCGGAGTATGTGACGATTTTAAAATAGGAAACGTAATATGGAGTAAAATTTATTTTTAAATCGCACATTAAAATTAATATTACATCCCTTGATTAACTCAAAATAATATTTAATAAAAAGTTTAAAAACAAAAGGAATGCGAGTGTAAAGATAGGGAAACTAGTTAATAATTTACCATGCACTGACATGCATTAACTGGAATTAACCTGCGTACAGAACGTTTTACTAAACAAATAATACTGGTAAAACTTGAAATTATTCAAATAAATAAACAATGATACAGTAGTATACTATTTAATTCTGAAGTAAAGGTTAGCTTTGGATAATAAAAAGGTCAAACTTTAAATACCGTAAATAGCGAATAATGGTGGAACTATTTTGTTGTGATGCGTAAACTCCGCGCAGTTAAGTTGCCTGTCCGGGCATAATAATAATGCAGTCGAGATGGAGCGCTCTCGTAGTAAACACTACACCCTTGAACCATGCTCCGAAGTACTAAGATATTTAAATTTAAAAGTGCAGATATAACTATGTGTAGAGGAAAGTATCAGTAAAGTAGTGTTTTATAAAGAAAAATGTAATCTATTAAATTAAATGGAATAAATAAGTGAGAGGGATGACATCTCTATTGACTAAGTGAAAGATCTCCAATGTTTGTTTAAATTAAAATGGTACAATGTACCAAAAGTGAGAACATTTTATAAATAACCATGTGACGTGCACTTCTGCGGGAAACAAGAACATTCATTCGAGTTGTACTACTAAAGATGCTTAGCTACCAAACTTCATAGAACAGCAAAACAGCTTCATAATTACCAGCATCTCTTCAGGGACTTCACCCGGAAAGTGAACTACCATAACCTTCAACCATTTGTGGACACCCCAAGGACCAAGGACCAGGACACGGAGTAAACTTCACAATATCACAGGTGACACGGAGACTTGTCTTCCGTGGTTAAATGTCATTAAAACAAATGTTTGCAAACGACAGTTTAGTAAACTATATAAAAGACTTTAATTATGGTCAATTTGTAAATTGTTTTATGTCATACGACTAAAATAATTTGTAATAATACTTAGTGCTTGTAGTATAAAGCTTTTCAGATGCTAGAGGTTAAATTAAGTCCATTCTTCAAATGCCCCCCCCTTCAAATAGTATAATAACTTAACTTAAAAACCAATTTAATATCCCGGATCCGTGGAAAAAGCTAGCACATAACAATACTTTTGTTGTGGCCACCTTTTCAGAAAATATTTTGTAAACTTTTATTTAGAACACCTTATGGTAAAAAATCCATGTAGAACTATAAAGGATAGCATCTAATAAAGAGATGTCATTACTTAACACAAAATACTGAGTGAATAAATCATCAAACACCCCAACAAACTTTCCTTTCTTTCTAACTACTACTGCTTGTTAAGAAGTTGATTAAGACTATGGCAGCCCGTGCAATTGATCTGAGACAATTACGCACTGGTTCCCGACGTTATAACGTAGGTAAGACGTTATAAAATGCGCAACTCTGCTTTTAGTTAAAATAGTTGTGAGCATCGTGGTACACATAAAATAACCAAAATTAATAATTGTGCAAGATAGTGACACATATACCATGTGCCACTCTCTTGATCTATTCACTCAGTTACTTTAAAATATTTAAGTAATTTAAAATAAAATTAAAATTAAAATAAAAAAATTAATTATTATTGTTAGAGTAGAATAGTATATAGGTAAATTTAATTGTGGATTTAATATGTGTAAACTCATATGAACATATTGACACACGTATACAAAAACCATGTACGTACTTGTCCAAAAATTTCATTCATCAACGTGTCGGTTTGTCAACAAACTCAGACCTGTAAATATCCTGTTCTCACCTGTACGGAATTGTATTTGCCACCCTCTGCAAAGTCGAGATAGACAATACCCCACCTCCTCTATTGTTCTATTTTTATAACAAGCGTGCATCATCATGTGCCCAGTAACAACAACTTTTAAACAAAGTAAAACTAAATCTAGTTAAATAAAACAAGTGTACTAATTAATTTTATGGAATGATGCTGCACTAAGTAAACCACCGAGTCCTAACCAAATAAATAACCGTTTCTTAAATACAAAAAAAAAAGAAAATAAAAATAAATAAATAATAAGTCCTTTAAATTAAAAGCTTGGTAGTATCTTAAATAAACTAACGTGTAATAAAAGTGTAGTAGTAATATAAGTAAAAAGCATAATAATAATAAAAGCATTCATGAATAGCGTAAACACCCGGTCGTGGCCTGTTTTGAAAAATAATTCCCAAGCCTGTCAATAAACGACAAACTCGTTCGTGCACAAAATAATCGTGTTTAGTATTGTAGTAGGCCACCCCAATTGTTATGAACTGCTGCCTAGGTAAACAATAGTAAACCACCCCGCGTGTAATACAATGCACCTTGTGTAAAGTGTTTGACCCCTCTTGCATTGTAACAGCTGATTGTTTAAAAGAAAATAAATGTACCTCTTCGTGAAATTCCGCTTGTCTCAGTAGTATAAGATATTAGAATTAGAAATAATCTAAGGTTGAGTATGGGATCAACTTTAGGTTACAATAGTATAATTAAGAGATATAGAGATAAGTACGTAACAAAGTCACGACGGCACCGCACTGGAAAAGGTTAATGATAGAGCAGAAAACTAACTACTTGAGTTAGAGTATGCTAATGAAATCAGTCGGGCCACGATATTGTGAATTTACGAAAATTAGGAGTAATAAATAAGATTAAGTTAGCAGTAAAGAAACGAGAGAAAGGAAACTTCCCGAAAGAAAGAAAACGAGTACTAAGTAAATTTCACACACTAATCCCAAGCATACTCCCAGTACCTTACTGACCTAATAACCTATAGAATACCCACCCGGTGTCATCTTTAAGCGGCGGAGTATGTGACGATTTTAAAATAGGAAACGTAATATGGAGTAAAATTTATTTTTAAATCGCACATTAAAATTAATATTACATCCCTTGATTAACTCAAAATAATATTTAATAAAAAGTTTAAAAACAAAAGGAATGCGAGTGTAAAGATAGGGAAACTAGTTAATAATTTACCATGCACTGACATGCATTAACTGGAATTAACCTGCGTACAGAACGTTTTACTAAACAAATAATACTGGTAAAACTTGAAATTATTCAAATAAATAAACAATGATACAGTAGTATACTATTTAATTCTGAAGTAAAGGTTAGCTTTGGATAATAAAAAGGTCAAACTTTAAATACCGTAAATAGCGAATAATGGTGGAACTATTTTGTTGTGATGCGTAAACTCCGCGCAGTTAAGTTGCCTGTCCGGGCATAATAATAATGCAGTCGAGATGGAGCGCTCTCGTAGTAAACACTACACCCTTGAACCATGCCCCGAAGTACTAAGATATTTAAATTTAAAAGTGCAGATATAACTATGTGTAGAGGAAAGTATCAGTAAAGTAGTGTTTTATAAAGAAAAATGTAATCTATTAAATTAAATGGAATAAATAAGTGAGAGGGATGACATCTCTATTGACTAAGTGGAAGATCTCCAATGTTTGTTTAAATTAAAATGGTACAATGTACCAAAAGTGAGAACATTTTATAAATAACCATGTGACGTGCACTTCTGCGGGAAACAAGAACTTTCATTCGAGTTGTACTACTAAAAATGCTTAGCTACCAAACTTCATAGAACAGCATAACAGCTTCATAATTACCAGCATCTCTTCAGGGACTTCACCCGGAAAGTGAACTACCATAACCTCAACCATTTGTGGACACCCCAAGGACCAAGGACCAGGACACGGAGTAAACTTCACAATATCGCAGGTGACACGGAGACTTGTCTTCCGTGGTTAAATGTCATTAAAACAAATGTTTGCAAAAGACAGTTTAATAAACTATATAAAAGACTTTAATTATGGTCAATTTGTAAATTGTTTTATGTCATACGACTAAAATAATTTGTAATAATACTTAGTGCTTGTAGTATAAAGATTTTCAGATACTAGAGGTTAAATTAAGATCATTCTTCAAATCCCCCCCTTCTAATAATATAATAACTTAACTTAAAAACCAATTTAATATCCCGGATCTGTGGAAAAAGCTAGCACATAACAATACTTTTGTTGTGGCCACCTTTTCAGAAAATATTTTGTAAACTTTTATTTAGAACACCTTATGGTAAAAAATCCATGTAGAACTATAAAGGATAGCATCTAATAAAGAGATGTCATTACTTAACACAAAATACTGAGTGAATAAATCATCAAACACCCCAACAAACTTTCCTTTCTTTCTAACTACTACTGCTTGTTAAGAAGTGATTAAGACTATGGCAGCCCGTGCAATTGATCTGAGGGAATTACGCACTGGTTCCCGACGTTATAACGTAGGTAAGACGTTATAAAATGCGCAACTCTGCTTTTAGTTAAAATAGTTGTGAGCATCGTGGTACACATAAAATAACCAAAATTAATAATTGTGCAAGATAGTGACACATATACCATGT